>CM055071.1:22415143-22509924 GCA_029204045.2 Tillandsia leiboldiana
AATGGTATATGAAAATGCCGGCTAAAGAATATTGTGGATTCCCTAGAAAAAGAGGTCATAGGGTGTATTTATAGGTTAGAAACCTAGGAAGGAGGATAAGAATCAAAAACTAACATTTCTGGAAATTTTACGGACGGCGATCGGATCGGAATAGCTAGGATCCGGATCGTCGTAACGAGACAGCCAGTTCCAGAAAAACGAAGGTTCGGGATCCGGATCGAAGTGCACGATCCGGATCGTTCATACAGTACCAAACATCAACGTTCGGGATCCGGATTGCGAAGCATGATCGGATCGTTCAAGGAAAATGGTAAACTCACTGTTCGGGATCCGGATCATGAGACTACGATCGGATGAACTGTTGTGATAACGAACCACCTTCGGGATCCGGATCGAACAACCTGATCCGGATCCTGAACATGTCCCAAGTCCAGTTTTTGATTTTTATGCAATGAAAGATTCTTCCAAGTGTTTCTACACTACAAGAAGTATTCGGATCACACAAAATATTTAGTTAAACATACCTCATCCTTTGAATTCTTCTTTCTTGAGATTGAGTTAATGATCCAACTTTCTTCACCTTCAATCTTCAAGACTTGAGACTTTCACGAAACTATGCCCACTCAAATTCCGTAACAAATTGTGCTTACATACTTTTTCTGGATCTTATAAAATTTTTCTAAATTTTTCTGAAGAAAAAGTTGGAGCCGACGGATCGGGCAAGCTGATCCGGATCCCGAACGCAGGCTTCTTCCTGCGACTGGCCGATCCGTATCGAAATCTCGATCCGATCCGGATCACGGATAGGGTTTTAATAAGAACAAGAGGGTTTTGATTTCTTTTACCTTAATCTTTTGTTCTCAAGTCTCTAGAGCCTCTCTCTCTAGAACTATTGCACCTTGGAGCTTTCCAAACTCAAGTCTTCGCATACAAGTAAGTTTATTGATCAAAATCCCGTTTTTCACAGTTTTTCTCTATTTTCTTCAAAACGTGATGAGATTTTTCTATCTTTTTCGTTTTTGAATGGTTTTTGGTCAAATTTCTTTTGAATAAGAACTCTGGGTAGATTAGTTTTGATTATATGCTAGGTATTCTCCTGATTAACGGAATTTTTAGCTTCGATTCTAAAATTTCGGTTTTAGGGCATATAATAAGGATTTTCGAAAATCATGCAATTGATCTATTTTTAAAAGTCCTTTTGCAAAATACTTTATTCTTAGTCTCTCTACATGATTATGATTGTTTGGGTACAATTTTTCAATCTTTAAAAATTAACAATTTCTCATGTGTTCTTGAGTTGGTCTTCACAGGACTTCAATCTTCTTAAGGCATTGGATCAATGGAATTCTCATGGATCATTCTTTTGTTGGTCACAATAGTGCACACTCGGGCACAAACAAATTAAAGAGAGCTAAGAAAACACAACAAAAAGGTGAGTTTCTTCTGATCAGTGACACAGAAGTGGAAGCAGACTGTCAAGAGGTAGATTGGACTGAATTGACAGATGATGATGACTCATTGACTGAACAAAAGGCGTCTGATGGTTCAAAAGGAAAAGCTTCCGATGGATCAAAAGGAAAGGCACCCATGGACAAAGGAAAAGCGCCTATGGCTACACCAACCATCTCTGTGAAAGAAAACGAGTAACTAGACGCTTTGGACTACGACGAGACGCTGATATTAACACGCCGATAGTTCCTGATTCCCGCCTCGCGTGGAAGGAGTGTTCGTCAGCATGGATCGCCTTCGAGCGTTTGAACGTCGTGAATGCATCGGTGAACGTCATGTCAACATTGAAGCTCTCCGAAATCACTCACCTGAGTTTGGAACCTTGATTGAGCAAGCTAATCTCATCCAAGTCTGCCGATTCCCCGAACTACTTGGGTATTGTTTGTATCGCGTAAGAACCTTTTACACGAATGCAAGACATCTTCGAGAAGATGAAAATGGATCAATGCATTTCTATACAAATATCCAAGGGATGAAACTTAAAATCACTCCGCAGCTAATTGGCGAAGTCCTTGGAATGGAATCTAACACATCGGGACTCAACTTTTTGAAACGAAGAAGTTTGACGAATGCCTTGTGGGAAAGTGATAGATAAAATTTGTTTGGAAGGAAGGAACGAAATCAGCTAATGGTAAAAGTGTAAAATCCAAACATCTTCGACTGGAGTACCGATTTCTAAATTTCATCACGTGTTACAACATTCTACCTAACATGCAGACTAAGGTCGTGAGATGGGAGAGACTGCTGTTCCTATATCTCTTAGGTCATCCCTCTGAGGCTGTAGGATTGAACATGAATATCCCCTACATAATTTGGAATAGAATATCAAGATATATTGTGCATCCTCATCCTTCTGAGCGACTTCCGTTTCCGTTAATCATCATGAGGATCTTACAAAAGTTTGACATTGATATAAGCTCGACATCTTATCAACACTGTTGGGGGATGATAGATGAGTCAACGATTGTGAAGTCACTTCACAAATTACCACATGTTACTCCGACACATTCCACTGGAAAGAAACCTTGTGTCGGCACCTCGGCCTCACCGTCTCAACAAGCATCAGAACAAAGGCGAATGTCTGAAGAACTCGAGATCATAACGGCATCCCAAATTACATTGACCAAGAAAGTAAATTCAATGAGAAAATTGATCAAGAACATGTTAACTAAGATGGGATATAGCGTCTGAGGACTCAGACTCGGATAACTAAGTTGTGCTTTAACAATTTTTGTGCAGATTTGTGCAGGCTTTTATCTTTTTAGATTTTAGTTCAGTTTTTAGGACTTACTCTTAGTTCTAGCTCTTACATTTCGGAACAATTTTTGAAATTTTTAACTCTCCTTAAATTTTGGTAATTTTGGCTTTGTTTGTGACAAAAAAGAGAGAGAGAGAGTTAGAGAGTACTTGAACAATGATGATGTGAAGTTTAGAGAGAACTTGAACAATGATGATGTGAATGTGTGAACATCAAGGTAAGTATCACTTCAACTTTGACTTTGGTGAAGGGTTTTGGTTTTTATCTTGTGATTTGTTGCATGTTCCTACTAACTATTCGACTAACTATTTGGACATGTATTATTACTAACAAGTTGTTTGATTACTAACAAAGCAAAGCTATGACATTTGGAATTTTATTGCTTAGAAGATATGTCAATGTTTGATTGTGATCTTATTACATATCTGAATTACTCAATGTCATGGTGAGCATAAACTCTATCTCTGTTAGGTTTTGAATGCTAAATATTCTTGAGGTATCTAACGATCTCTTTTTGTCAAGAATGATTTCTTTGTGCAGAGAGTACAGATGTCTAAGTCTAGAGTCTGTTTTAGGAGTTATATCTCATGTTTTAAATTTTTGGATCTCCATTGTAAATTTTTGTTGTATGGTGATAGCAACAAAATATCTTTTTGAAATTTCTTTAGTGGATCTGTGTTTTGTCACGAAACCGCCAAAGGGGGAGATTGTTACGGAATTTGAGTTGGCGTAGTTTCGTGAAAGGTTCAAGTCTTGAAGATTGAAGGTGAAGAAAGTGGATCATTAACTCAATCTCAAGAAAGAAGAATTCAAAAGGATCAGGTATGTTTAACTAAAGTTTATTGGTGATCCGAATACTTCTTGTAGTGTAGAAACACCTGGAAGAATTTTTAATTGCATAAAAATCAAAAACTGGTGTTCGGACATGTTCAGGATCCGGATCAGAGCCAGCGATCCGGATCCCGAAGGTTGTTGTTTCATACATTACTTCGATCCGGATCGCAGCAGCATCTCACGATCCGGATCCCGAACATTGAGTTTTTCTGAATTGTATGAACGATCCGGATCAGGCATTCCGATCCGGATCCCGAACGATTGTTTTCTGGAAACCGTCTTTCTGCTTGTCACGCCCCGGGGTCGAAACTGCGACCGGGCTCGCCAACAGATCCGCCACCTATGCCAAACTCCGCATAGGCGAAGCGTCCTACCTGCAAGAAAAGTGCTACAGCTAACAGATATCAGAGCTATAAGATAAAACTGCTGTATAACTAAAAACACCCACTGTACAACTGAAAAAAAAATAATACAACAATGTACAGTCTCTCGATACATATCAGCCTCACTACATCAGTCTCTCAAAAGAGGAATAAAACAACTAATCTACTGAAGCTCTCCTCTGATGGGGGTACCGCTACTCTCCAAACATGGGTAGGGATCTAGCACGCGACTCCCTCGCCTCGATCAACGACCGCAGAATCAACAACACCTCTAAGACTCTGCAAAACAAATGAGAGGAAGGAAAAGAAGGGGAAAACCCCCAGAGGGTGTGAGAACTACACCAAAGGAGGGAGTTCTCAGTGGGTACCACCGCCAGGACCGACGGTCTGCCCACCAAGTCCTCAAAAGACAAAAACTAACCAAAGCCGTAAGGACTGAAAAAAGAAGCTGGACCTCTCAACAGCTATCAAGCCACTAAGCTTGCTATGACTGCCATGCCTGCTATGCCTGCCATGCCTGCCTATGCCTGCCATGCCTGCTATGCTTGCTATGCCTGCCTATGCCTGCCATGCCTGCTCTGCCTGCCTATGCATGCCTATGCCTGCTATGCTGCCCTGCCTGCCTATGCCTACTATGCCTGCCATGCCTGCCTGCCTGCCATGCCTGCCTATGCCTACTATGCCCGCCTATGCCTGCCATTCCTGCTCTGCCTGCTATGCCTGCCATGCCTGCCTGCCTGCCATGCCTGCCTATGCCTGCTATGCCCGCCTATGCCTGCCATGCCTGCTCTGCCTGCCTATGCCTGCTATGCCCGCCTATGCCTGCCATGCCTGCTCTGCCTGCCTATGCCTGCTATGCCTGCCTATGCCTGCCTATGCCTGCTATGCCTGCCTACTATGCCTGCCATGCCTGCCTGCCTGCCATGCCTGCCTATGCCTGCCCTACAACGGTCAACAACTCACAATGACCTTGGGACCACCGTACCCCCAAACGGTTCCCAATAACACTAGCACTGGTCCAAACGCCGCCACTAGACTCCACTCGGTCCCCCTGACACGAGCGCAACTATAAAGCAAATGTCTGTAATAAGCCCAATCTAATGCCACCAGTAGACACTGGTACTGCCTGCTCTGCCTGCCGCGACGGGTATGCCAGCCTACGCATAACACCGAAGCAAAGGAGTCTCAAGGACTCAAAGTCTGTCTGCCGCGCACTCCGGAGTGGCACTCGAGGGGAGCGACCCACACGAGTAAAGTATCTCAGTATCCAGTAACATAATATCATAATCAGCAGGACTGGATCATGACTCTGATCAAAGTGGGAAAACCCATCCACTAGAGAAATCAGGTACCCAATCTGGTGCATAAATAAATATCCGGTCAACCGCCCAATATCCGCGGTTGCCGCAAAGCCCCAAACTAATCCAACCTGTCCCAGACACCAAGTCCCGACTACACTACCCAGAACCCCTGCTCGAACCTGAGCAACACAGACCACCTGACTAAAAAGAAGGAGAAAAGGATAACATGGTTTCTCCTAAGTCAAGTTCCAAAAGTAGTGCAGCGGTAAAAGATGGCCTAACTACATTTCCATGCATGCATGCTTTGTTCTCAGAAATAATAAAAGTGGGTGAAGCATGTATTAGTAAAGCATGCTAAAGCATTCCTACTATGGTTACCAATCTCACCCAAGTGGGCCATTCCTTGCTTACCTCTCGCTCATATCGGTTGCACATCAAATACGCCTGTTATCAATCATAGAGGGATGATAACCCCACATGTGCACTTACATTCACCATGATATAAAAATCTTACAGTTACTAAATTAAGCTTACCCACCTGAAGTGCTCAATCCAAGGCAAACCTGGAGTCGGTGAAGAGCGTGGCCACTTGCACGCACAATCAGCTGAACCCGTAACCACGGTACATGTTGCGCAAACCTTGGCTCCTAGCAGTGTTCCAAAAATACTCGCGAACCCTCCTGGGTACAACAAAAGGTCCAAGGTTACATTTATGCTAAAATATCCAAGTATACACCATCTGCTGGAACCAGCCCTAAGATGTGCAATTTTCACCTGCAGAACGGACTCAGAAAAATCCACCAAAAATACGGACGCGATCGTCGCGTCGAGCCCTTCGAAACGAGTACCTGCACGCCAAAATCCGAGTCCGGAGGCCGAGTTACAAATTCCACAACGCGGAGAGCGCGAAAGTCCACAACAAACACAACTGTAATACGCCGCACAGTAAAGGGGAAAGAAGTATACCTGGGCGATCTCAGCAAATTCCTCGAAACACGACGGTAATCCTTGCGACGCGTAGATCCAAAGAGTGTAAAGGCACGACTCAATCCGAGCTCGTACAACAAGTTGAACGCAAAACGGTGCACACCGCCGGAGTCCGCACGCAAAACGGAGCATGGTGCCGAAGCCCGCGCGCAAAACGGAGTCCGCACGCAAAATGGTACACGGTGCCGAAACCCACACGCAAAATGGAGTCCGCACGCAAAACGGAACACGGTGCCGAAACCCGCGCGCAAAACGGAGTCCGCACGCAAAACGGTGCACGCCGTCGGGGTCCGCACGCAAAACGGTGCAGTAAAATATGGTCCCTAGCACAGATAAGAATAAGGGGTCAAATCCAATGTCCAAAAGGACGCCTCAAAACTGTGCCAAAAATACCGCAAAAACTAACACGCGGGACCTACCGCGACTGCGTCGCGCCGCCCAACCGCTCCGTTGGAAAACCTCGCGCGCTCCACGAGCCCCACGATGCACCGCCGCACCACCCATAACCCTCTCCCTCACACCCTCTCGCTCTCGGTTGGAGAAGAAGCAAAATGGGAGAAGAAAATGGTGCGCGGGGAGGAAAAGGAAGAAGAAGAGAAGGAAGAGATGAGGGAGGGCTCCCGTGGACCGGGTCCACGGTGCACCACCCCAATGCCCCCACAGTCCGCCGGTCCACCGCACAGGGGCGCGTGCGCCAGGCGCAGGCGCGCGCCCCTGTGCCACGCGGCACGCGCACACAGGCGCGTGACACCGCGCCACACGGGCGCGTGACACCGAGCGGACGCGTGTCCCCCCGCGTCCGCCTGGGCGCGAATGGGGGCACGCCACGTGGCGGCCCCCGCGTCACTCGCGCAGTCAGGCGCGTTTTCCCAACGCGCCTGTCTGCGCCCCGCCCTCGCGCAGTACACCCGAGCAGACCTCGGGATCCGCGCGCACCCCGGGATTCGTGTCGCGACGTCTCGAGATCCGTGCACGCCTCGAAAAACGCGCGCGCCAACCGGGCTCCGATTAAAGCAAGTAAATAGTCCAATCTCAACGATTTCGCGCGCTGAATCCAAATACGGTGTCCGATTCTCCAAATTCTCACCCGAAAATTTACCGAAAGCCCCGGAAAGCCCACTTGATCCGATTTTCACGCTGAGTCCATTTCTAAAGCCCGATTTACCAAATTCCAACTCTAAAGATTCCCGAAGACATCCGGAGAGGTGATCCTTATCCAAACTTCGCCCCGAGTCCAATTTAATATCCATTGCGCGTGAAATCACTTCTAAGCATTCAATGGGGCCATCTGACTACTCTCGTGATCCAATTAACACACCGAGTCCAACAAAAGTGTCCAATTGGTGTACAAACGCCACCGACACGCCACAAAGGCCCCCAGAAGTGGCTGGTCAACCAGTAATCACATCGGGGAAAACCAGGTCCTCACATCCTCCCCCACTAAAGAAAGTTTCGTCCTCGAAACTAGCTCAATTCCACTAGAAGTCACAAACACCAAGGGTAAGTACTCACATCATCATCTCCAGCTCCTAAGTCATCACTCACTCCCCGTGATTACTCCCCAACAACAACAACAGCAACATCCAGTACGGCATAGCCCGTTTGCGCAACCTCTAATCTCACGAGCCAGAATTCGCAACGGGCATCTCGTACTCCAAACATTCCTAGATCTCAAATGGGGCGAGTCAATCACGGGCGAGGAATCCAAAACATAACCTTCCGGAGCTGAGACATGAAATACAACCGGGGTTCCAACAAAGTTGGGGAAACCAGATAACCGCCAGTGCAAAACAACACAAACCACAACCTGTGTCAACTCAACCAAGGCAACCCGAAGCACACCCACACGATTAACCAATAAGGAAAAGAGCCCTAACAAGGAGAGGTCCTCACTCGGTCACTCCCGAATCTGGACCATCCGAGTGAACTACTCAGCCGCGGTCTAATCCAAAGGAACCCTCAGGGACACAACACAAGCCATGTTTGCCCCAATAGTCCACACAGCGCCAGCTGTGGAATTATCAAAACTCATCCCAGACAGCTTTCCTGCGCCAGGTATCCGCCATCACAGTGGCCCTGTCGGGGTAATCCAAAATGCTCAACAATAACCCAACGGTAATTCCACAGTCGCTTTAGGAGGCATCACTAAAACTCGCAGATATCTCTCCCAACACTGGAAATACTAGCATTGGCGCTGGTAGCAATCTCAATAATTTGGCATACAGCTTCTTTCACCTAAGCATTATAGCACATCCACAAGTGCTCCTCATGCCCCAGTCGCTCTGGGAGTAAAATATCCCTGGAGGATCTTGTTACCAATCCAATCAAGTATTGCTGGAGCACAATTCCTCAAATCATAAGAGTGGCAGGGCATTAACCCAATCCACTTGCCCTCCCAATGAGCTCAAGATGCCCTACCGCGTCCTGAACGCCATCTAGGCAAGATCCTCGGCTGCCCGATTCCAAGTAGGTATTCGCACCATACTATAACTGCCGGAGCACGACTCCATCAAAAGGTCCTAGATACCACCCGGACCTGTCTACCCTCGAACCATAAAAGGACCCTCCGAGTCGTGTATCAACGACGTGGCCACTAGGTCAAACAGACCCCTCAATCCATCAGATCCTGCAACTGCGCCATCAGCTCTCTCAGCTCTACAAGCGACATCCCAATGAGGTGCTGTCGAGGGTGGCGCGGTTCCCCGAACCACGGCAAACGCAATCTCTATCTCCCTAACCGGCGGCATCACAAACAGCTCAGGTGAAATCACACCCGGGATCTCGTGGGCAACAGAGATATCCTTGAATCCCGGTGCCGCCAAAAGCACCTCTCACACTGTCGCTACAACCTGTGTGCTCTTGTAATCTCAACCATCAAGCCCCCCTCTCGTCTGCCTCACAGGAGGTCAAAGTCCTCTCTTTCTGCAGTCTAACATCCTGTGGCACTGTGCCAACCAATCTCAAAGCACCTGGTTCAAAACACCAACTGCCACAATTACCAATAAGTCTGCCGGTACAAACTCGTGGCCTCAACTGCATTGGACCATGATCCACAAGCCTCCTCCACCTGCACAGTACTAACAGGAACCTGTACCTCGAGTGCACGTGGTAACAAATCTGCCTCTAGTCCATGCAGGAATACAACAGGCTCTAACTCCGACTACTGTGATGAATCACACCTGCGACAACTCGATCCACTACCGTGGCACCCTCCAACCGGGCGGCACAGGTTCATCCACTCGATGCAGGTGGTTGTCACTCAATCTGCCTGAAAATCAGGACTATGCACAAGGGAGTACGGACCTCTGTCTCTGCTCACATTGAGGCGACGAATAGGGTCCTCCGCAGATAACAAATCCACGCTACCGCTGCTCTACTCCGATACAAACGCTGATACTGCCATCGGGGTCCACCGATCCCTGATATCTTAGAAATCCAATACCTTGGAGAAAGAAATAAGAAATGCCTCTGCCGGCCGATCTGTCCTCCAACACCCGGCGCCAAGCGCCAATATCCGAACTCGCCCCTTGTGGCAGATCCCTAACCAAAGGAACTGCAGCGCCACGCTCCATACACGACGGCTACTCCACCGAGGCATCAATAATCCATAACAGAGTGACCAACTAAGCTGAAAGGTATCCCTGGCGCAAACCACTCCCAGTCTCATATATCCTATGCGCTTCGTCCCTAGAAACCTGGAGCGCGCAGTTCAACAACTGCATACACTCTCTAGCCCAGAGAGGCTCTCAATTAATCACTCCATCAACACCAACCACGACTCTGCCTCCAAAGGCTCCAAACTCAATCTTACGAGTCGGGGTGGATCATCTGCCAAATTGTGGCTCGATAGATCGATCATGTCCCAAAGCTCCTCTGCCGTCGACTATCCACCCTGCCTCGGTGCCTCGACACTAAACATTGGCACAGAGGGGGCTACTCAGTGCTCCGACAACTGTGTCACCGAGACCAGCTGCTCACTCTGTCGCTGATAAGCCTCTGACAATCCCGTCATCTGGGTCAGGAGTTCCCTGACCTCAATCCGGGTGTCCGGCCCAAAACCAACCGCTCAAGCTCAACTGCTATGACAGGATACACACGGGTCAAAACCCAGCGTCGGGGAGACACCGCTCACCACGACGAAACAACAAAACAGCACACAACAATGCTCGACCCAATCCAGCGAAAGTCTAAAGCATGTCACCCGTTCCACAGCATTATGTTGTCTGCAGCCAACATAATCACTTAGGAGAATAAACATGCCAATCACTCTTCCCGTCCCTTGGGAGAGGTATAAAACTCAATCAGGACTCTCGCTAAAAGCCACGACTCTCACGAAGTCAACCAAGGGTCAAACCATAAGCCTAGGGTTTCTAAGTCCACCACGACCTACAACCTAGGCTCTGATACACTCTAATCTGTCACGCCCCGGGGTCGAAACTTGCGACCCGGGCTCGCCAACAGATCCGCCACCTATGCCAAACTCCGCATAGGCGAAGCGTCCTACCTACAAGAAAAGTGCTACAGCTAACAGATATCAGAGCTATAAGATAAAACTGCTGTATAACTAAAAACACCCACTGTACAACTGAAAAAAAATAATACAACAATGTACAGTCTCTCGATACATATCAGCCTCACTACATCAGTCTCTCAAAAGAGGAAATAAAACAACTAATCTACTGAAGCTCTCCTCTGAAGGGGTACCGCTACTCTCCAAACATGGGTAGGGATCTAGCACGCGACTCCCTCGCCTCGATCAACGACCGCAGAATCAGCAACACCCGCTAAGACTCTGCAAAACAAAGGAGAGGAAGGAAAAAGAAGGGAAAAAACCCCCAGAGGGTGTGAGAACTACACCAAAGGAGGGAGTTCTCAGTGGGTACCACCGCCAGGACCGACGGTCTGCCCACCAAGTCCTCAAAAAAAAAAAACTAACCAAAGCCGTAAAGACTGATAAAAAGAAGCTGGACCCTCTCAACAGCTATCAAGCCACTAAGCTTGCTATGACTGCCATGCCTGCTATGCCTGCCATGCCTTCCTATGCCTGCCATGCCTGCCATGCCTGCCTATGCCTGCCATGCCTGCTATGCCTGCTATGCCTGCCTATGCCTGCCATGCCTGCTCTGCCTGCCTATGCCTGCTATGCCTGCCCTGCCTGCCTATGCCTACTATGCCTGCCATGCCTGCCTGCCTGCCATGCCTGCCTATGCCTGCTATGCCCGCCTATGCCAGCCATGCCTGCTCTGCTGCCTATGCCTACTATGCCTGCCATGCCTGCCTGCCTGCCATGCCTGCCTATGCCTGCTATGCCCGCCTATGCCTGCCATGCCTGCTCTGCCTGCCTATGCCTGCTATGCCCGCCTATGCCTGCCATGCCTGCTCTGCCTGCCTATGCCTGCCTATGCCTGCTATGCCTGCCTATGCCTGCCTATGCCTGCTATGCCTGCCTACTATGCCTGCCATGCCTGCCTGCCTATGCCTGCCCTACAACGGTCAACAACTCACAATGACCTTGGGACCACCGTACCCCCAAACGGTTCCCAACAACACTAGCACTGGTCCAAACACCGCCACTAGACTCCACTCGGTCCCCCTGACATGAGCGCAACTATAAAGCAAATGTCTGTAATAAGCCCAATCTAATGCCACCAGTAGACACTGGTACTGCCTGCTCTGCCTGCCGCGACGGGTATGCCAGCCTACGCATAACACCGAAGCAAAGGAGTCTCAAGGACTCAAAGTCTGTCTGCCGCGAACTCCGGAGTGGCACTCGAGGGGAGCGACCCACACGAGTAAAGTATCTCAGTATCCAGTAACATAAGTATCATAATCAGCAGGACTGGATCATGACTCTGATCAAAGTGGGAAAACCCATCCACTAGAGAAATCAGGTACCCAATCTGGTGCATAAATAAATGTCCGGTCAACCGCCCAATATCCGCGGTTGCCGCAAAGCCCCACAACTAATCCAACCTGTCCCAGACACCAAGTCCCGACTACACTACCCAGAACCCCTGCTCGAACCTGAGCAACACAGACCACCTGACTAACAAAGAAGGAGAAAAGGATAACATGGTTTCTCCTAAGTCAAGTTCCAAAAGTAGTGCAGCGGTAAAAGATGGCCTAACTACATGTCCATGCACGCATGTTTTGTTCTCAGAAATAATAAAAGTGGGTGAAGCATGTATTAGTAAAGCATGCTAAAGCATTCCTACTATGGTATACCAATCTCACCCAAGTGGGCCATTCCTTGCTTACCTCTCGCTCATATCGGTTGCACATCAAATACGCCTGTTATCAATCATAGAGGGATGATAACCCCACATGTGCACTTACATTCACCATGATATAAAAATCTTATACAGTTACTAAATTAAGCTTACCCACCTGAAGTGCTCAATCCAAGGCAAACCTGGAGTCGGTGAAGAGCGTGGCCACTTGCACGCACAATCAGCTGAACCCGTAACCACGGTACATGTTGCGCAAACCTTGGCTCCTAGCAGTGTTCCAAAAATACTCGCGAACCCTCCTGGGTACAACAAAAGGTCCAAGGTTACATTTTATGCTAAAATATCCAAGTATACACCATCTGCTGGAACCAGCCCTAAAGATGTGCAATTTTCACCTGCAGAACGGACTCAGAAAAATCCACCAAAAATACGGACGCGATCGTCGCGTCGAGCCCTTCGAAACGAGTACCTGCACGCAAAAATCCGAGTCCCGGAGGCCGAGTTACAAATTCCACAACGCGGAGAGCGCGAAAGTCCACAACAAACACAACTGTAATACGCCGCACAGTAAAGGGGAAAGAAGTATACCTTGGGCGAATCTCAGCAAATTCCCCAAAAACACGACGGTAATCCTTGCGACGCGTAGATCCAAAGAGTGTAAAGGCACGACTCAATCCGAACTCGTACAACAAGTTGCACGCAAAACGGTGCACACCGCCGGAGTCCGCACGCAAAACGGAGCACGGTACCGAAACCCGCGCGCAAAACGGAGTCCGCACGCAAAACGGTACACGGTGCCGAAACCCGCGCGCAAAACGGAGTTCGCACGCAAAACGGTACACGGTGCCGAAACCGCGCGCAAAACGGAGTCCGCACGCAAAACGGAACACGGTGCCGAAACCCGCGCGCAAAACGGAGTCCGCACGCAAACGGGCATGCCGTCGGGATCCGCACGCAAAACGGTGCAGTACAATACGGTCCCAAGCACAGATAAGAATAAGGGGTCAAATCCAATGTCCAAAAGGATGCCTCAAAACTGTGCCAAAAATACCGCAAAACTAACACGCGGGACCTACCGCGACTGCGCTGCGCCGCCCAACCGCTCCGTTGGAAAACCTCGCGCGCTCCACGAGCCCCACGATGCACCGCCGCACCACCCATAACCCTCTCCCTCACACCCTCTCGCTCTCGGTTGGAAAAGAAGCAAATGGGAGAAGAAAATGGTGCGCGGGGAGGAAAAGGAAGAAGAAGAGAAGGAAGAGAGGAGGGAGGGCTCCCGTGGACCGGGTCCACGGTGCACCACCCCCAAAGCCCCCACAGTCCGCCGGTCCACCGCACAGGGGCGCGTGCGCCAGGCGCAGGCGCGCGCCCCTGTGCCACGCGGCACGCGCCACACAGGCGCGTGACACCGCGCCACACCGGGCGCGTGACACCGTGCGGACGCGTGTCCCCCCGCGTCCGCGCGGGCGCGAATAGGGGCACGCCACGTGGCGGCCCCCTGCGTCACCTCGCGCAGTCAGGCACGTTTTCCCAACGCGCCTGTCTGCGCCCCCCCCTCGCGCAGTACACCCGAGCAGACCTCAGGATCCGCGCGCACCCCGGGATTCGTGCCGCGACGTCTCGAGATCCGTTGCACGCCTCGAAAAACGCTGCGCGCCAACCGGGCTCCGAAAAAAGCAAGTAAATAGTCCAATCTCAACAATTTCGCGTGCTGAATCCAAATACGGTGTCCGATTCTCCAAATTCTCACCCGAAAATTTACCGAAAGCCCCCGGAAAGCCCACTTGATCCGATTTTCACGCTGAGTCCATTTCTAAAGCCCGATTTACCAAATTCCAACTCTAAAGATTCCCGAAGACATCCGGAGAGGTGATCCTTTATCCAAACTTCGCCCCGAGTCCAATTTAATATCCATTGCGCGTGAAATCACTTCTAAGCATTCAATGGGGCCATCTGACTACTCTCGTGATCCAATTAACACACCGAGTCCAACAAAAGTGTCCAATTGGTGTACAAACGCCACCGACACGCCACAAAGGCCCCCAGAAGTGGCTGGTCAACCAGTAATCACATCGGGGAAAACTAGGTCCTCACATTGCTACTGCAATCCGGATCGCCCAAATTCGATCCGGATCGCCGTCCGTAAAAATTCCAGAAATGTTAGGTTTTTGATTCTTATCTCCTTCCAAATGTTTCTAACCTATAAATAGACCCTATGACTCTTTTTCTAGGGTTAAGAAGAAGAAGAAAAAAAAAGGTGAATGAGAATAATCCACATAATTGATATAGAGCCGTCATAATCAAATATCATCTTATACGGCCCTAGATCCACATATAGAGAAGAAAGGAAATCATTAGATAATACTCTATGTTTCTTCATCTATATTGATTAGTTTGGTTCTAGGTTTTCATACTCACATCTTGAGTTGAATCAAACTAATGAATACTTAGATGGTATTTCCGATCTATCTTTGATCTAAGTATTCGGCGGATCATCACCACCCAAAAACAACGATTTACCCCAAAATCGGCGTGTGGATTCGTGTGTCCTTGTGGATTCAAGGTTCAACCGCTCTCGTGGATTCGGAGCGAGGCACGTTCGTGGATTCGAAGGGTGCTACTGGGTGAAGACCGTGGATTCGGTCGGACGTCGTGGATTCGACGTTGGACGCCGTGGATTCGGCGTTGGGCGCAGATCGTGGATTCGAGAAGCGTCGTGGAGCGAGCGGAGAAGATCCTCTAGGAGCGTATGGAAAAGGTTGAGTCGTAAGTGTGTACGGTAAATGTCACGCCCCGGGGCGATACTGCGCCCCGGCTCGCCAACAGATCCGCCGCCCATACGGGAAGCCCCGTATAGGCGTAGCGACTAACCTGCAAGGAAACATCTACACTAGCAGATATCAGAGCTGAAAGAGAAAAGCTGGAATAATATACATAAAATAAAACTACATCTCACAAATATACAAACCAACCTCACCAGAATACATGAGTCTCTCAGAAAAGCAGGAAAGGAAGGTACAACTCAAAACCTCACTACAAAAGTCACTCGACATAACACACACCAAAATAGTACAGGGGTACATCTACTCACACACTGAAAATGACAGGAGGGGATCTATCTCGCGACTCCCTTACCTCGGTCAGAAGGAGCTGGATCAGCAACAGGAGCTGCAGGAACCGGAGCAGAAGTCCCTGGGGAGAAAACACCACGACGGGTGTGAGAACTACATCCCACAGTAGTTCTCAGTGGGTGCCGCCAACAAGCCCGACGGTCCGCCCACTAAGTCTACCAGAGGCATAAAGTAACATATGCAGTGCTGTAAGGAAAGCTGGGAAAAGTAACTCTACAGCTACTATGCCTCTATCTAGATGCTCAACAGTGGAACAGAAAGAACATAATGCCACAACTAACTCTCCTCCCTGATCACCCAATCAAAACTGACTGCCACATCGGGTCCAGTCAAACCTGCGCCAACCTACTGCCGTTACGTCCCAGAGGAGCGGACTTACGTAGGGCGTCCATGGCTGCCAACAAAAGCACAGCCAGAGGGACAAATGCAACAACAAGTCGCGAAAGAACATCTCAAACTCACGCGGGTACAACAACCCGGTCTCGCCTACTCCGGAGTGGCACTCGAGGGGAGCGACCCGCTCGAGTCAAAGTAACCCATAACAAGTATCTCTGAAAGGTATCTCTGTAAAGCTCAAATGTGGCTCATGGAGGCTATGATCCAAATCCTCGATCAACAAGATCGGCTAACAAACAAATCACTAACTCACTCACTAGCTGGAATCTACACAGCTGAAACTCACTGTCACTCTGACAGTTTCCAAGAACCCAGATCTACCATCACTATCACTCTCCCAAAGAAATCAAATCTACAGACTGCTATCAACTCCACTCGGTCCCCAGACACGAGTGCAAATGCATCCCACAACCACCCGACCTCTCGGCCCACAACTCGAGCGAGGAAAAGCTAAGTCCATAGTGAAATGAAGTATCGTGATGTGGAATGTCTAGAGAAGTAAAAACCTAGCCCAAGTTGGAGTTTTTCTATAGACTGGCTGAACATGATACATATGACAGGGGTGCTAGGTCAAGTTCCAAGATTTCACTACTTAACATAGAGTAGGAATCAAAAGATTCATCAACTGATATACAAGATACAACATACAGTTTTACACATGCTAATACTCCAATTTCTAACATGCATGATCCTACACACATAGAATTAGTACACAGTCCAGAGTTCTTGGAAGCAAGGTCACCCACCAGAAAGTGCTAACTGCCCGGAATCGTACAGCTGAGGAAGCCCAAAACAGTCAAATCACAGATCCCACCAAGCCAACAACACGATAGAAGTGCTCACAACCTCCTGGGTACAAACATACACCAAAATTACACTTTAATCCACACAAATTCCACAATCCCAAAATCTGTGGTGAACAGTCCCATTAACACGAAATTTTCACCTGAAAAACTTCCTCCAAAAATTCTAATAAAAATATGAAGGCGATCATCACGAAGAGTAGATGTCGATAGAGTCCTGAAACGTCGAATTCCGATGTCCGGATGAGGAGATAAAAATCCGACAAGCAGGTGCTGTCCAAATCAACCAACAGCCGCAAAGGGGGTTAAGAATGTACCCAGAACCCCAAGAAAAGCTCGGATCCAGAAAAAGGGTCCAACACGGAAAATGAAGATTTACCTCTTACGAAACTGTCACCGCAGAAATCGTCCAAAAATAACGTCGGGGTAGCCCGGTAGACCTCCCAGACTAAACTGCGACGAAAATGGGCCTCCAACAGTAGATCATCGCTCCGCACCCCGATGCAGAAGTCGCCGTCGTCGCGGCCTCCAAAAATTCTGAACCTTCGCCGGAAGATGCACAAGAGGGAGAGAAAGAAAATTGGTAAAGGGCTCAGGGGCTAAAACTCTCGGGAAAAGCTTCAAAAATGAGCCCCAAGGGGCCTATTTATAGGCCTCACCCGAAATCAGCCCAAAAGACAAGTCAAAGGGGCTTTCGGGCCCAACTTTCGGCCGCCCGGAACATTCGGGCGCCTACAGTGTTGGGCCCGGCCCAACACTGTGCACGCCCGGATTGATCCGGTGCCGCCACGTGTCCCCCCGAACAGGGGACAGCGGTGCGGGGCCACCCGATGGCCGCCACGTGTCCGGCCCCGCGCTCCCCGCGCCCGGCGCACATGCGCCCACCAATCATGGCGCGCCACGTGTAGCGAGGTCCACGGCGGCGACCACGGGCCGCGGTTCACGGCGGCCCACCCGGGTCGCTGCGCCCGCCAACCAGTGGGCGACACGTGGCCCGGCGGGTCCATCGTGCGCCGCGCCCGGCGCGGTCCACGCGCTGTCGCGCGTGCGTTGACCCGCCAACCGGCGTCTGCCACGTGGCACTGTGCCGCGTCGCATACGCCAGGTGCGTATGGACCGACCAACCAGAAGAAGCCACGTGACCCGCCCCGGTCCACTGCACCAACCGCGCGCCCCCGTGGACCAAGCCGCGTGAGCCCGCCAATGGGCAGCCGCCACGTGTCCAGGCGCCGGTCCATGCACCAGCGCCCAAGCTCTGTGGACCGAGCGGTATGCGCCGGCCCAATCAGAAGCTGCCACGTGGCAGGGGCTGGTCCACGGCTGTTCCCATGCACCGAAATGCGCGAAAAACTTCCGGGAGTCCGTTTTTGGGCATCCGGACTCAGAATTTAACAAGCAAACAGCCGTTTTCAAGCGTTTTTCCGTGCTGAATCCATTTCCGAGCTCTATTGGGCCTAATTATTTTCTGAAATTTCGGCAAACTCAGCCGAAGGCCTACACAGCTAATAATAACACACAGGGTCCATCTGTGGCATCCCATTGATGCACCATGGGCCAGATACACCAACACTGGGTGCTCCAACGGTGGATTCATCGGAAGAACGCTGCATGGGAACCAGGGCCACTACAGTAAATCACCTTGTACGTGTTTTAATTCTAGTGGAT
The DNA here is from genome assembly GCA_029204045.2 of Tillandsia leiboldiana. Classification (NCBI taxonomy): domain Eukaryota; kingdom Viridiplantae; phylum Streptophyta; class Magnoliopsida; order Poales; family Bromeliaceae; genus Tillandsia; species Tillandsia leiboldiana. The sequence continues at coordinate 22,433,641 of CM055071.1, forward strand.
TTCGCCGTGTTATCGGTCCCGTGATTTTTTACTCCGGTTTGGAGTTTTCCACGTAAAAATCTTGCGTGTTATTTTTATTTCCGCATTGGGTTTTTTATCGCAATGATTTTTGAGTGTTTATACGTTTACACCTATTCACCCCCCTCTAGGTGTTTCTTCCCCTATTTAGATCTATATTACATATAACCCAACAAGTATAACCCGGTCAACCACCCGAAATCCGTGGTTGCCGCAACCCCCTGTCATAAAGCCCAGCCTGTCCCAAATCCTCAGCAACCTGACCACACTATCCCTGCCCCCCGCTCGAACCCGAGCATGCTATCTCAGAAGTCTAAATGATAGGAGAAGAGATAAAAGCATGGTTTCTCCTAAGTCAAATCCCAAAAGATTGTGTAGCAGTAAAAAGTGACTTAGCTAAGTGACCAGTTTAAACATGCAATTGTCCCAGTATTTTAGTCTATTTTACAAGAGTAATCAAATTTAATGCAACATAAGCCAAGATGACACTCTCATTTGAATGATCGATAATTTAAAGTCATCAAAATGCTATCCTGCCCCTAAACATGCTGTCCAAAATAATTAAGCGACTGAATGAAGTAATCATGCTATCAACATTATCACCAAGGATTAATCATCGATTAATTAGTTTCCTAGTGCATGCAAGGCTACCAACAATAAGCTTAGCATCATGAACATTGGGACACTCTGATGTTCCAAGTGGGCATACCAAAGGAGAGGAGTACAACAACCACCCACCTGAAGTGCTGACTGTCCAAATCCCACAGCTGAAAATACCAGGTAAATCCAAATCTCCTACTCCAATGAGTCCAGCAACACCTGCAACTCTCCTGGGCACAATACAAAGTCCACAATTACACATAAGTTCCCAAAACTGCTCTTACAACCACATACAATTTCAGTCACAAAGATGCTTAATTTTCACCGGCTCAAAATGCCCAGAAAATTCCCAGAAAAATATCACAGCGATCCTCGCGTCGATACCTTCGAAACGGCTGCTTGCACGTCCAAATCTGAGTTCGGTAAGTCAAGATATTAATTCGACAAAGTGGTACACTCAAAAGATTTCAGCACAAAAGACTGTAGCACTGTACACAGAGAAACAGTGATTTTCACCTCGGATAAAATCTCGGAAAAATCCAAGAAAAATACGAGCGCGTTCCTTGCGATCTGTAAATGAAAAAGTTGTATTAGCTCGTTTCCGTCTGACACTCGTGCAGAAAGATATCGCCACAACAATCCACTGCTGTCCCAAAATTTCTCACAGAAAAAGAGTCACCAAGTTACCTCGGGATCCGAGCCAAGGAGTCAAAATGGAAATGCGTGATCAAAATGAAAGATGAAGCCCTACCTCTTATGAATCTGTCGGCGCAAGAATCGTCAAAAACAAATGTCGGAGTAGCCCAGGGGAGTCATCACACTACCACTGCGACGAAGGAGGACATCGGAAAGGAAACGTTGCGCCGCACCGGGAAATTAGAAACCTCGCGAAGCGTGTCGCCGAAAAATTTGGGGTTCCACGGTTGGAAGCAGCACTTCAAGGAGAACAATCCTTCTTCAGCACTCGGGTGGAGCATGTTACGGCATTTTGTATTGGCATATTTCGTGAGTTGAGTTGTTGAGTTGAGTCGGAGTCTTGAAGTGATCAAATTGTCAATCAGCAATTGAAGACTCAGAGAAGATTCAACAAGATCTCAAGTTGACACTCAGTGTTTTGAGTCTTGAAGATTGAAGTTGAAGAATTGTGGATCATATACATCAATCTTAAAGAAAATGGATTCGGATTGATCAGGTACGTTTAACTAAATAATTTTGGTGATCCGAATACATTTTTGTAGTTTAGAAACACTTGGATAAGTTTTCATTGCTTAAAAATAAAAAACTGGACAAATTGGATGTTCAGAGTCCAGTTCAGAATTTCTGATCCTGAACCGATCCGGATCAGAATTCCGATCCGGATCCCGAACCTTGTTTTTTCAGGAATTGCTGAAAAAAGACGACAGTCAGGATCGCCGTAAATCCGATCTGGATCGTCGTGCGGGAAAATTTCTGTTAAGTCAGTTTTTGATGCTTATCTCTTTCCAAAGGTTTCTAAACTATAAATAGACACTTAGGGTTTCTCTAGAACTACCGATTAATTTATAAAACACTTGAGAGCAACCCTAGAGGCTAGGTTTTTATCGTTCTTCTTGACAGCCTCTTTTAGGTCAATTCGACGGTTCTTTCAAGAACATATCTTTTGTCGAATTGATCTAATCTTTGCTTAGAGATCTCTTTTACGGTTCCTCAATGAGAATCTAACCAAAGGATCACCATCGAAGCCAATATTCTTACCGGCTGAGTTTGCGACGTGGATTCGACGTGGCATCGTGGATTCGGTGTGCTAAAGGCGTTTCGTGGATTCGAAACGTGTGCTCGTGGATTCGAGTGGCGTTCGTGGATTCGAACGTGTGCAGTGGACGTGCAATCGGTGAGCGCAAGGTACGAAGAAGTTGGAGGGGTTTGGGCCCGTGGAGTCGGTAATCACCTTGTTATTCTTCTTTTCTTATTGGATTGTTATTGCGTGTTGGTCCTGTGGTTTTTCTCCTGGATTGGAGTTTCCACGTATATCTCGGTGTGCTATTTTTATTTTCCGCATTGGTTTTTATTTTGCACTGAGATTTATTTTTTTAAGTATTACACCTATTCACCCCCCCTCTAGTTGTTTGATAGTACCTATTTAGATCCCTGGGGATCCATAAAAACCAACAATTGGTATCAGAGCGGGTTTTAGGTTTATCTATCATGTCGGGTGAAAGTGGTAATATTTTTAGACCTCCTCTTTTTGATGGGACCAATTATGCTTATTGGAAAGTGCGGATGAGAGCGTTTCTCATCTCAATTGATGAGCGGGTATGGCAAATCGTGGAATATGGTTGGGTGCATCCTGTTGAGGAAGTAGGAAATTCTACTACCCCAAAACCTCGCTCTAGATGGTCCAAAGAGGAAATTGAAAGATCTTCTTACAATGGGAAAGGTATGAACGCTTTATATAATTCTTTTTCCTCGACTGAATTTACACGAATTTCCGCGTGTGAAACCGCGAAGGAAATTTAGGATATTCTCAAAATTACACATGAGGGTACTAATCTTGTAAAAATTCAAAAGCTCCAGATGCTTACAAGTCAATTTGACTCTATTCATATGGAAGAGCATGAATTGTTTACAGATTATTACACTAGACTTCAAGATGTAATCAATACTTGTGCCAATTTCGGAGAAAAGATCCCGAAGTCGAAAGTTGTAAGAAAGATACTTCGGACTCTTCCGGAACGGTTTAGGGCAAAGGTTACCGCCATTGAAACCGTTAGTCATCCGGATGAGATGAGTGTAGAGGAATTAGTAGGTGCTTTGCAAACTTATGAAATGACTTTTCCTACTAATCAAGTTTCTTCCAAGTCTTCTTCTAAGCTTACAGGTATTGCATTCAAATCAACAAAGGAAGAAGATAGCGAATCAAGTTCCAACGATGAAATCTCCTTTGCCGATTTTAAAGAACAATTGGCGCGGATCGCAAAGAAATTTCGTCGGAAATTTTGAAAGAATCGAACCGATGGATCTACATCCACGAAACCATCAAAAGGATCATCGGGATCTAAATCCTCTAATCTCAAAGGCTTTGCAAAACCTTCTAAAGAAAAAGAAAAAGATGATTTCGAAGGGGAAATCCAATGCTATAGATGCAAAGGCTACGGCCATATTTCAACGGATTGTCCTTCTCCGAAATCATATAAAAAGAAGGCTTTGCAAGCGAAAACTTGGGACGATTCGACTTCTAATGAATCAACCTCAAGTAAAGAGGAAAAAGTCGTTGCCTTTCATGCCTCTCAAATTCCCTCTTCTAATGTTTGCTTATCATCTTTAATCACTGACTCTATTCCTTTGATTTTGCATGAAACATCAACATCCGATGGAGAGTCATCAAGTGAGGGGGAGTCGGACGAAGAAGAACTCGTTGAGGCATACCAACAACTTCTTGCGGAATCAAAGAAGATGGCCAAGCATATCAAGAAGTTGAGGAAGCAACGACTTGAAGTTCAAGACGAGAATCAAGCTTTAAAGATCAAACTCCATGATCTCGAGGAGGAACAAGGACGTTTATTGGAGAACAATAAAATCCTCCAAGAAAAGTTAAACCAATCAGAGATAAATGAAAAATTATATATGGACAAGATTGGTTTTCTTGAAAAATAGTTTGAAGAAATTCATGTCACCAACCAAGCTTTGACCAAGCAAGTTCATGAACTCAAATCCGACATACAAAGGCTTTTAACCATTTCCAAGAAACTAGATTGTATGTGCGGATTAGGTCAAACAAGCAAGGTTGGTTTGGGATTTAAAAAGGACCAAACTGTGCATGCTTCAAGTTCCGCAATGAAATTGAAAGGAAGAACGTGTCACCTTTGTGGACTTGAAGGACATTTGGTGAAGGACTGCCCGAAAAAGAGAAAGAAAAATCCTTCGGCAACTTCATCTACGGAGCGGACTCAACGGACTCAAAAGATACATCAAGTCAAAGGAGTTCACTCAACCCACCAAAGGTCCGAGCCACAACATCAATCATACAAGTGGATCATTGCGAGGCAAAGACCTAAGGTGGATCAACAGTCAAAGCGGACAACCCCCGGCCACAACGAATCAAGACAACCCAAAATTCAGCGATTTTGGATTCGGAAAGGTGATATCTTTCCTTGTCTTAAGTTCTAATTAGCTTATGACTGTATGTAATGCTTTGATTGGTTTTCCCTTCATATTTTTCTTAATCTTTGCATTACATGTTTTTCAATGCTCTTTGTTTTTATACTTTATTTTTGAACAAAAGGGTTTACTGAACAAGTGCATTGAATAAAAAGGGCTTCACGTTCATTCACTCCAAATTAATTTTATTTGGATTATCAACTTAACTCCATAATCATAATTCTTGAAGATAATTCATTATAGGAGTTTTTGATAATTATATTCATCAAATTTTAGTAATCATGTGTGATCTTTAGATGATTATTCTATCTCGGTTGTGTGAGTTCTTTCTGATAAACATGAGACAACCGATTGACTAAAATTTGGGATTTAATTCTTTCACATAAGAGATTGTATTTTCGTTCAAGGGTAATGAAATGAATTGCAAAAGATATGGAAAGAGTTACATCCGAAAGGAGTGTGAAAACTACCACCATATGTTGGAAAGAGCTGCCACCCCGGTCGTCCGGTTTGTGTGTGAAGCTACCACATGTTATGGATGCTTGAAAAATATTTATGAAATTTTGTTTAGTTGAAGCATTCGGAGATTTAAATTCAAAGTTCATATTTTGAACAATCTCCTGGTTGGTATAAGGTGGGATAGTTGAAAGATGCTCAAAGAGCCACCCTTAGGTATTTTAGTGCTTATCTCAAATTTGAAAGGGTAAAATTCAAAATTGATGTCATTTGGAAATCTCCGTAAGTCATCTTTGTAAATCCGTTACATCTTGATAGAGTTTGGATCTCAAGATTATTTTTGATGATTGTGTTTGATGAATATAACATGAAAAACTATTTATAATATTTTATCTTTGTTTTTCATGATTTAGGAGTAAATCTTTTTAATTTTGTAAAATTAATTGGATTGAATGGCATCTATGTGATCTCATATTATTTTCAAGCACTTAAATTGTTTTCTTGATGGAATACAAATCGGTAATTCAAATATTTCAAAATCTTGATTTGTTTCAAGAAATTATTTGATTTTTGCTTTCGAGTACCGGTACGCAATCTGTGTTATTGTTATATACCGGAACTGAGCTTTTATCTCTCTTTCTCTATGAACTAATGTTGTTAGTGATTTCCTTTTGCCTATATTTACTGTTTGACAATTTGTGACAAAAAAGGGGAGAACAGAAATAGGGGAAGAACAGAGATAGGGGGAGAACAGAGATGCTCAAGATAGTGGGAGAAAAAGAAAAGAGATGATGAAAAAGGAGCCGAAAAACAAAAAGAATCAAAAGGACGAATCAAATGTAGGATTTACATTTAATTTCTAACGACTAACGTTTGATTTTGTTTGGAGTTTTGTTTTGCAGGAATTACATCACTTTAAGACTCCAAGTCCTAAGTCATAGAGTTTGTTCTAAGACTGGTTCAAATGTAATTTTTGTTTATTGGATCTTTCACGCAAAGAAAGTCAATGTTTTGGTGATGACATTGAGTTTCGATTTTTTGGTTTAAGATGAGTGTCTTGAGCGTTTTATGTATTTTTGGGTTTTGTCACGAAATTGCCAAAGGGGGAGAATGTTATGGCTTTTTGTATTGGCATATTTCGTGAGTTGAGTTGTTGAGTTGAGTCGAAGTCTTGAAGTGATCAAATTGTCAATCAGCAATTGAAGACTCAGAGAAGATTCAACAAGATCTCAAGTTGACACTCAGTGTTTTGAGTCTTGAAGATTGAAGTTGAAGAATTGTGGATCATATACATCAATCTTAAAGACAATGGATTCGGATTGATCAGGTACGTTTAACTAAATAATTTTGGTGATCCGAATACATTTTTGTAGTTTAGAAACACTTGGAAAAGTTTTCATTGCTTAAAAATCAAAAACTGGATAAATTGGATGTTTAGAGTCCAGTTCAGAATTTCTGATCCTGAACCGATCCGGATCAGAATTCCGATCCGGATCAGAATTCCGATCCGAATCCCGAACCTTGTTTTTCCAGGAATTGCTGAAAAAAGATGACAGTCAGGATCGCCGTAAATCCGATCCGGATCGTCGTGCGGGAAAATTTCTGTTAAGTCAGTTTTTGATGCTTATCTCTTTCCAAAGGTTTCTAAACTATAAATAGACACTTAGGGTTTCTCAAGAACTACCGATTAATTTATAAAACACTTGAGAGCAACCCTAGAGGCTAGGTTTTTATCGTTCTTCTTGATAGCCTCTTTTAGGTCAATTCGACGATTCTTTCAAGAACATATCTTTTGTCGAATTGATCTAATCTTTGCTTAGAGATTTCTTTTACGGTTCCTCAATGAGAATCTAAGCAAAGGATCACCATCGAAGCCAATATTCTTACCGGCTGAGTTTGCAACGTGGATTCGACGTGGCATCGTGGATTCGGTGTGCTAAAGGCGTTTCGTGGATTCGAAACGTGTGCTCGTGGATTCGAGTGGCGTTCGTGGATTCGAACGTGTGCAGTGGACGTGCAATCGGTGAGCGCAAGGTCCGAAGAAGTTGAAGGAGGGGTTTGGGCCCGTGGAGTCGGTAATCACCTTGTTATTCTTCTTTTCTTATTGGATTGTTATTGCGTGTTGGTCCTGTGGTTTTTCTCCTGGATTGGAGTTTCCACGTATATCTCGGTGTGCTATTTTTATTTTCCGCATTGGTTTTTATTTTGTACTGAGATTGGTTTTTTTAAGTATTACACCTATTCACCCCCCCTCTAGTTGTTTGATAGTACCTATTTAGATCCCTGGGGATCCATAAAAACCAACAATTGGTATCAGAGCGGGTTTTAGGTTTATCTATCATGTCGGGTGAAAGTGGTAATATTTTTAGACCTCCTCTTTTTGATGGGACCAATTATGCTTATTGGAAAGTGCGGATGAGAGCGTTTCTCATCTCAATTGATGAGCGGGTATGGCAAATCGTGGAATACGGTTGGGTGCATCCTGTTGAGGAAGTAGGAAATTCTACTACCCCAAAACCTCGCTCTAGATGGTCCAAAGAGGAAATTGAAAGATCTTCTTACAATGGGAAAGGTATGAACGCTTTATATAATTCTTTTTCCTCGACTGAATTTACACGAATTTCCGCGTGTGAAACCGTGAAGGAAATTTGGGATATTCTCAAAATTACACATGAGGGTACTAATCTTGTAAAAATTCAAAAGCTCCAGATGCTTACAAGTCAATTTGACTCTATTCATATGGAAGAGCATGAATTGTTTACAGATTATTACACTAGACTTCAAGATGTAATCAATACTTGTGCTAATTTCGGAGAAAAGATCCCGAAGTCGAAAGTTGTAAGAAAGATACTTCGGACTCTTCCGGAACGGTTTAGGGCAAAGGTTACCGCCATTGAAACCGTTAGTCATCCGGATGAGATGAGTGTAGAGGAATTAGTAGGTGCTTTGCAAACTTATGAAATGACTTTTCCTACTAATCAAGTTTCTTCCAAGTCTTCTTCTAAGCTTACAGGTATTGCATTCAAATCAACAAAGGAAGAAGATAGCGAATCAAGTTCCAACGATGAAATCTCCTTTGCCGATTTTAAAGAACAATTGGCGCGGATCGTAAAGAAATTTCGTCGGAAATTGTGGAAGAATCGAACCGATGGATCTACATCCACGAAACCATCAAAAGGATCATCGGGATCTAAATCCTCTAATCTCAAAGGCTTTGCAAAACCTTCAAAAGAAAAAGAAAAAGATGATTTCGAAGGGGAAATCCAATGCTATAGATGCAAAGGCTACGGACATATTTCAAAGGATTGTCCTTCTCCGAAATCATATAAAAAGAAGGCTTTGCAAGCGAAAACTTGGGACGATTCGACTTCTAATGAATCGACCTCAAGTAAAGAGTAAAAAGCCGTTGCCTTTCATGCCTCTCAAATTCCCTCTTCTAATGTTTGCTTATCATCTTTAATCACTGACTCTATTCCTTTGATTTTGCATGAAACATCAACATCCGATGGAGAGTCATCAAGTGAGGGGGAGTCGGACGAAGAAGAACTCGTTGAGGCATACCAACAACTTCTTGCGGAATCAAAGAAGATGGCCAAGCATATCAAGAAGTTGAGGAAGCAACGACTTGAAGTTCAAGACGAGAATCAAGCTTTAAAGATCAAACTCCATGATCTCGAGGAGGAACAAGGACGTTTATTGGAGAACAATAAAATCCTCCAAGAAAAGTTAAACCAATCAGAGATAAATGAAAAATTATATATGGACAAGATTGGTTTTCTTGAAAAATAGTTTGAAGAAATTCATGTCACCAACCAAGCTTTGACCAAGCAAGTTCATGAACTCAAATCCGACATACAAAGGCTTTTAACCGTTTCCAAGAAACTAGATTGTATGTGCGGATTAGGTAAAACAAGCAAGGTTGGTTTGGGATTTAAAAAGGACCAAACTGTGCATGCTTCAAGTTCCGCAATGAAATTGAAAGGAAGAACGTGTCACCTTTGTGGACTTGAAGGACATTTGGTGAAGGACTGCCCGAAAAAGAGAAAGAAAAATCCTTCGGCAACTTCATCTACGGAGCGGACTCAACGGACTCAAAAGATACATCAAGTCAAAGGAGTTCACTCAACCCACCAAAGGTCCGAGCCACAACATCAATCATACAAGTGGATCATTGCGAGGCAAAGACCTAAGGTGGATCAACAGTCAAAGCGGACAACCCCCGGCCACAACGAATCAAGACAACCCAAAATTCAGCGATTTTTTATTCGGAAAGGTGATATCTTTCCTTGTCTTAAGTTCTAATTAGCTTATGACTGTATGTAATGCTTTGATTGGTTTTCCCTTCATATTTTTCTTAATCTTTGCATTACATGTTTTTCAATGCTGTTCGTTTTTATACTTTGTTTTTGAACAAAAGGGTTTACTGAACAAGTGCATTGAATAAAAAGGGCTTCACGTTCATTCACTCCAAATTAATTTTATTTGGATTATCAACTTTACTCCATAATCATAATTCTTGAAGATACTTCATTATAGGACTTTTTGATAATTATATTCATCAAATTTTAGTAATCATGTGTGATCTTTAGATGATTATTCTATCTCGGTTGTGTGAGTTCTTTGTGATAAACATGAGACAACCGATTGACTAAAATTTGGGATTTAATTCTTTCACATAAGAGATTGTATTTTCGTTCAAGGGTAATGAAATGAATTGCAAAATATGTGGAAAGAGTTACATCCGAAAGGAGTGTGAAAACTACCACCATATGTTGGAAAGAGCTGCCACCCCGGTCGTCCGGTTTGTGTGTGAAGCTACCACATGTTATGGATGCTTGAAAAATATTTATGAAATTTTATTTAGTTGAAGCATTCGGAGATTTAAATTCAAAGTTCATATTTTGAACAATCTCCTGGTTGGTATAAGGTGGGATAGTTGAAAGATGCTCAAAGAGCCACCCTTAGGTATTTTAGTGCTTATCTCAAATTTGAAAGGGTAAAATTCAAAATTGATGTCATTTGAAAATCTCCGTAAGTCATCTTTGTAAATCCGTTACATCTTGATAGAGTTTGGATCTCAAGATTATTTTTGATGACTTGTGTTTGAGGAATATAACATGAAAAACTATTTATAATATTTTATCTTTGTTTTTCATGATTTAGGAGTAAATCTTTTTAATTTTGTAAAATTAATTGGATTGAATGACATCTATGTGATCTCATATTATTTTCAAGCACTTAAATTGTTTTCTTGATGGAATACAAATCGGTAATTCAAATATTTCAAAATCTGGATTTGTTTCAAGAAATTATTTGATTTTTGCTTTCGAGTACCGGTACGCAATCTGTGTTTTTGTTATATACCGGAACTGAGCTTTTATCTCTCTTTCTCTATAAACTAATGTTGTTAGTGATTTCCTTTTGCCTATATTTACTGTTTGACAATTTGTGACAAAAAGGGGGAGAACAGAAATAGGGGGAGAACAGAGATAGGGGGAGAACAGAGATGCTCAACATAGGGGGAGAAAAAGAAAAGAGATGATGAAAAAGGAGCCGAAAAACAAAAAGAACCAAAAGGACGAATCAAATGTAGGATTTACATTTAATTTCTAACGACTAACGTTTGATTTTATTTGGAGTTTTGTTTTGCAGGAATTACATCACTTTAAGACTCCAAGTCCTAAGTCATAGAGTTTGTTCTAAGACTGGTTCAAATGTAATTTTTCTTTATTGGATCTTTCACGCAAAGAAAGTCAATGTTTTGGTGATGACATTGAGTTTCAATTTTTTGGTTTAAGATGAGTGTCTTGAGCGTTTTATATATTTTTGGGTTTTGTTACGAAATTGCCAAAGGGGGAGATTGTTACGGCTTTTTGTATTGGCATATGTCGTGAGTTGAGGTGTTGAGTTGAGTCGGAGTCTTGAAGTGATCAAATTGTCAATCAGCAATTGAAGACTCAGAGAAGATTCAACAAGATCTCAAGTTGACACTCAGTGTTTTGAGTCTTGAAGATTGAAGTTGAAGAATTGTGGATCATATACATCAATCTTAAAGACAATGGATTCGGATTGATCAGGTACGTTTAACTAAATAATTTTGGTGATCCGAATACATTTTTGTAGTTTAGAAACACTTGGATAAGTTTTCATTGCTTAAAAATCAAAAACTGGACAAATTGGATGTTCAGAGTCCAGTTCAGAATTTCTGATCCTGAACCGATCCGGGTCAGAATTCCGATCCGGATCAGAATTCCGATCCGGATCCCGAACCTTGTTTTTCCAGGAATTGCTGAAAAAAGATGACAGTCAGGATCGCCGTAAATCCGATCCAGATCGTCGTGCGGGAAAATTTCTGTTAAGTCAGTTTTTGATGCTTATCTCTTTCCAAAGGTTTCTAAACTATAAATAGACACTTAGGGTTTCTCAAGAACTACCGATTAATTTATAAAACACTTGAGAGCAACCCTAGAGGCTAGGTTTTTATCGTTCTTCTTTATAGCATCTTTTAGGTCAATTCGACGGTTCTTTCAAGAACATATCTTTTGTCGAATTTATCTAATCTTTGCTTAGAGATTTCTTTTACGGTTCCTCAATGAGAATCTAAGCAAAGGATCACCATCGAAGCCAATATTCTTACCGGCTGAGTTTGCGTCGTGGATTCGACGTGGCATCGTGGATTCGGTGTGCTAAAGGCGTTTCGTGGATTCGAAACGTGTGCTCGTGGATTCGAGTGGCGTTCGTGGATTCGAACGTGTGCAGTGGACGAGCAATCGGTGAGCGCAAGGTCCGAAGAAGTTGAAGGAGGGGTTTGAGTCCGTGGAGTCGGTAATCACCTTGTTATTCTTCTTTTCTTATTGGATTGTTATTGTGTGTTGGTCCCGTGGTTTTTCTCCTGGATTGGAGTTTCCACGTATATCTCGGTGTGCTATTTTTATTTTCCGCATTGGTTTTTATTTTGCACTGAGATTGGTTTTTTTAAGTATTAGACCTATTCACCCCCCTCTAGTTGTTTGATAGTACCTATTTAGATCCTTGGGGATCCATAAAAACCAACAGAGCAGGGGCCTCGAAGTGGTGCAAAATCCCTTAAGAAGTGAACTCGGTAAGGATTTAAGCCAAAACAGAAAAAAACAATTCAAAAAATTCCCTCCGTGTCCCCGTAATAGGGGACAGCCGTAGAAGGCCTCCCGTTGGCCGCCGCGTGTCCCACACGGGGTCAACCCACGCGTCGTGCCGCCATACGCCCGCGACAGCGGGGCATGGCGCCCCCGTCTGCGCACGCGGCCCGAGGCGCCAGCATGCGCCTCCGTGCACCCGGCGCTGTGAGCCCGCCAATAGCGCAACGACACGTGTCCCTGGGCCGGTCCATACACAGGCCCAGAAACTCCCTGGACCGCGCGTCGCGCACCGGCCAACCGCGCGCCGCCACGCGTCCCCCCGCGGCGGTCCATGTACCCTTGCGCGCTCCCCTGGACCGCGCGCCTGCACCCGTCCAATCCGGAGGCGCCACGTGGACCCCCGCCGGTCCACGCCTCCGCGATGCACCCCGCCTTTCCCAAAGTACTCCGTGGACCCATCCGCGTGCGCCGGCCAATCAGGGGCTGCCACGTGGCACCCCCGCCGGTCCACGGCTCCCCCATGCACCAGAAAACCAATAAAACTTCCGGGTGTCCGTTTTTGGGCATCCGGACTCAGAAATTAACAAATAAATAGCCGCTTTCAAGCGTTTTTCCGCGCTGAATCCAAATCCAACCTCCTATTGGCCTAAAACCTTTTCTAAAATTCGGCAAAAGCAGCCGAAGGCCAATCCAGCCAACAATAACTCACAGGGTCCATCTCTGGCATCCTTTTGATGCACTATGGGCCCAACACACCATCAACAGGTGTTTTGCACAGTGGATTCACGGGAAAAGCTGCATGGGGTTCAGGGGTCCTACATCCTCCCCCACTAAAAAATAGTTTCGTCCCCGAAATAAGGAAAGTAAAACAAACGTACCTCAGTCGGAAGTCCCGAACAGGAAGGGGGTAGGTATCTCTCATCTCTGTCTCAAGCTCCCAAGTAGCCTCTCGCTCCTCGTGATTACTCCATAAGATCTTCACATAAGGGATGGCCCGGTTGCGCAATTCCCTCACCTCACGAGCAAGAATTCGCAACGGGCGCTCCTCGCATACCAAGTCCTCGCCGATCTCCAACGAAGTGAAGTCAATCACGTGCGATGGATCAAAAACGTATCTCCTCAGAGCTGAGACGTGGAAAACATCGTGGACTCCGGCTAGGCGTGGGGGTAAGGCAACTCTGTAAGCCACAGGACCAACTCTGTCAAGTACCTCAAAGGGTCCAATAAAGCGGGGACTGAGCTTTCCGCGCACTCCAAATCTCCGGACCCCCTTCGAGGGCGAGACCTTCAAGAAGACATGATCACCAACCTGAAACTCTAGGTCTCGCCGTCGAGTATCTGCATAGCTCCTCTGACGACTCTGGGCTGTCTCAAGATGTCGGCGAATAACTCTGACATTTTCCTCAGCCTCCAATAGAAGATTCGGACCCAAAGTCCTCCTCTCACCCACATCACTCCAATACAAGGGAGACCGACACTTGCGTCCATACAACGCCTCAAACGGAGCCATCTGAATACTCGCTTGATAGCTGTTGTTATACGCAAACTCGACCAATGATAAGTGTCGGTACCACCCTCCTCCAAAATCCATAACGCACGCTCTCAACATATCCTCTAGGGTCTGTATGGTGCGCTCAGACTGTCCATCAGTCTGTGGGTGGAAAGCGGTGCTAAACCTGAGCTGGGTCCCCAAAGCTGACTGTAAACTCCCCCAAAAGTGTGATACGAATCTCGGGTCCCTATCTGATATGATCGAAGCAGGTACACCATGCAGCCTGACTACCTCATCCAGATACAACTGTGCTAGGCGCTCCAACGACCAAGTCATCTGAACAGGCAAGAAATGTGCAGACTTGGTGAGTCTATCCACAACAACCCAAATCGCATCTGCTCCGCTCTGCGCCCTCGGTAGTCCAGTAACAAAATCCATAGTAATGTGGTCCCATTTCCACTCGGGAATTGGGAGACTCTGCAACTTGCCAGCAGGAACCCGGTGTTCTGCCTTCACTTGCTGGCAAGTTAAACAATGAGCCACAAATCTCCCAATGTCCCACTTCATTCCGGGCCACCAAAAATGTGCCTTGAGGTCCTTATACATCTTAGTACCGCGGGGATGAACGGTATAAGGCGTATAATGGGCCTCCCTCAAAATCTGGTCTCTAATCTCTGGGTCCATAGGCACACATACTCGGTCCCTGTACCGCAGTACTCCTGAGCTATCCACAGAAAAATCCCCTGTCTAATCCACCTGAATCCGCGTCCTGATCCTCGTCAAGTGGGGGTCCTCACTCTGAGTGTCCCCGATCCTGTCCAACAAAGTAGGCTGCAAGACCATAGACATAAGTCTAGCAGAGACCCCAGGGGATACCACCTCTATTTGTAGCCGCCTCATCTGCTCGACCAACGGCGCCTGCTGCGAGATCATCAGACTCAGACTCGTCCTCCTACTCAAAGCATCTGCCACAACATTGGCCTTGCCGGGATGATAAAGGATACTCAAATCATAATCCTTCAACAACTCCAACCACCGGCGTTGCCTCAGGTTCAGCTCCTTTTGAGTGAACAGATACTTCAAGCTTTTATGATCCGTGTAGATCTCGCAGTGCTCTCCATACAAATAATGCCGCCATAGCTTCAGAGCAAAAACCACCGCTGCCAGCTCAAGATCATGAGTAGGGTAATTTTTCTCATAGTCCTTTAATTGCCGTGAAGCATAGGCAATTACCCTACCATGCTGCATCAACACACATCCCAGACCACTATGAGAGGCGTCGCTGTAGATCACGAACCCTTCTCCCATAACCGGGAGAGCCAAGATCGGAGCGGTCATCAACCTCTGCTTCAGCTCCTCAAAACTGCTCTGGCAAGTCTCGCTCCAAATAAACTTAACCCCTTTTCTGGTCAGACGTGTGAGGGAAGAGGAAAGCTTCGCAAAGCCTTCCACAAATCGGCAATAATAGCCAGCCAATCCAAGGAAACTCCGCACCTCGGTGATAGTCGTCGGCCTCGGCCAATCTCGAATAGCATCCACCTTTGCTGGATCGACCGCCACTCCTGAAGCTGAAACCACGTGGCCCAAGAAGGAGACCTCCCGGAGCCAAAACTCGCACTTCTTAAGCTTGGCATACAACTTCTTCTCTCGTAGAAGTTGTAGCACAGTCCTCAAGTGCTCCTCATGCTCCACATCACTCCGGGAGTAAATCAGTATATCGTCAATAAACACCACCACGAACCGGTCCAAAAATGGCTGAAATATCCTGTTCATCAAGTCCATAAATGCGGCAGGGGCATTAGTCAACCCAAAAGGCATCACCGTAAACTCATAATGCCCATACCGAGATCGAAATGCCGTTTTGGAGATGTCCTCGGTCCTCACCCTCAGCTGGTGGTAACCGGACTGCAGATCAATCTTCAAAAATACCGTGGCTCCCTGTAGCTGATCAAACAAATCATCAATCCGCGGTAAAGGATACTTGTTCCGGATGGTCACTTTATTTAATTCCCTATAATCCACACACAGACGAAGCGATCCATCCTTCTTCTTTACAAATAGAACAGGCGCTCCCCACGGTGACACTCTGGGTCTAACAAAACCCTTATCCATCAAATCCTGCAGTTGTGCCTTCAACTCTCTCAACTCGGCAGGCGCTATCCGATAGGGTGCCTTTGAGATTGGCGTGGTTCCCGGGACCACGTCAATCACAAACTCTACCTCCCTCTCCGGCGGCATAGTCGTCAACTCGGGGGGGGACACATCTGGGAACTCGCGGACAACAGGGATGTTCTCGAGTCCCAGTGCCGCCGTAGGCACCTCCACGACAGTGGCCAGAAAGGCAGTGCAATCCCTCTCATCATCCGCCTAGCTCTCGCCGAAGAGATAGTCGCTGCGAACAGCGTGCTCATGCAACCTCTGAAGATAAACTCCTCCTGTCCTGGCTCGCGGAGAGTCACGTCCTCTCTCTGCAGTCGATAGTGGCGGAATACCGTGACAGCCAATCCATCCCTAGCACCAAGTCAAAATCCTGGAGCTGCTGCAAGACAAGCAAATCTGCAGGCAATATCTAAGGCCCCAACTGCACCGGGCAAGCCACACAATGCTCCTCGACATGCAAAACGTGATCAGGAATCCGTACCTCTAATGCATGTGACATGGACTCTATCTCTATACCATGAAGGGATGCAAATGCTCGACTAATGAAAGAATGAGATGCTCCAGTGTCGAATAAAGTGCGAGTCCTAATACCAAAGAGTAGGATAATACCTGCCACCACCCGGTCTGCCGCTGAAGAATCCGCTAACTGGGCGGCATATACCCGCCCGCTCGGTGCTGGAGGTCGGAAATCGGTAGGATATGAAGAAGACGGCCTGCTCGCCGGAGCATAAGGCCGCTGAGCTGGTGGCCGCTGCTGAGGGGCATAAGGAGCCGACGCCGAAGAAGGTGCTGCAGAAGTAGAAAGGGGGCAAGTAGCTCGTACATGCCCAGACTGTCCGCATCGGTAACATCGTCCCCAACGCAAGTCACAAGTGTCCGCCGGATGCTGACCCCTGCAAAAGATGCATCTGTCGGAGGACCGAGGCTGTCTCGGCTGCTGCTGCTGCCTCGAGGACTGCTGCTGAGATCTCTGCTGCCTCGGCTGTGATCTCTGCTGCTGATGCTGCTGCAGATGCTGCGGCGGTCTCTGGGGTCCACCAGGCCCTCTCCTCTCAGAACGCCCACGGTCGTAAGACTGGGGCTACGACGGTCGTGGCGGTCTCCATGTGTGAGGACCCGAATCCCCACTTAAGAGTTATGGATGGAATAGTAGCTTCTGGAAGTGTTTGTGCGGGTGTCAGGCCCCGGAATTTGGATTCCTGGTGTAAATGGGAGCATGATTGCTTGCTGGAGGCCCATTGTGGGTGATTGAGGTTTCTGCGCGCGTTTTGGAATCAAGAAATGGACCCGGTACGAAAAATGGATCAAGTTTACTTTTCCGAAAATTTTAGAAGTGGAATTTGGCCAATCGGGCTTCGGATTTGGATTCAGCGCGCGAAAACGGTCAAGATGGACTATTTACTTGTTTTTTCGGAGTCCGGATGTGAAAACACGCATTTCGAGGTTTTGGTACTGTTCCGGCGGCCGGAGAGGCGCCGGCAGCGGCGGCGGGCGGCGGAGCGCGGCGGTTGCCGGCGGCGAAGGCGCGCGGTCCACCGCGGAGGCGTGCACCTGGGCGCCCGCCACGTGGCGCCTCCCGGTTGGCGGGCGCAGTGGGCGCGGTCCACGGGTTTGGCGGGGTGTACGGTGGACCGAGGGCTGGCCACGTGTCGCTTGGTGGTTGGTTGGGCATTGTGCGCCCGGTCCACGGGTGGGGAGCTGGTACCTCGGGCCGCGTGCCCGACAGGCGCGCGTGGGCGCACGTGGGGCGCGGCCTGGGCGCGTTGACCCGAGGATCCCGGCGTGGGCGCCACGTGTCGTCGCGGGATTCGGCCACGTGGCGCATGGCTGTTGGCCCAAACAGCTGTTTGCTGTTTGGGTGTACACGTGGCGGCCTGGGGTTTTTCCGGGCGTGAACAGTAACGGGCCGGGCCCGTTACTGTAGCAGCCCGGAAGTACCGGGCGCCCGAATCCTTGGGCCAAAAGTCCAAAGTGCGGATTTTCGGGCTGGGCCTATAAATAGCTGTGTTGTGAGGGAGTTTTGCCCCCTTTCCCGAGCTCCCCTGCCCATGGCCCCTTTAGGAAAGTTGTAGATCCTCGTGTTGCGCATCTTCTGACAGAGGCCCGGATTTTTTGGAAGCCGCGGCGTCGACGGCCTCGGCATCGGAGCGCAGTGCGATGATTTTCTGTTGGAGGCCCGTTTCCGTCGCACTTCAGTCTGAGAGGTCTACAGAGCTACCCCGACTGTATTTTTGGACGATTTTTGTGGCGTTGGATTCACAAGAGGTATATATTCGACTTTTGTGTTGGGTGTTTTATCTAGATTTGGGTTTTGGTACGGTTTTCAAGGCTTTACTGAGCCCCTTTTGTGCTGGTGAGGTTTCTAGACAGCAAGGCCTTTGCGGATTTTTATCTCCACATCCGGACAACGGAATTTGACATTTCAAGGCTCTATCGACATCTACACTTCGCGAGGATCGCCATCATATTTTTACTGGAATTTTTGGAGGCTGTTTTATAGGTGAAAATTTCGCAGAAAGAGGACTGTTCCTCACAGATTTTTAATATGTGAAATTTTGAGGAATTAAGTGTAATTCTTCGATCTATTATGTACCCAGGATGCTGTGAACACTACTTTGGTACTGTTGGCTTAGTGATTGTGCTCGTATATCTGTTTCTGGGCTTTCTTTGCTGTACGACCCTGGACAGTTGTGCACCTTCAGGTGGGTGGCCCTGTCTCCAAGAATGATGGAATGTGCATTAAATCTGCTATAGTAGGACCATGCATGATAGTGATATTCCTGTGTAGCATGCTAGAATGTGATAGCTGTTGATTCTAGAGTTATATGATGATCATGCGATCTCTTGTTCCTACACTGTAAAATTATTATTATTATCTTGGAATTTGACCTAGCAACCCGTCATATGCAGTATGTTCAGCCAGACTGTAGAAAATTCCAACTTGGGCTAGGTTTATTCTGCTTTAGACATCCACACTCTTTTCTTCCTGGACATAGTGTTTTACTCGCCCGGGTAGTGGGCCGAGTGGTCGGGTTCCTTTTAGTGTGGGATGCATTTTACACTCGTGCTTGGGAGCAGAGTGGAGTCTGGTAGATATAGTTGATTGTTCATCTGTGGCGGGAGCCGTTGGTAGACGGCGGACCCGAGATGTTTTGGTTTCTTGTTTTATTGTCGCCACTGTGTCAGTGGCAGCTTTGTACCAGTGATAGCAGGACCTTGAACCCAGAACTATTTTTGGACACACATATGATTTTAGTCAACCAATGTTTTCTTCCGAGCATCGTGGAGTCGCCGAATCTGTTCTTGTTTGATTGGACAAAGGCATTAGCTCTATGAGGCTTGGATATAAAGCTTGTTTCCAATTGTTTTCCTAAAAAGAACTAAAAATCATTAAATATGGATTTCTTTCAGATCAAATGGCTTTCAACAAGAAATATCACCTTTTTCCGATAAATTTAACCACCCGAGATGGTTCGAGTGGTCTGGGTTCCAAGGTCTGCCTTTTTCCTTTGGGACGAGAACAACGAGAGGCTATGCCTAGGGCCTGTTCTTGTTTGATTAGGGTTGTAGGTTTTAGTCTTTCGGGGTTCCCGGACCCTTTATTGTTTCTGTTGTGGAGTTATCCTGTCAGTGATGCCTGTTTTAGGGAGCCGTTGGGTTGACAGCGGTCCCGACTGTCGAGTGTTCCTTGTTGCTCGGGTTAGAGAGCAGGGATGGGGGATAGTATAGCTATATTGTTGAGTCGGGTGGGATTGCACCAGATTATCGACTCGGGTTAATTTTTCGGTAACCGCGAATTGTGGGCGATTTGACCGATTAGTGTTATACAACAGTTGGGGCTGGGTTTTTGCATTGTGGATTAAGTGAGTCTCCACTTTGAGCATAGTGTCGACTTTTGCCCGATTGACTGAGATGCATGACAGAGCTGTTGGACATGGGTTACTTATGGACTCGAGCGGGTCGCTCCCCTCGAGTGCCACTCCGGAGTAGGCGAGACCGGGTTGTTGTAACCGGCGTCGAGATTGAGCTTTAGACCGGGTAGTTGTAACCGGCGTTGAGATTGAGCTTTAGACCGGGTTGTTGTAACCGGCGTGAGATTGAGTTCTTCTATCGTGACTTGTCGACGCCGTCCCTCTGGCTGGCCCAGATGTGGCAGTCACGGACACCCTACGGTAGACCCGTCCTGTTGAGGATGTGCGGCAGTAGGTGGTCGCTGGTTTGACTGGACCCTGTGTGGCAGTCATTATTAGATTGGGTTACTACACCTGAGAGTTAGTAGATGCATCATGTTTTCCATCTGTTCCACTTGATTGAGCATCTAGATAGGGGCATAGTAGCTGTAGAGATATTCTTTTCCAGCTCTTCTTTCAGTATTTCATTTATTACCTTATGCCTCTAGTAGACTTAGTGGGCAGACCGTTGGGCATGTTGACGGCACCCACTGAGAACTACTGTGGGATGTAGTTCTCACACCCGTCGTGGTGTATTTTTCCCCAGGGACTTCTACTCCTGTTCCTGCTGTTCTAGCTGTTGTTTCTTCAGAGCGAGGTAAGGGAGTCGCGAGCTAGTTCCCTACCAGACGTCGTCGTCCAGAGAGTAGATGTACCCACTTTTTACATTTTGAGAGCTACTTGTTGTTGAGAGACCTTGTAGTGTGGTATAGAGTTGTACTTTTATATCAGAGTTGAGCGACTTTTGTACATGTGATGAGGACTTGGAGTTGTATTTATTCTTTTTATAGCAGTATATTTTCAGCTCTGATATCTGTTTAGTATAGTATCTCTTATGCAGGTTAGACGCTTCGTCTATACGGGGTTCACCGTATGGGTGGCGGATCTGTTAGCGAGCCCGGGTCGCAGTTTCGACCACGGGGCGTGACAGATTTGTAGTGATCCGGCCCTTAGGGGTATTTTTGACTCACATCTAAACCTTTTAAGCCCTTAAGAGGAATAAAATTATTTAATTGTTAAAAGTTGGCTAGGGTGAGGTGCTGGTATTTTTCTGCGATAGAGCGCGGAAAATGATGGCCGACGGTGCGATCGGATCTGAAATCCGATGCCGGGATCTCCCGGAACGGAATTATTAGTGATACGGTGATTAGTCATGCATCGAAATCCGTGCGAAATATCTTGCACCCGTTGGAGATAAGGTGGGTTATCTCGTAGGGGATAATTAATTAATTTATTAATTATCCGATGACAGAAAATAGAATTTCCTTACGTACGAATTAAAGAGGAAATTAATTAAAGATATAATACGAGCTATATAAGGGATCCCGATTATCGGAAAGAAAAGAAAAGAAAAATAAAACCCTAACCGGTGAGAAGAGAAAGAAAGAGAAAAAAAAAGGAAAAGACGGAACCCTAGCCGGAAGAAAGGGAAAGGAGAAAGAGAAGGAGCCCGATCTTCCCGGACATCGAACCGAAGGCAAGAACGCGACCGGACAACCTTCCCGTCGATCTTCGGCTAGTAAAATAATTGTTATAAATTATTTGGGATTTTTCCGTCGTCCTTTTTGTTTGAGTTCTTGGGTTTCTCCGTCGTATCCGTCACCGTCGCCGTCATCGTCGTCATGCTAGGGCACGGAACGGACGGCGGAGGCGCTCGGTGCCGCTAGGGCATCGCGCGGAGGAGAGTCGCGGACGGCCGATCGCCGCCGCGAGCGGCGATGGGACCGCGCGGGCGCCGCGCGGGTCGTACCCGCGCGGGCGCCGCGTGGCCACGCGCGGGCGGCACCCGCGCGGACCCGCAACCGCGCGGGCACGCGCAACCGCGCGGGCACGCGCAACCGCGCGGGCACCGCGCGGGCGCCGCGCGGCTGCCGCGCGGGCGCCGCGCCCAACCGCGCGGGCACCGCGCGGCTGCCGCGCGGGCGCCGCGCCCAACCGCGCGGGCACCGCGCGGGCGCCGCGCGGCTACCGCGCGGGCGGCACCCATGCGGACCCGCAACCGCGCGGGCGCCGCGCGGGGCACCCACGCGGGCGCCGCTCGGGCAACCCCGCGCGCGGGCGCCGTGCGGGGCCGCACCCGCGCGGGCGTCGCGCGGCCGCCGCACGGGCAGCACCCGCGCGAGGCGCCGCCCGCGGAGACACGCCGCGCAGTTCCGAACCGCGCGGGGATCCGACGGACGGCGACGGCGGCGCGGGACTCCGGTTCTCGTCAACCCGGACGGTGTTGGACTTTTCCGTCGAAAAGAGTAAATTGGGTCTTTTGTTTGGGGATGTTAGTACACGTTTTTTACTATAGTTATCCTTGCGGACTTTCTTTAGGTCCAGGTGCGCAGCAGGGGTGCGCGAAGGATTCAGGTGTTCCGATTTCTCTTCAACTAGGTGGGTACGGTTGCTGTAAGTGCAACAAGTGCAGTAAGTGCATCTATCATCATTTAAAATGCTCTTAATTTGTCTAACAAAGTAGATGGACAGTTTAACCTTTCGCATAATTGTATTTTATCTAACAATTGAAGCGGCTGCGGTCGCGGTGCTCACTACACGCCGATCTCGGCAAATCCGTTTCGGATGCTGCACGTACACAGGCGGATTGGCCTCCACATGGGTGTACTTTTCCGGAGAAGTGGTCTTTTTGACCCGTGTACCTCACAAAGGGGTGGGAGCCGTGAGGACCTCTTCGCGCCTGCTGCAAATAGCACACCAGCACCGTGAAGAGGTTAAAAGCATCAAAAAGGTGTTTGCGCACGAGGGGAGACTTTAGTCTCTCCGACAGGTACTCTGGGGTTGGTGCCCAACTTAATTGATAAATCTGGGGTTGGTGCCCAGCTTAATTATGTACAGGGTTTTAGCGAAAGGTTCCGGTGTAATCGGTTTGCTCCTTATTCTCTTTTGATACTTAGACATCTACTTTGTTTGTCACTGACTTTACCCACTCCGTGACAGGTGTTACCAGGTGCGTTAGCCGGGAGGGCGGTGAGACTGCGTCGCGAGGACCGTAGTCAGGATACTTGGATTTTTATCTCGTTTTCCTTATACTTTAAATAGTCAATTTGCTTGTGGATCATATTAGTCATGGACATGTATGAGTTAGCGCTGTGGATGAGGTGTACTTTTATACTTTGATACTTTTAGTGATGTTTTCATACGCGGCACGTTTTCATGATAAACTAAATGATTTCGAAAATGTTTTCTCAAAACGAAGTGCCGTGTGGGCACGAGTTTTGCAACCGCTGGTTTTATCCTTTCCAAACGTTGATGCCGCTTTAATAACAAGATGTCGAGTGGACACCGGTCTTATAACACATTAGTTAAATTACTGTACTCTGTTTGACGATGTATGTCTATTGTATGGTTGATGGTTGACGTATGATGTTGTAAATGAGACGCCGTGCATATACAAAGGAGACTCTATCCGTGGGCGGAGAGAATTTGTGTATGTGGCGGTCTGGCACGCACCGGGGATGAGGTTTAAGTTACCTTGTTAAGAAAAAAAAATAATACACGCAGTTTTTCGCTTTGATAGACTCAAAAACCCCCGGGGGCGTGACAGATTAAATGGTATCAGAGAAAACAACCATAACCATAGTAGACGTGATCCACATCCACAGTGTAGGGTGCCACAAGCAAATTGGACATGAGATAACCAAGGTATAGGTGCGTAGTACGTGAGAGTACGGGGAAAAGGGAACGTAATATAGGTGTAATCGTATGACAGGGTGCTAGGGTTATAACCTTAGGGTTAACGTGGTTTCTTTGTATCACAGCGGACAACGGCCAGGATCCGGCCACCGAGCGCTAACCATTCTCAATGGACAGGATGGATCCCGCAGCCGCAGCCAACCGCTTACTCCGCAACCAGTTACGCGACATAGCGGGGCAAATGCTAACTCTCACTGAGCGCCTAGGCCTACTGACTCAAGATTTCGAGGGTGTCGACCGCACCCAGCGAGACGCCAGGGACGACGCCTATCGGGGAATGCCACCGGCAGGGTTCCCCACTTTTAACGAAGCGGTTATGTTGGCCCGGCGGGCAGAGCAAGAACTGGCCGAGACACGCGCTCGGCAGAGTTATCCCTATCCCAGTTCGGCGGAGGACCCCTTCCAGCAGGGCCCGGCACTCAAACGCCCGAGGACAGAGGGGAACTTTGGAAAGGCGATGAGAGGAGAACCCAAACCGCAGAGGAAGCCGTGTCCCATATGCAGTGGGGCGCATCAGGTGACTAAGTGTCCATGGAGACACGGCCACTGCTACCGATGCGGCAGACCAGGACACGCACGCTATGAGTGCCCATGGAAACCGGGCACCACCAGGCCTCCGGCACCGCGACCGGAGGGGACAGAGAAGATTGCTACACCCATTCCGCAAGGGGGCCCCGCCCCGGAGGGCCGAGGAGGAGGACGTCCGGAGAAAGCACGGAAGGACGAACCGACACCAGCAAGGGGCGCAGAACCACCTCAGGGACTGTGCGTAATCTGCGAGGGTGCTCACCCGGTGGCGGAATGTACGTGGAGGTACCATTACTGCAATCAGTGCGGCTTACCGGACCACTCCCGTGCCTTCTGCCCTCAGAGGCCCACCCCCGCCGCCGCCGCGCCACCACAGCAGAAAGGACCAGAGAGTGCTGCGGCCCCCGTTCAGCCAAAGGATTCGCCCGGCGACCAGCAATCCGCAGACTCCTCAGACGTCGAGTCCCTTCCCCAGCATGCCGTACGACGCTGGCCCAAGGGCTGTGGACGGACTCCCCGGGATACTACAGTGGAGGACGCGACGTCCCAGACCTAGTAACGGCAGGTAATTTTTGGTTTCTCTTTTCCCTCTTAGATTAGGAGCACCGGTTACACCTTAGCCTGCTACCCCTGTTAGACTCTCTCTCTCTCTCCCTCTCTCTAAAATCCTTAGGTATTAGGCGAAGCCTTCCCCGGCCGATGTACGCGGGCGGGCTTCGAAGCATAGGAGAACCTTGTATACTCGGGGCCCGTTAAGGGCCATGCAAGGAATAAATAGGCTCCACCCTATGCCTTGCAGCCGAGAACCCAATGGGCCGATAGGTAGTTTAGGGCCGCTCCCCAGATAAGGATCAGCGGTCCCGTGGTAAGGGAATTTCCGAACGTGTTTCCGGCGGAGCTCCCCGGAATGCCACCGGAACGAGAAGTCGACTTCCCTATTGAACTACTTCCCGGCACCAAACCCATCACCAAGGCACCGTACAGGATGGCCTTCGCGGAGTTGAAGGAACTCAAGGCACAGTTGGAGGACCTTTTGGAGAAGGGTTTCATCAGACCTAGCGCGTCACCCTGGGGCGCGCCCGTCCTGTTTGTGAGGAAGAAGGACGGAAGTCTCCGGTTGTGCATTGACTACCGGGAGATAAATAAGGTCACCGTTAAGAACAAGTACCCCCTGCTAAGGATCGATGACCTCTTCGACCAACTACAGTGGGCGACGGTGTTTTCAAAGATTGACCTGCAGTCGGGCTATCATCAGGTCCAGGTCAAGGGGGAGGACATCCCCAAAACGGCTTTCCGGACTCGCTACGGCCATTAAGAATTTACAGTAATGCCGTTCGGGCTCACAGATGCCCCGGCAGTGTTCATGGACATGATGAACAGGGTATTCAAACCCTTCCTGGACTTATTCGTGGTGGTCTTCATCGACGATATCCTCATCTACTCCCGTACAGACGAGGAACACGAAGAACATCTACGCACAGTCCTCCAGACCCTACGGGAACAGAAACTCTACGCCAAACTCAAAAAGTGTGAGTTTTGGCTCCGTGAGGTCGGTTTCTTGGGGCACGTAATCTCGGCGGCCGGAGTCGCAGTCGATCCGAAAAAGATAGATTCGGTGACGGACTGGCCCCAACCGACGACGGTGACGGAGATTCGAAGCTTCCTGGGATTAGCCGGGTACTACCGGCGCTTCGTGGAGGGTTTCTCCAAGATAGCCACCCCCTTAAACCGTTTGACTGGAAAGGAGGAAAAGTTCATCTGGACGGACAAATGTCAGAGGAGCTTCGAGGAGCTCAAGGATAGATTGACGCGAGCCCCGATTCTCGCCTTGCCAGAACCAGGGGAGGATTATGAAGTGTATTGCGATGCATCGCGAAACGG
This sequence comes from Tillandsia leiboldiana, assembly GCA_029204045.2. NCBI lineage: Eukaryota > Viridiplantae > Streptophyta > Magnoliopsida > Poales > Bromeliaceae > Tillandsia > Tillandsia leiboldiana. The sequence continues at coordinate 22,459,677 of CM055071.1, forward strand.
ACTGGGTGGAGTACTCATGCAACGGGGAAAGGTTATAGCCTATGCGTCAAGGCAGCTCAAGGAATACGAGCGGAACTACCCCGTGCACGATTTGGAACTCGCAGCGGTTGTGTTCGTCCTCAAGCTTTGGAGACACTACCTGTATGGGGCACACTCCAATGTGTACTCAGATCATAAAAGTCTTAAGTACCTTTTCACCCAAAAGGAGTTAAATTTGCGACAAAGACGGTGGCACGAGCTACTGAAGGATTACGATTTAACGATCCACTACTACCCGGGAAAGGCAAACGTGGTGGCCGACGCCCTGAGCCGCAAAGGGCAAGCCGAGGAGGCAGGGGTAAATGCCATCACCCAGCAAGATAGTCTGATTGCGGAATTTTCGCGATTAAGACTAGAAGTAGTACCGGCGGGTACAGTCGCACAACTTCTGACACTGGTGGTCAGACCTACCTTGCTTGACAGAATCCACGAGGGGCAGTCGACTGATGACCAACTCCAGCTGGTGCGAAGTAGATTAACTGCCGACCAAGAAGGTGATTTCGCAGTAAACTCCGACGGCACGATACGATTTCGGGGACGAATCTGCGTGCCAGATCTACCGGAACTCAAAGAGGAAATCCTGCGGGAGGCGCATACTGCTCCATATGCAGCGCACCCCGGGGGAACAAAGATGTACAAGGACGTCAAACAGACCTTCTGGTGGCCCAAAATGAAGGGAGACGTGACTCGGTTTGTGGCACACTGCCTGGTGTGCCAACGGGTGAAGGCCGAGCACCAGCGTCCGGCAGGAAAATTGCAACCCTTACCGGTGCCCGAGTGGAAGTGGGACATGATTACCATGGATTTTGTGACCGGGTTTCCGAGATCGTCACAGGGACACGATGCAATATGGGTGATTGTGGACCGTCTGACGAAATCGGTCCACTTTCTGCCCATACACACGACGTGGACGCGGGAACGACTGGCGCAAACCTACATCAACGAGATAGTAAGGTTGCATGGGGTGCCGACATCCATCACGTCGGACAGGGACACGCGATTTGTGTCAAACTTTTGGCAGAGCCTGCAGCGAGCAATGGGAACCAAGTTGCACTTCAGTACGGCTTTTCACCCGCAGACCGATGGACAATCAGAGCGGGTGATACAAATTGTGGAGGACATGCTTCGAGCATGCGTTTTGGACTTGGGCGAAGGGTGGGCACGGTGTTTGCCCCTAGTGGAATTTGCCTACAATAACAGTTACCAGGCCAGCTTTCAGATGGCACCATACGAGGCCCTGTACGGGCGCCGCTGTCGGTCTCCAATATGCTGGGACGACTTGGGTGAGCGTAAGTTTCTGGGCCCAGATTTGGTGGAGGAGACCGAAGCAAAGGCGCGATTGATTAGACAAAGCCTACTGACCGCCCAGAGCAGACAGAAAAGCTACGCGGACAATAGGCGCCGAGACTTAGAGTTCATGGTGGGCGAGCATGCGTTACTCCGAGTTTCGCCCTCCAAGGGGAACCGACGCTTCGGCATAAAGGGAAAGTTAAGCCCGAGGTACGTAGGACCGTTCGAGATCCTAGAACGCGTAGGACCGGTGGCGTACCGATTAGCCCTGCCAGCGAACCTTGAACGAGTCCATAACGTGTTCCATGTCTCAATGCTCCGGAAGTACCTAGCTGATCCCTCTCATGCCTTGGATGCCTCCACCATCGAGTTATGAGAGGATTTAAGCGTCGAGGAGACGCCGGTGCGGATTTTGGCGAGAGAGGACAAGAAGTTGCGCAAACGAACAATCACCTATGTAAAGGTCCAGTGGTGCAACCATGAAGAGCGCGAGGTGACTTGGGAACTGGAATCGAAGATGGGAGAATGTTTTCCCGAATTGATTAGTGGGGTTTGTACTTAAGTTTCGGGACGAAACTTTTTATAAAGTGTGAGTGGTGTAGTGATCCGGCCCTTAGGGGTATTTTTGACTCACATCTAAACCTTTTAAGCCCTTAAGAGGAATAAAATTATTTAATTGTTAAAAGTTGGCCAGGGTGAGGTGCTGGTATTTTTCTGCGATAGAGCGCGGAAAATGATGGCCGACGGTGCGATCGGATCTGAAATCCGATGTCGGGATCTCCCGGAACGGAATTATTAGTGATACGGTGATTAGTCATGCATCGGAATCCGTGCGAAATATCTTGCACCCGTTGGAGATAAGGTGGGTTATCTCGTATGAGATAATTAATTAATTAATTAATTATCCGATGACAGAAAATAGAATTTCCGTACGTACGAATTAAAGAGGAAATTAATTAAAGATATAATACGAGCTATATAAGGGATCCCGATTATCGGAAAGAAAAGAAAAGAAAAATAAAACCCTAACCGGTGAGGAGAGAAAGAAAGAGAAAAAAAAAAGAAAAGATGGAACCCTAGCCGGAAGAAAGGGAAAGGAGAAAGAGAAGGAGCCCGATCTTCCCGGATATCGAACCGAAGGCAAGAACGCGACCGGACAACCTTCCCGTCGATCTTCGGTTAGTAAAATAATTGTTATAAATTATTTGGGATTTTTCCGTCGTCCTTTTTGTTTGAGTTCTTGGGTTTCTCCGTCGTATCCGTCACCGTCGCCGTCATCGTCGTCATGCTAGGGCACGGAACGGACGGCGGAGGCGCGCGGTGCCGCTAGGGCATCGCGCGGAGGAGAGTCGCGGACGGCCGATCGCCGCCGCAAGCGACGATGGGAACGCGCGGGCGCCGCGCGGGTCGTACCCGCGCGGGCGCCGCGCGGACCTGCAACCGCGCGGGGACCGCGCGGGCGGCACCCGCGCGGACCCGCAAACGCGCGGGCACCGCGCGGACGCCGCGCGGCTGCCGCGCGGGCGGCACCCGCGCGGGCACCGCGCGGACGCCGCGCGGGCACCACGCGGACGCCGCGCGGGCGGCACCCGCGCAGACCCGCAACCGCGCGGGCACCGCGCGGGCGCCGCGCGGCTACCGCGCGGGCGGCACCCACGCGGACCCGCAACCGCGCGGGCGCCGCGCGGGGCACCCACGCGGGCGCCGCACGGGGCACCCACACGGGCGCCGCGCGGGCAACCCCGCGCGCGGGCGCCGTGCGGGGCCGCACCCGCGCGGGCGTCGCGCGGCCGCCGCACGGGCAGCACCCGCGCGAGGCGCCGCCCGCGGAGACACGCCGCGCGGTTCCGAACCGCGCGGGGCTCCGACGGACGGCGACGGCGGCGCGGGACTCCGGTTCTCGTCAACCCGGACGGTGTTGGACTTTTCCGTCGAAAAGAGTAAATTGGGTCTTTTGTTTTGGGATGTTAGTACACGTTTTTTACTATAGTTATCCTTGCGGACTTTCTTTAGGTCCAGGTGCGCAGCAGGGGTGCGCGAAGGATTCAGGTGTTCCGATTTCTCTTCAACTAGGTGGGTATGGTTGCTGTAAGTCCAGCAAGTGCAGTAAGTGCATCTATCATCATTTAAAATGCTCTTAATTTGTCTAACAAAGTAGATGGACAGTTTAACCTTTCGCATAATTGTATTTTATCTAACAATTGAAGCGGCTGCGGTCGCGGTGCTCACTACACGCCGATCTCGGCAAATCCGTTTCGGATGCTGCACGTACACAGGCGGATTGGCCTCCGCATGGGTGTACTTTTTCGGAGAAGTGGTCTTTTTGACCTGTGTACCTCACAAAGGGTTGGGAGCCGTGAGGACCTCTTCGCGCCTGCTGCAAATAGCACACCAGCACCGTGAAGAGGTTAAAAGCATCAAAAAGGTGTTTGCGCACGAGGGGAGACTTTAGTCTCTCCGACAGGTACTCTAGGGTTGGTGCCCAACTTAATTGATAAATCTGGGGTTGGTGCCCAGCTTAATTATGTACAGGGTTTTAGCGAAAGGTTCCGGTGTAATCGGTTTGCTCCTTATTCTCTTTTGATACTTAGACATCTACTTTGTTTGTCACTGACTTTACCCACTCCGTGACAGGTGTTACCAGGTGCTTTAGCCGGGAGGGCGGTGAGACTGCGTCGCGAGGACCGTAGTCAGGATACTTGGGTTTTTATCTCGTTTTCCTTATACTTTAAATAGTCAATTTGCTTGTGGATCATATTAGTCATGGACATGTATGAGTTAGCGCTGTGGATGAGGTGTACTTTTATACTTTGATACTTTTAGTGATGTTTTCATACGCGGCGCGTTTTCATGATAAACTAAATGATTTCGAAAATGTTTTCTCAAAACGAAGTGCCGTGTGGGCACGGATTTTGCAACCGCTGGTTTTATCCTTTCCAAACGTTGATGCCGCTTTAATAACAAGATGTCGAGTGGACACCGGTCTTTTAACACATTAGTTAAATTACTGTACTCTGTTTGACGATGTATGTCTATTGTATGGTTGATGGTTGACGTATGATGTTGTAAATGAGACGTCGTGCATGTACAAAGGAGACTCTGTCCGTGGGCAGAGAGAATTTGTGTATGTGGCAGTCTGGCACGCACCGGGGATGAGGTTTAAGTTACCTTGTTAAGAAAAAAAAATAATACACGCAGTTTTTCGCTTTGATAGACTCAAAAACCCCCGGGGGCGTGACAAGATTAGAGTGGTATCAGAGCCTAGGTTCTAGGTCATTGAGGACTTAGAAACCCTAGGCTTGTGGCTGGACGGTAGGATGACTACGTGAGAGTCGTGACTGTTAGCGAGAGTGCTGATTGAGTTTTATACCTCTCCCAAGGGATGAGATGAGTGATTGGCATGTTTATTCTCCTAAGCGATTATGTTGGCTGCAGACAACATAATGCTGTGGAATGGATGACATGTCTTAGACTTTCGCTAGATTGGGTCGAGTGTTGTTTGGTGCCGTCCTGATGTTTGCATGTGGATTGGAGGTGAGCACGATGCCTCCCCGACGTAGGATGCAGACACGTTCTCAGCCTTCCTCCTCCCTTGAGCCTGAGCAGGAGGAGTCAGCACAGGGTCAGCAAAGTGAGGTGCAGGAGCTTCGGGCTCAGATGGCCCATTTGACAGAGATTTCACGGCGCCAGGAGGAGGCCATGGACCGGATGATCCATATGATGGAGCAGAGGGCGCAGTCAGCTGTAGCACCCCCTGAGAGTTTCCCCGCACCTTCTTCGCCAGTTGTGGCACCCCTAGTTGTACCAGCAGCACAGGCAGCCCCTACGACACCGGTTACCAGTGGTCGGCCGTCCGGGACGGCAGGACAGTTGACCCCTGCAGAGCAGCGTGAGGTGGTTGACTTGTTGATGAGGTTCCGCCAGTTTAATCCTCCCCGTTTTCCTGGATTGAGTGCAGAGCCGTGGGAGGCCGAGTCTTGGATCACGACCATGGAGCGTCATTTTGAGAGTCTGTTCCTTGATGAGCGATTTCGAGTCCTCTTGGCTACACACTTCTTGGAGAGCAACGCCGAGGCTTGGTGGTGGCGTGTGAGACCTGCTGGTCCGCCTGGGACGCAGCTTCTCTCTTGGGCGGAGTTCCGCAGTCTATTTCTTGGAGCCTTTTTCCCGGAGAGCGTCAGGCAGAGGTTAGAGGAGCAGCTGAAGAATCTCCGTTAGAGAGATCGTCCCGTGCATGAGTATATCGCAGACTTCAACTAGTTGTTGGCCTGTGTACCGCACGCGGCCAGGGACGAGGCGCATCTGATTTATATGTCTGAGCGGGGTTTGCGCCGTGAGCTTTATCAGTTCGTCCGTTCGCGTAGATTGCAGACGTTGGATGCGTCTATGGAGCAGGCACTTTATGTTGAGTGCGGAGAGGCGGTGATGGATGAGGTGGCTCCAGCCCCCGTAGTGATTCCAGGGGCGAAGCGCCCAGCACTGGTTGATGAGGGACAGACGAGTCGGCAGGCACCTCCGAGGTCTCCCCGACCTCACCCTGAGGGTCGTGGGTTTCAGAGGCACCAGAGATATGGTGGGCCCCTGCAGCAGCCGCAATATCAGCAGCGACAGCCGTTTCAGCAGCAGTACCCCCGGCAGCAGCAGTATCGGCAGCAGCGACGAAAGCGGTGTGTCATCTGTGGCGGCCCTCATCCACCGTCGCAGTGTGACCAGAGACAGGGACGGTGTTTCTTATGTGGAGAGTTGGGACATTTTTGAGCGGCTTGTCCCCGAGCCATTCTGTCAGTGCTACCCCTTGCTGTAGCACCCCCCTTGCCTGTTCAGGAAGCGGAGGCCCCTCCGATGTACCGTCAGACAGAGTGGGGTACGACGTCGGGACAGACGGGACGACGGTCTTCAGCACCCTGTGGACGGGTATACGCAGCTCTGGTGGAGGGCACCCCAGCAGCAGATCCTATCGCCGTAGGTATGGTTTTATTTTCAGTCAGTTGATTGAGCTTTTTCGTACCATGGCATCCTTTTGCATGATATCAGGGCATTTGCATCTCTGCATGGATAAAGGATAGGAATTTTGTTACACGCATGGGCGATCGGATTCTTCCCCGTATCCTACGAGCAGAGGTGAATGTTGAGGCGTGATCAGGACAGCTGAGACCTTGGGAAGTGCACCGGCAGGTGTGCCGGTTCTGTTACAGCTTCACGACTTAGATTGAGCACACGGGATGGACCAGCTGGTGCGGTATCGTGCAACAATTGATTGTGGGTTGAGAACTGTGACCTTCCCGCGAGTTGGACAACAGGAGATCATTTCCACAGGTCACCGAAGCATCCTTTCTGCAGCAGTGGCTTCAGCAGTGGCTTCAGCAGTGTTGGGTTTGGTGCTACCCGTTGAGCGTAGGTGACGCCTAGGACTAGAGATTGTGTATCTAGGGGTCACGGTTAGGGTTGTGTTTCTTTTTAGGGGCACGGATAGATCGTAGCTTCCGTTTTTGTTGCCACAGCAGGAACGGCGTCAACACTTCTCTCCCATTTTCTCGCCCTTTTGCTGAAATTTGCGAACATGACGAAAGATTCGAAAGGCCACTCCAGAGATGGAGACGGTGCCCGAACCTGTTCTTGTTTGATTGGGGCGAGGGCACTGGTTTTTGGAATTTTCGAACTTTTCACTAGTTTCAGTTGTTCTCTAAATTGAGAGTTGGGGGTTGATGACTTTCCTGCTGGTGGGGCCCTTACCTTTCTGGTTGGTTGCGTTGACGTAATTCGTGTAGTTGGGACGAGTAAAGTTGGTGGTTCTTTCTTGTTCCTTGGTTTTCTTGGAGTTCCCGAGGTTTATCGAGCTGTTGGATTTGCTTGATGATGTGTGAGTAGCGACTGGGAGTTGGAGATGGTGTTGGTGGGTGCTTACCTTTGGCTTGGAGACTCCCTTTTGAGCCGTGTTAGTTTCGAGGGCGAAACTTTCTTTTGGTGGGGGAGAATGTGAGGACCCGAATCCCCACTTAAGAGTTATGGATGGAATAGTAGCTTCTGGGAGTGTTTGTGCGGGTGTCAGGCCCCGGAATTTGGATTCCTGGTGTAAATGGGAGCATGATTGCTTGCTGGAGGCCTATTGTGGGTGATTGAGGTTTCTGCGCGCGTTTTGGAATCAAGAAATGGACCCGGTACGAAAAATGGATCAAGTTTACTCTTTTGGAAATTTTAGAAGTGGAATTTGGCCAATCGGGCTTCGGATTTGGATTCAGCGCGCGAAAACGGTCAAAATGGACTATTTACTTGTTTTTTTCGGAGTCCGGATGCGAAAACACGCATTTCGAGGTTTTGGTACTGTTCCGGCGGCCGGAGAGGCGCCGGCAGCGGCGGCGGGCGGCGGAGCGCGGCGGTTGCCGGCGGCGGAGGCGCGCGGTCCACCGCGGAGGCGTGCACCCGGGCGCCCACCACGTGGCGCCTCCCGGTTGGCGGGCGCAGTGGGCGCGGTCCACGGGTTTGGCGGGGTGTACGGTGGACCGAGGGCTGGCCACGTGTCGCTTGGTGGTTGGTTGGGCGTTGTGCGCCCGATCCACGGGTGGGGAGCTGGTACCTCGGGCCGCGAGCCCGACAGGCGCGCTTGGGCGCACGTGGGGCGCGGCCTGGGCGCGTTGACCCGAGGCTCTCGGCGTGGGCGCCACGTGTCATCACGGGATTCGGCCACGTGGCGCATGGCTATTGGCCCAAACAGATGTTTGCTGTTTGGGTGTACACGTGGCAGCCTGGGGTTTTTCCGGGCGTGAACAGTAACGCGCCGGGCCCGTTACTGTAGCAGCCCGGAAGTACCGGGCGCCCGAATCCTTGGGCCAAAAGTCCAAAGTGCGGATTTTCGGGCTGGGCCTATAAATAGCTGTCTTCTGAGGGAGTTTTGCCCACTTTCCTGAGCTCCCCTGCCCATGACCCCTTTAGGAAAGTTGTAGATCTTCGTGTTGCGCATCTTCTGGCAGAGGCCCAGATTTTTTGGAAGCCGCGGCGTCGACGGCTTCGGCATCGGAGCGCAGTGCGACGATTTTCTGTTGGAGGCCCGTTTCCGTTGCACTTCAGTCTGAGAGGTCTACAGAGCTACCCCACTGTATTTTTGGACGATTTTTGCGGCGTTGGATTCACAAGAGGTATGTCTTCAACTTTCGTGTTGAGTGTTTTATCTAGATTTGGGTTTTTGGCACGGTTTTCGAGGCTTTACTGAGCCCCTTTTGTGCTGGTGAGGTTTCTAGACAGCAAGGCCTTCGCGGATTTTTATCTCCACATCCAGACATCGGAATTTGACGTTTCAAGGCTCTATCGACATCTACACTTCGCGTGGATCGCCGTCATATTTTTACTGGAATTTTTAGAGGCTGTTTTATAGGTGAAAATTTCGCAGAAAGAGGACTATTCCTCACAGATTTTTAATATGTGAAATTTTGAGGAATTAAGTCTAATTCTTGGATCTATTATGTACCCAGGATGCTGTGAACACTACTTTGGTACTGTTGGCTTGGTGATTGTGCTTGTATATCTGTTTCTGGGCTTTCTTTGCTGTACGACCCTGGACAGTTGTGCACCTTCAGGTGGGTGGCCCTGTCTCCAAGAATGATGGAATGTGCATTAAATCTGCTATAGTAGGACTATGCATGATAGTGATATTCCTGTGTAGCATGCTAAAATGTGATAGCTGTTGATTCTAGAGTTATATGATGATCATGGGATCTCTTGTTCCTACTCTGTAAAATTATTATTATTATCTTGGAATTTGACCTAGCACCCCGTCATATGCAGCATGTTCAGCCAGACTGTAGAAAATTCCAACTTGGGCTAGGTTTATTCTGCTTTAGACATCCACACTCTTTTCTTCCTTTACATAGTGTTTTACTCGCCCGGGTAGTGGGCCGAGTGGTCGGGTTCCTTTTAGTGTGGGATGCATTTTACACTCGTGCTTGGGAGCAGAGTGGAGTCTCGTAGATATAGTTGATTGTTCATCTGTGGCGGGAGCCGTTGGTAGACGGCGGATCCGAGATGTTTTGGTTTCTTGTTTTATTGTCGCCACTGTGTCAGTGGCAGCTTTGTACCAGTGATAGCAGGACCTTGAACCCAGAACTGTTTTTGGACACACATATGATTTTAGTCAACCAATGTTTTCTTCCGAGCATCGTGGAGTCGCCGAGTCTGTTCTTGTTTGATTGGACAAAGGCATTAGCTCTACGAGGCTTGGATATAAAGCTTGTTTCCAATTGTTTTCCTAAAAATAACTAAAAATCATTAAATATGGATTTCTTTTAGATCAAATGGCTTTCAACAAGAAATATCACCTTTTTCCGATAAATTTAACCACCCTAGATAGTTCGAGTGGTCTGGGTTCCAAGGTCTGCCTTTTTCCTTTGGGACGAGAACAACGAGAGGCTATGCCTAGGGCCTGTTCTTGTTTGATTAGGGTTGTAGGTTCTAGTCTTTCGGGGTTCCCGGACCCTTTATTGTTTCTGTTGTGGAGTTATCCTGTCAGTGATGCCTGTTTTAGGGAGCTGTTGGGTTGACAGTGGTCCCGACTGTCGAGTGTTCCTTGTTGCTCGGGTTAGAGAGCAGGGATGGGGGATAGTATAGCTATATTGTTGAGTCGGGTGGGATTGCACCAGATTATCGACTCGGGTTGATTTTTCGGTAACCGCGAACTGTGGGCGGTTTGACCGATTAGTGTTATACAACAGTTGGGGCTGGGTTTTTGCATTGTGGATTGAGTGAGTCTCCACTTTGAGCATAGTGTCGACTTTTGCCCGATTGACTGAGATGCATGACAGAGCTGTTGGACATGGGTTACTTATGGACTCGAGCGGGTCGCTCCCCTCGAGTGCCACTCCGGAGTAGGCGAGACCGGGTTGTTGTAACTGGCGTCGAGATTGAGCTTTAGACCGGGTAGTTGTAACCAGCGTTGAGATTGAGCTTTAGACCGGGTTGTTGTAACCGGCGTGAGATTGAGTTCTTCTATCGTGACTTGTCGACGCCGTCCCTCTGGCTGTCCCAGATGTGGCAGTCACGGACACCCTACGGTAGACCCGTCCTGTTGAGGATGTGCGGCAGTAGGTGGTCGCTGGTTTGACTGGACCCTGTGTGGCAGTCATTATTAGATTGGGTTACTACACCTGAGAGTTAGTAGATGCATTATGTTTTCCATCTGTTCCACTTGATTGAGCATCTAGATAAGGGCATAGTAGCTGTAGAGATATTCTTTTCCAGCTCTTCTTTCAGTATTTCATTTATTACCTTATGCCTCTAGTAGACTTAGTGGGCAGACCGTTGGGCTTGTTGACGGCACCCACTGAGAACTACTGTGGGATGTAGTTCTCACACCCGTCGTGGTGCATTTTTTCCCAGGGACTTCTACTCCTGTTCCTGCTGTTCCAGCTGCTGTTTCTTCAGAGCGAGGTAAGGGAGTCGCGAGCTAGTTCCCTACCAGACGTCGTCATCCAGAGAGTAGATGTACCCACTTTTTACATTTTGAGAGTTACTTGTTGTTGAGAGACCTTGTAGTGAGGTATAGAGTTGCACTTTTATATCAGAGTTGAGCGACTTTTGTACATGTGGTGAGGACTTGGAGTTGTATTTATTCTTTTTATAGCAGTTTATTTTCAGCTCTGATATCTGTTTAGTATAGTATCTCTTATGCAGGTTAGACGCTTCGTCTATACGGGGTTCACCGTATGGGCGGCGGATCTGTTAGCGAGCCCGGGTCGCAGTTTCGACTCCGGGGCGTGACACCATGAACTGGCCTGTCCTCTGTCATCAGGGGCTGGTCGCTTCCTGTCGGCACTCTGCGCGACCGCAGCCCTCCGTCTAGCTACCACCTGATCTCCTCTCTCCACCCACTGTGCATGCTCTGCGGCCGCCTCAAGGGTCTGAAACCTCTGGGCGTGCACTAATGTGTAAATCTCTGGACAGAGGCCTGCCTCAAACAACTCCACCTGGTGCGGACCATCACGAGAGACGAAAGGTACACAGTTAAGCAACTCCATGAACTCCTGGAAATAAGCCTAAGCCAATCGGTCGCCCTGCTGAAGGTTCTTCAAGTCATCCTCCAATTTCCTCTTCACACCGGTCGAGAAGTAGGTGTCCAATACCATCCGTCGGAACTCCTCCCAGGGCAGCTGTCGGGTAATCCGGAACTCTAGTGGCTCTACCCGCTGCCACCAAGCATCTGCATCTCCATCCAAACAGTGCACCGCCATGTGCACTCGATACCTCGGATCGATGAAAAAGTCCCGGAAAAGCTTCTCCATCGCAGAAAGCCATCTCCCAACATCCCAAGGCTGTGCATCTCGCCCTGAAAATCTAGGCGGTCCTCGCTGAACAAACTTGGAGAGTTTGTCGGCGATGTCCTGCTCCTCCTCCGCAGTTAATGGCTGGATAACTCCTGGAGCCCCACTACTAGATGACGGCGCCGATGGCACAAAAGGTGCAACAGGGGGCACCGGGACCTCAGGGACAGCCGAGGGTGGTGCCTCTCTCTGGGCAAAGAACTGGTCCATCCTCTGCTCCTGTCGGCGCTGACCCTCCGCCAACTGGGCCACCAAGGCCCTCAGCTCACTAAGCTCAGAGGGTCTGGACTGCTCTGGCTCGCCAGGGGGTGAAGGGGCACCCCGAGTAGGAATCCGGCGTCGAGGAGGCATCCTGCCACAAGAAACCAATCATCAGCAACAAAACCCCACACGACCCAATCTGGCGAAAGTCAAAGACATCCCCCTATTTCTGTAACCTTATGTTGTCTGCAGCCAACATAATGGTCCAACAGAAATAGACTATGTCGATCCCTCTTCACTCACAGGAAGAGTCAACAACAAAAATCACCGACTTTCGCAAAATGTCACGTCACTCACACCCTATCATCCTAGGGTCTGTCCAAAAGCCTAGGGTTTTCTAAGTCCCAACTGACCTATCCCTAAGCTCTGATACCAACTTAATCTGTCACGCCCCGGGTGTAAACCAGAACCCGGGCCCGTCTACAGATCCGCCGTGCATGCGGTATTTTCCGCATACACGAAGCGTCGGTAACCTGCTCAGATATAAGAGATAATAATAAAAGAGCATAAAGTCAGAGCGGAACTAAAACTACTGTATCTCAGACAGAAGCTGGAAGTAAATAAAGTACAACTGTAAAATAAATACAAACATCTCTCCCAGCTCACCACAAATATACAACTAGCTGGCAAAAGCCAGACCCAAAAGGAAACGTGAAAGAACTGTCTGAGAAAAACCAGGTACACCAAAAACTCCAGCTATGTCCCTCGGGTGGCTCGCTATCTAATCCGCAATCCTCTTACCTCGATCAGCTGCTGACGGCCCAGCAACTCCCGCAGAGGACTCTGCAAAACAAGGGGGGAAAAAGGAACAAAGAAAAGACAATGGGGGTAAGTACTACTATAAAACAGTAGCCTCCCCTCACTACACCAATGCTGGCTTTTAGCGGCACTTTAAACTGCCGGGAAACATCATAAAAGTGCCGGTAATTATTTTTCCCGGCATTTTTTTGTGGCATTTTTTTGTGCCGGCGAAAACTCCGTCGGCAAATCTTTTACCGGCACTTATATCAAACCGCCGGCATAGAAGGTAAAGCCGGCACTTTAAACCGCCGGCAAAACGATCGACATTGCCAGCAAAATGATCTATTCCGGCACTCAAAACCGCCAGCATATCCCATTTTAGTGGCACTTACAAGTGCCGGCAAAACGATCTATTCCGGTACTCGAAACCGCCAGCATATCTTATTTTAGTGGCACTTACAAGTGCCAGCAAAACTATCTGTCCCGGCACTCCAAAATGCCAGCGTATCTGATTTTAGTGGCACTTAAAAGTGCCAGCAAAACGATCTATTCCGACACTCCAAACCGCCAGCATATCCCATTTTAGTGGCACTTACAAGTGCCAGCAAAACGATCTATTCCGGCACTCGAAACCGCTAGCATATCTTATTTTAGTGGCACTTACAAGTGCCAGCAAAACTATCTGTCCCGGCACTCCAAAATGCCAGCGTATCTGATTTTAGTGGCACTTACAAGTGCCAGCAAAACTATCTTTCCCGGCACTCCAAACCGCCAGCATACCCCTTTTTAGTGGCACTCATAAGTGCCAAAATAATTATAAAATTATAGTTTTTCCATTTAATTATCCCAACAAAAAAGTGTCGGCAAATAAATTTATATACTAACAAAAAAAAATGCCGACAAAAAGAGAATTTTTTATTCATTTTTATAATTAGCAATAAAATAATAGTTTAATTATGTCAAATACTTGTTTCATATCAACACAGAAAATTTATAAAAGATATTTAAAAACATGCAAATAATTACAATTAAGCACAATAAATTTTAGTCATAGGCAAAATACCATCAATTTATAAAATTTCAAGTATATATCATGTAATCAACATCCATAATAGACAAAAAATACCATCAATTTATAAATTTTCAAGTATATATATCATCTAATCAACATCCATAATAGACAAAAAATACCATCAATTTAATTTATTGCAACAAGAAAATTATATCGGCATATATACTTCATATACATATTTGAGTCATATACAAAATGAAGGAAAGGAGGAGATCGACATTGCAATTAGTCACCAGATTACTTCTCCTTAACTTAATCAAACCTGCATTAGAAAAAAAAAAACTATTAAGCGACTGTGAAACAACAAAAAGATTTAATTAGCATACTATTTTCAATCTATATGAGAAGATAAAATTCTAAGAAAAGAACCTAATCATTTCCACATTCAACACACAGAATAAATAAATATCGAATATTTACCTTTTACAAATAATGAAAAGAACCCATAAAAAAAAAGGCTTAGATCGACAGCACTTATAAAAAAAAAGGTCATTACTTTCGATACTATATTTTGTTTTTTATCAAAGACTCAATCAAGCTTCGTCTTTTATGGCCACTTTCTAACAGGATTTGGTAAAGTTCTAAATTTTATTGATTGGAATCACTTTGAAGCTTTAAATTGCAAAGCTTAAGTCCCCGTTCGCCGAATCTGCAAAATGGCGAAATGCGGCGAAATGATCTGTAACATATTTTAAATATGATTACAGTCGAGTTCGGTGCGTTTCGGACCGACGCGAGGTGCATCGGGTCGAAAAGTGAGTTGAAGTTCAAGGACTTAGCGAATTTCAGAAATTCTGATTTTTGTTATCGGTAAGCTTTTTCGAGGCCCTATTTTGAAGACTTAGAGTAGTCAAAGAATTAAGAAGAAATCGTGAGGTGTCTCAGAAAAGTCTGCTGATTAAAAGGGATGAACTGCCGAGGTGAGAGATTGAAAGAAAATAGGAGAACGAAACGAAGCAAAATGCTTTAAAAATTCTGAAACTGCAGTTTTTGCTGATGCAGTTTATCGCCAAGCTTTTTCGGAGCCCTATTCCGAGGGCTTAGAGCAGCCCAAAAATTTAAAATAAATCGTGGGGAGTTTAAGAAAAATTTGTAGAATAAAGGGAAGTAGAAAAATTACAATTTCGATTTTCTAGTTGGCGGCAAAACACAGATGAAAAGAGCTTGCCGATATCAAAAATCAGAATTTATGAAATTCGCTAATTCCTTGAACTTCAACTCACTTTTCGACCCGATGCACTTCGTGTCGGTCCGAAACGCACCGAACTCGACTGTAATCATATTTAAAATATGTTACAGGTCATTTCGCCGCATTTCGCCATTTTGCAAATTCGCGAGCGGGAACTTAAGCTTGAGCAGGTGCTGCTCAAGCAGCTGCTCAAGCTGCTGCTTGAGCAGCAGCAGCAGCACCTGCTGCTGCTGCTCAAGCAGCAGCAAGGCTGCTGCTTTTGACAGCAGCAAGCCTACTGCTTGAGCAGCAGCCTGTCCCCGTTCACTGAATCTTTAAAGCTTTAAATTGCAAAGCTTTGAAGCTTGATTGGAATCACTTTGAAGCTTTAAATTGCAAAGCTTAAGTCCCCGTTCGCCGAATCTGCAAAATGGCGAAATGCGGCGAAATGATCTGTAACATATTTTAAATATGATTACAGTCGAGTTCGGTGCGTTTCGGACCGACGCGAAGTGTATCGGGTCGAAAAGTGAGTTGAAGTTCAAGGACTTAGGAATTTCAGAAATTCTGATTTTTGTTATCGGTAAGCTTTTTCGAGGCCCTATTTTGAAGACTTAGAGTAGTCAAAAAATTAAGAAGAAATCGTGAGGTGTCTCAGAAAAGTCTGCTGATTAAAAGGGATAAACTGCCGAGGTGAGAGATTGAAAGAAAATAGGAGAACGAAGCGAAGCAAAATGCTTTAAGAATTCTGAAACTGCAGTTTTTGCTGATGCAGTTTATCACCAAGCTTTTTCGAAGCCCTATTCCGAGGGCTTAGAGCAGCCCAAAAATTTAAAATAAATCGTGGGGAGTTTAAGAAAAATTTGTAGAATAAAGGAAAGAAGAAAAATTACAATTTTGATTTTCTAGTTGGCGGCAAAACTCAGATGAAAAGAGCTTGCCGATATCAAAAATCAGAATTTATGAAATTCGCTAATTTCTTGAACTTCAACTCACTTTTCGACCCGATGCACTTTGCGTCGGTCCGAAACGCACCGAACTCGACTGTAATCATATTTAAAATATGTTACAGGTCATTTCGCCGCATTTCGGCATTTTGCAAATTCGCGAGCGGGCACAAGCTGCTCAAGCTTGAGATGAAGTTGCTGCAGAGCAGGTGCTGCAGATCAGGTGCTGCTCAAGCTGCTGCTTGAGCAGCAGCAGCAGCAGCAGCTGCTTGAGCAACTGCTGCTCAAGCAGCAGCAGCACAAGCTGCTGCTTGAGCAGCAGCCTGTGCTGCTGCTCAAGCAGCAGCCTTCGACGGTGCCGCCGTCGCCAGAAGCTGCAGGATTAATAAGTTTTCATAAGCCTTTCTAAAAATATATTTATAATATACCAAGAGCTTAATAAATTTTGGACAAACTAATATTTTCTCAAATCACATAACATTAACAGTACCTGCTTCTTTATGAATGGCGGCATCGACTCAAACAATGCAGATGCCCAGGGAGATAACTGTGCTGAAATTTTGTCGACCGAAACACCATCTTTTAGAAGAACATGAATTTCCTGAATGAGTAAATCGACAAGCTCCCATTAAGCCAAAATCACGAGTTCTTTCACACTCTATCAAGAAGTAAAACAAACAGTATACATATCTCATAATTTGCAGTGAACCAACATTGTTATGTTTTCATCCTATACAACTTCAACCAGTAAAGAAGTAGGTTTTTTGAGTAAAAAGGTTTGATTCAAAGTATGCCTACCTGCAAAAGGGCGTATACTTCAGGTATACACTCAATGAGACCCTCAGGTAAGAGAATCACGCCATGATTTTTGCCTGCGAATAAAAGAGGTAGTTCGTGACAAGAACAGTAGCAACATTTAAAAAATGTCCCCTTCTTGTTACATCGCAGAATGTAAAATTTCGACGCACGAAAGAT
This sequence comes from Tillandsia leiboldiana, assembly GCA_029204045.2. Lineage (NCBI taxonomy): Eukaryota > Viridiplantae > Streptophyta > Magnoliopsida > Poales > Bromeliaceae > Tillandsia > Tillandsia leiboldiana. The sequence continues at coordinate 22,476,477 of CM055071.1, forward strand.
GCAAAACTTTCGAATATAGCAAAAGAAAGCGAAAGAAAAAAAAATGAATGTCACCTTGTTCAGCTCTGGCTTGAACTGCGTCACAAATCCGTTTTGTTATATCGTAGAGTGTAAGCTTTGAAGCAGCAACCTCCTCACCGAGGATCACCTGGTCAAGTAATTTGCAAAGACTATGTCAATATTTTCCTGAAAGATTACACAAGAGCTTACGAGTATTATTTCCGACATGTAGATACCATATTTGGGTGAGCTTGAAGGGCACATTCCAATGTAACATGCGAAGCCCTCCTTCCCATGAGCCGAATAAAGTAATAATACTGCAAGGCAACATGATCTGATTTCAGCAAATCAACTACATTATTACTGAAGATCAGTGATCAATCAAAGCGAGAAACCAAATAATAATGTAGGTCTCAGAAGATTCTTCAATCAGGAAGCTGCTGAAATTGCAGGATCAATGCTGCCAGATAAATTGTATTACCTTCTCAGCTGAGAGAGCGTCAGTGCATATATTGCTGATGAGTTGAGAATTCACCTGAAGAAAGTAAATATGAAAAATTGTCGAAGAGAATTCGTAAAAAAAATCATCTCAATTTGGACATAATTCAGTACAGTATACATAACCGTCATTATAAACAAATTGTTCAAATCTTCGTAGTTTGCAGAGGAAGATTAAGTTAAAGTCTAAGGAAGTGAGATTATCAATTACCTTGCAAATTGTATCAAATCCAACATTAGCTTCAACAAATTGATTCTTTAGGTCCCCATAATATGTTACAGGAACACCAACAACCTAGAAAAGATTGATTTGTCAGTGTTCTGATATATCCAAGGCTTGATATGATGAGATGTGGTTGATGTGAAATACTTGGCTTTACAAACCAATAAAAGAGCCGCCTTTGTCCAGGCATATAAAAGAGCATTTTGGCTCCAATCAAAAGCTTCTATTGAAAAGTTGTTGGGAGTATAATCTTGATGAATAAATTGTCCATGCTTTTTCTAACAGCTATACTGAAAGCACTTCTGCAAAAAGCTCCAGTTGGGCCAAAGAGAGAACCACGAATGTGTAGAGTAAGAGAGCAATTACTGTACAAAAATGGAAGAAATAAGTACCTTTGTTGTGCACTTAGCTTCTCCAAATGTTTCTGCTAGCTGAGCCGCATCGGTATTGGAAGTAACACCTTTCCATGGAATCAGAAAATGAGTCATGTTCATAGTTCTTACTAAACATTTTGCTACCGACATAAACCTTTCCGAGCGAAAGAATTTACCTCCAATTATAACAAGTCCATCCAGCTTCAGTGCTTTGCATGCAGTTAACGCGGCATTTACTTGCTCCCCTGTTCTTATTTGATCTTTTGTTCTTCCTAGCATATCATAACCCCCTAAATATGACAAAATCGAGTAGATCTATAAGAAATGATTTTTTTTTAATTTCTGCATAGATGTGTAAATCTTAATAAGCTCAACCACACTGTCATCAGTAATCTTTCGGATTTTATAGATATATTATTACTCCTTCAAGAAAACATAGATCAATTGAAGTGGTGAATAATGTTAACATTAAAGAAAAGTAGATCATTATGAACCTTGATTACGATAAGTCGAGACGACTGCCTCTGTAAATTCTAGGGTCTTCTGGGCAAATAAGCCTTCAGTCCCTCCTGTTATTATAATAGAAGTAAATTAGCTATCACAAAGAAATGTGACGACAATCAACTAACAATATATACTTTTCATAGTGTGAAATTATGTCAGGTGACAGACAATTCATGGTTTACGGTTTTCATCATTTGAAACTATGGTACTGCGCGATCGTTACTTATACTATCACACCAACTATGGATGTAGTTTAGTTATTACAAGTAACTGATTAAGGCATCATATCTGATACATTAAACAAGAAACTAAGTTGATTTATCGTGCAAATTACAACATAAATATATCTTTGAGCACTATATAATTTATTTTCGCAATGGCTAAGACTTTTTCTGTACTACAAAAGAAAGTAAGAGCATATAATTCCAAAGGATAAAAGTGGTCAATAAGGCGAAACAACTGCAATAATAATTAGTGAATTATTACTAACACGCACCACAGAATCCGATCAAGGTACTCTCCGGGCTGTGAGACTTCATCGCATCATAAAGGCCACAAACAACATTATGTCCGCCCGGAGATTGGCGACCACAGAAGACCACCCCGACCGTGGAGAGCACCAAAATAATATTGTTGCGATTTCATTACGCAACAAAGTTACAAAAAAAGCCATGCGAATGAAACAGCAACCATACACAACTTATTTCTTTGTCCAAATTATCTACGGAAAATGTTGTTTTCTGCAATTCTAAATAAAGGAACCATACACAACTTTCGTAGATCATATGCTAATAATGAGCATACAACGCAATTAGACGAGACGACACCGCGTGCGTGGAAATGCCAGTAGTCGAAAAGCTTCTGCCAGAAAAATAGGGTGCGCGGCAGATCGATGGTGGTGGAGGGGGGAAGCTAGAGGAAACCTTAATTATCTGCGGCAGCTTAATGGTGGTGGAGGCGCGCGGTACAGGTGGCCGCAGGGGAGGCTGTGGCGGCCGGGGGAGCGGACAGGGAGAGGCCGCTTGCGTGCGGGATGGATGGCCGCAAGGGAGGCGGTGGCCGAGGCGGCGGAGGCGCGCGGTAGAGGTGGCCGCAGGGAGACGGTGGCCGGGAGAGCTAGCGCGCGGACAGGGAGAAGCCTCGCGTGCGGTTGGGGAAGTAGCTAGGGATTTTTTTTGGGATTTTTTTTTTTCTTTCTTGCGCCCGATAGCTACCTAGTGGGAAAAAAATTTCCCCTGCGCGCTATCGCGACCGTGCGCCGGAATTAAAATTTTCCTTTGCTGGCATTTGGTAGGATATTAATTAGGTTTTAGTGGCATTTTTTGCAAATGCCATTAAAAAAATGCCAGTAAAAACTTTTTTAGGTATTTTTAATATAATTTTTTTTTAAGATTAAATAAATAAATATAATAAAATAAATATAATTTTTTTTTAACGGCATTTTTAAAAAACTGCCGGCAAAAATTTATTTTTGGTGGCTTTTTTCCTAAATGCCACCACAAAAGTGCCGGCAATAATAAGTTTTGGTGTAGTGCCTAGTGGGTAAAGCCTCAACTCAGACATGCCCACCAGGTCAACCAGAGGCAAACAGAGAAGAAAAAGGGGGAAAAGCTAAGTATGACAACTGATAAGTGCAATCCCCTAATATGCCTCTGCATGTCAAGCTCATAAGAATGGAAAAGTATGCATCAGTGTCTAGAAGCCTGCCTAAATAACCCAATCCGATCACCAGTAGACACTGGTAATGCCTGCTCTGCCTGCCGCAACGGGTATGCCAGCTGATGCATAACAACGAAGCAAAGGAGTCTTAAGGACTCAAAGTCTGTCGTGCTCTGCCTGCCGCAACGGGTATGCCAGCTGATGCATAACACCGAAGCAAAGGAGTCTCAAGGACTCAAAGTCTGTCTGACGCACACTCCGGAGTGGTACTCGAGGGGAGCGACCCACACGAGTAAAGTAAGCAGCCGAAAGTAATCTGATGTAGCAGGACTGGATCGTGACTCAGATCAAGTGGGAAAAACCCTCCACAAAATAGCCCGATCCCCCTCACCCAATCTGATGCAATAGTATAACCCGGTCAACCACCCAAAATCCGTGGTTGCCGCAACCCCCTGTCATAAAGCCCAGCCTGTCCCAAATCCTCAGCAACCTGACCACACTATCCCTGCCCCCCGCTCGAACCCGAGCATGCTATCTCAGAAGTCTAAATGATAGGAGAAGAGATAAAAGCATGGTTTCTCCTAAGTCAAATCCCAAAAGATTGTGTAGCAGTAAAAAGTGACTTAGCTAAGTGACCAGTTTAAACATGCAATTGTCCCAGTATTTTAGTCTATTTTACAAGAGTAATCAAATTTAATGCAACATAAGCCAAGATGACAGTCTCATTTGAATGATCGATAATTTAAAGTCATCAAAATGCTATCCTGCCCCTAAACATGTTGTCCAAAATAATTAAGCGACTGAATGAAGTAATCATGCTATCAACATTATCACCAAGGATTAATCATCGATTAATTAGTTTCCTAGTGCATGCAAGGCTACCAACAATAAGCTTAGCATCATGAACATTGGGACACTCTGATGTTCCTAGTGGGCATACCAAAGGAGAGGAGTACAACAACCACCCACCTGAAGTGCTGACTGTACAAATCCTGTTACGGCATTTTGGTCTTGGCATATTTCGTGAGTCAAGTCAGTGAGTTGAGTCGGAGTCTTAAAGGGATCAAATTGTCAATCAGCAATCAAAGACTTAGAAAAGATTCAACAAGAGCTCATGTTGGCACTCAGTGTCTTGAGTCTTGAAGATTGAAGTTGAAGAATTGTGGATCAGTTACATCAATCTCAAGAAGAAAGTATTCAAGAGGATCAGGTATGTTTAACTAAATAATTGTGGTGATCCGAATACTTTCTTATAGTGTAGAAACACTTGGAAGAATTTTTAATTGCATAAAAATCAAAAACTGGACATGGGACATGTTCAGGATCCGGATCAGACCTTGCAATCCGGATCCCGAAGGGTACTTGTTCATTGGCAATTTCAATCCGGATCCTAGGCCATTCCGATCCGGATCCCGAACATGGGACTTTGCTGAATTGCATGAACGATCCGGATCGGACCTTGCAATCCGGATCCCGAACCCTTGGTTTTCTGGAATCGTCAATCTCGTTACGACGATCCGGATCGCAGTAAATCCGATCCGGATCGCCGTCCTGAAAATTTCCAGATAAGGTATGTTTTTGATTCTTATCTCTTTCCAAAGGTTTCTAAACTATAAATAGACATTTAGGGTTTCTCAAAAACGTGGGAGCTACGGCCGATCAATTTCGAAAAACACTTGAGAGCAACCCTAGAGGCTAGGTTTTTATCGATCTTCTTTATAGCCTCTTTTAGGTCAATTCGATGGTTCTTTCAAGAACATATCTTTTGTCGAATTGATCTAATCTTTGCTTAGAGATTTCTTATACGGTTCCTCAATGAGAATCTAAGCAAAGGATCACCATCGAAGTCAATATTCTTATCGACTGAGTTTGCGTCGTGGATTCGACGTGGCATCGTGGATTCGGTGTGCTAAAGGCGTTTCGTGGATTCGAAACGTGTGCTCGTGGATTCGAGTGGCGTTCGTGGATTCGAACGTGTGCAGTGGACGTGCAAAATCGGTGGAGCGCGAGGTCCAAGAAATTGAAGGAGGGGTTAAATCCGTGGAGACGGTAATCACCTTGTTATTCTTCTTTTCTTAGGGATTGTTATTGCGTGGATATCCAACCGGTCAGCGCAAGGTCCGAAGAAGCTGAAGGAGGGGTTTGAGTCCGTGGAGTCGGTAATCACCTTGTTATTCTTCTATTCTTAGTGGATTGTTATTGCGTGTTGGTCCCGTGGTTTTTCTCCTGGATTGGAGTTTCCACGTAAATCTTGGTGTGCTGATTTTATTTTCCGCATTGGTTTTTATTTTGCACTGAGATTGAGTTTTTAAGTATTACACCTATTCACCCCCCCTCTAGTTGTTTGATAGTACCTATTTAGATCCTTTGGGATTCATAACTCTACAATTGGTATCAGAGATGGTTTTAGGTTTATCTATCATGTTGGATGAAAGTGGTAATATTTATAGACCTCCTCTTTTTGATGGGACTAATTATGCTTATTGGAAAGTGCGGATGAGAGCTTTTCTCATCGCAATTGATGAGCGGGTATGGCAATCCGTGGAATACGGTTGGGTGCATCCTGTTGAGGAAGTAGGAAATTCTACTACCCCAAAACCTCGCTCTAGATGGTCCAAAGAGGAATTTGAAAGATCTTCTTACAATGGGAAAGGTATGAACGCTTTATTTAACTCTCTTTCCTCGACTGAGTTCACAAGAATTTCCGCGTGTGAAACCGCGAAGGAAATTTGGGATATTCTCAAAATTACACATGAGGGTACTAATCTTGTAAAAATTCAAAAGCTCCAGATGCTTACAAGTCAATTTGACTCTATTCATATGGAAGAGCATGAATTGTTTACAGATTATTACACTAGACTTCAAGATGTAATTAATACATGTGCTAATTTAGGAGAAAAGATCCCGGTGTCGAAAATTGTAAGAAAGATACTTCGGACTCTTCCGGAACGGTTTAGGGCAAAGGTTACCGCCATTGAAACCGTTAGTCATCCGGATGAGATGAGTGTAGAGGAATTAGTAGGTGCTTTGCAAACTTATGAAATGACTTTTCCTACTAATCAAGTTTCTTCCAAGTCTTCTTCTAAGCTTACAGGTATTGCATTCAAATCCACAAAGGAAGAAGATAGCGAATCAAGTTCCGACGATGAAATCTCTTTTGCCGATTTTGAAGAACAATTGGCACGGATCACAAAGAAATTTCGTCGGAAATTTTGGAAGAATCGAACCGATGGATCTTCATCCACGAAACCTTCTAAAGGATCATCGGGTTCTAAATCCTCTAACCTCAAAAGCTTTGCAAAACCTTCTAAAGAAAAAGAAAAAGATGATTTCGAAGGGGAAATCCAATGCTATCGATGCAAAGGCTACGGCCATTTTTCAACGGATTGTCCTTCTCCGAAATCATATAAAAAGAAGGCTTTGCAAGCGAAAACTTGGGACGATTCTACTTCTAATGAATCGACCTCAAGTAAAGAGGAAAAAATCGTTGCTTCTCATGCCTCTCATTTTCCCTCTTCTAATAATTGTTTATCATCATTAGTCACTGACTCTACTCCTTTGATTTTGTATGAAACATCAACAACCGGCGGAGAGTCATCAAGTGAGGGGGAGTCGGACGAGGAAGAACTCGTTGAGGCATATCAACAACTTCTTGCGGAATCTAAGAAGATGGCCAAGCATATCAAGAAGTTGAGGAAGCAACGACTTGAGAATCAAGACGAGAATCATGCTTTAAAGATAAAACTTCATGATCTCGAGGAGGAACAAGGACGTTTATTGAATAACAATAAAATCCTCCAAGAAAAGCTAAACCAATCGGAGACAAACGCTAAATCATATACGGACAAGATTGGTTTTCTAGAAAAACAGTTTGAGGAGATTCATGTCACCAACCAAGCTTTGACCAAGCAAGTTCATGAACTTAAATCCGACATACAAAGGCTTTCAACTGGTTCCAAGAAACTTGATTGTATGTCCGGATTAGGTCAATCAAGCAAGGTTGGTTTGGGATTTAAAAAGAACCAAACTGTGAAGGCTTCAAGTTCCACAACTAAATTGAAAGGAAGAACTTGTCACCTATGTGGACTTGAAGGACATTTGGTGAAGGATTGCCCGAAAAAGAGAAAGAAGAATTCTTCGGCAACTTCATCTACGGAGCGAACTCAACGGAATCAAAAGACACATCAAGTCAAAGGAGTTCACTCAACCCACCAAAGGTCCGAGCCACAACATCAATCATACAAGTGGATCATTGCGAGGCAAAGACCTAAGGTGGACCAACAGTCAAAGCGGACAACCCCCGGCCACAACGAATCAAGACAACCCAAAATCCAGCGATTTTGGATTCGGAAAGGTGATATCTTTCCTTGTCTTAAGTTCTAAATAGCTTATGACTGTATGTAATGCTTTGATTGGTTTTCCCTTCATATCTTTCTTAATCTTTGCATTACATGTTTTTCAATGCTCTTCGTTTTTATACTTTATTTTTGAACAAAAGGGTTTTTACTGAACAAGTGCATTGAATAAAAAGGGCTTCACTTTTATTCACTCCAAATTAATTTTATTTGGAGTATCAACTTTACTCCTTAATCATAATCTTGAAGATACTTCATTATAGGAGTTTTTGATATTATAAGCATCAAATTTTAGAAATCATGTGTGATCTTTAGATGCTTAATCTATCTCGGTTGTGTGAATTCATTGTGATAAACGTGAGACAACCGATAGACTAAAATTTGGGATATAATTCTTTCACGTAAGAGATTGCATTCTTACAAGGGTATTGAAATAATTTGCAAAAGATGTGGAAAGAGTTACATCCGAAAGGAGTGTGAAAACTACCACCACATGTTGGAAAGAGCTGCCACCCCGGTCGTCCGGTTTGTGTGTGAAGCTACCACATGTTATGGATGCTTGATAGTATTTTATGAGAAAATCTTTAGTTGAAGCATTTGGAGATTTATATGCAAAACTCTTATATTCTGAACAATCTCCTGGTTGGTATAAGGTGGGATAGTTGAAAGATGCTCAAAGAGCCACCCTTAGGTATTTTAGACCTTATCTCAAATTTGAAAGGGTAAGAAATCAAATTGATGTCATTTGGAAATCTCTGTAAGTCATCTTTGTACATCCGTTACATCTTGATAGACTTTGGATCTCAAGATTATTTTTGATGACTTGTGTTTGATGAATATAACATGAAAAACGGTTTATAATGTTTTGCCTTTATTTTTCATGATTTTGGAGTAAATCTTTTTAATTTTGTGAAATTAATTGGATTGAATGACATCTGTGTGAATTCCCTGTTTAAAGCACTTAAATTGATTTCTTGATGGAATACAAATCGGTATTTGAAAAGATTCTAAAATCTGGATTTGTTTCAAGAAATTAATTGATTTTTGCTTTCTGGTACAGGTACGCAATCTGCATTTTTGTTATATACCAGAACTGAGCTTTTATCTCTCTTTCTCTATGAACTAATGTTGTTAGTGATTTCCTTTTGTCTAGTATGTTCACTGTTTGACAATTTGTGACAAAAAGGGGGAGAAGAGAAATGACGGAGATGAGATCATCAAGAGAAACGAAACGAAAATGGAAAAATGGGGGAGAACGGAAAATGATGATCGTACCACAAAGGGGGAGAACATAGATGCTCAAGAACATGAAGAACATGTTAGAGATGCTCAAGATAGGGGGAGACAAAGAAAAAATTGAAAGAGCCGAAAAACAAAAGAACCAAAAGGAAGACGGATCAAATGTAGGATTCTAATTTCTAACGACTAACGTTTGATTTTGTTTTGGAGTTTTGTTTTGCAGGAATTACATCACTTTAAGACTCCAAGTCCTAAGTCATAGAGTATGTTCTAGGACTGTTTGGTTCAAATGTAATTTTGTATTTATTGGATCTTTCACGCAAAGAAAATCAATGTTTTGGTGATGACATTGAGTTTCAATTTTTTGGTTTAAGATGAGTGACTTGAGCGCTTTTATGTATTTTTGGGTTTTGTCACGAAATTGCCAAAGGGGGAGATTGTTACGGCATTTTGGTCTTGGCATATTTCGTGAGTCAAGTCAGTGAGTTGAGTCGGAGTCTTAAAGGGATCAAATTGTCAATCAGCAATCAAAGACTTAGAAAAGATTCAACAAGAGCTCATGTTGGCACTCAGTGTCTTGAGTCTTGAAGATTGAAGTTGAAGAATTGTGGATCAGTTACATCAATCTCAAGAAGAAAGTATTCAAGAGGATCAGGTATGTTTAACTAAATAATTGTGGTGATCCGAATACTTTCTTATAGTGTAGAAACACTTGGAAGAATTTTTAATTGCATAAAAATCAAAAACTGGACATGGGACATGTTCAGGATCCGGATCAGACCTTGCAATCCGGATCCCGAAGGGTACTTGTTCATTGGCAATTTCAATCCGGATCCTAGGCCATTCCGATCCGGATCCCGAACATGGGACTTTGTTGAATTGCATGAACGATCCGGATCGGACCTTGCAATCCGGATCCCGAACCCTTGGTTTTCTGGAATCGTCAATCTCGTTACGACGATCCGGATCGCAGTAAATCCGATCCGGATCGCCGTCCTGAAAATTTCCAGATAAGGTATGTTTTTTATTCTTATCTCTTTCCAAAGGTTTCTAAACTATAAATAGACATTTAGGGTTTCTCAAAAACGTGGGAGCTACGGCCGATCAATTTCGAAAAACACTTGAGAGCAACCCTAGAGGCTAGGTTTTTATCGATCTTCTTTATAGCCTCTTTTAGGTCAATTCGATGGTTCTTTCAAGAACATATCTTTTGTCGAATTGATCTAATATTTGCTTAGAGATTTCTTCTACGGTTCCTCAATGAGAATCTAAGCAAAGGATCACCATCGAAGTCAATATTCTTATCGACTGAGTTTGCGTCGTGGATTCGACGTGGCATCGTGGATTCGGTGTGCTAAAGGCGTTTCGTGGATTTGAAACGTGTGCTCGTGGATTCGAGTGGCGTTCGTGGATTCGAACGTGTGCAGTGGACGTGCAAAATCGGTGGAGCGCGAGGTCCAAGAAATTGAAGGAGGGGTTAAATCCGTGGAGACGGTAATCACCTTGTTATTCTTCTTTTCTTAGGGATTGTTATTGCGTGGATATCTAACCAGTCAGCGCAAGGTCCGAAGAAGCTGAAGGAGGGGTTTGAGTCCGTGGAGTCGGTAATCACCTTGTTATTCTTCTATTCTTAGTGGATTGTTATTGCGTGTTGGTCCCGTGGTTTTTCTCCTGGATTGGAGTTTCCACGTAAATCTTGGTGTGCTGATTTTATTTTCCGCATTGGTTTTTATTTTGCACTGAGATTGAGTTTTTAAGTATTACACCTATTCACCCCCCCTCTAGTTGTTTGATAGTACCTATTTAGATCCTTTGGGATTCATAACTCTACAAATCCCACAGCTGAAAATACCAGGTAAATCCAAATCTCCTACTCCAATGAGTCCAGCAACACCCGCAACTCTCCTGGGTACAATACAAAGTCCACAATTACACATAAGTTCCCAAAACTGCTCTTACAACCACATACAATTTCAGTCACAAAGATGCTTAATTTTCACCTGCTCAAAATGCCCAGAAAATTCCCAGAAAAATATCACAGCGATCATCGCGTCGATACCTTCGAAACGGCTGCTTGCACGCCCAAATCTGAGTTCGGTAAGTCAAGATATTAATTCGACAAAGTGGTACACTCAAAAGATTTCAGCACAAAAGACTGTAGCACTGTACACAGAGAAACAGTGATTTTCACCTCTGATAAAATCTCGAAAATATCCAAGAAAAATACGAGCGCGTTCCTTGCGATCTGTAGATGAAAAAGTTGTATAAGCTCGTTTCCGTCTGAAACTCGTGCGCAAAGATATCACCACAACAATCCACTGCTGTCCCAAAATTTCTCACAGAAAAGAGTCACCAAGTTACCTCGGGATCCGAGCCAAGGAGTCAAAATGGAAATGCGTGATCAAAATGAAAGATGAAGCCCTACCTCTTATGAATCTGTCGGCACAAGAATCATCAAAAACAAATGTCGGAGTAGCCCAGGGGAGTCATCACACTGCCACTGCGACGAAGGAGGACATCGGAAAGGAAACGTCGCGCCGCGCCGGGAAATTAGAAACCTTGCAAAGCGTGTCACCGAAAAATCCGGGGTTCCACTGTTGGAAGCAGCACTTCAAGGAGAACAATGCTTCTTCAGCACTCGGGTGGAGCAGGGGCCTCGAAGTTGTGCAAAATCCCTTAAGAAGTGAACTCGGTAAGGATTTAAGCCAAAATAGAAAAAAACAATTCAAAAAATTCCCTCCGTGTCCCCGTAATAGGGGACAGCCGTAGAAGGCCTCCCGTTGGCCGCCGCGTGTCCCACACGGGTCAACCCATGCGTCGTGCCGCCGTACGCCCGCGACAGCGGGGCATGGCGCCCCCGTCCGCGCACGCGGCCCGAGGCGCCAGCGTGCGCCTCCGTGCACCCAGCGCCGTGAGCCCGCCAATAGCGCAACGACACGTGTCCCTGGGCCGGTCCATACACCGGCCCAGAAACTCCCTGGACCGCGCGTCGCGCACCGGCCAACCGCGCGCCGCCACGCGTCCCCCCGCGGCGGTCCATGCACCCTAGCGCGCTCCCCTAGACTGCGCGCCTGCACCCGTCCAATCCGGAGGCGCCACGTGGACCCCCGCCGGTCCACGCCTCCGCGATGTACCCCGCCTTTCCCAAAGTACTCCGTGGACCCATCCGCGTGCGCCGGCCAATCAGGGGCTGCCACGTGGCACCCCCGCCGGTCCACGACTCCCCCATGCACCAGAAAACCAATAAAACTTCCGGGTGTCCGTTTTTGGGCATCCGGACTCAGAAATTAACAAATAAATAGCCATTTTCAAGCGTTTTTCTGCACTGAATCCAAATCCAACCTCCGATTGGCCTAAAACCTTTTATAAAATTCGGCAAAAGCAGCCGAAGGCCAATCCAGCCAACAATAACTCACAGGGTCCATCTCTGACATCCTTTTGATGCACTATGGGCCCAACACACCATCAACAGGTGTTTTGCACAGTGGATTCACGGGAAAAGCTGCATGGGGTTCAGGGGTCCTACACTAATTAGGGAAAGTTATCGTATATCCAGCAACTACTTACTTTTGAACCGATTAGCCTCAATGAGATGGTAGCAGCTTCTCGTCTAGTTTCATCCCCTGATTGTTGTGCCGGGGCGTATTTCTCGGCGCTTTTCAGTGCTGGACGCCGCTTGCCTTTTTGGGTTAACCCCTTAATTGTTGTATCTAAGCGTGATCTTCGGCACTTCCCTTTGCTGGACGCCGCTTGCCACTTCGGGGTTTGTTACGAGATTCGCACCTGAATCTCACCTTCATTCTTTCCAAGATCTTTCCTTCTGCAGTTTCGAGCAGCTGAGGATTGATCTTGACTCCGCCTCTCCCATCGCTTGATTGAGGCGGTCTGGTATTTTTCTTTGACTGCTTCTCTTGTCGGCTGATTCTCCTATCGGGTGGCGCCTTTAGCCGATGGCATTCGCCACATCTTATGCTTTTATGTGACCGAAATCTGTCTGAATTAGGGCGTAGACCCCTTTACAGCTGACCTGTCCCCTTGATGGCTAGTGTCTTCATCCGATGGTGCGCGCCTCGTGTTGTACTGCCACGCACCCACAATCGGTCTGAAATAAGATGTGGATCCTCTCTTCTTCGGCTTGATCAATCGAAGGTTGATTTCGACTCCGCCTGCGTCGTCGACTGTTCGGAGCGGTCGAATGCCTTCCTTCAACCGCAGCCGACCCTAGCCGTTGTGATGAACCTTGTGTCGGCTGCCTTTCTTGTCGGTCGATACTCTTAGCCGACAACCTATGTCTTTGGCCTAGGACATGCATCGCGCGTTGTTCTTTTTCCGTGACTGAGACCGGTCTCTATTAAGACGCGAGTCCCTCTTTGCTGACTCAAACCTCTGTCGGCTGATACCGTCAACCAATGGTATACGCCACGTGTCACTCTCCTCAAGTGGCAAAAATTTTGGTCTCAACACATGGCAAATGTTCATTCTAACATTTCATTTCAACTTTATCCAATTGTATATTATATTTAAAGTTGAATATTTAGTTTAGTATTAATTTTATTCTGATATTGTATCTTATTGTACTACATGCTGGTAGTTGTGAGCCGTATCATCTCTTATTTTCTTATTCTAGTTCTATTTTCTCGAACTCTATTATTATTTAGCATATAGATAGGATAATTTTGATATATATGGTGGTTATTATTATTGATCTTTAGTCCCGTGATTTGCATATGGCACATTGCATTCTCTTCAGGTCCGGCCGAGAATCTATTTATCGATCACAGCAACTGAAAATTTTTATGAGTATAGTCGGTTTGGCCACCGATAAGAGGTGCGCTATCCGGATAGTTTCGTTGGGTTAACTCATGGATCAGGTCAGTGCGGCATTGGCCAGTGTTTGTCAGATGTCGACGAGCCGATGGTGGTGGTGGGTTGCCACAGTACAAGATTTGGCTTATGCATAGCATGTGGGGACAATTAATTTCTTGATATTATAATAATGCCATTCTTTCTTATATTGACTATTATGTTTTACATTATTATTTTTTACATTATCTCTTGTCTGCACTATATCTATCTCTTATTAGTATCGCCACTATATTTCTTTTTTTAGATAAGCACGACTTGTTTTTCGTTGCAGATTATACCCACTGAAAAATTTATAATTATTAGTTATTTTAAATAAATTGTGAATTGCGAATTGTGAATTGTGAATATTTATTTTGATTATTATTATTGATCAGTACGTCCTACAAGTTTAGAGAAAATTCTATATAAGACGAATTTTTTATATTTCGAGATAAAGTTGAAAAAACAAATTTCTTATTGTTTTTAATTTTGAATTTAATAAAATTTCCAGTTAGGATTTTGGAGCCCCACACCCAGCCTATAAAAGTCGTCACTTCATTTTGTTCTGTTACAAAAAAACGAATTAGGTGCAATAAACCCTAGAGGCCATTGGATAAAAGACAATAGAGATTTTAACCCTTTAGGTATTCTTTTTTGAAAACTATTTTTTATACACTCCAAACGAAATATATAATTTACATTTTATTTATTATATTTTTTTATTTATTTGATTGATATCCTCTCTACTTATTAAATATTTAATCTAAGTCTTTCTCTTGGCAACTTCAAAATTTATGTTAGAATAAAAAAAATAATTATATACAAAGGCAATAAAATACATGATGCATCTTTCACATTGATCAATATTTTTTTAATTATAATAAATAAAACAAAAATTAATAAAATAATAGACTGCAAGTTAAAAAGTTAAATAATATTAAAACATTTTAAAATTTAATTAATAAATTGTATCTTACAAAGTCAATAACCCTTCATTTCTTTAAAATATTATAATTATATGTCGGCTTATAAAAAAAAAAATACAAATAAGATAATAAATTTTAAAATTGCTAAGGAAAGGACTTAAATCAAATTTTTAGTAAGCAGAAGGGCTAAGCACAAATCAAATAAAAAAAAAATCAGAGAAAAATTTTAAAACACACTAAAATTCAAAGAGTGCCTATATAGCCTAATTATTACTACAGGAGGGAGAAGATAGAGATGGGAAGAGGGGGAGAGAAGAGGCAGCGACTGAGAGCCGGCGAGGGGTGACAGGGTGGCGGGTAGTGAAAGGCAGAGGGGGAAGAGAGAGAAAGGGAGTGGAGGGAATTCTCTTTCCTACTCATCATAAAAAAAAAAAAAAAAATTAATATTTCTCTTTCCTACACATCATTAAAAAAAAAAAAAAAAAATTAATATTTTTTCTATTCCATTCAGCAAATAAGGTTAGTTTGGAAAAAAAAAAAAAAAATTAAGGAGAGAAAATATAGATTAGCTTTGAGCAATTCTACTCCGTATATTCTAAAAAAATGTATGATATATATATTATTTATCTAAGAATAAAATATGTTTTATTGATTATTTCTAAATGATCAGTAAAATTTATTATATTTCAAAATAAGTGAGGTTAAAATTTACACCCTTTGTAAAAAAAATATTTTTTATTAGCATTTGCATTTTTCATTCTAAAGACCACAAACTTTTAAAAATTTTTATATTTATATATAAAAAAAATTGTCAAGACAAAAATTTATAGCTGTATAAGATTTACACCATCAAAGAGGTGTATAATAGCATGGCTCAAATTTTCACTTTGGTATCATGTGATTTGATATATTTTTTTATTATTTTATAATTTTATTTTTATCTTGGTATTAAAACATATCGTTAAGTACTAAATTAATAACATTTATAAGCCAGATGATAATAAAATAATATATATTACAAACATAAAGCGGTAAATATATAACCGCGGTGTGATTTGTAAAATATATCAATTTATTATATTATCTAATAAAAAAATTTAACACCGACATAAAAATAATAATATAAAATAACAAAATAAAACACTTCAAATTATATAAGCTATCAACTTAAAAATATGCCATGATGGTGTGTTTGGTTGCTGTAAAATGTGCCCAAAATTATTTCTCTAAATTTTTTTTTTATATGTTAATTTAATTGTAAAAAATATATTTTAAAAAAATTTAATTTTACGAATTTTAAAAAAATTGAGCATTTTCATTTTCCACTGAACGAAACTTAAGGTGAATAAAAAATTTTTTTTTTTTTCCTACCAAACTAAATACATATGAATATTTTTTTTAACCAATAATGAAAAAAAAAAATTCTACAAAACATACATTATAAAATTAAAATTATTTTTTCACCAAATATTATTTTCTATTTTTTTTTTTTTCGATTTTATGTGCATCCAGACATCTGCTATAAATAGTTAATAGAAAAAAAAAAAAGGGCAAATTAAAGTTTTTCCAATTTGTTTTGCAAAGAGAGAGGCAAGGACTTTACTCTCCCGTCCCGTGACCGTCGGCCGAGGCAGAGTATTAAATGCGAGGCGAAGGGGAAGCAGGAACGAGCAGACGGACGCGACGCATTAAATACAGCCCCGCTGGATTGGCCGGCAGGCATTTAATGTGAGCGGGTAGAAGAAGGGGCGGGCGGTATGGGCCGCCCTTCCCCTCCACCCGCCACGCTCTGTGGGGCCCAACAACGGCCCACTCCCACCATTACGCGCCGAAAGTAACCACTATTATTACGATACTTGTTACTTACATTGCCATTTAGCCGTACGTGTAACCGCTCCCTCGCTAGTAGGGGATAAGAAAAAACGACAAATTTTTATGTAACGGTTAAAAAAGAAATGGTTAATTATTTATATTCCGTGTTCAATCCCAACTTTAATTCCCTCTTAGTTTTTTCTAGATATACTATGTCATGGTCAAAAAATTTCTATAAAGAAAGAAAAATATTATGTTGTATAAATCATAAAAATTTAGTTATTATAATATAATTTTTATACTCTCATCGAAAAATGAAAAAACATATATATTTATATTTATTTCTATATGTATTTGCCTCAACTACTTTTTACCAAATAGCATTAGATAGCGCTTAGTACCAAATGAGTCTTATATCAAAATTATGTGATAAAAAGAAAAAAAAACAAATAGATTTGCAGCCGATTGATGCATGAGGGGTAGGTGATAACATTTCGGCTAAAGGACTTTTTGCTCAGTATATAGAAAAGGCGGAGAAAATTATGTTTTGAAAAAACAATTTACGGAAAATATTCTTTTTGACAGGTTTTTTTTAAAAAAAAAAAACTTGAAAAATGAAAACACTACTTTTCTGTATAATATAGAAAATATTTTTTTCCAAACTTTTCTTTCAAAAAAAAAAAAAAAACCAAACTGACCAAAAATTATATAATTTTCTAGTTAGAAAATTGTTTTTTGTGTTATTTTTTCGAAAACCAAATACCCCTGAACGCAAGACAGTAAATTTGCGTGTTCGTATAAGATCAAACTAATTAAATACATTTTGTGACAGGTACTTTCTATTTCCAAAGGTAAAAATTAAAGTTCTATATGATATGTCCGTTGTACTTCATATATAGTATATAAAAAGTTATCTTTATGTATCAAAAAGTTGGTCAACCAGATCAAGAAGAAGAGTCCCCACCATTAGGATATATAGGACTACAATCTCATTATTTCAGTGGTCCAGCATGCTTAATTACCATCATGAGATCATAGCCAGTTCTTCTCATTGGTAAAGGCCACGCAAGCAATTCCAGCTTAATATATATAAATTTGAAACTTTGTATTTACATTACATTACACATGGTGATATAAATCTTACAATATTATTGATGGAGGATTTACATTTTAGAGAAGAGAGAGTAAGAATAGCATTTATTATTTATTATATATGCATTATTAATTATTTTCTCTTTAGTACTTGAAAAACAGACAAATGGGGGCCATTGAATGATAGTTGTTGTAGTATATATTTACATCATTTAGGGTGGTGTACGTACTCCAATAGTACTCAAATTTATTAGGATTAATGTAATATATGTATAAGCTATAACTCATTTAATTTTGATATATAAGGGTTTTTTTTTTTAACTTAATTTGGCATACCGCAATCACTAATTAAACCATGGCTACAAGATTTTAAACTTTTGTAGCCGAAGCCCAAATTACCGCAAAGGCATGTCTATTGCAGGCTATCATGACTTTGGGTTATGCTCAAACACTCTATCTTTAACTAAATAATTATATATATATATATATATATATATATATATATATATATATATATATATATATATATATATATATATATAGTGACGAAGCCATATTAAGGCCCAAGGTGACTATGACCCTCTCAATTTTTTAATATCATTCAATAGTTCTTAATACTAATTTATCTTTTTCTCTCTTTTAAATAATAATGGCCCCCCAACTTTTTAATATTTATTTAATAATTTTTTGTGTTAATATAATTTTCTTTATTTTTTATTTGTATTTATTTTAAATAGGTGAAAATATATTAAGAGTCTCGTACTTAAAGTTATTTGAAATACATATCTTAACTCCAAATTTTTTATTTCATATTTTTTAAATTTCTAATTATTTTTGGTGAGCTATTTTATTTAACTAAATAAAATATTATACTAAATTGAATAGATCTATTAGCTGAAGTCATTGATCTAATTAAGTTAGGGTTATATTTAGTAAAATTTTTAGTTATTTGAATAAAATAATATAAATAAAATAATTAAAAATTAAACATCTTTAAATTTAAAAAAATAAATATTTTTATATTAATTATTTAATTAATAAATTTTTTTTTAAAAAAATTGATGATATACTAAAATTTTTATTTGAATATATTTTGGCCCCCTCAGAATTAAATTCTGGCTTCGTTCATATATATATATATATATATATATATATATATATATATATATATATATATATATATATATATATATAAAGAGAGAGAGAGAGAGAGAGAGGCCGATATGTTTATAAAAGTACATAATTTTTCATACTTATAAGTTTATTTCGATATTGGGACTCTCGAATCGACGAACGACTCAGCTAGACTCTCGAAGTTTATTTTGTTGCGCCGCGATTGGCACGGGCAGGCCACGTGGCAGCGCGCCATTGGCTGGCGCGTAGACCCGGTAGACCCGGCGTGCCGCACGCCGCGTGCTCCCCGCCGTGGACCGCGCCATCCACGTGGCGCGCTGCGGTTGGCGGGCGCCAATCACCGCGCGGACGCAGGGCACACGGAGTGAGACGTGGACACGTGGCGTGATCCGGCGCTTTTGGGCACTGTGCGAAGGCCGCGCGGATGCGCGCCACCCGTCCCGGGCGCGGTACTATTCGGATCCGAGCACCCGAATTCGGGCCCTTGAACTGAAATGGAGTTTTGGGATTTTTCTTCTATAAATTGGCTCTTTGACTTCCATTTGGGACTTTTGGAGAATTTTTCTTGGGGCTTTTTTCGACGGAGAGAAACTTCATCAAGTCTTCTACACTTCTAGAATTTTTGGAGGATTTTTGGAGATCTTCATCAGCTTCTTCCCCGACTCTGCGAGCTTCGACGTTCCTTCGATTGCGGTTTTCTTCATCGATGTTTCGTCTGCGGACTGGCCAGAGTTAAACCCTTTGAGATTTTTGCTGATTTTTGGTTCTGGATCTTCACGACAGGTAGGCCTTCGATTTTGGTACCCATCGCTCGTCTCTGTTTTGAATTTTTATGGGAGTTCTCGCGGCATCTTTAGACCCATTTTTGCATTGTAGTTTTTCTTGATAGCGAGGGATCTGAAGGTGCTAGCCGATAGGAGAATCAGCCTACAAGAGAAGCAGCCAGCAGGAAGATTATTGCTTTATTTAGGACCGTCTGTCGGCCAGAGACAGATATTAGACCGCCCCAGTCAAGCGACGGGAGAGGCGGAGTCAAGGTCAATCCTCAGCTGCTCGAGACCGCAGAAGAAAAGATCTTGGAAAGAATGAAGACGAGATTCAGGCGCGAATCTCATAAAAAACCCCGAAACGGCAAATGACATCCAGCAAAGGGAAGCACCGAAGATCACGCTTCGATACAACAATTAAGGGGTTAACCCAGAATAGCAAGCTGTGAGTTATGGGATCCAAGGATCTAAATAGAGAAAAAATCACCTAGAGGGGGGTGAATAGGTGTAAACAATAAAACTCAAAAAATTTTGCGTAAAAAATAACCCAATGCGGAAAAATAAATAAAGTACGCAAGATTTTATGTGGAAAACTCCATCACATGAGTAAAAAACCACGGGACCGATCACACGGTGAAATCCACTAAAATTAAACACGTACAAGGTGATATAACGCACACACGACTCAACCTTTACCGTATGCTCCAAGTAGATCTTCTCCGCTCGCTCCATAATGCACCTCGAATCCGCGAAGGCGTCACGACTTCGAATCCACGAAGCCTAACTTCGAATCTGTAGTGCACCGATTCCGCAAAATGGCGAAATGCGGCAAAAATACTTGTAACACATTTAAAATGTAATTACAAGTGAATTTGAAGCATTTCGAATCGAAGAAAGACCGTCGAGTCGAAATGTGAGTTGGAGTTGAGAAGTTGGAAGCTTCAAGTTATGAAGCTTAAGTTGTAGTGCGCCGACTCCGCAAAATGGCGAAGTGCGGCGAAAGTACTTGTAACATATTTAAAATATGATTACAATCGAATTCGGTGCATTTCGGACCGACGCGAAAGGTATCAGGTCGAAAAGTGAGTTGGAGTTCCAAGACTTAGCATGCTGCAGATTTTTATTTTTTCTTATCGGCAAGCTTTTTCGTGACCCTTTCTTGAGGACTTAGAGCAATCAAAAAAATAAAAAGAAATTATGGAGAGCTTTAGAAAAGTTTGCTGATAAAAAGGCAAGAAGTGTTGAGGTGAGAAACCAAAAGAAAAGAAGAAAACAAGGAGGAACAAAAAGGGAAAAAATTCTGAAAAACTGCAATTTTCTGTTGCAATTTAATCGGCAAGCGTTTTCGGGGCTCTTTCTTATGGGTCTAGATCTCTCAAAAAAATACAAGCGAACTTGGGAGAGCTTTAGAAAAATTTGTAGATGAGAGGGAAGAAGAAAAATTGTAATTACGACTTCCCAGTTGGTGAGAAGAAGTGGAGCAAAAGCGGTTCATGAAATTGCTCACTACTGGAGCTAACCTGCAGGAAATGGGTGGGATGCGAGGGGAATTCTTTTTAAGTTGGGGGTCAATTTCGTAAAAGCACAATGCCTGCCCCAACCACCCACTGCATGCGTTAAATGAACTCCTCTCCCTCTCTCTCTCTCTCTCTCTCTCTCTCTCTCTCTCATTGAATACCTTTCCCCCCCTTACTCCTCTCTGTTGGAAGTAGGGAGAAAGCAAAGAAAACGAAAGAAAGAAAGAAGGAAGAAAGAAAGAAGAGAAGAAGAAGGAGTTGGAGTTGAAGCAGCCAACTCCCTCTCTCTCTCCCTCCCTTTCATCTCGAGGTACTACACTCCCTCTCTCTTTCCCTCTGTTGCACCAGAGAAGGCAAGGAAGAAAGGAAGAAAAAAAAAAAGGTAAGAACAGGGCTGCAGCTTGTTGCTGCCAGCTGCAGCTTGTTGCTGCCAGCAGCAGCTGCACCTGCTGCCAGCAGTAGCAGCACCAGCTGCAGGAGCTGCTGCGCCTGCAGCCCAGGCTACAGCTTGCAGCTGTCAGCAGCAGCACCACTACTGCAGCCCAGGCTACAGCTTGCTGCTGTCAGCAGTAGCACCACTACTGCAGCTGCTGCCAGCAGCAGCATTGGCAGCAGCAGCAGCACCTGCTGCCAGCTGCTGCCAACACCAGCAGCTGCTCCCTTTGGGCTGTGGCCTTCGGAGCTTCAAGAAGAATTTTTTCTTCTTTCTTTTCTCTTCTCCATTGGGCGGGGGACATCAAAAAGGCAAGATTTAAATTCTAGAGTTTCATTTTGTGGTCTCCTTTGGATTCAAAAGAGATGAAAAATTCATTCAAATTGGGTTTTTCTCCAATTTTTTAGGCATTTTTCCTAGGTTGAAGAGATCAAAATTTCTCTTTATCAAAGCTTGTCAAGAATAAAATTTTTATCCCCCTTTCTTTCATTTGGTCTAAAAAGCCCATCAACAGAAATGAGAGTAAACCTAGGAATTTCTCTCTTATGTTTTGTATAGGGTTCCTAGTTTTATAAATTTTGTGGGATCAGTGAGTCATAAAAGTAACTCCTTCATGATTTTCCTCTCATTGTAGGAAAATCTTGGAGACCAAGAGATCAACTATTGTTCTCTTTTGAGGATAAAGAATTATTGAGGTGGGAGATTCTAGCGAACAAGGGTGACCTCTTCCTTTGTCTTTTGCTTTTAATTAAGAAGCATGTTAATAGAATGGTTAGGGTTGCATGCTATATGTTAGTGTGAAAGTGCCTTGTTGCAAGATGGGAATTATGACCTAGGAGATAACCTAGTTAAGGTTTCAACAAGTGGCATCTACCTTAGGACTTCACGAGTGGCATTTATGCTAGAGTCAACTAAAGTTATGTTAAGGGTTAAAGTTTAACTTAGAGTCAAGTCTCTGAGAGAATATAGAAAGGTTGAGGTTAAAAATGCAAGCGAAAAAAATCCCTAGAGTTGGTTTTAGGGAGTCGGGTAAAATGGACCCTCACTTTAACTTCAACTTGAGCAAAGAATGAAAGTAAAGAAATTTAAGTCCAAGGGACTTTTGGGTTACCTTGAGGTAAGGACCTAGGGTAAAGAAATGAGTAAATATAAGATAAGCTAAAAGCTTAAATGAAAAGAGAAAGAAATTGCCAAGGGGCAATGTGAGCTAGAGGTTCAAATGAGAAAGAAAGAAAAAGGGCACAATGTGCAAGAAAGGCTAAGAGCCAAGGCAAAAGAAAGAAAAGAAAAAAAAAGAAAAAAAGATAAAACGAGCGTACCTTCGGGGGTGAAACGTAGCTCTTGTCGGAGCCAAGGGCAGTGTCCCTCTCCCGGGCAGTGACCCGTGTGACAAGTTTCCCGTTGGACGGGGTAACACTTGAGGTGTTATCGACAACCTTAGAGATCTTGTCTTATAGTAGTATGACTGCCGGGTTGGGGCCCGTTGGGCAAGATTCTTCGAGAGTTTAGCAACTTTAAATAAAGCACAAAGAAAAGAAAGAAAGTGATTGGTCAAGTTAAGTCTTGGATAGAGTGGCACCTTGGAACGACATAGTGTCGTGTTATGGCAAAAATGGTCGAGTTTTACATGAGCATGGTTAGTTAGAATTTACAGCTTCAAATACTATAATTATTCTCTATTATATTGCTTCTATTAGGCCAAGTGGTGTAGGGCATTTTTGCTCCGTGGTTGAACCCACTAGAAACTTCGTTGTAGTTCTCACACCTTTTGGGTGACATCCCACAGTCCAGGTACATCGAGCGAGGCGCGCGACAGGGGCAAGGGCCCAACAGAGTAGCGACCTAGCAGTCTAGAGTCGCCAGCACATTCTGGAGCGTTTTCTATTTTTGAGCGAAATTTGTATGTGAGGAACATTGTAAACATTAAATGTTTTAAGTTTCATTTTGGAAAAAAAAATGTTGTAATACTTTAAGTTTAAAGTTGCTTGTTAAAGAAAGTTGTAATATAAGTAAAGTTTAATGTTTCGCCCATTTTGTATCTTTCATTATCTTCTAACTGTTTGTTTGAATGAATGGAAGTTTTAATTTTCTTAGTTTAGTGCTATGATTGTTTACTCTTCCATTTACACTAAACTGTGATTGTTGGAATAAACTGTTCCTTTCGGGTTAGTAAAGGTCATGCCCGATTGGCAGATCTGTTGGCGCGCCTGAACCGACCAAATTGGCGGCCTCGGGGCGTGACAGAATCCACGAAGTCTTCAACCAAATCCACTGTCACCAATGAAGCATGTCGAATCCACGAACTCTAACTTCTTCGAAGTCGTTCACCTGGAATCCACAAGGCCACACGAATCCACGCGCCGATTCTCCTTTTTGGAAATCGTTGTTTGTTTATTGGTGGTGATGATATTTGAATACTTAGATCAATATAGATAGACTAAGAAACACCATCTAAGTATTCATCGATTTGATTCTCCAAAAGAAAAGAGATTGAAAAAACCTCGAATCAAACCGATAAATATAGAACCTAAAATAAAACAGTGTTTACCTTTTCTTCTCTATACATGGATTGCCTTTTGATTCCGTTTAGAAATAATAGGAATTTTAGGAATTTTCGGAATACCCTAAATGATGATCTTAGGGTGTATTTATAGATTAGAAACGTTTTGAAAAGAGATAAGAATCAAAAACAACCTTAACAGAATTTTTCCCGCACGGCGGTCCGGACTGGATTTTATCTGATCCGGACTGTCGTCATTGACAAGAAAATTTCCAGAAATAAGGTTTGGGGTTTGGATTGGATGGGTCTGATCTGGACTGTTTCATGCGTTTTACCAAAAATCATGTTCGGGGTCCGGACTGGATAGGGGTTGATCCGGACTGGTTTTTCGCATGAACCAAACCATGTTCGGGGTCCGAACTGGATCTGCTTGATCCGGATCTAAAACATATAAAATATCCAGTTTTTTATTTTTATGCAATGAAAATTATTCAAAGTGTTTCTAAACTATAAGAATGTATTCAAATCATCAAAAATATTTAATTTAACGTACCTGATCATTTTGAATCCATTATTCTTGAGATTGATGTATATGATCTTCAAGTCTTTAACTTCAATCTTCAAGACTCAAAATACTTCACGAAATACGCCAATACAAAAATCCTTAACAATCTCTTCCATTGGCGGTTTCGTGACAAAACAAATAATCCACTTAACAAAATCGACAAATGATTTTTGTTGCTTTCACCATACAACAAAAATACACATGAACTGTTACGGAATTTGAGTTGGCGTAGTTTCGTGAAAGTCTCAAGTCTTGAAGATTGAAGGTGAAGAAAGTTGGATCATTTAACTCAATCTCAAGAAAGAAGAATTCAAAAGGATCAGGTATGTTTAACTAAAGATTTTGTGTGATCCGAATACTTCTTGTAGTGTAGAAACACTTGGAAGAATCTTTCATTGCATAAAAATCAAAAACTGGACTTGGGACATGTTCAGGATCCGGATCAGGTTGTTCGATCCGGATCCCGAAGGTGGTTCGTTCATACACCAGTTCAATCCGGATCGTAGCCTCTCTTGATCCGGATCCCGAACACTGAGTTTACCATCTTCCTTGAACGATCCGGATCAGGCTTCGCAATCCGGATCCCGAACGTTGATGTTTGGTGAACTGTATGAACGATCCGGATCAAGCACTTCGATCCGGATCCCGAACCTCCGTTTTTCTGGAATTGCCTGACTCGTTACGACGATCCGGATCACAGCTAATCCGATCCGGATCGCCGTCCGTAAAATTTCCAGAAATGTTAGGTTTTTGATTCTTATCTCCTTCCTAGGGTTTCTAACCTATAAATAGACCCTATGACTCTTTTTCTAGGGTTAATCCAAAAAGAATCGAAATAGCCGTCATATTCTTGTATCATCTTATACGGCTCTAGATCCACATATAGAGAAGAAAGGAAATCATTAGAGAATACTCTATGTTTCTTCATCTATATTGATTAGTTTGATTCTAGGTTTTCATACTCACATCTTGAGTTGAATCAAACTAATGAATACTTAGATGGTATTTCCGATCTATCTTTGATCTAAGTATTCGGCGGATCATCACCACCAAAAACAACAATTTACCCCAAAAATCGGCGCGTGGATTCGCGTGTCCTTGTGGATTCAAGGTTCAACCGCTCTCGTGGATTCGGAGCGAGGCACGTTCGTGGATTCGAAGGGTGCTATTGGGTGAAGACCGTGGACTCGGTCGGACGTCGTGGATTCGACGTTGGACGCCGTGGATTCGGCGTTGGGCGCAGATCGTGGATTCGAGAAGCGTCGCGGAGTGAGCGGAGAAGATCCTCTAGGAGCGTATGGAAAAGGTTGAGTTGTAAGTGTGTATGGTAAATCACCTTGTACGTGTTTTAATTCTAGTGGATTTCTGCCGTGTTATCTGTCCCGTGGTTTTTTACTCCGGTGATGGAGTTTTCCACGTAAAAATCTTGCGAGTTATTTTTTATTTCCGCATTGGGTTTTTATCGCAACGATTTTTGAGTGTTTATACGTTTACACCTATTCACCCCCCTCTAGGTGTTTTTTCCCCTATTTAGATCCTTATTACATATAACCCAACAAGTGGTATCAGAGTGGGAATAGGGTTGTAAACAATGGTTGAAGGTGGAAACATCAACCGACCCCCGTTCTTCGATGGAACAAATTATGCGTACTGGAAAGTGCGGATGAAAGCCTTTTTAATTTCCATCGACGAACGGGTGTGGCAATCAATTGAATTAGGATGGTCTAATCCAACTGAATTTATTGGTGATGTTCACACCTTAAAACCTAGGTCGAAATGGACCAAGGAAGAGTTAGATTCTTCTTCTTACAATGGCAAGGGAATTAATGCTATTTTTAATGCCTTATCTCAAACTGAATTCTCTCGCGTCTCGGCATGTGAGACTGCGAAAGAAATCTGGGATGTTCTTCAGGTTACACATGAGGGAACTAACCTCGTGAAGATTCAGAAACTGCAAATTCTTACGAGCAAGTTTGACTCTATCTTGATGGCAGAAAATGAATCTTTCACGGACTACTATACACGATTGCAAGACATCGTAAACTCATGTGCTAACCTGGGAGAGAAGTGTTGGGTCGTAAATAATACGGATCTAAATAGGGGAAGAAACACCTAGAGGGGGGTGAATAGGTGTAAACGTATAAACACTCAAAAATCGTTGCGATAAAAAACCCAATGCGGAAATGAAAATAACTCGCAAGATTTTTACGTGGAAAACTCCATCACCGGAGTAAAAAACCACGGGACCGATAACACGGCAGAAATCCACTAGAATTAAAACACGTACAAGGTGATTTACCGTACACACTTACGACTCAACCTTTTCCATACGCTCCTAGAGGATCTTCTCCGCTCGCTCCAGACGCTTCTCGAATCCACGATCTGCGCCCAACGCCGAATCCACGGCGTCCAACGTCGAATCCACGACGTCCGACCGAATCCACGGTCTTCACCCAATAGCACCCTTCGAATCCACGAACGTGCCTCGCTCCGAATCCACGAGAGCGATTGAACCTTGAATCCACAAGGACACGCGAATCCACGCGCCGATTTTGGGGTAATCGTTGTTTTTGGGTGGTGATGATCCGCCGAATACTTAGATTAAAGATAGATCGGAAATACCATCTAAGTATTCATTAGTTTGATTCAACTCAAGATGTGAGTATGAAAACCTAGAATCAAACTAATCAACATAGATGAAGAAACATAGAGTATTCTCTAATGATTTCCTTTCTTCTCTATATGTGGATCTATAGCCGTATAAGATGATATATGAAAATGACGGCTATGTGGATTGACCCTAGAAAGAAAGACATAGGGTCTATTTATAGGTTAGAAACCCTAGGAAGGAGATAAGAATCAAAAACCTGCCATTTCTGGAATTTTACGGACGGCGATCCGGATCGTGATAACTGAGATCCGGATCGTCATAACGAAACAGCCAATTCCAGAAAAACGAAGGTTCGGGATCCGGATCATGTGACTACGATCCGGATCGTTCATACAGTTCACCAAACATCAACGTTCGGGATCCGGATTGCGAAGCAAGATCCGGATCGTTCAAGGTAGATGGTAAACTCAACGTTCGGGATCCGGATCAAGAGACTACGATCCGGATTGCGACGATGTATGAACGAACCACCTTCGGGATCCGGATCGAACAGCCTGATCCGGACCCTGAACATGTCCCAAGTCCAGTTTTTGATTTTTATGCAATGAAAGATTCTTCCAAGTGTTTCTACACTACAAGAAGTATTCGGATCACACAAATTCTTTAGTTAAACATACCTGATCCTTTTGAATTCTTCTTTCTTGAGATTGAGTTAAATGATCCAACTTTCTTCACCTTCAATCTTCAGGACTTGAAACTTTCACGAAACTACGCCAACTCAAATTCCGTAACAATCTCCCCCTTTGGCGGTTTCGTGACAAAACACAGATCCACTAAAGAAAATTCAAAAAGATATTTTTGTTGCTATCACCATACAACAAAAATTTACAATGGAGATTCAAAAAACAATACATGAGTTAAACTCCTAAAACAGACTCTAGACTTAGACATCTGTACTCTCTGCAAAAAGAAATCATTCTTGACAAAAGAAATCGTTAGATACCTCAAGAATTTTGTATCATTCAAAAACCACAAACAGAGATGAAGTTTAAACTCATTTATACTTACCATGACATTTATATTCAGATATGTAAACTGATCATAGTTAAAAAAACACCAACATATCTTCTTTGCACGTAAAAACCAAATGTCATGAACATGTTTGTGACAATACTTATATATATATAGATATGTAATTGATCAGAGTTAAAAACCAACATATCTTCTATGCAATCAAAAACCAAGTGTCACAAACTTGTTAGTGAACATCAACTTGTTAGTTATATTACATGCCCAAATAGTTAGCAAATAGTTAGTCGAGGCATGCATTCATACAGCTGAAAAACCTCAAGTTGAGAATGGAAGTTGGAGTAATACTTACCTTGATGTTCATCCAGTTTTCATATCAAACATTGTTCACTTACCTTGATGTTTCATGCAGTCAACATTGTTCAAAGTTCTCTCTAACTCTCTCCCCCTTTTTGTCACAAAACAAAGCCAAAATCAATAAATTGAAGGAGAGTTAAATAGATCAGAATAAAGAAAAACCTGAGAACTGGATAAGAACAAAAACTTATAAACCTGCAAAAGAAAGATTAGAAAAAAAAAACTTTATGCAGAGTCGTCAGAGCTGATACAACCAAGCTTCTGAAACATTTTCTTGATCCGTTTGTTTATAGAAGCTTGTTCCTTCTTAAATTCTTTCATGTCCTCTTTCATTTCAGCGACATCAATAGCCATGCGTTCTTGCTCGTCTGAGAGTCGCTGTTGTTCCTTAAAGATTGAGCTCACCGACGCATCATCGTCAGAAGTGGACGGAGGTGCCTGCTGTGCTGGTGGTGCCGAGGTTGTCGCTGGAGGAATTGCTGCCGTTGCCGAGGTTGTCGCTTGTTGTTGTTGTCGTTGTTCTCGTTGCTGTTGTGCTTGTAGTCGTTGAGGGGAGATGAAAGGTTCATCTGGCTTCGTCGAAAGAGACTTCACAATTGTTGTATCATTGATCGTTCCTAGACTGTGCATATAGGAACTCGCATTTGTGTCAGCTTTAAATTTTCGAAGAATGCGCATGATGATCATGGGATAAGGTAGTCTCTCTGACGGATGAGCTTGCTCCACATATCGTGCCATCCTTGACCAGATGACGTAGGGAATGCTTAAGTTAGCTCCCATTGCTGCTGTGGAGTTTCCCAGAAGATAGAGGAATATCATCCTTTCCCACCGAAGAACCTTTGTGTTCATGTTTGGGGTGATATTATAACAAGCAATGAAGTTTAAGATGCGGTACTCTGGTCGTAGTTCTTTTGAGAAAACTGAGTTTCCTGTCGACCGAGTGTTTGGAGCACAGAGTCCATCAACTACCACTCTCCAGGAGTCGGTGTTGAAGGATTGATTCTTCAAGTAATGGGAAGCCATCGGCTCGGGCGTCCATCCTTAATACCTCTCCTATTAGCTGTGGCGTTACTTTTATTCTGACATTCTTGACTAATGTCTGAAAAGCCCGACGCCCGCTTTCCTGATCAACTAGATAGCAGGCATTCTGATAAAACATCCTCACTGAGTGAAGACAATACCCAGTGGTCTCCGGGAAGTCGCAAATGGGGGCAAGACCTATCTGGTCAAATAAAATCCCAAATGCCCGAGAACGCTCTTTCAAGGCTTTGACATCAACATGCCTTTCGCCAATGCATTCTCTGTTCTCAAAATCCTTTATCCTGTCTGAGCTGACAAAGTCTTGTGGGGATGGTTCGCTAACAGCTGGTTGCTCAGTGGTAATTCCTCGAGCACTTCCTCTCTTGCGAGCAACACTTTTTCTTCTTGTCTTCCCAGAAGTTTCTTCCATTGGAGCTTTGCCTTTTTCAGCAGCAGTAGGCGGAGCCTTCGATGTTTCCGCAGGCGCTTTTCCCTTTGAAGCAGTTGGAACAGTCATTGCTTCAACTAGCAGGTCATCCCAGTCAATTGATTCCGTCTCCGATTCCGTGTCGGAATCATCCTTAGTCTTCTTCGCTTTCTTAGCCTTCTTGGCCCTCTTGGGCTTCACAGTGTCTCTCGTATGTACCATCGCAGCAAGTAGGAAAACAATCCAAGTGATCACCATTGCTTATGGTTTCTAGAGAAAAGAATTCCTGTGAGCAATACTCAAGAACACAAAAAAAAAAAAAAAAAAAAAAAAAAAAAAAAAAAAAAAAAAAAATCTTAGTTTTCAAAAATTGAAAAAATTGTACCCAAACAATCATAATCATGTAGAGAGACTAAGAATCAAATTAGTTTTGCAAAAGGACTTTTAAAGATAGATCAATTGCATGATTTTCGAAAATCCTTATTATATGCCCTAAAACTGAAATTTTAGAAATCGAAGCCTAAAAAATCCGTTAATCAGGAGAAAACCTAGCATATAATCAAAACTAAACAACCCAGAGTTCTTATTTCAAAAGAAATTTGATCAAAAACCATCCACAAACAAAATCGATCCAAGAATTTCGTACGTTTGAGGAGAAAAAGAGAAAAACGGTGAAAAACCGAGATTTTGATCAATAAAACTTACTTGGAACTGAAGAACTTGAGTTAGAAAGCTTCCAAGGAGGATGAAATCTAGAGAGAAGCGCTCTGGAAACTTTTGAACAAAAGATTGGAGTAAAAGAAATCAAAACCCTTTTGTTCTTTATAAAAAACCTAGCCGCGATCCGGATCCTCCCGAGCTTGCGATCCGGATCGGCTACCCGCAGTGAAAAAACTGCGTTCGGGATCCGGATCGGCAGGTCCAATCCGGATCGTCAGCCTGCAGGAGAAACCTGCGTTCGGGATCCGGATCACCTTGCCCGATCCGGATCGGCCCCAACTTTTTCTTTAGAAAAATTTCAGAGAAATTCAAGAAAAACCAGAAAAAGATTGTAAGCACAAAGGTGTATCAACTTTAAACAAAACGCATCGTTTCACACAACAAGAATTAGATTATGCCAAATCTATCAGTAATATCCAAAAATGAAACGAAAATTTACAAGAATTAAATCCCTTAAAGTTGAACACCTTCAATTACATCTAACTTGATCTTATGAGTAATGCCTTTATCAAATAATCAATTCGGTAAAGAAATGAAATACAAAGATCAATAGATGTTTGAAATCCCAAATATGGTAGATAATATTTCTAGACAATCTGTTGAAGAGAGTGGCTCTTTGAGCATCTTTCTTTAAAATCCCACCTTATACCAACCTTGAAATTTGACAGAGTCAAGTATTTCAACATGCATTTTACTTAATCAAAAATTTGAACAACCATGCTTGGTATACATGTGGTAGCTGCACACAATACTCGGACGACCGAGGTGGTAGCTCTTTCCTCCATGTGGTGGTAGTTTTCACACTCCTCATTGGGATGTACCTCTTTCCACATCTTTTGAGCATTTTACATTATCTTTGACTCCCCCTCAATTGGCTATCAATTATTTAAGATATAAAGTATTCAACCAAAAATTGATCTCGATTTCATACTCGACTAAACAGTCAAATAAGATAATGACTATACCAAGAGATCATTGAGAGAGAAATTGACTTTGATCACTTTAGAAGATGATTTAATTAACATAAACGATCATTGCAACAAAGAAATATTATGATGGCAAAAGCATAATAATTTCTAAATGTGCGAAAAGATGCAATTAAAGTCAATTAAGATCTATGCTCAATTACTATCCTATGTATAAACATAGATATTGAATAGAACAAAACAAATACAAAACCTATTTTAAGCAAAGGTTTCAAAAAGAAGTTTATTTCAAAGAAAGCATACCAATTGCTTTTTCGCAAATGAATAAAACGGTTTGATCCAAAGGTTTTGTTAAAAAGTCAGCTAATTGATCTTCAGTTGAAATATATGAAGAGTTGAAGAGTATTTGATTCAACTAGCTCTCTAAGAAAATGATATCTAAGTTCAATATGTTTTGTTCTAGAGTGCAACACAGGGTTTTTAGAAATGTTAATTGCACTTGTGTTGTCACAAAGAATTGTACCGGAAGATGCTGAAATGCGGAAGTCACTCAATACGCTTTTCATCCAAATGAGTTGAGTTGAGCAACTTCCAGCTGAAATGTATTCCGCTTCGGCAGTCAAGAGTGCTATGCAATTCTGCTTTTTACTGTGCCATGCAAACAAGGCAATGGCCAAGATAGAAGCATGCACCACTCGTGCTTTTCCGATCATCCACTGATCCTGCCCAATCGGCATCTGAGTATCCACAATGTCCAGACTTGTTCCCATAGGATACCAAATTCCGAAATTAATTGATCCTTTGATGTACCGGATGATCCGTTTCACCGCTTTCAGGTGAACCTCCTTTGGTGCTGATTGATAACTCGCGCAAATCCCAACACTAAAGGATATATCCGGGCGACTAGCCGTGAGGTAAAGTAGACTTCCAATCATACTTCTATACAGTTTCTCGTCTACATTCTCACTATGTGATTCACTTCCAAGTCCCTTGTGGCTAGTTCCCATTGGAGTTGAAAAATCTTTACAATTTTCTAGATCAAACTTTTTGACCAACTCCAGTGCATACTTGGATTGACTCAAGTGAATACCTTCATTATTTTGTTTAATTTGCAATCCAAGAAATAAGACAGTTCGCCCATCATGGACATCTCAATTCGCTTTCCATGGTCTCCCGCGAATTTAGAAGCCTCATTATCTTTTGTTGCAACCAAATACAATGTCATCGGACATAGATTTGTGCTACAATGAAATTATTTTGATAATGCTTCACAAAGAGAGTCCTGTCAGCTCCCCCTCGAGTATAGCCCTTCTCCAAAAGGTGCTTTGTTAACCTTTCGTACCATGCTCGCGGTGCTTGTTTCAGACCGTAAAGAGCCTTTTTCAAACGAAAAACATGGTTAGGTTGTTTATGATCTACAAACCTTTCGGTTGAGCTACATAAACTTCCTCCTTTAAAAACCCATTTAGAAATGCGCTCTTGACGTCCATTTGAAATAATTTGATTTTAAAATGACAGCAAATAGCAAACAATATACGAATGACTCGAGTCTAGCTACAGGGGCGAAAGTTTCGTCAAAGTCTATACCTTCTACTTGAGAGTAGCCTTGAGCAACTAGTCGTGCCTTGTTCCTGATGATAGTACCATCTTCATCTTTCTTGTTCTTGAAGATCCATTTGGTACCTATCACATTATGTTGCTTTGGAGGCTTCGTTAATTCCCGACTTTGTTTCGCTCAAATTGATGAAGCTCTTCCTGCATTGCTTTAATCCAGTAGTCATCCTGAAGAGCTTCATCTATTGTCTTTGGTTCGATTAAAGATACGTAGCAAGCAAATCCGCAAACCAACTGCCTTCGAGTTCTAACTCCTTCTGTGGATCTCCAATGATGTTCGATTCCGGATGATCCTTGGGAG
>CM055071.1:22510024-22560024 GCA_029204045.2 Tillandsia leiboldiana
GGTTACGGAATTTGAGTTGGCGTAGTTTCGTGAAAGTCTCAAGTCTTGAAGATTGAAGGTGAAGAAAGTTGGATCATTTAACTCAATCTCAAGAAAGAAGAATTCAAAAGGATCAGGTATGTTTAACTAAAGAATTTGTGTGATCCGAATACTTCTTGTAGTGTAGAAACACTTGGAAGAATCTTTCATTGCATAAAAATCAAAAACTGGACTTGGGACATGTTCAGGATCCGGATCAGGTTGTTCGATCCGGATCCCGAAGGTGGTTCGTTCATACATCGTCGCAATCCGGATCGTAGTCTCTTGATCCGGATCCCGAACGTTGAGTTTACCATCTACCTTGAACGATCCGGATCTTGCTTCGCAATCCGGATCCCGAACGTTGATGTTTGGTGAACTGTATGAACGATCCGGATCGTAGTCACATGATCCGGATCCCGAACCTTCGTTTTTCTGGAATTGGCTGTTTCGTTATGACGATCCGGATCTCAGTTATCACGATCCGGATCGCCGTCCGTAAAATTCCAGAAATGGCAGGTTTTTGATTCTTATCTCCTTCCTAGGGTTTCTAACCTATAAATAGACCCTATGTCTTTCTTTCTAGGGTCAATCCACATAGCCGTCATTTTCATATATCATCTTATACGGCTATAGATCCACATATAGAGAAGAAAGGAAATCATTAGAGAATACTCTATGTTTCTTCATCTATATTGATTAGTTTGATTCTAGGTTTTCATACTCACATCTTGAGTTGAATCAAACTAATGAATACTTAGATGGTATTTCCGATCTATCTTTGATCTAAGTATTCGGCGGATCATCACCACCCAAAAACAACGATTTACCCCAAAATCGGCGCGTGGATTCGCGTGTCCTTGTGGATTCAAGGTTCAATCGCTCTCGTGGATTCGGAGCGAGGCACGTTCGTGGATTCGAAGGGTGCTATTGGGTGAAGACCGTGGATTCGGTCGGACGTCGTGGATTCGACGTTGGACGCCGTGGATTCGGCGTTGGGCGCAGATCGTGGATTCGAGAAGCGTCTGGAGCGAGCGGAGAAGATCCTCTAGGAGCGTATGGAAAAGGTTGAGTCGTAAGTGTGTACGGTAAATCACCTTGTACGTGTTTTAATTCTAGTGGATTTCTGCCGTGTTATCGGTCCCGTGGTTTTTTACTCCGGTGATGGAGTTTTCCACGTAAAAATCTTGCGTGTTATTTTATTTCCGCATTGGGTTTTTATCGCAACGATTTTTGAGTGTTTATACGTTTACACCTATTCACCCCCCTCTAGGTGTTTCTTCCCCTATTTAGATCCGTATTATATACGACCCAACAAGTGGTATCAGAGCGGGAATAGGGTTGTGAACAATGGTTGAAGGTGGAAACATCAATCGACCCCCTTTCTTTGATGGAACAAATTATGCGTACTGGAAAGTACGGATGAAAGCCTTTTTATCTTCCATCGACGAAAGGGTGTGGCATTCAATTGAATCAGGATGGACTAATCCAACTGAACTTATCTCTGATGTTCACACCTTAAAACCTAGGTCGAAATGGACCAAGGAAGAGTTTGAGTTATCTTCTTACAATGGCAAGGGAATTAATGCTATTTTTAATGCCTTATCTCAAACTGAATTCTCTCGCGTCTCGGCATGTGAGACTGCGAAAGAAATCTGGGATGTTCTCCAGGTTACACATGAGGGAACTAACCTCGTGAAGATTCAGAAACTGCAGATGCTTACGAGCAAGTTTGACTCTATCTTGATGGCAGAAAATGAATCTTTCACGGACTACTATACACGATTGCAAGACATCGTAAACTCATGTGCTAATCTGGGAGAGAAGATTCCAGAATTTAAGATTGTAAGAAAAATCTTAAGAACTCTTCCTGAACGATTTCGCCCAAAGGTTACTGCCATTGAAACTATTAAACACCCGGACGAAATACGTGTAGAAGAATTAGTTGGTTCATTACAAACTTATGAAATGACTTTTAATACTAACAATTCTTCTGGAAAAGCATCCACTTCTAAGTCTTCAGGTTATGCGTTGAAAACAACTAAGGAAGAAGACGCGGATACATCCTCCTCGGACGATGACGAGAACCTTTCTATGGAGGAATTTGAGAAGCAGCTCGCTCTCTTGACAAGGAATTTTCGCCGCAACTTTCGAAGGGGTAATTCAAGCAAATCTCCATCCTTCGGAAAGTGGAACAAAGGCAAGGGTACTCCAAGTCACAAGTCAAGAAAGCAGGAGAACTTCTCAAAGGATAAGAAAAGTTCAGAAGGACAACTGCAATGCTTCAAATGTCGAGGCTACGGCCACATTGCAACGGAGTGTCCTAACAAGTATCCGGCAAAGAAGAAGGCGATGCAAGTCGTCACTTGGGATGACAACTCAACGTCAAATGAGTCGTCTTCAAGTGATGAAGAAAAGAGCTCCACGGCATTCCACGCGTCCACATCTTCACCATTCATGTGCTTTATGGCAAGTACGTCTGAATCATTGTCCAACTCCACTGTTGAAAAGAATGCAATGGACAATGAATCGGATGATTCGGAAGGTGAAGAGTTTGCTCTAGCCTATCACAGATCTTTACAGGATTTAAAGAAACCGGCTAAGCAAAACAAGGGGTTGAGAGGGAGATTGCAGGATCTCGAAGAAGAAGTAAAAAGGGTAACTTCTCTCTCGACCGATCTTGAAGTGGAAAGGGATAGTTTGATAAAAGCAAATGTTTCCCTTCAAGAGTCCAATGAGCAGCTCGAGAAGAACTATATAGATATGGTGAACAAAGCAAACTACTTCTTGAAGCTCTATGGCGAGGGCCGACAGGAAAGACGGGAAATGACAGAGACCATTCTCCAACTCAAGGATGACTTACAGCAATTCTCTTTAGGAAGGAGTAAGTTGGATAAACTCCTTGGTCTTGGTCAAACAAATCGGTTCGGCCTCGGGTACACTCAAACTGGAAACAGTCCAAGTTCGAGTGGGACAGTCTTTGTGCCTCAGTCGGTATCTCCTCCTCCGACACCGGAATTCAAGACAAACAACGACAACAAACCTACCTCATCCTCTTCGGAATCGTCAAGCTCAAAGGTATGTTTTCGTTGTAATTTTGCAGGGCACATCGAAAGAAATTGCGAGATTGGAGCTCAAAGAACAAATCAACCACATCTTGCAATTGCTACCAATAAGCTCACTTCCCGGAATTCAAGGAAGGATTTTTCAAAAGAAAAGAACATTGGTAGCACCTCAAACAAGACGATGACAAAAGAAAAAGATCAATCATACAAGACGTCGTCTTCAAGGAGAATCTCTCAACCTTTACCAACATACTCCAAAACTCAAAAGGTTTGGGTATGCAAAGGTGAAACCCCTCCTTGTCTTAATCGTTCTACGATTAAATCTTGTATAGTTTGTGTAGACTATTTTCTTTTCTTCTTTTTCTTTTGGCCAACCCGTCAACCATCTTTGGGAGGTAAATGGTATATTTTCTTATTGGTTGATGATTTCTCTCGGTTTTCTTGGGTAGCATTTCTGAGAGAGAAAGCTGATACGTTTGACTCTTTTCATGAGATTTGCCATCGTATTATGATTGAAAAGAATGAAAAGATCATTCGTGTTAGAAGTGATAGGGGTGGAGAATTCATAAATTCAAAATTCATTGACTTTTTGTACTTCAAATGTCATTAAACATGATTCTCGGCACCCTATACACCTCAGCAGAATGGTGTTGTTGAGCGCAAAAACAGGGTTGTTCAAGAGATGGCGCGTGTGTGATGCTTCATAGCCGGAAATTACCGCTACATTTTGGGCTGAAGCTGTGAACACCGCTGTCTATGTCATTAACAGAGTGTATTTGCGCCCAGGAACCTTGAATACACCATATGAGTTGTGGTTTAGTAGAAAACCGGATATCAAGTACTTTCGTATCTTCGGGAGTCCGATGTTACATCTTACGTGACCGTGAAAATCTTGGAAAGTTCGACTCTCGAAGTGATGAAGGGATCTTTTTGGGTTATTCTACGAATAGCAGAGCATATCGAGTATTTAACATTGAATCTAAGACGATCGTAGAATCTATAAATGTTAAAGTAGATGAAGCTTCTCATTTTGAATCTGAAAAATCTAACCCTCGATATCTCTCTAGATGATGATTCTCCTGCTAGTGCATCTGCTCATAATAATACTTCCAATATTAATGATGCATCTAATGGTTCTTCTAGTTTATCTGATGTGCAGGAATCATCTCGTGTACCTCCGAGTACTCCGTTTCAACAAACGCTACGAATCTCCAAGGATCATCCGGAATCGAACATCATTGGAGATCCACAAGAAGGAGTTAGAACTCGAAGGCAGTTGGTTTGCGGATTTGCTTGCTACGTATCTTTAATCGAACCAAAGACAATAGATGAAGCTCTTCAGGATGACTACTGGATTAAAGCAATAGCAGGAAGAGCTTCATCAATTTGAGCGAACAAAGTCTGGGAATTAACGAAGCCTCCAAAGCAACATAATGTGATAGGTACCAAATGGATCTTCAAGAACAAGAAAGATGAAGATGGTACTATCATCAGGAACAAGGCACGACTAGTTGCTCAAGGCTACTCTCAAGTAGAAGGTATAGACTTTGACGAAACTTTCGCCCCTGTAGCTAGACTCGAGTCCATTCGTATATTGTTTGCTATTGCTTGTCATTTTAAAATCAAATTATTTCAAATGGACGTCAAGAGCGCATTTCTAAATGGGTTTTTAAATGAGGAAGTTTATGTAGCTCAACCGAAAGGTTTTGTAGATCATAAACAACCTAACCATGTTTTTCGTTTGAAAAAGGCTCTTTACGGTCTGAAACAAGCACCGCGAGCATGGTACGAAAGGTTAACAAAGCACCTTTTGGAGAAGGGCTATACTCGAGGGGGAGCTGACAGGACTCTCTTGTGAAGCATTATCAAAATAATTTCATTGTAGCACAAATCTATGTCGATGACATTGTATTTGGTGCAACAAAAAGATAATGATGCTTCTAAATTCGCGGAGACCATGGAAAGCGAATTTGAGATGTCCATGATGGGCGAACTGTCTTATTTTCTTGGATTGCAAATTAAACAAAATATGAAGGTATTCACTTGAGTCAATCCAAGTATGCACTGGAGTTGGTCAAAAGTTTGATCTAGAAAATTGTAATGATTTTTCAACTCCAATGGGAACTAGCCACAAGGGACTTGGAAGTGAATCACATAGTGAGAATGTAGACGAGAAACTGTATAGAAGTATGATTGGAAGTCTACTTTACCTCACGGCTAGTCGCCCGGATATATCCTTTAGTGTTGGGATTTGCGCGAGATATCAATCAGCACCAAAGGAGGTTCACCTGAAAGCGGTGAAACGGATCATCCGGTACATCAAAGGATCAATTAATTTCGGAATTTGGTATCCTATGGGAACAAGTCTGGACATTGTTGGATACTCAGATGCCGATTGGGCAGGATCAGTGGATGATCGGAAAAGCACGAGTGGTGCATGCTTCTATCTTGGCCATTGCCTTGTTGCATGGCACAGTAAAAAGCAGAATTGCATAGCACTCTCGACTGCCGAAGCGGAATACATTTCAGCTGGAAGTTGCTCAACTCAACTCATTTGGATGAAAAGCGTATTGAGTGACTTCCGCATTTCAGCATCTTCGGTAACAATTCTTTGTGACAACACAAGTGCAATTAACATTTCTAAAATCCTGTGTTGCACTCTAGAACAAAACATATTGAACTTAGATATCATTTTCTTAGAGAGCTAGTTGAATCAAATACTCTTCAACTTTCATATATTTCAACTGAAGATCAATTAGCTGACTTTTTAACAAAACCTTTGGATCAAAAACGTTTTATTCATTTGCGAAAAGCAATTGGTATGCTTTCTTTGAAATAAACTTCTTTTTGAAACCTTTGCTTAAAATAGGTTTTGTATTTGTTTTGTTCTATTCAATATCTATGTTTATACATAGGATAGTAATTGAGCATAGATCTTAATTGACTTTAATTGCATCTGTTCACACATTTAGAAATTTATTATGCTTTTGCCATCATAATATTTCATTGTTGCAATGATCGTTTATGTTAATTAAATCATCTTCTAAAGTGATCAAAGTCAATTTCTCTCTCAATGATCTCTTGGTATAGTCATTATCTTATTTGACTGTTTAGTCGAGTATGAAATCGAGATCAATTTTTGGTTGAATACTTTATATCTTAAATAATTGATAGCCAATTGAGGGGGAGTCAAAGATAATGTAAAATGCTCAAAAGATGTGGAAAGAGTTACATCCCAATGAGGAGTGTGAAAACTACCACCACATGGAGGAAAGAGCTACCACCTCGGTCGTCCGAGTATTGTGTGCAGCTACCACATGTATACCAAGCATGGTTGTTCAAATTTTTGATTAAGTAAAATGCATGTTGAAATACTTGACTCTGTCAAATTTCAAGGTTGGTATAAGGTGGGATTTTAAAGAAAGATGCTCAAAGAGCCACTCTCTTCAACAGATTGTCTAGAAATATTATCTACCATATTTGGGATTTCAAACATCTATTGATCTTTGTATTTCATTT
This sequence comes from Tillandsia leiboldiana, assembly GCA_029204045.2. Classification (NCBI taxonomy): domain Eukaryota; kingdom Viridiplantae; phylum Streptophyta; class Magnoliopsida; order Poales; family Bromeliaceae; genus Tillandsia; species Tillandsia leiboldiana. Next base: position 22,516,627 of record CM055071.1, read on the forward strand.
TCTTTACCGAATTGATTATTTGATAAAGGCATTACTCATAAGATCAAGTTAGATGTAATTGAAGGTGTTCAACTTTAAGGGATTTAATTCTTGTAAATTTTCGTTTCATTTTTGGATATTACTGATAGATTTGGCATTATCTAATTCTTGTTGTGTGAAACGATGCGTTTTGTTTAAAGTTGATACACCTTTGTGCTTACAATCTTTTTCTGATTTTTCTTGAATTTCTCTGAAATTTTTCTAAAGAAAAAGTTGGGGCCGATCCGGATCGGGCAAGGTGATCCGGATCCCGAACGCAGGTTTTCTCCTGCGGGCTGACGATCCGGATTGGACCTGCCGATCCGGATCCCGAACGCAGTTTTTTCACTGCGGGTAGCCGATCCGGATCGCAAGCTCGGGAGGATCCGGATCGCGGCTAGGTTTTATAAAGAACAAAAGGGTTTTGATTTCTTTTACTCCAATCTTTTGTTCAAAAGTTTCCAGAGCGCTTCTCTCTAGATTTCATCCTCCTTGGAAGCTTTCTAACTCAAGTTCTTCAGTTCCAAGTAAGTTTTATTGATCAAAATCTCGGTTTTTCACCGTTTTTCTCTTTTCCTCCTCAAACGTACGAAATTCTTGGATCGATTTTGTTTGTGGATGGTTTTTGATCAAATTTCTTTTGAAATAAGAACTCTGGGTTGTTTAGTTTTGATTATATGCTAGGTTTTTTCCTGATTAACGGATTTTTAGGCTTCGATTTCTAAAATTTCGGTTTTAGGGCATATAATAAGGATTTTCGAAATCATGCAATTGATCTATCTTTAAAAGTCCTTTTGCAAAACTAATTTGATTCTTAGTCTCTCTACATGATTATGATTGTTTGGGTACAATTTTTTCAATTTTTGAAAACTAAGAATTTTTGTGTTCTTGAGTTGGTTTTCACAGGACACCTTCTTAACTCAAGCATTTTGTTCAATGGCACTTAATTCAATGTGTTTCTCTTGGTTAATCCTTCTCCTGGTCTCAATGGTACACACTCGCCCTACAAATAAACTAAAGAGAGCCAAGAACCTCCAACAAAAAGGTGATTTTGTCGAGGTCAGTGACACAGAGGTAGATTGTCATGAGGTTGACTGGGCAGCATTGACGGATGATGATGACTCAATGTATGAACAAGAACCGTCTGATGATTCAAGGAGAAAGGCGTCTGTTAAATCAAAAGAAAAGGCAAATAAAGGACCAGGAAAAGCATCAATGGAGCACCAATCATCTCCATGAAAAGAAAGAGAATAACTAGACGTTGTGGGCTACGACAGGACATTAATGTTGACACGCCGATAGCTCCTGACTCCCCACATCGCTTGGAAGAAGTATTCGTTAACACTGATCGTCTTCGAGCCTTTGCACATCGCGAATGCATTGGTGAAAGGCATGTTAACATTGAGGCTCTGCAAGGTCACTCCCCTGCCTTTGGCCTTCTGATTGAACAAGCAAACCTTATTCAAGTATGTCGTTTCCCAGAAACTCTTGGCTACTGTTTGCATCATGTGAGGACCTTCTACACTAATGCACGACATCTTCGAGAGGTTGAGAACGGTCCTATGGAGTTCTACACGAACATCCAAGGCACAAGGTTTAAGATTACTCCACAATTGATTGGCGAGGTTTTGGGAATGGAAGCCAGCAAGAAAGGAGTTCACTACTTGAAGGGGGTAAATTTGACAAACACATTATGGCAAAAAGTAATAGAGGGAATTTGTCTCGAGGGAACACAATCAACCGAAAAATCTGTTCGATCTAAAGAACTTCGTCTTGAATATCGCTTCTTAAACTTCATCACATGCTACAATATACTTCCAAATATGCAGACAAAGGTTGTGAGATGGGACCGGTTGCTGTTTTTGTATCTCATAGGACATCGATCAGAGGCAACGGCATTGAATATCAACATTCCATACATTATCTGGAATAGAATGGCGCGATATGTTGAGCATCCTCACCCCACTGAGAGAATTCCATTTCCCTTGATTATAATGAGGATTTTACAGAAATTTCAGGTTGACATTACTTCAACAACTTATCATCAATGTCTGAGCATGATAAATGAGTCTACTATTGTCAAATCCCTCCATAAGTTGCCGCATGTCACTCCAGTTCCTGCATCTGGAACAAAGCACAGTACAAGCACTGCCGCATCACCATCTCGACAAGCAACTGGCACAGATGATGAAGCATCAATAACATCGATTATCAAGGAACAACAGCGACTATCTGTTAAGCAAGAACAAATTTTGACGGAGCAACAACGAATTACCAAAGAGCTTGAGATTACAACGGCAGCTCACATTACCATAACGAAGAAGATCAATTCAATGGACAAACGGATGCGAAAGATACTCTCTAAGATGGGTTGCACAAGCTCTGAAGACTCAGATTCTGACAACTGATTACTTTTGACTCATTTTCTTTTCCTTTCCTTTTGTGCAGGATTACGATTTTAGGATTTAGTTTTATACTTACGTTAGCTTAGTTCTCAGGTTTTACATTTTATTGGAACTTTTTACTCTCCTCACATTTCGTAGTCTTAACTACATTTTGGCTTTGTTTTGTGACAAAAAGGGGGAGAGAGTTAGAGAGAACTTTGAACAATGTTGACTGCATGAAACATCAAGGTAAGTGAACAATGTTGATATGAAAACTGGATGAACATCAAGGTAAGTATTACTCCAACTTCCATTCTCAACTTGAGGTTTTTCAGCTGTATGAATGCATGCCTCGACTAACTATTTGCTAACTATTTGGGCATGTAATATAACTAACAAGTTGATGTTCACTAACAAGTTTGTGACACTTGGTTTTTGATTGCATAGAAGATATGTTGGTTCTTAACTCTGATCAATTACATATCTATATATATATAAGTTTGTCACAAACATGTTCATGACATTTGGTTTTTACGTGCAAAGAAGATATGTTGGTGTTTTTTAACTATGATCAGTTTACATATCTGAATATAAATGTCATGATAAGTATAAATGAGTTTAAACTTCATCTCTGTTTGTGGTTTTTGAATGATACAAAATTCTTGAGGTATCTAACGATTTCTTTTGTCAAGAATGATTTCTTTTTGCAGAGAGTACAGATGTCTAAGTCTAGAGTCTGTTTTAGGAGTTTAACTCATGTATTGTATTTTGGATCTCCATTGTAAATTTTTGTTGTATGGTGATAGCAACAAAAATATCTTTTTGAATTTTCTTTAGTGGATCTGTGTTTTGTCACGAAACCGCCAAAGGGGGAGATTGTTACGGAATTTGAGTTGGCGTAGTTTCGTGAAAGTTTCAAGTCCTGAAGATTGAAGGTGAAGAAAGTTGGATCATTTAACTCAATCTCAAGAAAGAAGAATTCAAAAGGATCAGGTATGTTTAACTAAAGAATTTGTGTGATCCGAATACTTCTTGTAGTGTAGAAACACTTGGAAGAATCTTTCATTGCATAAAAATCAAAAACTGGACTTGGGACATGTTCAGGATCCGGATCAGGCTGTTCGATCCGGATCCCGAAGGTGGTTCGTTCATACATCGTCGCAATCCGGATCGTAGTCTCTTGATCCGGATCCCGAACGTTGAGTTTACCATCTACCTTGAACGATCCGGATCTTGCTTCGCAATCCGGATCCCGAATGTTGATGTTTGGTGAACTGTATGAACGATCCGGATCGTAGTCACATGATCCGGATCCCGAACCTTCGTTTTTCTGGAATTGGCTGTTTCGTTATGACGATCCGGATCTCAGTTATCACGATCCGGATCGCCGTCCGTAAAATTCCAGAAATGGCAGGTTTTTGATTCTTATCTCCTTCCTAGGGTTTCTAACCTATAAATAGACCCTATGTCTTTCTTTCTAGGGTCAATCCACATAGCCGTCATTTTCATATATCATCTTATACGGCTATAGATCCACATATAGAGAAGAAAGGAAATCATTAGAGAATACTCTATGTTTCTTCATCTATATTGATTAGTTTGATTCTAGGTTTTCATACTCACATCTTGAGTTGAATCAAACTAATGAATACTTAGATGGTATTTCCGATCTATCTTTGATCTAAGTATTCGGCGGATCATCACCACCCAAAAACAACGATTACCCCAAAATCGGCGCGTGGATTCACGTGTCCTTGTGGATTCAAGGTTCAATCGCTCTCGTGGATTCGGAGCGAGGCACGTTCGTGGATTCGAAGGGTGCTATTGGGTGAAGACCGTGGATTCGGTCGGACGTCGTGGATTCGACGTTGGACGCCGTGGATTCGGCGTTGGGCGCAGATCGTGGATTCGAGAAGCGTCTGGAGCGAGCGGAGAAGATCCTCTAGGAGCGTATGGAAAAGGTTGAGTCGTAAGTGTGTACGGTAAATCACCTTGTACGTGTTTTAATTCTAGTGGATTTCTGCCGTGTTATCGGTCCCGTGGTTTTTTACTCCGGTGATGGAGTTTTCCACGTAAAAATCTTGCGAGTTATTTTCATTTCCGCATTGGGTTTTTTATCGCAACGATTTTTGAGTGTTTATACGTTTACACCTATTCACCCCCCTCTAGGTGTTTCTTCCCCTATTTAGATCCGTATTATTTACGACCCAACAGATATCTCTCTAGATGATGATACTCCTGTAAGTGCATCTTCTCATGGTAATACTTCCAATATTAATGATGCATCTAATGGTTCTTCAAGTTTATCTGATGTACAGGAATCATCTCATATACCTCCGAGTACTCCGTTTCAACAAATGCTACGAATCTCCAAGGATCATCCTGAATCAAACATCATTGGAGATCCACAAGAAGGAGTTAGAACTCGGAGGCAGTTGGTTTGTGGATTCGCTTGCTACGTATCTTTAATCGAACCAAAGAACATAGATGAAGCTCTTCAGGATGACTACTGGATTAAAGCAATGCAGGAAGAGCTCCATCAATTTGAGCGAAACAAAGTCTGGGAATTAACGAAGCCTCCAAAGCAACATAATGTGATAGGTACCAAATGGATTTTCAAGAACAAGAAAAATGAGGATGGTACTATCATCAGGAACAAGGCACGATTAGTTGCTCAAGGCTACTCTCAAGTAGAAGGTATAGACTTTGATGAAACATTCGCCCCTGTAGCTAGACTCGAGTCCATTCGTATACTATTTGCTATTGCTTGTCATTTTAAAATCAAATTATTTCAAATGGACGTTAAGAGCGCGTTTCTAAATGGGTTTTTAAATGAGGAAGTTTATGTGGCTCAACCGAAAGGTTTAGTAGACCATAAACAACCTAACCATGTTTTTCGTTTGAAAAATGCTCTTTACGGTCTGAAACAAGCACCGCGAGCATGGTACGAAAGGTTGACAAAGCACCTTTTGGAAAAGGGCTATACTCGAGGGGGAGCTGACAGGACTCTCTTTGTGAAGCATTATCAAAGCAATTTCATTGTAGCACAAATCTATGTCGATGACATTGTATTTGGCGCAACAAGAGATAATGATGCTTCTAAATTCGCGGAGACCATGGAAAGCGAATTTGAGATGTGCATGATGGGCGAATTGACTTATTTCCTTGGATTGCAAATTAAACAAAATGATGAAGGTATTCACTTGAGTCAATCCAAGTATGCAATGGAGTTGGTTAAAAAGTATGACTTAGAAAATTCGAAGGATTTTCCGACTCCAATGGGAACTAGCCACAAGGGACTTGGAAGTGAATCACAAAGTGAGAATGTAGACGAGAAACTGTATCGAAGTATGATTGGAAGTCTACTTTACCTCACGGCTAGTCGCCCGGATATATCCTTTAGTGCTGGGATTTGCGCGAGATATCAATCAGCACCAAAGGAGGTTCACCTGAAAGCGGTGAAAAGGATCATCAGGTACATCAAAGGATCATTTAATTTCGGAATTTGGTATCCTATGGGAACTAGTTTGGATATTGTTGGATACTCATATGCCGATTGGGCAAGATCAGTGGATGATCGGAAAAGCACGAGTGGTGCATGCTTCTATCTTGGTCATTGCCTTGTTGCATGGCACAGTAAAAAGCAGAATTGCATAGCACTCTCGACTGCCGAAGCGGAATACATTTCAGCGGGTAGTTGTTCAACCCAACTCATTTGGATGAAAAGTGTGTTGAGCGACTTCCGGATTTCAGCATCTTCGGTAACAATTCTTTGTGACAACACAAGTGCAATTAACATTTCTAAAAACCCTGTGTTGCACTCTAGAACAAAACATATTGAACTTAGATATCATTTTCTTAGAGAGCTAGTTGAATCAAATACTCTTCAACTTTCATATATTTCAACTGAGGATCAATTAGCTGACTTTCTAACAAAACCTTTGGATCAAAAACGTTTTATTCACTTGCGAAAAGCAATTGGAATGCTTTCCTTGAAATAAACTTCTTTTTGAAACCTTTGCTTAGGATAGGTTTTGTTTTTGTTTTGTTCTGTTCATTATCTATGTTTGTACATAGGACATTAATTGAGCATAGATCATAATTGACTTTACTTGCATCTTTTCGCACATTTAGAAATTTATTATGCTTTTGCCATCATAATATTTCACTGTTGCAATGATCATTTATGTTAATTAAATCATCTTCTGAGTGATCAAAGTCAATTTCTCTCTCAATGATCTCTTGGTATAGTCATTATCTTATTTGACTGCTTAGTCGAGTATGAAATCGAGATCAATTTTTGGTTGAATACTTTATATCTTAAATAATTGATAGCCAATTGAGGGGGAGTCAAAGATACGTAAAATGCTCAAAAGATGTGGAAAGAGTTACATCCCATGAGGAGTGTGAAAACTACCACCACATGGAGGAAAGAGCTACCACCTCGGTCGTCCGAGTATTGTGTGCAGCTACCACATGTATACCAAGCATGGTTGTTCAATTTTTGATTAAGTAAAATGCATGTTGAAATACTTGACTCCGTCAAATTTCAAGGTTAGTATAAGGTGGGTTTTTAAAGAAAGATGCTCAAAGAGCCACTCTCTTCAACAGATTGTCTAGATAAATTATCTACCATATTTGGGATTTCAAACATCTATTGATCTTTGTATTTCATTTTCTTTACTGAATTGATGATTTGATAAAGGCATTACTCATAAGATCAAGTTAGATGTAATTGAAGGTGTTCAACTTTAAGGGATTTAATTTTTGTAAATTCTCGTTTCATTTTTGGATATTATTGATAGATTTGGCATAATCTAATTCTTGTTGTATGAAACGATGATTTTTGTTTAAAGTTGATACACAATTGTGCTTACATACTTTTTCTGGATCTTATGAAATTTTTCTAAATTTTTCTGAAGAAAAAGTTGGAGCCAATCCGGATCGGGCAAGGTGATCCGGATCCCGAACGCAGGCTTCTTCCTGCGGCTGGCCGATCCGGATCGAAATCTCGATCCGATCCGGATCACGGCTAGGGTTTTAATAAGAACAAGAGGGTTTTGATTTCTTTTACCTTAATCTTTTGTTCTCAAGTCTCTAGAGCCTCTCTCTCTAGAACGATTGCACCTTGGAGCTTTCCAAACTCAAGTTCTTCCAATACAAGTTTTATTGATCAAAATCTCGGATTTTCACCGTTTTTCTTTTTCCTCCTCAAACGTGATGAATTTCTTGGATCGATTTCGTTTGTGGATGGTTTTTGATCAAATTTCTTTTGAAATAAGAACTCTGGGTAGATTAGTTTTGATTATATGCTAGGTATTCTCCTGATTAACGGATTTTTAGGCTTCGATTTCTAAAATTTCGGTTTTAGGGCATATAATAAGGATTTTCGAAAATCATGCAATTGATCTATTTTTAAAATTCCTTTTGCAAAACTAATTTGATTCTTAGTCTCTCTACATGATTATGATTGTTTGAGTACAATTTTTCAAATCTTTGAAAATTAACAATTTATCATGTGTTCTTGAGTTATTGTTCACAGGATTTTAAATCTATTAAGCACTTGCACCAATGGCGTTCGCCTGGATAATCTTCCTTTTGGTAGCAATGGTAGGACCTAGTGCGTCTTCTATAAAAAGAGAACAAGATGACTCAAATCAAGAAGAGACAAAGAAAGTTTGTCAAAATGATTCAGAATCAGATGAAGAAGACTGGGAAGAGATTTGTGAACAAGCACAAAAAGCTATTGACAAAGAAGATAGGTTGTACTTGAAGAACAAGAAGCTGATGAAATCTTCCTCAACAACCAAGCAGTACACTAGGCGAAAGAATTCGAGGGGAACTGGAATTCAGATTGATAGACCCCTCGCCAGAGCTCGCTCTCTCCCTAGAGAATCTCCATGGATTGAAGGTCAAGATGCACCGTCTGGTTCTATACTACATCCTTCAACGTCCTGGAGACACACAGCAAAAGCGAATGTAGGGTCCTCATTTCGACAAGAACAGCGAAGATCGTCTGCTGAACAAGACAGCATGTCTACAAATCTCAAACAGATTATCTCTGAGCAACATAAGATGAAAAGAAAGGTCTCCAGAATGTCAAAAATGCTTCAAGCGATTTTGAAGAAGTTGGATTGTACCAATCCCACTAGTTCGGATTCAGACTGACTTAACTTTCTTTCTAATCTTTTTGTGCAGGAGTTCAGTTTTTAGGACTTACTCTTAGTTCTAGTTCTTACATTTCAGGACAATTTTTGAAATGTTTAACTCTCCTTAAATTTTTGGTAATTTTGGCTTTGTTTGTGACAAAAAGGGGGAGAGAGTTTAGAGAGAAGAGTTTAGAGAGAACTTGAACAATGATTGAACAATGATTGATGTGAATGTGTGAACATCAATGTAAGTATCATTTCAACTTTGACTTTGGTGAAAGGTAAGTATCACAACTTTGGTTTTTATCTTGTGATTTGTTGCATGTTCCTACTAACTATTCGACTAACTATTTGGACATGTATTATTACTAACAAGTTGTTTGATTACTAACAAAGCAAAGTTATGACATTTGGAATTTTATTGCTTAGAAGATATGTCAATGTTTGATTGTGATCTTATTATATATCTGCATTACTCAATGTCATGGTGAGCATAAACTCTATCTCTGTTAGGTTTTGAATGCTAAATATTCTTGAGGTATCTAACGATCTCTTTTTGTCAAGAATGATTTCTTTGTGCAGAGAGTACAGATGTCTAAGTCTAGAGTCTGTTTTAGGAGTTTATCTCATGTTTTTAAATTTTTGGATCTCCATTGTAAATTTTTGTTGTATGGTGATAGCAACAAAAATATCTTTTTGAATTTTCTTTAGTGGATCTGTGTTTTGTCACGAAACCGCCAAAGGGGGAGATTGTTACGGAATTTGAGTTGGCGTAGTTTCGTGAAAGGTTCAAGTCTTGAAGATTGAAGGTGAAGAAAGTTGGATCATTTAACTCAATCTCAAGAAAGAAGAATTCAAAAGGATCAGGTATGTTTAACTAAAGATTATTGGTGATCCGAATACTTCTTGTAGTGTAGAAACACCTGGAAGAGTTTTTAACTGCATAAAAATCAAAAACTGGTGTTCGGACATGTTCAGGATCCGGATCAGAGCCAGCAGTCCGGATCCCGAAGGTTGTTGTTTCATACATTACTTCAATCCGGATCGCAGCATCTCACGATCCGGATCCCGAACGTTGAGTTCTCAGAATTGTATGAACGATCCGGATCAGGCATTCCGATCCGGATCCCGAACGTTTGTTTTTCTGGAAACCGTCTTTCTTGCTACTGCAATCCGGATCGCCCAAATCCGATCCGGATCGCCGTCCGTAAAAATTCCAGATTTGTTAGGTTTTTTATTCTTATCTCCTTCCAAATGTTTCTAACCTATAAATAGACCCTATGACTCTTTTTCTAGGGTTAATCCAAAATAGCCGTCATATTTATATATCATTTTATACGGCCTAGATCCACATATAGAGAAGAAAGGAAATCATTAGAGAATACTCTATGTTTCTTCATCTATATTGATTAGTTTGATTCTAGGTTTTCATACTCACATCTTGAGTTGAATCAAACTAATGAATACTTAGATGGTATTTCCGATCTATCTTTGATCTAAGTATTCGGCGGATCATCACCACCCAAAAACAACGATTTCCCCAAAATCGGCGCGTGGATTCGCGTGTCCTTGTGGATTCAAGGTTCAACCGCTCTCGTGGATTCGAAGCGAGGCACGTTCATGGATTCGAAGGGTGCTATTGGGTGCAGACCGTGGATTCGGTCGAACGTCGTGGATTCGACGTTGGACGCCGTGGATTCGGCGTTGGGCGCAGATCGTGGATTCGAGAAGCGTCGCTGAGCGCGCGGAGAAGATCCTCTAGGAGCGTATGGTAAAGGTTGAGTCGTAAGTGTGTACGGTAAATCACCTTGTACGTGTTTTAATTCTAATGGATTTCTGCCGTGTTATCGGTCCCGTGGTTTTTTACTCCGGTGATGGAGTTTTCCACGTAAAAATCTTGCGTGTTATTTTTATTTCCGCATTGGGTTTTTATCGCAACGATTTTTGAGTGTTTATACGTTTACACCTATTCACCCCCCTCTAGGTGTTTTTTTCCCTATTTAGATCTACATTACATATAACCCAACATGATGTATCATTTATTTATTCAGGATTACCTCCCTGTTGAGTCCAGAGTTTTGTATTTGAGGTTATTGTATGATTATCATTTATGGGAGATGGACTTTGTACCTTTATTTTCAGTTGTACAGATTATTGGTTTTAACTTTACAGCAGTTTTATCTTTTAGCTCTGATATCTGTTTAGCTGTAGTATCTTTTCTTGCAGGATAGACGCTTCGTCTGTGCGGGCGTTGCATGGGTGGCGGATCTGTTGGCGAGCCCGGGTCGCAGTTTCGGCCCCGGGGCGTGACAGGTCAATAGGGTTAGAGGCTTTTTCGAGGCGTGGGAGGGGTCTGGAATAGAGGCGGGAGACCGCACCCGCTCCCCCGTTTTTTCTCAACCTTTCTTCTAGAATTTTATTTTTTTTTTTTATTTTTTTTTTTTTTAGAGACCTAGTTGTCTCACCTATGTTGCTTAGTTCATCGTTCTATTGAATGTAGCGGGTAGCCTGCTACATATTTCTCAAAAAAAATAATTGGGCTTGTACTTTCAAAATTATATAACCTCTATTATATATATATATATATATATATATATATATATATATATATATATATATATATATATATATATATATATATATATATATATATATATAGCGTAGGGCTACTATACTTTTATGAGTATAAACCTCTTTATACTCATAACTTTTTTACCCTTGGATGAAGAAATGTGCGGTTAGGATGATAGTGGTCCCCGTAGGGTTTACTAGGTTGTTGGGGAAATAGTATAAATTCTAAGGATTATTATAATCCTAGCCGCACATTCCTTCATCCAAGGGATGAAAACGAGTACAACAAAATTTTACTCATAAGAGTATAGTAGCCGGACCATATATATATATATATATATATATATATATATATATATATATATATATATATATATATATATATATATATATATATATATATATGAGTAGAGCTTATATGCTTTTAAAAGTACAACCATATCCATACTTGTGAATTTTTTACTATTGAAATTGTATTGGGTGTGATGATCCGGACTTCCGCAGGAACTGTTGCAACATTAAACAGTGACTGTAGGAAGCTCATACCATGTATCGGAGCTAGTAGTGTCGAAAACGGATTTTTAAAATGGATCCGGCACGAAAAACGGAGCAAGTGGGCTTTTCCGGGAGCTTTCGGCAAAATTTCGGATGAGAATTTGGCGAAATGGACAGCGGATTTGGACTCAGCGCGCGAAAACGATCAAAATGGTATATTTACTTTATTTTTTCGCCACATTTTTACTGTTCACCGGAACAGTAACTCCGGCCGGCCGGAATTACTGTTCCGGCAGCCGACGGCGACCGGCGGGCGGCGGCGCAGCGGCGGAGCACGGCGGAGCGCGGCAGAGCACAGCGGCACGCGGCGCGGGCAGCGCGGGCAGGCGTGGGCAGGCGCGGGCAGGCACGCGGGAGCGCGGTCCTCGGCCTGGCGTGCACCGGGAGCACCGAAGCCTCCCCTTGCCACGTGGCAACTCCTGATTGGCTGGCCGGCTTCTAGAAGGCTGGGTTGTCTGTGACACGTGGCAGCACCCCATTGGTCGACATTTTCTGGAAGACCCGGCGCGGGGACCGGGCATGTGCACCATGTGGCCACGTGGCGGTTTCTGAGTGGCCCTTGCACAGGCTGTTTCCTGTTTTGTGGACACGTGGCGCGTCTTGGTTGGTCAATTTTGGTGTTTCCTGTTCTGCCCGGGATCTGGTGAGGAAGATTCCCTTGGCCCATTATAAATAGGATCCCTCACCCCCCTCCCATTCTCACCTCAGGATCCGAGCCTTAGAGAGAGAACCAGAGCTTGGTCTCTTTATGAAAATTTTTCCTCTCTCTCTTCTCTCTCTCCCCTAGAAATTTCAGGATTTTTGGAGTTACTGATAGTGAGTTATCTGCGACGCGGCGCACTACGACGGTTTTCTTTTTCGGCCCATTTCCCGTCGCAGTTCAGTCGAAAAATCCCTGTGGGCTACCCAGGAGGAATTTTTGAACGATTTTCATGGCAGCGTGTTCCTAAGAGGTAAGGCTTCGATTTTCGTGTTGATCACTTTGCTCTGTTTCGCACTTTTGGTGTAGTTTCCGAGGCCTCTTTGACCCCCCTTTTTGCTGTGGAAATTTCTGGACAGCATCGACTTCTCCGATTTTTATCTTGGCGTAGGAGCATCAGATCGAGGCGTTTAAAGAGTCGCTTTCGATCTACTCGTCGCAAGGAATTCAACCGTAATTTTTCTGGATTTTTCTGAGCACTATACAGAGGTGAAAAACTCCTCTCTTTTTGTGCTATTTGAAAAATAGCAAAAGCTGTATTTTTATGAATACTATAGTTACACCCTGTGCAATGTGTGTTGCTGTAGGGCCCCGTTTTCGGCAGACAGCAGTTTTAGGGGACTGTGGACAGCCAGGAGACTATCTGGGTGTGATTTGAGCTGTTCGAGGTGGGCGGTTGTTGCTTACCTCATTTTTGACAAGCTTACTGGGATTATTAGAACTCCCCTAAAATTTAATCGATAAGAACCATTGGGACGAACTAATATGACAATTGATGAGAACCATTGGGACGAACTAATATGACAATTGATGAGAACCGGGACGAACTAATATGACAATTGATGAGAACCGCTGGGACGAACTCTCATAAAATTTATTATGACCCCACAGATTACATGATAACTTATCTTGGGACACTGTGATTGGGACAAAGGCTATAATCTCGCATACAAATAACTTTTATATCAGTACAGTAAATCAATCTTTTAAAATAAATATTTGACACTTTTTTTACAGCTTTTAAATGGACAGTTGCATGCTCGACATCTAGTTAGCCACTATTTATTGCTACACTATCATATTGGGATTTGAACATGTTTCATTACTCTCCTTTGCATTCAAATGCTTGTTGCTCGAGTATGAGCAGGGGTTTGGGATAGTGTAGTCAGGATTGCATTAGATTGTGGACTTGTGGGGTATTGCGGTGACCACGGACAGCAGGTGGTCGACCAGATGTTTATCCTTGCATCAGATTGAGGTTGAGCTTGTCGATCTTTGCATCCGATTGAGGATCGGGCTTTTTCCTAGTAGATGGAGTTTCCCCACTTATTGAGAACTATTGCATCAGATTGGGTATCAGGTCTCTTTAGTGGATGGTTTTTCCCACTTTGATCATAGTCATGATCCAGTCCTGCTATTGTGAGACATTGGTTACAGAGACGCTTGATACAGCGATACTTTACTCGTGTGGGTCGCTCCCCTCGAGTGCCACTCCGGAGTAGGCTTTTGACTATGCCGGGTGCAGGTCGGTTGGCCAGTGAGTGCCAAACCTGTTGGCTAGTGAGTGCCAGACAATGAGTATCGGTCAGTGAGTACCGATTAGTCAGCAGATACTTGAGACAGAGCAGGCAGTGCCAGTGTTCCCTGGCCCTTTGATTGGGTTTCTTTGGGTAGATAGCCTTATAGTTGCATGCATACAGTTATCTTTTGGCACTGCATTTAGAGGCATTGTAGTAGTAGTTTTCTTTTCAGCAGCCTTTATAGCTTACTACTGTTCCTTCCTTTTGCCTCTAGTAGTCCTAGTGGGTGCGTCAGAGTTGAGGTTTTTGCCCACTAGGGGAGGCTACTGGTTTATCTGGTAGTTCTCACCCCCATTGTTATTTCTGTCTCTTTCTCCTCCTTTATTTTTGCAGAGTCGTCTGCGGGAGCTGCTAGGCCATCGGCAGCTGATCGAGGTAAGGGGATCGCTGAATAGATAGATCTCCTGGGAGACTGAGAGCTGTTAGATAGATGCTGCACCCTTTTACTCAAAATGTGGTATTCCTCTTTTATTTAGGTCTGGCTTTCGCCAGCTAGTTGTACTATTTTGGTGAGCTGGGAGATTATTGTACTTATTACATCTTTATTTGTAGTTCCAGTCTGAGATACTATGTGGTTCTTCTACTTCAGCTCTGTATTATGCTCTTTTATTGTTCATATTATATCGGAGCAGGTTACCAGCGCTTCGTGTACTCGGGAAATCCCGTGTGCACGGCGGATCTGTTGGCGAGCCCGGGTTCCGGGGCGTGACAGATTAAGTTGGTATCAGAGCTTAGGGATAGGTCAGTTGGGACTTAGGAAACCCTAGGCTTTTGGCAGACCCTAGGATGATAGGGCGCGAGAGATGAGACATTTTGCAAAAGTCGTTGATTTATTTATTTAACTCTTCCAGTGAGCGAAGAGGGATCGACATACCCAATTTCTGGTGAACAGTTATGTTGGCTGTAGACAACATAAAGTCACAGAAATAGGGGGGATGTCTTTGACTTTCGCTAGATTGGGTCGTGTGGGGTTTTGTTTTGCTGATTTGTGGCTTCTGGTGACAGTATGTCGCCCCGTCGTCGTTTTTCCGCCGGGGGTATTCCCACCCCTTCTGAGGAGCCCGAGCAGGCAGTATCTGCCGAGCTGGGAGAACTGCGGGCCTTGGTGACCCATTTGGTGGCAAGGAGCTTTCGACAGGACCAGTGCTTGGAGCAGCTGTTGGCGCAGAGGAGTGATCTGGCAGTCGAGGAGAGGGCCAGGGCTCCTGAGGGGCATTTTGAGAGAAAACGCCCAGCCCCGGAAGTTGATGGACAGGCCAGTTCTCGGAGACGGCCACAACTTCGCGACAGAGACAGATGTATATTCTATGGAGGACCTCATTTGTCGCACACTTGCGACTTGAGGTGGGGTCGATGTTTCCGTTGTGGGCAGCCGGGCCACATCCGAGCTACATGCCCCCTCCCGACCTTTGTAGCACCTTCTTTAGCGTTGGACTCTATCGCATCCCAGCAGAGGTCTCAGCAACAGTCTCGGAGACGGAGGCAGCAGGCGAGGCGGCCCCAGGCTACGGTCAGGTGCATTTTCTGCCGGGGACAGCATACTTCTGGTACTTGTGATCTGAGGTTTGGCCGCTGTTATCGGTGTGGACAGTCTGGCCACGTCCGAGCTACTTGCCCTTATGCGCCATCGACAGCTCCTTCTTCAGCATCTGCTCCATCTTCATCGCAGTAGCGGTCGATGGCTCAGCGGCCATATGCTCCAGCGAGCAGGCTATCTTCTTCCCATCCTACGGATTATCGCCCTCCAGCTCAAAGTGGGCGAATGTATGCTGCGCAGGTAGAGGATTCTTCGGCAGCAGATCTTGTGGTGGCAGGTATCACCTTACTTTCTGGCATTAGGACTCGTACCTTATTTGATACAGGAGCATCGCATTCTTTCATTAATAGATCATTTGCATTACTACATGGGTTAGAGGTAGGACTTTTACCACGTGCACGAGAGATTCAGATTCCCGATCACACTTTGCACGTGGAGGAGTGTTGTTGGTCCTGCCCGATGCAGATCGAGTCCTGGATTATGCCCGCAGACCTGTTGGTCTTGAGACAGCTGAAGGACTTCGATATGGTTCTCGGGATGGACTGGCTGGCTCGGTATTTTGTGACTATTGATTGTGCCGCAAGGACCGTCACTTTTAGAGAGCCAGGCCAGGAGATGTTGGTATACCGGGGATGTCAGAGTGCTTTCTTTGCCTCTATAGTTTCGACTTCCCGAGCGAGGCAGATGATCCGTCGAGGATGTGTAGCCTTTTTGGCTAGTGTTGTTGAGGGGCCTACGGCGGCGCGGGGACTCGGGGATATCCCTATTGCCCGCGAGTTTCCGGATGTTTTTCCACCTGAGCTGGCTAGCATGCCGCCAGATAGGGAGATTGAGTTCGCAATTGACGTAGTTCCAGGAACTGCGCCAATCTCTAAGGCTCCTTACCGGATGGCACCGGCTGAGTTGCGAGAGCTTAAGGCGCAACTTCATGATTTAATGGATAAGGATTTTATTAGGCCGAGTGTATCGCCTTGGGGAGCGCCGGTGCTATTCGTGAAAAAGAAGGATGGGTCACTTCGATTGTGTGTGGACTATAGGGAATTAAATAAAGTGACCATTAAGAACAAGTACCCTTTGCCGCGCATCGATGATCTTTTTGATCAGCTGCAAGGGTTTTGTGTCTTCTCTAAGATAGATTTGCAGTCCGGTTACCACCAGTTGAAGGTGAAGGCCGAAGATATTCCGAAAACGGCATTTAGATCACGGTATGGGCATTATAAATTTACAGTTATGCCCTTCGGACTAACTAATGCCCCTGCCGTATTCATGGATTTAATGAACCGGATCTTCCGACCGTACTTAGATCGATTCGTGGTAGTTTTCATTGATGATATCTTGGTCTACTCCCGAAGTGATGCGGAGCATGAGGAGCGCTTGAGGATTGTGCTGCAACTTCTACGAGAGAAGATGTCACGCCCCAGGGTCGAAACTGCGACCCGGGCTCGCCAACAGATCCGCCATCTGTACGGAAACTGCCGCACAGACGAAGCGTCTACCCTGCAAGTCAGATCTATAGCTAAAAACATGTATCAGAGCTGAGCTAAAACCAAAAGCTATAGAATAAAACTGAACATCTGGAATAGTAAAATCTCCGCTAGTACACAAATCCTCAAGGTACAAAGTCTCACAGAAATAAAACAAATACTATCCTCATAAGTCTCTCAGAATGTCCAGTACAAAAGTGGAACATAAAATACACCGGGTACATCTACCTCAGACTCTCAATGCTGGTAAGGAAATAATCGGCCGCGTCCTCACCTCGATCTGCTGTCTCCGCGCGAACCAAGCCGGAACAGCTGCCTCAATAACCTGTCACCGCAGCGGGTGTGAGATCTACTGCAGAAGGCAGATCTCAGTGGGTACCGTCCCAATATCTACGGTATGCCCACTAAGTCTACTGGAGGCAAAACAGATAGGTATGCAGATAGATAGATAAAGGGTAAGCTGAAAGAAAACTACAGCTAAAAGTCTCAATCATAAAGCTCAATAAACTCTACCAATAACATGATATGCATACACCCTCTACTGCTAAGATGCCTCAGTATCAATGCTCAAAGGAAAGAAACCCATCTCAGAACATAATATGTAAACCACTCGCACACGAGGTGCCCAATCGACCCAATCGAACTGACTGCCTCATAGGGTCCAGTCAAGCCTGCGCCTACCTACTGCCGTTACATCCCGGAGGACCGGACTTACGTAGGGCGTCCGTGACTGCCACTAACTGGCCCAGCCAGAGGGACTGCGTCCGTAACTGCCACTAACTGGCCCAGTCAGAGGGACGGCGTCGACAAGTCGCGATACAAAAGTAACAGATCCACCCCGGGCGTGGCTCTCGAGGGGTGCGACCCCACCGAGGAAAAGGTATCCGCGCACTCTGTCGCTCAGGTGGCACTGCAGGCTATAGTCCAAAATCCACGCTCACTCTCAGAACGGAAAGACTCAGGATCCTCAAACATCTCGCACAACGGTCGGAGCACTCTCGACGACTGAGCTGATCAGCTCTCTCGAATCACGAGACACTAGCAAACTCTACCAACTCGTGGCACAAAACACACTGGCTGGAGATACTCCACAGCCAGGATCGACCCACAACTCAGGGCTAATAAAACCGGTCAGACAACACACAACGACCCGGGATCACCGTCAACCCCAACGGTTCCCAACGACACTCGCACAGTCTAAACTCAGCTACCGGTCTCCACTCAGCCCCCAGGCACGAGTGCAACAATGTCCCACAGAAACCTGACCCCTCGGCCCACTACCCGGGCGAGGCAACACTATGTCCAGGAAAGATGCAAAGCGTGGGATGTCTAATGCATAAAGGAACCTAGCCCAAATCCTCACATGATCTGTCGGAGAACCCTCAACGACTCAATCTGATAATGCACAAGCCATGGCTAAGTCGGGAAACCTCCACGACTCGATCTGCCAGAACCCCAAAACTCTCATAACTAAGTGGGAGAACCACTTCCACTATCAAATCAGAGATACGTAACTCATGATCTAGAAATAATCTCCTCAACCTACAAGGGAGCTCAAATCCACCTGACACTAGGACTCATCCCAAAGCTCAAAAAGGGATCACTCGGCCCCCAGGCACGAGGTCTGATGCACCCTGAATCTATGCCATACCTCTGGCGAATTCATAATTTAAAAACCGCCTTTAAAAAAATGCTGATTTTCCTTAAAACGGGCTTCCTCGATTTTTAAAACGATTCAGGTGCAATTATGGTGCCAACAAAACATGCAGTCTAGTGTCATATAGTATCTGGGGTATACTAAAAATAATCTGGGGTTCTACATAATTTCCTAAAAATTTCCAGGCAACTATCAGATCTAAAAACAGTGAAAATTTGCATAATAAACATGATCAACTTGCATTCAATAGCATTAAAGGGCATTCCATAAATTTTGGAGAAATTCCAACCCACCTGGAACGCAATCCGCAGGCAACGCTGAAGTTGGTGTAGTGCCGAAACCTCGAACTGTTGAAACCTCGAAAATCGTGCCGCGCGCGCGCACCGTCGCGAAACACTAAAAATCCCCGGAAGCTCGAGCATAAGTTAAAAACATAAGTCGAAGTCCACCAACAAAAAGGTAAACCACAGAACACATAAACTTCATACTTGCAATAAGAAGTCTACAGCACCCTCAAGTAGCTCCATCATTAGAGATCCGCCCACATCAAGTCTACTTACATACAATAAAATCCACAAAACCAATACTTATATATATATTTGGCTCTCAGCATAGAACAAGTCCTCAATAACATCAACTTACTTAATTAAGAGTTCACAACACCCCTCAAGCCTCCAAAATTACACATCCAGCTCACATTCTCAGCCCCAAGCAGCACACTAAAAAGAATAAAGTTCATCCAACCACAGCAGCTCCAAAAGCTCACAGGGACAAAGATAATTCCACCCTTACACAACTAATGCAAAATTCTAAATCCAACACAAAGATCCCACAACACCCTCATAATACAAGCTTACATAGTCCAAATTACAAGCTCCAAAGCATAATACTAACAATTCATACATAATAAATTAAATGACTCCTCCCAATCCAACAGCACACATCCCAAACCACCACACCAACGAAGGCCACCTCACACATAGAAATACTAGATCACTAAATCAAGAAATAATTAAGTCCAAGACTATTCTCTTATAGGTAACCCACCATACACTCTCATAGCACCCATAAAGAAAATCACAAGCTCACCAAATCACCCCACAGCATTAAGTCCACGGTATTATTCAAACTCCAGCTCCTCTGCATACACCATACTCTCTTAGCACATACACATCATGCCAAGCTCAAGCACAAAATAAATACATAAATCCATCAACTCACCAACACCACTTGGTCCTATACATATAACCACCCACCGCACACTCTAAACAAATACATAATCGCATAAACCCAAGTCCATCCTCAATAGGTAACACTCAGCACACATAACCCATAGCACCAATAAAGCAAGCTCCAAAAACCCAACAGCACGGTGCCAACCTGCGAGAGAAAAGAGGGAAAAACAATGAAATAAAATAACATAAAATATTTTAATCTCGGTTCGCAGCACACGGCACCGGTCCTCCGCGTGCGCGCCAGCCGCACGCAGCAGCGCGCGCACCCCACGCGATGCCGCCGCTGCCGCTGCCGCTGCGCGCCGCTCGCAATCTGCGCGCTTGCCTGGGCAGCGCCCGCATGGGCGCTGGCTGCCTACCAGCGCAGCGCCGCGCGCAGCCTGGGCAGCGGCAGCATGGGCGCTGGGCTTGTGACGCGGCACACCCACGCACAAGGACTGCGAGTCCACAAACCAACACCTCCACCTCAACCCAAAACCAAACAAAACCCAAGAAACTAACTCACAAAAAGAACTGCAAGCTTACCCTGCTTGGAGGTCGACGCGCGCGCATCCACTCGGCTCCTCCCGGCTTCAAGCAGGGTCAAAAACCAACCTCAAGCATCACCACCTCTCTAAACTCACTTCCTCAATTTTTTTTTCCTTCTCCCACTTCTTCTCTATCTTCCTTTTTTTCTCATTTCCTCTGTTCCACCCTTCATTCCTCTGATTTATGGTGAAGGAGGAGGTGACGTGGCAAGGTGCTTAATTAGGGGACGCCTAATTAATGAGGTAGGTGGCAGTATTTAATGCTCCACAGCAAAGAAATATCTCAACACACACCTAATCCAATTAAATCATTCACATTCTCTTTCTTTCTTACTTGCTGCCTCAAAGACTTATCCCATAAATTAATTAAATTAATTAATTAATCCAAAATAGGCCAACTCCAAGTCACTGTTCGCCTTCGGGTTCTCCGCGTCAGTCCGGAACCTCCCGAACCCCGCTGTAATCATAAAGTACACCTGTTCCAAGTGTTCCCAATATTTCTGTACTCCACTGTGAAGTCGAGGCTTCCCCGAAACCGGTCCTCTAACGGCGAGCAATGCCCGAAAAATCCGAATCGACCTGGGGCTTCCGCGTTGATTCGAATCAACCCGAACTCAACTGTAATCCAATATGGAACACGCTCGAGACGATTTCTCTACACCACGCCAACTTATGAGGTCGGTGCGCCATCCGAAATCCCGGTACTCTACACTCTCCCCTCCTTAAAAAGGGTTTCGTCCTCGAAACCAGAATAGATCCATAACTCAGGAGGGTATCTCAATTAAATCGGGATAGCAGATCTTCAGCTCTCAGGTGGTCGTTCTCACTCATCATGATGGCTCCAATGAACCTACACCCAAGGTATAACTCGACTGCACAATTCCTTTGTCTCACAAGCGAGAATTCGCATCGGTCGCTCCAGATAGCTCAATTCCTCGCCCAACTCCAGGGAAGTGAAATCCAAAACATGCCAGGGATCAAATATACTTCTTCCAGCTAGATAATTACTTGCGGACCAAACACCTCGCGCAAACTCAAAACAACAAATCCCTGCGGATAGAAGCTTCCACAATTAAAATCTCCAAATCCAAACTCTAGGCCCCCAATAGGCATAACTCCCTCGTTGCTCCTTAGCAACCAAAATGCTCAAAGCTCCACAATACACTCTCACATCCAGCAATCGGGGAAAGGAGTTCAATATCGGTAATAACGCTCAAACCTTAGCTCTCAATTCCAAGTTCCCATGAGCGGCGACCACTGATTGAACACCTCATTCCAAGGTTGCACTGCTCGCCTAGCCAAGGCGTACACACCACCATGTCCTCGCCGGGATAACGATATGCTATAAGGTCAAACTTACAATCCCAGTAACTCCGTCCACCGGCGTTGACTCAACCAAAATCCTCTTGAGTAACCAAGTACTTCAGGTTCAAGGGTCTCTGGATAACTCCTCGAAGCAACTGGCCCTGCTTAGTCCAAAAACTTCTGACCTCAGTCACTAACATAGGTTTAGGCCCAACCCAAACGACATCACTCGTCGTTGGTTCCACAGTCACTCTTGTAGCTGGAAACCCAGGCCCAACAACACAACCTTTCGAAGTCAACAAGAATACTCTATAAACTTGACATTAAACTTCTTCTCTCTCGGAAGTTGCAGCACTCTCTCCAAGTGCTCCTCAGGCTCTATATCGCCTCGGAAATAAATCCAAATGTCCATGACGGGTACGGCTACCCACCCATCCAACACAGCTGGAACACTCAATTCCTCAAATCCTAAGGATGGCAGGGCATTAGTCAATCCACTTGACCGCGCTGCAACTCATAATGCCCCCACTGGTTCCTGAACACTCACCGGTCACAGCCCTCGGCTGTATTGTTCCAAAAAGATACCTGCCTCACAAATGAGCATCTGCTGCAACACAATCCGAGTCTGTCTATACTCGACCAACAAAGAGACCTCACCGTTGTGTACTCACAACGTGGCATCACTACCGTGTATCAATGGTGCGGCATCATACTCAAGTATCAATCTCTAGGTTCCTCACAGTCATATACCCACGACGTGGCTATGGGTCAATCAGACCCGCTCCATTCCATCAGATCCCGCAACTGCGCTAACAGCTTTCACTCTCTGCCTTAAGTGATACTCCAAGTGGTGCTATCGAAGTTGGCGCAGTTTTCAAAACCACGTCAATGACTACCTTGATCTCAACTCACTAAACGGCGGCTTCAAAATCAGCTTAAGTAGACTCACCCGGGATCACACGGGCGATGAGGATATCCTTCAATCCCGGTGCCGCCGTAAGCACCTCTTCTACAGTCGCCAGCAACGCGATATGACCACGACTCAACTTGTCGTGGTCTAGCTCCTTCTATAAACACACTCCTCCTGACCAGGTTTACGGAGGTTCATCGTCCTCTCTCGACAATCCATGATAGCAAAACCTTGGGGTAACCCATCCCCCTCCAACCTTGAATCAACAACTCGAAACTAATGTAGGACCAACAACTCCATGGATCAAATCCGAGGTCCTAACTGCACTGGGCAGGACTGGCCACACTCACCACGTGCTAAACGTGAATTGGAACCTGATCCTCACGTGCACAAGCCAACAGTCCCTTCTCTGGCCCACACGAAGCTACCCCTGCTTCACAGAAACATGCCCAAGCTGTGTCGGCGTCAGCAAGTTCTAAAACCAATGACTATAAAGAAGACCTCATCAGGTAAAATACAATCCACTGTCCTGGTGCCCTCTAGTCAGCTGCACGAACTCATCAACTAGATGCTGGTGGCCATCGCTCAATCTGCCACGGCATCCCGGCTCTGACATACTCATCCTGGCACTGATGCTGGTGTCTCTGCTGTCAAGAACCTCCTAGTCTCTGTCTCCCAAGAGGCTCATGATCCTGAGACTGGAATCATGGCAACTTCGGTCCACTCGATTGTCCCCACAATCGGCGATACTGGGCGTCTCTCACTGGAGATGGTCACGCGCTCATCGTCCTTCCTGGACGTGATCACTGATCCTGGGTCAATTCATCGAGCATGCCCAAACGCTGCATCTAAAGTCGGCAACTGCCGAGAACATACAAAGAGATAGATATCCCGATGCAGTCCCCTCTCAAACATAATCAACCTCTAAACCTCATCCTGGGCGACAAGGGGTACACTGCTCAACCGTCGCAGAAACTCGCTCCAGGTCATCAACTGTGCTCCCGGTGGTCCAACAGGACGGACTCGACGCCACCAACTCTCGGTGTCCTTATGTCACGCCCCGGGGGTTCGAAACGCGCGGAAGAGGAGCCACCGATGCCCCTGATTCAGCCATATATATTTTTTTTTGTGAAGCATTACTCCCCGGCGCGTGCACAGACCCGCCGCATACACAAATTCGCTCTGCAAATGAGCAGAGGCCCCTTTGTATATGCACGGCGTCTCAACTACAAAGTGTCACACAAGGCGTAGTACATACAATCTCTAACCACATCAGTTGGGGTCTCGAACACATACAACCAAACCATTCACATGACATTCTCGCATTCACTTAGAGCATAGAGGCCGGTGTTTTGAAAGGATAAATAATCACAAGGTTTTGAAAGCGGCATCCACACGATGCCCTCGTTTGTGAAACAGTTCGCAAACACATAAATCCCACAAGGTTTATAAAGCTCGGTGCCCACACGACACCCATGTTTTTTAAAAAATAGTTTTCGCAAACGGTTTTCTTTGTTTTTCTTCGTTCAAAACGGCCAAGAAGAGAGAACGTAGTATTCATTCCATTATTTCAAAAGAAAGGAAAGAAAAGGGCAACATCCACTTCGACCCCACGGGGGTGTCGCAATCCACAACTAGCTACCATGAATAATAAAAGAAAAGGGAAAGTAGAGTCACTGTATCTGAAGTCATCCAAAATCAGATCAGCATCCTAACGTCCTCACCGGCGCCCTAGCACTTGCCCCTGGATGAACCTGTCACGGAGTGGGAAGTCAGTGACTAGAAATAATCATGATGAGCAAGAATACTATAATAAAACAAACCGCTGTAACTAGAGCAACTGTCACCCCCCTCCCATATACCGTCAACAATGATCACAACCTGCACCAACATAAACCGGGCACCCTCCCCGGACACCGCACCGGGCCCCTACCCCGGTGCCCCTCTCTGCCGAGCACCTGCCTCGGCCGCCGAGCACCAACCTCGGCGTCACCGCTCACACCCTCCACCTATGAGGGCCCCCATCTCTAACGCCACCTCCGCGTGGGGTACACGGGTCAACGTACCACTTTTCCGGAAAAGCACACCCTTGCGGTGGCCAAACCGCGGGTGTGCGTGTAGTAAAACTTGAGCCTCAGATGATAAAGCGAATAGAACGAGATTCGGAGTCAGCGTTGCTCATAAGGACAACCAGAAGGGTGAACACTTTTGCTCATGAGGAAATCTTAAGGAGGAAAACACCGTTGCTCAGTGGGAGCAGCTTGAAGAGGAGCACACCATCGCTCACGAAGAGCATTTTAGAGAGAAACCCACCTTTGCTCACGAGGAGCAACTTAGAGAGAAACACCTTTGCTCATGTCCGCCCTTACCCAATTAACCTCGGCGAATTTACCCACCTTTTGCGTGCGTCGTCCGGCGTTCGGTACGTTCGTGATCGTGCGCCCGTCACCAACAATGTCCTGCACTCCTGAAGGAACAAGGGCAAGTCAAGACTAAGGATCCGACACTCACACCGACTCCCACTCATGTGCGGCGGAGTTCCCCGCCCGGTACTGGCCCGTGCGGCGGACACTCCGCCCGGGCACAGCATCGCGTGGCCCCCAGCCCGCGCGGGCGCGCTGCCCGCGGTGCGGGGGCGACCCCGTGCGGCACCAGTCCGCGCGGGCGCCCCACCAGCGGGCGGCCCCGCGCGGCCAAACGCCGCGCGGGTGCCTCGCCCGCGGTGCGGGGGCGACCCCGCGCGGCACCAGCCCGCGCGGGCGCCCCACATGCGGGCGGCCCCGCGCGGCCAAGCGCCGCGCGGGTGCCTCGTCCGCGGTGCGGGGGCGACCCCGCGCGGCACCAGCCCGCGCGGAGCCCCACCTGCGGGCGGCCCCGCGCGGCCAAGCGCCGCGCGGGTGCCTCGCCCGCGGTGCGGGGGCGACCCCGCGCGGCACCAGCCCGCGCGGGCGCCCCACCTGCGGGCGGCCCCGCGCGGCCAAGCGCCGCGCGGGTGCCTCGCCCGCGGTGCGGGGCGACCCCGCGCGGCACCAGCCCGCGCGGGCGCCCCACCTGCGGGCGGCCCCGCGCGGCCAAGCGCCGCGCGGGTGCCTCGCCCGCGGTGCGGGGGCGACCCCGCGCGGCACCAGCCCGCGCGGGCGCCCCACCTGCGGGCGGCCCCGCGCGGCCAAGCGCCGCGCGGGTGCCTCGCCCGCGGTGCGGGGGCGACCCCGCGCGGCACCAGCCCGCGCGGAGCCCCACCTGCGGGCGGCCCCGCGCGGCCAAGCGCCGCGCGGGTGCCTCGCCCGCGGTGCGGGGGCGACCCCGCGCGGCACCAGCCCGCGCGGGCGCCCCACCTGCGGGCGGCCCCGCGCGGCCAAGCGCCGCGCGGGTGCCTCGCCCGCGGTGCGGGGCGACCCCGCGCGGCACCAGCCCGCGCGGGCGCCCCACCTGCGGGCGGCCCCGCGCGGCCAAGCGCCGCGCGGGTGCCTCGCCCGCGGTGCGGGGGCGACCCCGCGCGGCACCAGCCCGCGCGGGCGCCCTACCTGCGGGCGGCCCCGCGCGGCCAGGCGCCGCGCGGGTGCCTCGCCCGCGGTGCGGGGCGGCCCCGCGCGGCATCAAGCGCCGCGCGGCGCCCCGTCCGCGGCCGGTCCGGCGGCGGCGGCGGTGTTCCCCGTGAAGACCCCACCCCGACACGCCTACACCACAGAACTAATAAAAACTCACCTTTGATCCGCCGGCAAAAGAGAGGAAGAGGATCGTCCTAACGTTGCCCGGTTGATCCCGCGAGCAAGAACCTCCGTCCTTTCCTTGAAAGCCCCGCCGTCGGTCGTACAAGAGCGAAAAAGGGTTGGGTCCCCGTTTTATTCTCCTCTTTTTCCCTCTCGTGGTGTTTCTCAAAGAGAAACCCTAGCCGTCCTTCCCTCTCTCTTTTTCCCTCTCGTGATGACTTTTAAAGAGAAACCCTAGCCGCCGAACGAAGGGACCTAGGAGGGGACACCTAAAACCCTAGATTCCTCAAAGGGTAAGAGAATAACTAATTAATAGGGGATAGATCCAGCGGCTATAGTTACCTCGAGAAACGTGCCGATCGTCCACACGGATTCCGGGGCGCCTAAGTGGGGTCCGAACTTCGGAAAATTATTCCGGGTGAACCGGGAGTCGGAATCTAAAACCGATCGCGCCCCCGTTCTCCATTTCGCGAGCCCTTCGGCCTAAAAATGTCCGCGAGCCCCAACGGATTCTCCGGAAAAACACCAAAAAATTGTCCCTCAGTCGGGCAGTCGAAGAAAAAGGGGTTACGGGGAGGGTCACGGAAAAGTCAGGTCTTACATCACTCACTAATAAAAACAAGTTTCGTCCCCGAAACTTAACTCCTGCCTGCGGCGAAGGGGGTCCGGGTAGCACCCCCTTCACTCTCGATTCGGGTTCCCAAGTTGTCTCACGTTTTTCCCGATTGCTCCAAAACGCCTTCACGTCGGGAAATGTCCGACTTCGTAGCTTTTCAGTCCTCCCGCGCTTGGGTCCGCACCGGCTCTTCCTCATAGTTCAAGTTTCCTTTGAACTTGATTTGCGGAGTCGTCACTCACTCGCGACGGGTTGGGGGATACTTTCGAGGCACGAAGGCGTGGACACGACCAGAACTCGGTCGTGATTCGGTGGTAGGGCGAGGCGATGGGTCACGGGGCCGTCGCACTCCGGGATCCCAAAAAGTCCCACGTACTATGGCACTACTAGCCTCTCAACCCGACCCGCTTCGCCCCTGATCGTTCCAACAAATCGGGGGGGGGGGGGGGGTTTGCAGCGCCTTCCGTACGATGCTTTGTACGGTGTCATCCGGGTACTTGTCTGGTAATCGATGTCGTAGACGAACTCGACGAGGGGTAGGTAGCGTGGCCATCCGCCCGTTCAAAACCAGTATGCATGCTCGGAGTATGTCCTCGAGGATCTGGATCGCCCGTTCGGATTGCCCATCCATCTGAGGTGATAGGCCGGGCCGAAGTGTAGCTTGGCCCGCAGTAGTTGGTGTCGACGTCCCGTGTCCAGGTCGAAGTCCTTCAATAGTCCCAACCACCGTCTTCGCCGTAGGTTCGGCCCCTTCTGGGTGGAGAGGCGCTTAAGGCTTTGGTGGTCCGTGGGTGCGTTACCGTGGGCCCCGAAGGGTTAGTACCTTAACAGTCTCAGGACGAGGACGACTGCGGTACACCCCAGGTCGTGTGTCGGTTAGTTCTACATGTAGTCCTTGAGTTGCCCTGTCGCATAGGCTACGACTCTTCCTTGCTGCCTTAGTACTTCCTCCCGTCCAATTCGCGATGCAGTGCAGCATACTTCGAAGTCTTCCCCGGGCGTTGGTACGGCGAGCACGGTCGCCCTTGTTAATTGCTTTTTAGGCTCTTCACGGCTTTCCTTAGCATTGGGCCGTCCAAAAGAACTTGGCCCCCTTCCGGGCCGAGCGGTTCAAGGAAGTGCGTGCTCTTACAGGGCTTCATCAAATTCCGGGTAGTCAACGCGCAGCTGCAAGCTCCTTCCCTGTTCCCGTGCCAGTAGAACGGCCATGCACCCAGCCGGTGCCTTCCGCTCTTCACTTTTTGCTACTAAGTGCATGGTCCCCAAGTGGGATAAAACAAAAAAAGTGCGTGCCTAAGTAGATCGAGGCCAAAACTGGTTGGTCTTGGATGGGAGAAAAGAAGGGATCTTCGGAAAGAGAAGGGAGTATCTGCGGACTATGCCGACGGCGGATTCCCGCAGTCCCTCTTAAAGGCGTTCGCCCCTCCCCAAGAGATCCGAGGAAAAACGGACAGAAAAACAACGAAGCTATTACTAACGACGGGACATAGCCGAAACCCATAACAGATGAAGAAAGGATGGTATAACTCAGGTTCGACGGATGTCCCCAACTAAAAAGAAGTAGTTCAAGTATTACCTGTCGTCACTCGGTTCGGGACGTTGCTCCGTCTGCTGGGGCGGCTGGGGTAGCCCTCCCGCAACCCCTGGGCCAGCGCCGCACTGCGTGGTTGGGCAGGGTCCTGGTGTCATACGAGTCCGCCGACGGCGAGCCGTCGGGTCGGTCCTTCTGTGGGTCGGGAGCCGCGGTATCCTCTCGTCCCTCCCGTTGTGGCGTCGCGGCGGTAGCGGCCTGCTCTCGCGGACATGAAGCGCGGGTGTGATCTGATTTGCCGCAACCATTGCAGTGGGAGTACCTCCAGAGGCAGCTCGTTACTCGATGCGCCTTTCCGCAGATGACGCAGGGCCCTTGTGGCGACTCCGGGGTCCCTGTGGGTACCCGCCCACCCTCCCTTGCATTTTCCAGGTGTTGGTTCGCCCGGTACCTTGGTTTGGGGCTCCCCTGCAAGGCGGGGGTGGCGGCTTCCTCTGGTTCGACAGGTCCTGGCGTCGGGGGCCTAGTGACGCCTAGCTTCTGGCGGCACGTGTAACGCGTGTGACCCGGTCTACCACACCGGAAACAGTGATCATCCCGCCAGGGGCAGCCCATCACTCGATGTGCGCCGCCACAAATGACGCACGGCTTCGATGGGCCGGGCCCCTCCTTCTTCACCGGTCCAGACTCCGGTTCTACCTTCGGACGTTAGGTCGCGCGGCTCGCCAGATAGGGGTCCTCCGCCGGGTCAGGGTAGGGGCACCCTTGCCGGGCGTACTCTTGCTCCGCACGCATGGCCAAATTAACTGCATCGTGATAGGTGGGAAATCTCGCCGGTGGCATCCCGCGAGGGGTACCGTCCCATGGGCCGTGCTGGAAGTGGTCAACGCTCTCAAGGTCCCGCGTCAGCATGCACAGACGCTCCGTGAGAGTCAGCAGCTGTCCTGCCACATCGCGCAGTTGGTTGCGCAGCAAGCGGTTCGCCCCGGCTGCGGTGTCCATTTCCGTCGGTCGTTGCTCACTGTGTTGGGCTGCTATTGTATTGTATCTGCGTACATAATGAAAGCATACCGATCATCACAAACATAGAGACATAACTGACAAGGCAACCCGGCTCCTAAAGGGTTCTACTAAATCTCTACCCTCCCCCACGTACACTCGTGTCCTATTTATTTATCCCGTGTTCACTTTATTACTCAGCAGCCAGAGTATTGCGCCCGTGGATGTTAGGCCCCGACTGTTGTGGTTAAAGTTTACCCTCTCTGATACCATCTTAATCTGTCACGCCCCGGGGGTTCGAAACGCGCGGAAGAGGAGCCACCGATGCCCCTGATTCAGCCATATATATTTTTTTTGTGAAGCATTACTCCCCGGCGCGTGCACAGACCCGCCGCATACACAAATTCGCTCTGCAAATGAGCAGAGGCCCCTTTGTATATGCACGGCGTCTCAACTACAAAGTGTCACACAAGGCGTAGTACATACAATCTCTAACCACATCAGTTGGGGTCTCGAACACATACAACCAAACCATTCACATGACATTCTCGCATTCACTTAGAGCATAGAG
This sequence comes from Tillandsia leiboldiana, assembly GCA_029204045.2. NCBI lineage: Eukaryota > Viridiplantae > Streptophyta > Magnoliopsida > Poales > Bromeliaceae > Tillandsia > Tillandsia leiboldiana. The sequence continues at coordinate 22,546,666 of CM055071.1, forward strand.
GCCGGTGTTTTGAAAGGATAAATAATCACAAGGTTTTGAAAGCGGCATCCACACGATGCCCTCGTTTGTGAAACAGTTCGCAAACACATAAATCCCACAAGGTTTATAAAGCTCGGTGCCCACACGACACCCATGTTTTTTAAAAAAATAGTTTTCGCAAACGGTTTTCTTTGTTTTTCTTCGTTCAAAACGGCCAAGAAGAGAGAACGTAGTATTCATTCCATTATTTCAAAAGAAAGGAAAGAAAGGGCAACATCCACTTCGACCCCACGGGGGTGTCGCAATCCACAACTAGCTACCATGAATAATAAAAGAAAAGGGAAAGTAGAGTCACTGTATCTGAAGTCATCCAAAATCAGATCAGCATCCTAACGTCCTCACCGGCGCCCTAGCACTTGCCCCTGGATGAACCTGTCACGGAGTGGGAAGTCAGTGACTAGAAATAATCATGATGAGCAAGAATACTATAATAAAACAAACCGCTGTAACTAGAGCAACTGTCACCCCCCTCCCATATACCGTCAACAATGATCACAACCTGCACCAACATAAACCGGGCACCCTCCCCGGACACCGCACCGGGCCCCTACCCCGGTGCCCCTCTCTGCCGAGCACCTGCCTCGGCCGCCGAGCACCAACCTCGGCGTCACCGCTCACACCCTCCACCTATGAGGGCCCCCATCTCTAACGCCACCTCCGCGTGGGGTACACGGGTCAACGTACCACTTTTCCGGAAAAGCACACCCTTGCGGTGGCCAAACCGCGGGTGTGCGTGTAGTAAAACTTGAGCCTCAGATGATAAAGCGAATAGAACGAGATTCGGAGTCAGCGTTGCTCATAAGGACAACCAGAAGGGTGAACACTTTTGCTCATGAGGAAATCTTAAGGAGGAAAACACCGTTGCTCAGTGGGAGCAGCTTGAAGAGGAGCACACCATCGCTCACGAAGAGCATTTTAGAGAGAAACCCACCTTTGCTCACGAGGAGCAACTTAGAGAGAAACACCTTTGCTCATGTCCGCCCTTACCCAATTAACCTCGGCGAATTTACCCACCTTTTGCGTGCGTCGTCCGGCGTTCGGTACGTTCGTGATCGTGCGCCCGTCGCCAACAATGTCCTGCACTCCTGAAGGAACAAGGGCAAGTCAAGACTAAGGATCCGACACTCACACCGACTCCCACTCATGTGCGGCGGAGTTCCCCGCCCGGTACTGGCCCGTGCGGCGGACACTCCGCCCGGGCACAGCATCGCGTGGCCCCCAGCCCGCGCGGGCGCGCTGCCCGCGGTGCGGGGGCGACCCCGTGCGGCACCAGTCCGCGCGGGCGCCCCACCAGCGGGCGGCCCCGCGCGGCCAAACGCCGCGCGGGTGCCTCGCCCGCGGTGCGGGGGCGACCCCGCGCGGCACCAGCCCGCGCGGGCGCCCCACCTGCGGGCGGCCCCGCGCGGCCAAGCGCCGCGCGGGTGCCTCGTCCGCGGTGCGTTGGGCGACCCCGCGCGGCACCAGCCCGCGCGGAGCCCCACCTGCGGGCGGCCCCGCGCGGCCAAGCGCCGCGCGGGTGCCTCGCCCGCGGTGCGGGGGCGACCCCGCGCGGCACCAGCCCGCGCGGGGCGCCCCACCTGCGGGCGGCCCCGCGCGGCCAAGCGCCGCGCGGGTGCCTCGCCCGCGGTGCGGGGCGACCCCGCGCGGCACCAGCCCGCGCGGGCGCCCCACCTGCGGGCGGCCCCGCGCGGCCAAGCGCCGCGCGGGTGCCTCGCCCGCGGTGCGGGGGCGACCCCGCGCGGCACCAGCCCGCGCGGGCGCCCCACCTGCGGGCGGCCCCGCGCGGCCAAGCGCCGCGCGGGTGCCTCGCCCGCGGTGCGGGGGCGACCCCGCGCGGCACCAGCCCGCGCGGAGCCCCACCTGCGGGCGGCCCCGCGCGGCCAAGCGCCGCGCGGGTGCCTCGCCCGCGGTCCGGGGGCGACCCCGCGCGGCACCAGCCCGCGCGGGCGCCCCACCTGCGGGCGGCCCCGCGCGGCCAAGCGCCGCGCGGGTGCCTCGCCCGCGGTGCGGGGCGACCCCGCGCGGCACCAGCCCGCGCGGGCGCCCCACCTGCGGGCGGCCCCGCGCGGCCAAGCGCCGCGCAGGTGCCTCGCCCGCGGTGCGGGGGCGACCCCGCGCGGCACCAGCCCGCGCGGGCGCCCTACCTGCGGGCGGCCCCGCGCGGCCAGGCGCCGCGCGGGTGCCTCGCCCGCGGTGCGGGGCGGCCCCGCGCGGCATCAAGCGCCGCGCGGCGCCCCGTCCGCGGCCGGTCCGGCGGCGGCGGCGGTGTTCCCCGTGAAGACCCCACCCCGACACGCCTACACCACAGAACTAATAAAAACTCACCTTTGATCCGCCGGCAAAAGAGAGGAAGAGGATCGTCCTAACGTTGCCCGGTTGATCCCGCGAGCAAGAACCTCCGTCCTTTCCTTGAAAGCCCCGCCGTCGGTCGTACAAGAGCGAAAAAGGGTTGGGTCCCCGTTTTATTCTCCTCTTTTTCCCTCTCGTGGTGTTTCTCAAAGAGAAACCCTAGCCGTCCTTCCCTCTCTCTTTTTCCCTCTCGTGATGACTTTTAAAGAGAAACCCTAGCCGCCGAACGAAGGGACCTAGGAGGGGACACCTAAAACCCTAGATTCCTCAAAGGGTAAGAGAATAACTAATTAATAGGGGATAGATCCAGCGGCTATAGTTACCTCGAGAAACGTGCCGATCGTCCACACGGATTCCGGGGCGCCTAAGTGGGGTCCGAACTTCGGAAAATTATTCCGGGTGGACCGGGAGTCGGAATCTAAAACCGATCGCGCCCCCGTTCTCCATTTCGCGAGCCCTTCGGCCTAAAAATGTCCGCGAGCCCCGACGGATTCTCCGGAAAAACACCAAAAAATTGTCCCTCAGTCGGGCAGTCGAAGAAAAAGGGGTTACGGGGAGGGTCACGGAAAAGTCAGGTCTTACACCTTATCCAAAAGTGCATGACCAAGCGCCTTGATGCTTCTCCTGGATGAACAAATCCTCGAACAACTCTTCCATAGCAGCGATCCAGTTCTCGGCCTCCCAAGGCCCCAAACTCGGCCCCGAAATCTGCAGGGGATGGAACTGGATGCGGTACACAACCGATCGGCAATCTCTTGCTGCTCCTGCACTATCCACAGTGCGATCTGGGTCGAAGTCGACGATGTCCCGGCCGGAGGTACTACTGGCGATACCCCGGGGATGCTCTCGATCCAAACATGCGCTTCACGCACTCCATGTTCTCTTCCGGCGCCGCATTGCCTCAAATATCAGGACTGCTTGGGCCTGAATCTCTCAGGCCTCTCTCGGCTCTATCCATTTAACTTCCCGCTATACGAGTTCCTCATCCAAGGTCAAACACGCCCTCGCCGCTGCACGGCATCTCGGAAGCATTAAAAACCACTACAACATAACAAACATTAGGACAAAAACTCTCTCGACCCAATCCAGCGAAAGTCTATAACATGTTAACCATTCTAAAGCATTATGTTGTCTGCAGCCAACATAATCATCTTTAGAGAAATAACATGTAAGATCACTCGCCCCAATCCAATGGGGGAGGTACAACTCAATCAGGACTCTCGGTAACATCACGTCTCTCTCGACAGTCATCCTACTGTCCAACCAATAGCCTAGGGTCACTAAGTCCTCAATGACCTATACACCTAAGCTCTGATACCACCCTAATCTGTCACGCCCCAGGGTCGAAACTGCGACCCGGGCTCGCCAACAGATCCGCCATCTGTACGGAAACTGCCACACAGACGAAGCGTCTACCCTGCAAGTCAGATCTATAGCTAAAAACATGTATCAGAGCTGAGCTAAAACCAAAAGCTATAGAATAAAACTGAACATCTGGAATAGTAAAATCTCCGCTAGTACACAAATCCTCAAGGTACAAAGTCTCACAGAAATAAAACAAATACTATCCTCATAAGTCTCTCAGAATGTCCAGTACAAAAGTGGAACATAAAATACACCGGGTACATCTACCTCAGACTCTCAATGCTGGTAAGGAACTAATCGGCCGCGTCCTCACCTCGATCTGCTGTCTCCGCGCGAACCAAGCCGGAACAGCTGCCTCAATAACCTGTCACCGCAGCGGGTGTGAGATCTACTGCAGAAGGCAGATCTCAGTGGGTACCGTCCCAATATCTACGGTATGCCCACTAAGTCTACTGGAGGCAAAACAGATAGGTATGCAGATAGATAGATAAAGGGTAAGCTGAAAGAAAACTACAGCTAAAAGTCTCAATCATAAAGCTCAATAAACTCTACCAATAACATGATATGCATACACCCTCTACTGCTAAGATGCCTCAGTATCAATGCTCAAAGGAAAGAAACCCATCTCAGAACATAATATGTAAACCACTCGCACACGAGGTGCCCAATCGACCCAATCGAACTGACTGCCTCATAGGGTCCAGTCAAGCCTGCGCCTACCTACTGCCGTTACATCCCGGAGGACCGGACTTACGTAGGGCGTCCGTGACTGCCACTAACTGGCCCAGCCAGAGGGACTGCGTCCGTAACTGCCACTAACTGGCCCAGTCAGAGGGACGGCGTCGACAAGTCGCGATACAAAAGTAACAGATCCACCCCGGGCGTGGCTCTCGAGGGGTGCGACCCCACCGAGGAAAAGGTATCCGCGCACTCTGTCGCTCAGGTGGCACTGCAGGCTATAGTCCAAAATCCACGCTCACTCTCAGAACGGAAAGACTCAGGATCCTCAAACATCTCGCACAACGGTCGGAGCACTCTCGACGACTCAGCTGATCAGCTCTCTCGAATCACGAGACACTAGCAAACTCTACCAACTCGTGGCACAAAACACACTGGCTGGAGATACTCCACAGCCAGGATCGACCCACAACTCAGGGCTAATAAAACCGGTCAGACAACACACAACGACCCGGGATCACCGTCAACCCCAACGGTTCCCAACGACACTCGCACAGTCTAAACTCAGCTACCGGTCTCCACTCAGCCCCCAGGCACGAGTGCAACAATGTCCCACAGAAACCTGACCCCTCGGCCCACTACCCGGGCGAGGCAACACTATGTCCAGGAAAGATGCAAAGCGTGGGATGTCTAATGCATAAAGGAACCTAGCCCAAATCCTCACATGATCTGTCGGAGAACCCTCAACGACTCAATCTGATAATGCACAAGCCATGGCTAAGTCGGGAAACCTCCACGACTCGATCTGCCAGAACCCCAAAACTCTCATAACTAAGTGGGAGAACCACTTCCACTATCAAATCAGAGATACGTAACTCATGATCTAGAAATAATCTCCTCAACCTACAAGGGAGCTCAAATCCACCTGACACTAGGACTCATCCCAAAGCTCAAAAAGGGATCACTCGGCCCCCAGGCACGAGGTCTGATGCACCCTGAATCTATGCCATACCTCTGGCGAATTCATAATTTAAAAACCGCCTTTAAAAAAATGCTGATTTTCCTTAAAACGGGCTTCCTCGATTTTTAAAACGATTCAGGTGCAATTATGGTGCCAACAAAACATGCAGTCTAGTGTCATATAGTATCTGGGGTATACTAAAAATAATCTGGGGTTCTACATAATTTCCTAAAAATTTCCAGGCAACTATCAGATCTAAAAACAGTGAAAATTTGCATAATAAACATGATCAACTTGCATTCAATAGCATTAAAGGGCATTCCATAAATTTTGGAGAAATTCCAACCCACCTGGAACGCAATCCGCAGGCAACGCTGAAGTTGGTGTAGTGCCAAAACCTCGAACTGTTGAAACCTCGAAAATCGTGCCGCGCGCGCGCACCGTCGCGAAACACTAAAAATCCCCGGAAGCTCGAGCATAAGTTAAAAACATAAGTCGAAGTCCACCAACAAAAAGGTAAACCACAGAACACATAAACTTCATACTTGCAATAAGAAGTCTACAGCACCCTCAAGTAGCTCCATCATTAGAGATCCGCCCACATCAAGTCTACTTACATACAATAAAATCCACAAAACCAATACTTATATATATATTTGGCTCTCAGCATAGAACAAGTCCTCAATAACATCAACTTACTTAATTAAGAGTTCACAACACCCCTCAAGCCTCCAAAATTACACATCCAGCTCACATTCTCAGCCCCAAGCAGCACACTAAAAAGAATAAAGTTCATCCAACCACAGCAGCTCCAAAAGCTCACAGGGACAAAGATAATTCCACCCTTACACAACTAATGCAAAATTCTAAATCCAACACAAAGATCCCACAACACCCTCATAATACAAGCTTACATAGTCCAAATTACAAGCTCCAAAGCATAATACTAACAATTCATACATAATAAATTAAATGACTCCTCCCAATCCAACAGCACACATCCCAAACCACCACACCAACGAAGGCCACCTCACACATAGAAATACTAGATCACTAAATCAAGAAATAATTAAGTCCAAGACTATTCTCTTATAGGTAACCCACCATACACTCTCATAGCACCCATAAAGAAAATCACAAGCTCACCAAATCACCCCACAGCATTAAGTCCACGGTATTATTCAAACTCCAGCTCCTCTGCATACACCATACTCTCTTAGCACATACACATCATGCCAAGCTCAAGCACAAAATAAATACATAAATCCATCAACTCACCAACACCACTTGGTCCTATACATATAACCACCCACCGCACACTCTAAACAAATACATAATCGCATAAACCCAAGTCCATCCTCAATAGGTAACACTCAGCACACATAACCCATAGCACCAATAAAGCAAGCTCCAAAAACCCAACAGCACGGTGCCAACCTGCGAGAGAAAAGAGGGAAAAACAATGAAATAAAATAACATAAAATATTTTAATCTCGGTTCGCAGCACACGGCACCGGTCCTCCGCGTGCGCGCCAGCCGCACGCAGCAGCGCGCGCACCCCACGCGATGCCGCCGCTGCCGCTGCCGCTGCGCGCCGCTCGCAATCTGCGCGCTTGCCTGGGCAGCGCCCGCATGGGCGCTGGCTGCCTACCAGCGCAGCGCCGCGCGCAGCCTGGGCAGCGGCAGCATGGGCGCTGGGCTTGTGACGCGGCACACCCACGCACAAGGACTGCGAGTCCACAAACCAACACCTCCACCTCAACCCAAAACCAAACAAAACCCAAGAAACTAACTCACAAAAAGAACTGCAAGCTTACCCTGCTTGGAGGTCGACGCGCGCGCATCCACTCGGCTCCTCCCGGCTTCAAGCAGGGTCAAAAACCAACCTCAAGCATCACCACCTCTCTAAACTCACTTCCTCAATTTTTTTTTCCTTCTCCCACTTCTTCTCTATCTTCCTTTTTTTCTCATTTCCTCTGTTCCACCCTTCATTCCTCTGATTTATGGTGAAGGAGGAGGTGACGTGGCAAGGTGCTTAATTAGGGGACGCCTAATTAATGAGGTAGGTGGCAGTATTTAATGCTCCACAGCAAAGAAATATCTCAACACACACCTAATCCAATTAAATCATTCACATTCTCTTTCTTTCTTACTTGCTGCCTCAAAGACTTATCCCATAAATTAATTAAATTAATTAATTAATCCAAAATAGGCCAACTCCAAGTCACTGTTTGCCTTCGGGTTCTCCGCGTCAGTCCGGAACCTCCCGAACCCCGCTGTAATCATAAAGTACACCTGTTCCAAGTGTTCCCAATATTTCTGTACTCCACTGTGAAGTCGAGGCTTCCCCGAAACCGGTCCTCTAACGGCGAGCAATGCCCGAAAAATCCGAATCGACCTGGGGCTTCCGCGTTGATTCGAATCAACCCGAACTCAACTGTAATCCAATATGGAACACGCTCGAGACGATTTCTCCACACCACGCCAACTTATGAGGTCGGTGCGCCATCCGAAATCCCGGTACTCTACAGAAGAAGTTGTTTGCCAAGCTGGCAAAGTGTGAGTTTTGGCTTCGGGAGGTAGTCTTTTTGGGCCATGTAATTTCCGCCGCAGGTGTGGCGGTGGACCCAGTAAAGATTGAGGCGGTCCGGGATTGGCCCCGACCGACGACCGTTTCTGAGGTGCGTAGTTTTATGGGCTTAGCTGGTTATTATCGTCGGTTTGTGGAAGGCTTTGCGAAGCTCTCCACACCCCTCACTCGTTTGACGCGTAAGGGAGTAAAGTTTGTCTGGAGTGAGGACTGTCAGAGGAGCTTTGAGGAGCTGAAGAGTAGGCTGATGACCGCTCCTATCCTTTCCCTCCCTGTTATGGGAAAAGGATATGTAATCTACAGTGATGCATCTCACAGCGGACTTGGTTGTGTGTTGATGCAGGAAGGGAGGGTAATTGCTTATGCATCAAGGCAACTCAAAGATTACGAGAAGAATTACCCTACCCATGACTTGGAGCTTGCTGCCGTGGTGTTTGCACTGAAGCTTTGGCGTCATTATCTATATGGGGAGCATTGTGAAATCTACACCGACCACAAGAGCCTAAAGTACCTGTTCACGCAAAAGGAGCTAAATTTGAGGCAACGTAGGTAGTTGGAATTACTAAAGGATTATGATGTGGACATCCTGTACCATCCGGGCAAGGCAAATGTGGTTGCAGATGCCTTGAGAAGGAGGGCGGTGCAAAGTTTGTCTATGTTGATCACAAACCAGGCACCGCTATTAGAGGAGATGAGACGACTAGAGATAGAGGTGGTGTCCCCTGGGGTTTCTGCTAGACTGACGTCTTTAGTATTGCAGCCCACTCTGCTGGACAGGATCAAAGAGAAACAGAGTGAGGACCCCCACTTGACCAGGATTAGAGATCAAACCCCGAGTGATCAGTCAGGGGACTTTACGGTGGATGCCTCGGGAGTACTGAGGTACAGCAACCGAGCATGTGTGCCAATAGATGTGGAGATTAGAGAACAGATATTGCGAGAGGCCCATTATACACCTTATACCCTACATCCTGGTGGGACTAAGATGTATAAGGACCTCAAGGCACACTTCTGGTAGAAATGCATGAAAAGGGATATTAGGAGATTTGTGGCCCAGTGTTTAACTTGTCAGCAGGTGAAAGCTGAGCATCGAGTGCCAGCTGGCAAGTTACAGAGCCTCCCAATCCCCGAGTGGAAATGGGACCACATTACGATGGATTTCGTGGTCGGACTGCCTAAGGCACAAGGAGGAGCGGATGCTATCTGGGTAGTTGTAGATCGACTTACCAAGTCGGCGCATTTTCTGCCCATGCAGACGACGTGGCCACTTGAGCGTCTAGCCCAGCTATATCTAGATGAGATAGTGAGATTACATGGAGTACCCGCCTCCATTGTTTCAGATAGAGACCCAAGGTTTGCTTCGCGTTTCTGGAGGAGCTTGCAGACAGCCTTAGGGACTCAACTCAGGTTCAGCACGGCTTTTCATCCGCAAACTGATGGGCAGTCAGAGCGGACTATACAAATCCTGGAGGACATGTTGAGGGCTTGCGTCCTGGATTTCGGCGGAGGGTGGATTCGACATTTATCTTTGGCTGAATTCGCGTACAACAATAGCTTTCAAGCGAGCATTCAGATGGCTCCGTTTGAAGCATTGTATGGACGCAAGTGTCGGTCACCACTTTATTGGAGTGACGTGGGCGAGAGGTGGACCTTGGGACCAGATATATTGGTAGAGGCAGAAGAGAAGGTCCAAGTGATCCGACAGCATCTTCAGACCGCCCAAAGCCGACAAAGGAGTTATGCCGATGTTCGGCGATGAGACTTAGAGTTTCAGGTTGGTGATCATGTTTTCCTGAAAGTCTCGCCATCCAAAGGAGGTTCGGCATTCGTGGAAACTTAGCCCCCGATATATTGGACCCTTTGAGGTATTGGAGCGTATCGGGCCAATTGCCTACCGACTTGCACTTCCTCCGAGGCTGGCTGGTGTCCACGATGTATTTCATGTTTCTACTCTGAGGAGGTACGTCTTCGACCCATCGCACGTCATCGACTTCACACCACTCGAGATTAGTGCAGATTTGAGGTATGAGGAGCGCCCACTGCGAATTCTGGATCGAGAAGTGAAAGAATTGCGCAGTCGAGCCATCCCCTATGTGAAGATCCTTTGGAGCAATCATGACGAGCGCAAGGCTACATGGGAGCTCGAGTCGGAGATGAGGGATACCCACCCCTACTTATTTGAGACAACGGACTGAGGATTGTTAGTCTCGTTTCGAGGACGAAACTCTTTTTAGTGGGGGAGGATGTGATGATCCGGACTTCCGCAGGAACTGTTGCAACATTAAACAGTGACTGTAGGAAGCTCATACCATGTATCGGAGCTAGTAGTGTCGAAAACGGATTTTTAAAATGGATCCGGCACGAAAAACGGAGCAAGTGGGCTTTTCCGGGAGCTTTCGGCAAAATTTCGGATGAGAATTTGGCGAAATGGACAGCGGATTTGGACTCAGCGCGCGAAAATGATCAAAATGGTATATTTACTTATTTTTTCGCCACATTTTTACTGTTCACCGGAACAGTAACTCCGGCCGGCCGGAATTACTGTTCCGGCAGCCGGCGGCGACCGGCGGGCGGCGGCGCAGCGGCGGAGCACGGCGGAGCGCGGCAGAGCACAGCGGCACGCGGCGCGGGCAGCGCGGGCAGGCGCGGGCAGGCACGGGCAGGCACGCGGGAGCGCGGTCCACGGCCTGGCGTGCACCGGGAGCACCGAAGACTCCCCTTGCCACATGGCAACTCCTGTTTGGCTGGCCGGCTTCTAGAAGGCTGGGTTGTCTGTGACACGTGGCAGCACCCCATTGGTCGACATTTTCCGGAAGACCCGGTGCGGGGACCGGGCATGTGCACCATGTGGCCACGTGGCGGTTTCTGAGTGGCTCTTGCACAGGCTGTTTCCTGTTTTGTGGACACGTGGCGCGTCCTGGTTGGTCCATTTTGGTGTTTCCTGTTCTGCCCGGGATCTGGTGAGGAAGATTCCCTTGGCCCATTATAAATAGGATCCCTCACCCCCCTCCCATTCTCACCTCGGGATCCGAGCCTTAGAGAGAGAACCTGAGCTTGGGCTCTCTATGAAAGTTTTTCCTCTCTCTCTTTTCTCTCTTCCCTAGAAATTTCAGAATTTTTGGAGTTACTGATAGTGAGTTATCTGCGATGCGGCGCACTGCGACGGTTTTCTTTTTCGGCCCATTTCCCGTCGCAGTTCAGTCGAAAAATCCCTGTGGGCTAACCAGGAGGAATTTTTGAACGATTTTCTTGGCAGCGCGTTCCTAAGAGGTAAGGCTTCGATTTTCGTGTTGATCACTTCACTCTGTTTCGCACTTTTGGCACAGTTTCCGAGGCCTCTTTGACCCCCCTTTTTGCTATGGAAATTTCTGGACAGCATCGACTTCTCCGATTTTTATCTTGGTGTAGGAGCATCAGATCGAGGCGTTTAAAGAGTCGATTTCGATCTACTCGTCGCAAGGAATGCAACTGTAATTTTTCTGAATTTTTCTGAGCACTATAAAGAGGTGAAAAACTCCTCTCTTTTTGTGCTATTTGAAAAACAGCAAAAGCTGTATTTTTATGAATACTATAGTTACACCCTGTGCAATGTGTGTTGCTGTAGGGCACCGTTTTCGGCAGACAGCAGTTTTAGGGGACTGTGGACAGCCAGGAGACTATCTGGGTGTGATTTGAGCTGTTCGAGGTGGGCGGTTGTTGCTTACCTCATTTTTGACAAGCTCACTGGGATTATTAGAACTCCCCTAAAATTTAATCGATAAGAACCATTGGGACGAACTAATATGACAATTGATGAGAACCATTGGGACGAACTAATATGACAATTGATGAGAACCGGGACGAACTAATATGACAATTGATGAGAACCGCTGGGACGAACTCTCCTAAAATTTATTATGACCCCACAGATTATATGATAACTTATCTTGGGACACTGTGATTGGGACAAAGGCTATAATCTCGCATGCAAATAACTTTTATATCAGTACAGTAAATCAATCTTTTAAAATAAATATTTGACACTTTTTTTACAGCTTTTAAATGGACAGTTGCATGCTCGACATCTAGTTAGCCACTATTTATTGCTACACTATCATATTGGGATTTGAACATGTTTCATTACTCTCCTTTGCATTCAAATGCTTGTTGCTCGAGTATGAGCAGGGGTTTGGGATAGTGTAGTCAGGATTGCATTAGATTGTGGACTTGTGGGGTATTGCGGTGACCACGGACAGCAGGTGGTCGACCAGATGTTTATCCTTGCATCATATTGAGGTTGAGCTTGTCGATCTTTGCATCCGATTGAGGATCGGGCTTTTTCCTAGTGGATGGAGTTTTCCCACTTATTGAGTACTATTGCATCAGATTGGGTATCAGGTCTCTTTAGTGGATGGTTTTTCCCACTTTGATCATAGTCATGATCCAGTCCTGCTATTGTGAGACATTGGTTACAGAGACGCTTGATACAGCGATACTTTACTCGTGTGGGTCGCTCCCCTCGAGTGCCACTCCGGAGTAGGCTTTTGACCATGCCGGGTGCAGGTCGGTTGGCCAGTGAGTGCCGAACCTGTTGGCCAGTGAGTGGCAGACAGTGAGTATCGGTCAGTGAGTACCGATTAGTCAGCAGATACTTGAGACAGAGCAGGCAGTGCCAGTGTTCCCTGGCCCTTTGATTGGGTTTCTTTGGGCAGATAGCCTTATAGTTGCATGCATACAGTTATCTTTTGGCACTGCATTTAGAGGCATTGTAGTAGCAGTTTTCTTTTCAGCAGCCTTTATAGCTTACTACTGTTCCTTCCTTTTGCCTCTAGTAGTCCTAGTGGGTGCGTCAGAGTTGAGGTTTTTGCCCACTAGGGGAGGCTACTGGTTTATCTGGTAGTTCTCACCCCCATTGTTATTTCTGTCTCTTTCTCCTCCTTTATTTTTGCAGAGTCGTCTGCGGGAGCTGCTAGGCCATCGGCAGCTGATCCAGGTAAGGGGATCGCTGAATAGATAGATCTCCTGGAAGACTGAGAGCTGTTAGATAGATGCTGCACCCTTTTACTCAAACTGTGGTATTCCTCTTTTATTTAGGTCTGGCTTTCGCCAGCTGGTTGTACTATTTTGGTGAGCTGGGAGATTATTGTACTTATTACAGCTTTATTTGTAGTTTCAGTCTGAGATACTATGTGGTTCTTCTACTTCAGCTCTGTATTATGCTATTTTATTGTTCATATTATATCGGAGCAGGTTACCAGCGCTTAGTGTACTCGGGAAATCCCGTGTGCACGGCGAATCTGTTGGCGAGCCCAGGTTCCGGGGCGTGACATTGGGATTTGTGCTTTATACTTTTTCTTTCTCTCTTTTTAGTTGACTTTACAAAAACACAAATCCCAAC
>CM055071.1:22562524-22637080 GCA_029204045.2 Tillandsia leiboldiana
AAAATCTTGATATTTTTCTGATAAAGTAAAATCTTGATATTTTTTTGATAAAGCAAGATTTTTTTTTTATTCTCACACGCAACCTCTCTCCTAAAACCCATTCACCTTCCTCTTTTGCTAATTTTCACTTTTACTAATTCCCAAACAGACACCTCTCTTTATTCTTTTTTATTTCCTATCGTCACTTTCCTCCAAAATACTTCTCTTACCCACCTACCTACAGAGACCAAAAAAACCCTCTCTAATTTTTCTTCTCTCTATTTTATTCAAGTTCGAAGCCATCCGTCCCGCCCCTCTCAACGCGCGCGCGCGAGAAGCCCTCCGTCGCCGATCCCCTCTCACCGCGCGCGAGAAGCTCCGCCTACAACCTTTGTCGCCGGACCCCTCTCAACGCGCGCGAGAAGCTCCGCCTACAGCCCTCCGTCGTCGGCCCACTCTCACCGCACGCGATACACAGTCGACGGCCCGGAGCCCCCATTCGCCGCCTTTGTAGCCTGTCGCCTCACCTACAGACAGTCACGTTCGCGCCCACGCCCACAACTCGTCGCGCCCGCGCCCCTGCAACCCATCGTCGTGCCGCAGCCCATCATCGTGCCGCAGCGCGTCGTCGTGCCGATTTTCTAAGTAATTTTTTTTTTTTTTTACTCATTAATATTATTCTGCTAGAATAATTTGTTAGTGTTTAGAACAAACTTAGCTATGGATGAGTCAATGATTGACAGGATAATCGAAACATTTATCTTTTTCTTGTTAATATTATTTTACTCATTAATATTATTTTGCTAGAATAATTTGTTAGTGTTTACAATAGACTTAGCTATGGATAAGTCAATGATTGACAGGATAATCGAAACATTTGAGTTTTAGTTGTATGCAACGAGAGTTTAATTAAGACATTGCTTATATTTTGTTCTTTATTTTTTAACTTTCACTATTTTTTATTTAGTAGGATTTCTTGATTATTTATCAAAAACTGCTCATAATTAGTTTTGTGTCATTAGTGAAATCACATTATATCTTAAACTTTTTATAGATGTTCATAAATTGCTACTAAGTTTTTTGACAAGTTGCAAAAAGTTTGTCCCTTTTTATGAATAGAAAGAATATCAAATTCTGCTCCTATATATTTAAAATGCATGCTAGCCTTCTTAATAGTCTCTTTAATATGAATGAATTCTAACAATAATTGTTTATTTACATTCTTCAGAAAATATTGTATAACATTACTCATTATACTATCTGTTTGTTTAGGTAATTTTTTTGGATTATCTCTACTCGATTCTGAGAAAATGGCACCTAGTAAAGGTTGGATGGATCTAGTTAATGATCGATTAAGTGACGCATATGAAAATGGAGTTCAAATTTTTTTGAATTATGCTTTTAAACGTACAGGACATAACAATAAAATTCGATGCCCTTGTGTTAGATGTAATAATACATATTCAGGAACTCGTGAGCTAGTTGAGACGCATTTGAAAGTTTATGGAATAGTTCAAAGTTACACTTTCTGGTATCACCATGGTGAAAGATCTGGTGAGTCTCAATCGGATTCAGATTCAGATGATGATAATGAGGGAATAGAAGAAGATGATAGTGCTGATGAAATGCATGAAATCTTAAGGGATTTATATCCCGAATTGAATAGAAATTTTGAGAACAATACTACGATAATTGATGAAGATTTTGAAGATGAACCAAATGACGAAGCAAAGTCTTTCTATAAATTACTCAAAGAGTCTAATCAACCATTATATAATGGTTCGAAATGCTCAAAATTATCTTTGCTGATCAAATTGTTTCATATTAAGAGCCTTGGAGGATGGAGTAATGCGTCATTTACTATGTTACTTCAATTATTAAAAGAAGATATTCTACCAAGCGGAACAACATTCCCAGATTCATATTATGAGGCAAAAAAAGCTATTCATAATCTTGGACTTTCTTACCAAAAAATTGATGCATGCATTAATAATTGTATGTTATATTGGAAAGAGAATGAAGAATCTGATTCATGCAAAATTTGCGGGACTTCTAGATGGAAGCATGACAAATGTAGTGGGGAAATTGAACATAAAGTAAATGGTAAAAAAATACCACTGAAGTCATTACGTTATTTTCCATTAAAATCTAGACTTCAAAGGTTATTTATGTCAACAAAAACAGCTTCTTTTATGAGATGGCATTTTGATAAAAGAGTAGATGATGGAGTGATGCGGCACCCGGCTGATTCAATGGCATGGAAGTCTTTTGATGAACTACATGAACCATTTGCATTAGAGCCTCGTAATGTCAGACTTGGTCTTGCTAGCGATGGCTTTCAACCATTTGGAGATTCGAGAAAACCATATAGCATTTGGCCAGTAATCCTAATTCCCTACAATCTGCCTCCATGGATATGTATGAAGCAATCTAATTTCATTTTGTCAATGCTTATTCCAGGACCTGAGAGTCCCGGGGATGCAATTGATATCTATCTCCAACCATTGATTGAAGAGTTGAAGGAACTATGGGAAGTAGGTGTTGAAACATTTGATGCATCAATACGACAAAATTTTCAATTACGTGCAGCTTTGTTGTGGACAATTAATGATTTTCCTGCTTACGGAAACCTGTCTGGATGGAGTACAAAGGGAAAACTAGCATGTCCTTGTTGCAATAAGAATACCTTTTCTATTAGGTTAACTAATGGTTGCAAGCAATGTTATATGGGCCATCGACGATATTTGCCTAATAAGCACAAGTGGCGATATGATAAATATTCTTTTGATGGAACCAAGGAGCGAGGTTGTGCACCAAAGTTATTTAGCGGTGATGAAATCTTGGAACAAGTGCAAGATCTTGAAGGAATCATTTTAACAAAAGCTCCTAATAAAAGGGTAAAAATATCACATAACATTCGAGGTGATAATTGGAACAAGAAAAGTATATTCTTTGAACTTCCATATTGGAAAACTCTTTTGTTGCGTCATAATTTAGATGTAATGCACATTGAGAAGAATATATATGATAATGTACAAGGGACAATTATGAATACCAAGGGAAAAACTAAGGACACAGTGAAATCTCGTCTCGATTTGCAAGCAATGAATATAAGACCAGAATTACATCCGATCCAAAAAGGGGATAAGTTTGTTCTTCCTGCTGCCTCCTACATGTTATCGCCAAATGAGAAGCACACATTTTGCCTTTTTCTTAAGCAATTAAGAGTTCCAGATGGCTTCTCCTCAAATATATCTCATTGTGTAAATCTTAAAGAACATAAGATTTCTGGATTGAAAAGTCATGATTGCCATATTATGCTCCAACGCCTACTTCCTCTTGCTCTACGTGGTTTACTTCCTAAAGAAGTTTATGAACCACTTTTTGAGTTATCTATATTTTTCACTGTGCTAGGTTCTAAGACCCTAAAGGCAGATGATTTGGATCAAATAGAAACTCAAATTCCAATAACTCTTTGCAAATTAGAGAGAATTTTTCCTCCTTCATTTTTTGATGTTATGATACATTTGCCAATTCATCTAGCAAATGAAGCTAAGATTGGAGGACCAAGCCAATATAGGTCAATGTACTCTATAGAGCGGTACTTGTATACTTTAAAAGGGTTTATACGCAATAGAGCTTGTCCAGAAGGTTCAATTGCAGAAGGCCACATTGCAAATGAATGTATGACATTTTGTTCAAGATATCTTCATGGCATTGAGACAAAATTTAATCGTCATGAGCGGAATTATGATGGTCGAGATAACACATCTGATGAAGGTTTATCTATTTTTTCTCAACTTGGAAAAGCGCTAGGTGCTGGTACTATATATGATATGGATGCGAACGAGTTCGAGCAAGCACAACTTTACATTTTAAAAAATTGCCTTGAAGTTCAACCATTTCTAGAGTATGATTTCATTGTTCACTTACATTACCCTTTTTCTTTTTCTTTTTTTTTTTTAATATCTTATATACATACTAAGTTCATTTATCTTGTTATGCAGAGAGTACTCACAAACTCATAATAGTAGAGGATTAGAATTATGTGATAAAAATTTTATTGAGTGGTTTAAGATCAAGGTAAGCTCACTTTTAGTTAATAATTTTGTCAATCAATATTTGTAATATATATAGGATGAAGTATGTTTAATTTACTATTCACTTTGTAGGTAGCACATCTATATAAGCAACAGAAAAGCTCGATCATGGAAGACATGCTTTCTTTGTCACGTGGTCCTACTAAATATGTCACATGCTATAATGGTTATCTAATAAATGGATATAGATTTCGGATAAAAGATCGCGACAAAGGCTTAAAAACACAAAATTGTTGGGTGGTTGTAGTTGGTGACACTGGTGCCACAACTGAAAAAAGAGATTACTACGGGGTTTTGACGGAGGTCATTGAATTACAATATGTTGGAGGTCATCGAGTAGTGTTGTTTCGATGTGATTGGTATAATGTATATGATAGAGAAAAAGGAATCAAGACAGATGAATATGGAATTGTTAGTGTTAATTGCCAAAGATTATTGAAAACAAATGAGCCATTTGTATTAGCTAATCAAGCATCACAAGTGTTTTATGCTATCGACAATATTAATAAAGGATGGCATGTAGTGCAGAAAACTCAACCTCGTGACTTATATGAGATGCCACTACAAATGGAAGAAGATTCTGAAGATGTTCAAGATGAAATAGATGCATATCAAGAATATGAATCATTCGCTCCTACTAATAATTTATCCACTTCATTAAATATGGACAATGAAATCAGCTGGAATAGGAAAGATATCGAGCCGATGATGGTTGATGCCGTTTCCACACGAAAGAAGAGAAAACGAAGATCATAAAAGACTGAATGCATAGTTGTTGATTATGAAGATGTGATGGTTTTGTATATTTATTTTTATTTATGAGTTTAAATTAATTTTAGATAGATTGTTCACTATTATATTAGAATAATTTTCTAAATTTTCTTATAATATGTACAGGATGCAACCGCAAAAATCACGAAATGGGAATGATTCCACTTCTAGAGGAGACAAGCTTATGTTTATACCACCAGGTGCATTAGGTAAAGGGCGCGCACAATTTGGTTTAAGATCTTACTATACTTTACGACCATCGATATCACAAAGTGTAGGGACTACTACTGCACCATCACTTGATACTCCTATTGTGCAATCAAACGATATCTCTCTACCTCAAAATTTTGAACCTATGGAAGAAACACAAATTGGAGAAGAATCAAGGGAAGCTGGTATAACTTCCCTCCTTTTGTTTTTACACATATTTTATCTTTATGCATTTATGTTTATATGTTTATTTAATCTTTATATATTTATCTTTATGAGTTTATGTATACTATATTATCGATTATTTTATCTCTACACCTTTATGTATAAGGACTATTACTAATGCATATATATATATATATATATATATATATATATATATATATATATATATATATATATATATATATATATATATATATATATATATATATATATATATATATATAAAATATTTCTTCTTTTTATTCTTAGATTCTACAGATCTTCCAAAGAAGAGGAAGGTGCGAGGAAAAAACAAATGTAAGGAAGTTGCAAAGTTGAAGGGTGGAACAAAATTGAACGTGAAATTCTACAATAAGCGCGTTGTTGGAAAGAATCATCGGGTATTTTCGAGGCACTTAGGAAGAATCGTGCGCGATCGTAATATTTGTCCACTTCGTGTGCACTCATGGAAGGAGATTAGGGATGAAGAAAAGAAGCATATGTGGGCTGCGGTGACGGTAAACTATTTAGCTTGATATCAATTTGAGTTGATCATAAAACTATTTAGCTTGATATCAATTTTAGTTGTTATATGAGTAAAAGTTTTAATTTGGAGCTTTTATTTTGGTTGATTGAAATTTAGTATTGAATTAGTTGTAAGCTGATATAGCATATAATTTTAGATTTACAATAAGTTTTATAACCTTATTTACATTTGATTTGAACTTGAAGGATAAATTTGAGAATAAAGAAATGGAAGAGTTTCGTGAAGATGTCTTAACTCATTTGAAAGATTTGTGGAATAAATGGAGGGGAGATTTGCATCGCAAATATATAAAACCATGCAGTACTATACAAGAAACTCTAAGAAATATTCCCGAAGATATGGAACGAGATGATTGGGAGTGGCTAGTTAAGGAACATTTCTCAAGTAAAAAGTTTATGGTACACTTCCTTTTCTTTTTTTGCTATTAGATGAATTGAAGTATAAGCTATTTATTCTAAAAGAAACTTTTCTTACACATTTTGCTAATATTTTGAATTTTTTTCTTCTATATATATAAATATAGGCATCAAGCAAACGAAACTCCATTAATAGGAACAAGTTAACTATGCCTCATCGTACAGGTAGTAAGCCAATTCGACAAATTATTTGGAAGAAGGTAATGGAAAGTTAATATCATACTTTTTTAAAATTCTAGTTTTTGTATTGATCATAAATATTATTTGGGTTTGATTTCTGTACAAAAGGGAGGCAAAGTCGGTCAACCACCAAGCTTAGCAACTATATTTTTGAGACTCGAAAAAAGGGTGACAAGTTAGTAGATGAAGACATTTTAAAACAATATGTATGTGGAACATATATTTATATTTTGTTTTAATTTTTGTTACTTTTAATGCATTATCAACTTACTATTGTTTACCTTATTTCTTGAAGGATAAAATTGTTGATGCTACTCAATCGGGACCCTCCTTATCCAATATAGAGTTAGTTGAAGAATGTTTTGGGCCACAACGTCATAACCATATTACTTGCTATGGTGGTGGCTTAAAGCCTAATGATATGAAGACTATTGGAACTAGAGCTGAGCTTCAAGCTAAGCTTCGTGAAACTCAAAAAGAAAATGATTCGCTTAAGAACCGTATGGATGAAATGGAAGCCGAAGTAAGAATGATTAAGGAAATGCTTCAACGTCAACATTCCAATAGTCCACCTTCATTTGAAGAGTAAACAATCTAATCTTATTTAGATTTGTATCGTTTCTGCATGTGTATATATATTGGCACACAAAAGTTGATTTTAAATTCTATGAGTTGTTTGTTTGCTTTATTGTTCAAAATCTATTTGTATGACTTAATTACTTTCATATTGTTTTAACTTTCATTCTTTTTCTCTTTTGTAGGTAATTCATGGTGATTTTGGGGACAAGAAAGACAATGAATTGCAATATGCCTTTTTTGCTTTAATCCTCTTTTTTTTTAAAAAAAAATGATGAGTAGTAGGCATTTTGTTTTTTGGTGAATGTTAACTATATATGTAATGGTGTGATGAAAACTTTAATGTATTAAGTGAATGGTAGTAGGCATTTTGTTTTTTGGTGAATGCTAACTATATAAGTAATGGTGTGATGAAAACTTTAATGTGTTAGGTCAATGGTTTGGAAAAAAGGTTGAATGTTGTGGATGCTAATTACTTTTATTGTTAATGAAGTATTGTTATAAATTTGTTCATATATTGTGAATTTGTCATAAGCTTGCTTATATTTATATATTATTGTGTATACAATGTGCTTATAGTGCTAAAAGTAATAATTGGATGTAATATTTCTATCATTAACGACGAAAAAAATGATCGTTATTATATTATATTTTTTACTTACGAAATGCTATTAACGACGAAAAATATGGTCGTTATTATATTATTTTTTTTTACTTTCGAAATACTATTAACGACGGGAAATATGGTCGTTAGATATACTAGCGACTAAATTTTTGGTCGTTATTAATACTATGAATAGTACAATTATAATTTCTATAATCTATATTACGACAGTCGAATCGGTCGTTATTGTAAAATGGAGTGGTTACTAAAGAAAATAAATAACGATGACAAATTATATGGTCACTATTAGTTTATAACGATGGCAGTTCATTTTGGTCGGAATTGGTTTTAACGACGGAGGCTTTTACGACGGGCCACGACGGACGAATTTGCTGTCGTTACTGATATTTAACGACGGAAAGCCTAATTTTTAACGACGGTACCGCCTTTCGTTAAATAACTTATTTTTTGTAGTGTATATATATATATAGAGAGAGAGAGAGAGAGAGAGTCGCCATATATATATATAGAGAGAGAGAGTCGCCTAGAATACTATCGATAGCACCACGCAATTGGTGTTATCAAGTTTCTACCGTTGGATGAAAAGATATGCGGTTGGGATTATAGTGGTCCCCTAAGATTTTTACTATTCAACCAACCACCTAACAAACCCCCTAGAGAACCACTATCATCTTAACCACACATTTTTTAATCCAAATGTTAAAAACTTGATACCACTAATGATTTGGTGCTATCGATAGTATTCTAGCCTAATTCCATATATATATATATATATATATATATATATATATATATATATATATATATATATATATATATATATATATATATATAACGTGCAAAATTGCTACCATTAATACAAAAATTAATGAGTAAGCGCACAGAAAATAATTGATACAAAAGGAAAAGCACACAATGATAATATAAAAGGGAAAATTAACTAACCAACAATGACTTAAAGCAAGCACTACAACATAAACACTGACCCTGATCAACATACTTTGGGGATTCTTTTACTCAGTCTATAAGCTCGATCTTTCTCTCTCTCTCTCTCTCTTTCTATCTATACCCCTTTGGAGAAACCCAAAAACTATGCATAACGAAAATATATAAAAATATAAAATGTATCTATGAATAACAACAACACTATGCGTCTATGCAGCAAAAGCCTGGGATTGCCACTGTTTGGAGACTAAGTCAATACCCGAACCACCACCATTGCTCTTGTGCTAAAAAAACCATGCATGCACGCACGCACGCGCGCTCTCGGCTACGTGCGTTCCTTAGCACTTAGCAAAGGTTACGATCTCCACGTCGTCATCGTCGTCATCGCGGTTCGTTCTTGACTCAACCCATTGATATGTGCTCGCCCAGGCTATCTCTAAATATATATATATATAACGACCAGACATATATATATATTATAGATATAACCTATTTTTCTTGGTTTTTGAATGAAATATTCTTATTTTAGGGATTGGGACTAGTTACGGTGAGATGATGTTGTCAGACTGGAGCGCGGCCTTAATCTTCTGGATGGTGCAGGTCAGGAGGTTGTTGACGGTCTCGACGGACTCCATGGTGAGCTTCGCAGTCGGGAGGCTGTTGACGAGGATCTGGAACGCAACAGTAACGAGCGACCCCCCACCAACGCTGCTGCCACCGATGTTGGCACCGGAGGGGGCGGCGGATGTGGGGCGATTGGAATTGGGAATGTTTGGATTGCTACGGGGGGCGTCGGGGAGGATGGCAAAGCCGGAGGGTAGGAGGGCGACGTAGGCGGAGTCGCCGCCATTCATGACGAGGTGCATGGCGGGGACGTCGACCGGGGCGTAGACCACTAACGAGCCCGACGCGTCGGTGCACGTCTCCTGCAGGATCAGCATGCTGCTCTGGTTTGAATTCACAGCCTACATCAATCAACAACACATCACAAAATTTATTTTTTTACAGAAAAAACATATACTAATGAATGATAACTCAAAAAGAGATAAAAAGATGAAGAACAACTTTTCGAATTTTAAATTTTGGTCTTTCACTGAAGGAATCATAAAGCTGTGATTCTTGTATAACTTCAATTACTCTATCTGCATTTTACCATCATGCAGTTTAAGAAATTGTACTCTATTGTTTCCTAAACATTTTTGCGTTTTTTAGTAAAGATACGATCTTAAATAGGATAGTAAATTATTATTATATTTTATAAATCACGACATGATAAAATACAAGAAAAGTACTATATTTTATTGTGAAGATCTGCAATCTATAAAATATAAGTATATAATATTTTATAATCCTATTGAATGGTAGATTTTTCAGGAAAAAAATAAAATAGAAGGTAAAATAATGCAACTTATTAGACCAAGGGTTATTTAGCCTGTCACTCATGCTTCATTATTCAGACATATTTTATCAAAAGACTTACTAATAATTTAACTTTACATCTAAATTTTAACAAAATTTAAATTTTACAAAAATAAGTAAATTGCATATTTTGTTCTCAAACTATTAGACTGGTGATATTTTGGTGCTCATACTTTAATTTTTTTAAATTTTTCGCTTGAATTTTTAGAATTGTTACATTCAAATTTTATAACCTAACTTAATTGACTAAATATGAATATACCGCTAATATAAAAATGATGTAATAACGTTGCTATTGATGATGCGCTAATAATTAAAATATCATATCAAATTTACATTAATGATGCGATAAAATTCAATAAACTAAATTGAATTGTAAAACTTGATTACAATAATTTTGAAAATTTGAAAAAAAAATATAATAAATTAAAATTAAAGATTAAATTGTCAGCTACTCCATAGTTTGAGGAACAAATTTGCAGTTAATTCTATAAAAAATTATGCATTTTTGGGTTTTTTTTTCTTGAAAACTCCATTAAAATTATATGATGACCAAAAAATTTTGCGAATATTTAAGTTTCTGACTTTTGAAAGCCATACAGAAGAATCCTCACTTTTTAAGGATGTTGTACAAAATGTCGTTTCCGAAGGTTGGATATGCAAAAATTTCCCATCCACCCCAACCAAAATCAAAAATAAAAAGTGGACACTACTTTCCAACTTAAAGGGTAGCAGCAGCTGACACTTTCCAAAACATAATATGGACCGAGTCGGAAAGAAACAAAGCAAATGGCAGTAAAAAGAGCTGCCCATAAGATCACAGTATACCCGTGTAATCACAGCCGTCCATTATCAACGGCCGCGATCTCAACAGGGAGATCCAACAGTCAGGATCAAACCGCGGATGTTGGGTTTGTTAAGCTTTGTTTTTTTGTTAATGTCAACCTTTTCGCATCTTAGTCCTATCTAAACTCCTTTTGTTCTTTTTGTTTACTTCCCCTGCCTAGGAGAAAGTAACTCATAATTACTTTTTGTTTCTTTTCCCTTACGTTGCCCCATGCAAATACAAAAATACTAATAATAGTACGCCTCATTTTACAGTATAGCGTTTGAAAGGAGCCAACAGACTTCCTTTCAGAAGATATACACCTATTGAATCTATTTATTCAATGAATAAACAGGTATCACTTCTCACATCATATAATAAATAAAAAAATACTGTATTTATTAAATAAATAAGATATATATAATATATATCCATTTAGAGTATACATGTAAATAAAAAATTCTATTTCTTATGGCAACATTTTAGAATTAAAAAAATTAAATTATTTTTTAGTTAAAAATAAATTGACGTAAGAAGTATAAAATAATAGTTTTGAATAAAGTGAATATATAATATATATGCTCAACATTAGAACATTAAAGTAGCATTGCTCCTGCAAATATATCAACTTTTATATGAATTCCTATAGTTTGTTTGCCTTTAAAAAAAAAATTTATTTATTTGCTTGCCTGTATATACATTTTTAATTTACTTAAACTAGAAAATTTTATTTATATGCTCTAAAAAGTGTATATACCTTCTACCCTCGTCTAAAAATTCACAAAATCTAATAAATTATTAATATTTTAAAACATAAAGTTTGAGAAGACATAAAGATATTATTGGTCATTGTATAAGAAAAAAAATAAAAGTAAAATTTATACCCTTTTAATTTATACAAGTAATATTGCTATATTAACTATCCAAGAGTGAGGCGCTTTTTCATCCATTATATCAAATAATAAATAAAATTTATTTTATTTTTAAATAAATAGAGTGTAAGATATATATTCTTTTAGAAATGCATAGTTAATTTTTTCCATTAATTAACTAACCACACAGCCCTAATTTTTTTTTTTTTTTGTTTGGTACAATTCTATAGTAATTATAATCCTGGCAGTCATTTACTAATCCGTACAAATACTTTTGATCCTCTTTCTTTAGTAAATTATAGTATTTTTAAAATATTTTTTAAAAAAAGTTGATAAGAAAGTATGGTGGGGCCCAATGGACCAGATATACAGTATTTCTAATTTTTCAAAATTTAGAAAACTAATTAATTAGCATGATGGGGGCCAAAGTCTAGAGCAGTGAGACACTACTGACAAAATAGAAAAAGGAAAGAAAAGTAGTAGTAGTTACGTAGGAGAAGGTGGGGGTGGGACTTACGCCGGCGCGGAGGAGGGAGACGGCGTTGCCGTGGTGCTGGCCCTTGGCGATGTGGGCCATCTCCTGCATGGGCCCGCCGTTGGAGAGGATGTCCCAGTCGCCGCGGCGGCGCTCGTCGCGGAGGAAGTCGAAGAGGCGGTGCGGCTGCACGGGGAGCCACACGGAGGTGGCCGCGCTGAGCACCACCCCGGGGGGCTCCCCCGGGTCGCTCACGCTCTGCCGCGTCAGCACCCGCACCTCGTCCCCGACCCCTGCGCACCCCCACTCGTCCAGCCGCCGCCAGTTCTGCGCCGCCGACGCGCACACCCCCGCGCAGAAGCTGTCCGTCATCCGCTGCGCCAGCTTCAGCATGCTCCGCCGCCCGCCCGGCGTTATCGCTGCTGCACAGCATGCACGCCCACCACATTCAGTAAATAACAACTTTTATATATATATATATATATAGCGTAAGGCTACTATACTCATAACTTTTTTATCTTTGGATGAAAAAATATGCGGTTAGTATGATAGTGGTTCCCTAGGGTTTACTAGATTGTTGGGGAAATAGTATAAATTCTAAGTACTACTATAATCCTAACCGCACATTACTTTATCCAAGGAATAAAAATTTATGAGTACAAAAAAAATTTACTTATAAGAGTATAGCAACCGGACCATATATATATATATATATATATATATATATATATATATATATATATATATATATATATATATATATATATATATATATATATATATATATGAGTCCGACTACTATACTATCGATAGTACCAAACATTTAGTGCTATCAAGTTTTCTATCTTTAGATCAATTTTTTTAATTATTTTTACCCGTTAGATTTTACTATTTTTTCAATCACCTATTAAACCCAAGGGGTCACTATCATCTCAACCACATATCTTTTAATTCAACGAATAAAACTTAATAATACCAATAACTTGATACTATTAATAATATTCCAACCTCACTATATATATATATATATATATATATATATATATATATATATATATATATATATATATATATATATATATATATATATATGGAAAATGCTATGTGTACACCCCATCCGGGGTGTACATCCTACACCCTCACCCATCCAATGGGTGAGGGTGTGAGAAGGGGTCACATCAAGTGACCCCAAAGACACCCCACCCATTGGATGGGTGGGGTGTATGATGTACACCCCTTTCGGGGTGTACATGTAGCATTGCCCTATATATATATATATATATATATATATATATATATATATATATATATATATATATATATATATATATATATATATATATATATATATATATATTGGTATGGACTCAGAACATTTTAATTAGGACTTGATAAAATTCCAACAAAAGGTTTTTTACTCTGACATTAAGTTAGAAAGTAATTTATCACTAATACTAATACATATTTTTAGATCTGTTCCTTCCTAAATTGATATTTTGAGTAATATATATAGAATCAGAGCTAATTCAAAATTCTTTCGCTCTGATATATTGGGATTCTTATATTTTATTTATCTAAAAGTAACTAAAATTTAGTTATATGAGCATTACAACTTAGTCCACACACAAAAATAATAAATGTGAATCTTACATTTTATTTATCTAAAAATTAATATTTTTTACTAGTTTTTTTATTTTTTATATTAAAAATTTTAAAAGTAATTTTAAATTCTTGGATGGGTTTACTCCCAATACTATATAAACTAAAAATATTTTTTGAGTCACATATTTTAATATAACTGCCAATTATTTATAAAGAAATTAAACAAATTTGGAATCTGATGGCAAACAGAAACGAGAATAAAGTTTTTATTTTTGAAAACTATTAAAAGGTTGGGGTTTGATATACTTTTTCCATTTTCTAATATAATATATATATATATACTTCTCCTTCTAGTTCTACCAATTATTATTATTATTATTATTTTATGCTAAAATCAATTTGGGTGTTTTTGAACCGAGCAATGCTACATGTACACCCCAAAGGGGTGTACATCATACATCTCCATCATTTTAATGGTGGCGATATTTTTTACGGATCACATCAAGTGACCCATCATCACACCCCCACCCTTAGATGGATGGGAGTGTGAGATGTACACCCCTTACGGGTGTACACATAGCATTTTCCTTTTGAACCTTAGAGTTGAAAGGGGTGCAACATATAGCATTTTTCTAAAATATATGTTCCCTTACGGCGAAATAATTAGTCTCTCTACTTTCAATTTAAACACTGATTCTTAAACTTCTTTTTATATTACATTTCAATTCCCAACCATTAAAAAAATTCAATTTCTATTGTACAAAGCAACTAAAAAAACCTAGGTTTGAAGCACAATTGATTTGTTAAAATGATCATTCTATAAAAAAAAATTAGCACTTTTTGTTACCACTAGCCAGGATGAAAATAATAATATTAGTCAAAACAAAGTTAGAACAAAAATATATGAACAATTTTATTTTGGTTTCGACGTGAACAACCTTTTTCTCCGCATGTAAACCTAACCTCTTGAAAATTCAAAACTGGGCTTCAGTAGTTCATCTAAGAAATTTAGGGACCAAGTTGACGGCCGGACTCTGTTCTTATATTTTATCCTATCTCAAAATCTGAAAAACGAGTATTCAATGCAAGCAATCAAACAAAAAATTTATAGTAATTACTCACCGGCATGATCGCGGCTGGGGACAGAGGAGGACATCAGAATGGCGAGGCACTGGCACTGGCGCTGTAGCGTCGCCGCCCACCGCCGAGCCCCGAACGCCAGCCCAGACAACAGCAGCGGCCGGTACAGCTGGTGCACCCCCGTTTCGTCGTACTCGGCGTGCTCCACCCAAGTCACCTGCACAAAATACTTACAATGTTTTAAAATTTTACTTTCTTTCAACAAAAATCAAAATAAAAATTTATGCACTATGGAATAGTTTCTGGATTAGGGTCGGACACGATAGAATGCGACGGTACAATACGCCACCACGTGAGGACAAAAGAACCGTACTGGAAAGAGCAATAATAGAAGCTGATAAGAGAAACGTTGACAAGCGCTTGAGCTAGAGAGAGGGTTTTGTTTTTTTTTTTCCTATAGGGCACGAGAAGATACTGTAAACTACTCGGAGAGAGGATTTAGAGGGAAACATGAAGCGAAAAATAATAATTATTATTATTGTCCTGGAGTGTGGGGATTAAATACTTAAAAGAAGTGCTTTCCGAGGTGGTTAATAATAAAAAGATAAGCAGCCCCGGAAAATGCGGATAATCTAATGCTGAAAATCAGAGAAGAGAGGATGCTTCTAATAGTAAAAAAAAAAAGAGAAAGGACACAAAAGGAGTACCACACAGTGTTAGATAGTGATGTTTAATACACATGTTTTAGGGTTCAATGTGGGTTATTTCTAGGTGCATGAGAGCAAGAAAAACAATAAAAAAAAATAACTTCAAAAAATGCACTCTATGATATGATGCATTTATAATTTATTACAAATATATTCAAAGCATAATACTTTGCCACTCCATCACTATTGCTTTAATCACTAAATAATTTTTATTGACTTATAAAATAGGGTAAATGCTATGCCCACTTATTAGTTTGATAAATTTTATTTAGAACTTAAATGATGGTTTCCTGTTTGGATTTTTTTATTATTATAATTTTCATTCTATCCATAAATTAAATTACTTTTTCTCGTAAATTATAACAGATATTCAATTGAAGTCCTCCAAATCAGTATATTAGTAAAACAATATAAAATGCATGTCAGTCCAGCATTAATCACTCACAAGACAAAATAGCATTTTTCTATTAATTAGTTTATATAATATCTATGATATAATATTACTTTTTTAAAAGTAGTTTATATATCAAATTAATGTAGAATCTCAAAAGAGAACAAACATTTAGAATCATATAAACTATAAGTATAGTGTAACATACAAATTTATTTTTAAATATTCCCCAAATAAATTATATATATATATATATATTAAATTTTCGATTTTTGAATGAAAAGATGTACGGTTAGAATGATAGTGGTCCATTAGGATTGTGCAAATAGCAAGATAGTTGTCTTTTAGGGTTTAATAGATGATTGCACTACAACAAAATTAGATTATAGGGATACATCTTTGTGACACTTTTATGTAAGTGTTATATTTATGTTTCATCTATATCCAAAATTAGGTTATAGAGATATTTTTGGGACACAATATAATAAAGTGTCGCTATAAATTTTAGCGACTACACATATAGCGACACTAATAATAAATACCGGTATTTTTATCAGCGACATTTTTTTTTAGATTTTAAAAAATTAAAAATATCGTTAAAATATAATTTTGTTATAGTGCTGATTAAATAGTATAATTTAAGTAGTAAAAATGATCTAAAAAATATATCTAACAGTAAAAAATTTTATAGTACTAAATATTTAATACTATTAATAGTATAATAGCCCAACTCTATATATATATATATATATATATATATATTATTGGTGGGTCGAGATCAATGTGCAGTGTTCTTGCTATTGATGCCCCCGAGGAAGTAGAAGAAGCATCTAAATGATAAACAATCAAAGATGCATGATGAAACCCAATGTATTACAATATAAGCTGGAGGAGAAAAGATGATGATTCTTCAATTTATGGAGTAATAATAGATAAAGAGTAGGATTCCAAAATACTCTCTCTCTCTCTCTCTCTCTCTCTCTGATAATGCCTGACAGACAGAATCAAAAGTCACGCAATCCAACAGCAAAACTTTTGGAAGACTGAGCTCCAGCATTGACTTGTTGACACAATTAATGCCTCGGATTCATAAAACATAAAATTATGTACAGTGATTGAGATCACTGAATCCAATCAAGGTGGTCAAATAACCCCTTGAATCATGCGGTTTAAGGTAATATAATCCATCCCATCCCCTTCCATTACCCTCATATAGTATTTAAAAAAATCACCACCCTATATATATTATGGTTTGTTTTCAACCTAATCTAGTACTCTTTTAGAATTTAAGTTGTTATAGAATAATATTTAATTATAAAGCAAGTGAATATAAGGAAACCAATAAAATTAACAAATCTAAAAAAATTCGAATTTAAGACATCTTATTTTATTACCATTATAAAATAATTGTATTTATAAATTAGAATGCACCTACTCCTTTGCTACTACTTCTATTTCTCCGGTTCTCAGTAAAATGTAATGGTAAAAAAATTTGCATATGTAATAATATGTCAAACAAAAAGATTACCATTAAAGCATTTTCCTAATGCAAATTTAAGGTAATCCATCACATCCCTTAATAACCCACATTGAATATGAACAACTCAGAACAATAGAGAGAGAGAGAGAAACTCAGAACAATATATATATGTAGAGAGAGAGAGAGAGAGAGAGAGAGGGGGTACTATACCTTTGAATACCCATTAGGCATGTCTTGGACCACACACCCGGAAGGAAGCCTCCTACAGCTCATGTAAGGGGTGTTAGCAGCACCAGCAGCAATAGCAGCAGCAGAAGTGTTATGATCTCTGAGACCATCAATGGAGACATCCACCACAGCCCACACCCCCTCCGCATGCTGTTTACAGAACCTCAGGAAGTGCACTTCCCGGACCGGAACTAGCGGCGACAAAACCTGGAGCTCCGCATGCATCTATAGCAAATACCAATCACAATTACAAACTAAAACTGATGAAATAATTAATACTAAATTTTTTAATTGCTAGTATCTACTTACAAGTTGAAGTGCACCATTTCTTGTTCCTCCTACTCCACTGGATATCACTTCGGTCGTACTTGTTCTCGCAATCATGCACGGGAACATATCGGCCCAACGATTCTACACCAGCAGCATTTCATTTGTCCTCTCACTTTACAAAACTTTAGAAGAAATATAGATCGATAAAAAAAGTACGGACAGAGTTGAGTGCAACATACTGCGTCCATGAGTGTCTCAACGAGGGCGACGCTGTTGATGATCACCATTCCCATCTCCCTCGTTGCCTCCGAGACGTACCCAGAGGGCCTTGGACCGATGATCCGCGGGAAAGTGCTGTGGTACTCCTCGTAGTTGAGCGTCTCCGCACCGCCGTCGAAGCTCGGGATCCACAGCGGCTCCTCCATCTGCGCCATCTTCACCAGCTCCTCCATTGCCGCCAGCGCCAGCTCGAGGAACAGGCTTCGCTCGAACGATCCGTCGAGCATCCGATGCCCGAGGCCTGTGCCCGTCGCCAGCGGAGTGATGGGTCCCCCCATCGTGTTGGGGATTCCGGGAGCCGCAAAATCTGGGATGACGGAGAGAGTGTGCCCGATGGAGCCCAGGCCAGAGAAGCCGTTGGTTCCGACGGCGAGCTCTAGTGTGGAATTCGGCATCTGAGGGATCGGGCTTGCGAGGGACGAGATCGGCCGGCCGAGGAATTTCCCCGCGAGCGCAGATACGCGGTCGAGCTCGTCTTTGAGGCGCGCGTTCTCGATCCGGAGGTGCTGCTCCTCCAGAGAGACCTCGCCCAGCATGGCGGGACCGCCGCAGTTGGTGCAGATTGGGTTCCGCATCGCCTCCCGGATCGTCAGGTTCTCCGCCCGGAGCTTGTCGTTCTCCTGCCGGAGGAGTGCGTTCTCATGGCGCTCGATCTGGGTCTGAACATAAAACCATTCTTACTTAGCTCCTCATCATACCATCAGATTGAGTCCAGAAAGGAAGCAAATTGGATTTGGAAATGCTTTTTTGTGGGGCTATACCTTCATTTGGGTGCGTCTATTTTGGAACCAAAATTTCACTTGACGACTTTCCAGGCAAAGCCGCTTGCTAAGTTCCAGCCGCTGCTTCTCATCCGGGTGAGGGCACTCCTTGAACAAACTGCGCGCGCAGCGCATATAGGTTTCATTAGGCGAAGTGAAAGGATCCGATCGATCAGTATATACGAGAGAAAAAGAATTGAAAAGGAAAGAAGACGGAATAATCTTCTTACGATTCGAGTTCTTGAATTTGCTGAGGGGTGTGGCGGTGGTACCGCTTCTTCTTGCGCGGGTTTTCGTTGCCGTCCAGGTCGTCTCCGGAGGCTCCGTCCAAGTTGTCGCTCCCCCCGGATCGGCTCTCGTTTTCGTCCTCCTTGTTCCGGCCCAACGAGTCGCCGTCTCCGCTCCCTGCTCTGCCTCCGCCGCCTCCGACGCTCATAATTCCCATGCGATTCATGTCTCCTTGAACCTCCAAGTTGGTTTGCTATCGAATAAAAATCATAGCTCAATATAGCATAAACAAAAATAATCTCACAAGAAAAAAAAAAAAAGAAAAAAAAGACAAAAAAAAAAGAAGATGAATCAAATAAATTAGGCCAAATTGTACCAGGCCGAGGGAGAGGCCCGGGGAAGTACTGAACCCAGCTTTCGAGATGGCGGGGGAGAGGGTTCGCGGTTGCGAGACGGCGCCGGCGGGCATCGTAGTGCCACCGAAATGGAAAGCGCCCGAGCTGCCGCCACCGCCGCCGTCGAACAAGCCGCCGAAACTCATTAAAATTAAAATTAAAATTGAAAAGAAAAAAGCCAAGCTCTAATTTTCCTTCTTTTTTAAAAAAAAATTTCTCTCCTCTCTGACTGATCACTAATGGATTCCTT
This sequence comes from Tillandsia leiboldiana, assembly GCA_029204045.2. NCBI lineage: Eukaryota > Viridiplantae > Streptophyta > Magnoliopsida > Poales > Bromeliaceae > Tillandsia > Tillandsia leiboldiana. Next base: position 22,582,341 of record CM055071.1, read on the forward strand.
TAGCGCCAAAAGTTGCTCTTTTTCCCTCGCAAAGATCCCTCCATTCTTATTATATAAATTCTCCTTATTTTTCTCGCTTGTGACACACACTTTGGACAACAGCAGGAAAAGACACGAAGAACCAAAGGGGCAAGTGCCCAAAATAGAAGGAGGAATAGATAGAAGAAAATAAATACGAATTAAAAAAAGAATAAGAAACGGAGAGAGACCAGAGGAGGCAAAGGCATAAACTTTGCTATGAATGCCTCCAACTCTCTCTCTCTCTCTCTCTCTCTCTCTCTCTCTAAGAACACGAAGGGTAGAAAGAGAGAGAAAGAAGCCCAAGTATGTGAGTGAGATGAGATCCACCACCTTGGTAGTATAATAACCTCTTTCTCTCTCCCTCTCCCTCCTCTCTCTCACGTACTCACAACCCTAACCCTAACCCAAACAAACCAACCCATTTACATGCCAGTAAGAGCACCAAAAAGACTAGGAAAAAAAGACCCATGTACCCAAATCCCCTCTACTCCATTCTCTTGCTTTCTCTCAGAGCATGAGAGAGAGATAGAGAGAGAAAGAGGAAGTAAAGAGGAGGAGGAGGAGGAAGGAGAAGGAGGAGGAAAAAATATGCAGAGAGAAGACCAAAACGGCCAAGATAGAACCGGACATGTGGACTCTACGAGCGCCTCAAAGAAGAAAAAATAAAAAAAATAATAATAATAAAAAGAGAAATAGAGAAAAAAAAAAAAAAAAACTACGAAGACTAATAATAATGCACTCTCGCCAGAGTTAGTGATAGAGAAATGCTACTGTATGTTATGACTATCTTCGTACATCACTATTAAATTAAAGAAGAGATAAAAACAAAACCATATTTCTAAAAACTATTTTAAATTTTTATTTTGAAAAAAAATTTATTAAAAGAAAAAGAAAAACTGGTGGGGCTGACTTTAGGAAGACCCCCGAGTCAAACAAACAGCCCACACACCGCCCTGTTTTCAGACCGAAATATAGGGAGAACAAAACCAAAAAACAAAATGTAAAAAAAAGAAAAAAAACATAGTAATTTTTAAAGTCAATTTCTTAATGCTAGAATTTAATAATAAAAATAAAACAAATGCTTGAAAGAAAATTCTCCGGTCCCGTGAACCCGGTCTATACTCCCTCGATCTCGCCTCTATAAGTTACTCACCTTGCCTCGCTTTTAATGGGTTTCTACTTTGCAAGGACGGAGTAGAGAAAGCACAAAAAGAGCTTGAAAGCGACTATTCCAAGAAGAAGAGAGAGAAAGTGGTGGGGGAGGAGAGAGAGAGAGAGAGAGAGAGAGAGAGAGAGGAGAGAGAGAGAGAGAGAGAGAGAGAGAGAGGAGAGAGAGAGAGAGAGAGAGAGAGAGAGAGAGGGGACATTGAGATGGGTGGGGGTTTGAATACGGGGGTGCCGTATATATTGAAACGGCACGGACGAAAACGGGGTCTATGAGGTTTGTGGACCCGGCCACGAAAATGACGAATTTGTCCTTCTCAAATCTCAATTCGGGGGCGAAGAGTCGCGCGAGCGAAGGTAAAAAAAGTACGGAGACCCACTAAACTCTAGGTTTTTTTGAAATGTTTCAAACTCTTTTGACTTTTATATATTTTTTTTAAGTTAAATAATATAGAAATTTTATTAGATTTTAAAATTCTATTTGTAATAAAATGTTATTTTTTATTTTTTTTATTTCTTTTTTACTAGAATTGGTTAAAATTGTTAAAAAAGTTTAAGATTTATTAATACAGTTTTTTCTTTTTTTTTCTTTTTTTTTTTTTTTTTTTGCTCTTAAGTGATTAGAATGGTTAAATTTGAAAGATATTGATTATTTTGATAAAATATCTAATTTTTTTGATCAAAATTATTTAATTTTTAAAAAATCAATAATTATAAAAGTGTTGATAAAAATAAAGTTGAGTAGCCTAACTACAAAAAAATCCTATAGTCGAGGGGTCTAGATGCATTTCACTCCCATCGACAATTCTAGATAAATGTATCTCATGTGGAGCATTTCTGACCGTCGGATTAAGATTCAACGGTCGATCGCGTTTCGGTATGTGAATGGAACATAGGGGTCCAAATTTGGAAGGACACTAGGGGGTTAAATTGGGAAGGATAAGGCTTGGGAAGAGGTGTAGCAATAAATAAGATGGGGAGCGGTGGATACGCTATCCGGGTCGGGGATACGGGGGAGTCGTATGGGTATAGGAAGACCCCTCCCCATCCGCTCCGTAGGTTCTATGCGGACGGCGTGGAGACAGGGTAGACGTGGCGCAATTTTTTATTATTAAAAAGGAATCCCCACGCGCGCACCCGTACGAATGCGTGCGGGCGCCATTGGCACCCCCAGTGCAAGCTCACTGCCCACCTGTCTCTTCAAGGATGCATGCATGCATCGCGTGGGGGTGGGGATGGTGTGAGTAGTAGGGATTGGTTTAATATTGTTGCACACTTGCCATTTTGATCATAATACTATATGACCAAAATGCCCCCACCCCCCACCCCCCACCCTTCCCCTCTCCCAAATTAGGGTTTGGATTAATTCTTGTTTTTAGGGTTTATGGTTGCACTTTTGTGAAGAGTAATGCTATATCTGCAATGATTTACGATCACGATAGAAAAGTTGACGATGCGATTCAAGAATTAGCGTAGTTCTATAATTCAGATAAGTTTTACGATAAAATCGGATGTCGTCATTTCTATGAATAGAAGCAATGTACGTTGGATATTTTTTTGCACGTGAAGAGTGTACGCAGCTCAAATTTTGGATTGAGTTATTACCATTATTTCTACAAATTAAAGCGCTTGGAGCATTTTACACACACGTACCTAGTATGTGTAGCTTAGAATTCAAATGAGTTCAAATATACAGTGAGTGCTAATACCACTGCGTCGGATCATTTTATGCTCGTGTAGAGTATGCGCATCTTAGAATTCAGAAGAAGTTTTCAGTGACCGTTGCTATACTATTTCTATGAATAAAAGTATCGGATCACTTTAAGAACATCTAGATTATGCGACTATATATGCGTAGCTCAAAGTTTGGATGAGACTCAATGTGAGCGTTGTTAACACTATTTTACAAATAAAAGTGTCGGATCTCTTTAAGCACGTGCAAAGTGTTTATAGTTTAGAATTTGGATGAGATTCAATTCATAGCACGAGCCGTTACCGCAATTCCGATGAATACTAGTGTCAGATCATTTTATGCACATGTAGAGTGTATGTAGTTTAGTACCTGGATGAGATTCATTGTGAGCGTTGATACCAATGTTTACACAGATAGAAGTAAATAATCTTAGATTATTTATGTACGTGTAGAGTGTACATAGTTTAGCACTTGGATGAGATTTTTAGTGAGCATCGATACCACTATTTGTACAAATAAAAATTTCTGATCACTTTACGCACATGTATAGTATGCAAAGCTCAAAATTTGGATGAGATTCATGGTGAGCGCCTTTGTTAACACTATTCTTACAAATATATGTGCAGGATCACTTTAAGCTCGTGTAAAGTGTATGTGGTTCATAGATCAGATGAGATTCATAGCAAGCACCATTATTGCAATTTCTACAAATAGAAGCATTGGATCATTTAATTTATGTACATGTAGATTGTATGTAGTTTAGCATTCAGATGAGATTCACGGTAAGCATTTGTACCACCGTTTATACAGATAGAAGTGTTAGATCATTTTATCCATGTGTTGATGTATGTAGTTTAGAATTTGTATGTAAATTGCTAGATTATTTTACACACTTATGTATAGATAATTTAAAATTCATGTAATATTTTCAATCTAATACCACTATTTTTACAAATAAAAGCGTCGGATCACTTTACACACGAATAGAGTATGCGTAACTCAGAATTTGGATAATATTCATCATGAGTTAACACTATTTTTACAGATAAAAATGTTCGATCACTTTAAGCATGTGTAAAGTGTATGCAAATTAGAGTTTAGGTGAGATTCATAGAAAGAACGGTTACTATAATTTCTATGAATTAAAGTGTCAAGTCAATTTTATGCACATGTAAGTGCATGTAGCTTAAAATTTGGGTGTGATTTATGGCAAACATTGATACCACTGTTTATACAAATAGAAGTGTTAGATCATTTTATGCACGTGTATAGTATATGTAGTCTATAATTTGGGTGAGATTTCGAGTGAGCATTAATTCTACTATTTCTACTAATAAAAGTGCTACATCATTTTACACACTTGTGTAGAGTGTACACAGTTAGATAATATTAATCTGAGTGGGTGAAAATACCACTATTTTTACAAATAAAAGTGTAATGTTTCTTACATGCACCTGTAGAATGTATGCAATTTAGAATTTAGGTGAGATTAATTCCCATTGTGGGCTAATACTACTATTTCTGCAAATAGAAGTGTTTGCTCATTTTACACACTTATATAGTGTATGTATTCACAATTTAGGTGACATTTTCAGTAAGCAATGATAACACTTTCTACAAATAAAAGTGTCAAATTATTTTATGCTCGAATCCAGTGTACATAGTTCATAACTCGGATGAAATTTCTAGTGACCACTAATTAATACCAATGTTTCTACATATAAATATGTAAGATCATTTTAAGCACATCCAAAGTGTACGTATGTAACTTAGAATTTTGCTAAGATTCATAATAAGTGTTTTTTACCACTATTTCTTGAAGTAAATGCCTCAGATCATTTTATGCATGTGTAGAATGTTGCAAGCTCAATTTTCTATTTTTAACGGTTTGATAGAGAAAAAAAATCTATTGAACTGCAAATTACAATGTTAGCAATTAAAGTTTTCTTAAATTTAAAATGCTATTGATAGACTAGGTTATCAACTTGAGATTAAAACTAAAAGATGCTAATAATTTTAATATTATTAATAATTGTCATATTCGTTCAACTCACATAAGTTTGGAAATAGGTTATGATTGCATATGTTACCATTAGTAGTCTAAGCTCCTATTTGGTCCCGAAATGAAGGCAGATTAAGGGGTATTATTTTCCTTATTCCCTCAAAAGCTTTGGGGAACACTAGTTTCCGTCTTAATGGATTATTCTAGGATAACATATAACATATTAAGAGGGGAGTTTGGGAAGAGCTATTATTTTTCTTCTTGTTTAATTCCCTACTGAAATTAATAATTAAGCTCTATATCATTATAAGATATTAATAATAACATATCATATATTAACTTATTTATTAACTAGCTAACTAATTAATTACTTAATTTATTAAATAATAAAATAAATATTTAGCTTGCCACTCGAGCAATTAATTTATTGTTTATAATTAAGTTACTAATTTAATTATCAACCATCTGATGTGCTTATCATTAACTAATAAGCATAATAATAAACTAATTAATATTTTGACTAATTTAATAAAATTATTAACTAATCATCTAGCCGATTAAATAATTAACTAATTAGTTAATTAACATTTTGACTTATTTTTTTTATTGTTAATTAACTGATTAATGTGTTTCTCTATTTTCTCATGTGTTCATAGTTAATTAAGTAGTTAACTTATTATATTTAATTAATACTTTGATATTTGTTAATAGGTAAAGTATTTTTGTTTTAAAATTATAATTACTCCTATTTTTGGTATTCCTGTCTAGTTATTCAAACACTTAACTTAATTCTCAATCAAATACAAAGTTAATCATTTTCTGTTAGGGTTTGCTCATGCCCTTACACACATCGTAATTCTTTCTGAGATCACGATGCATCCCATGATTATTTTATCACTATTTCTATACTTATTTTACCATTAATAAACCACTAGAACTTTATTAATACTCAAATCTATGTTACAATGAAATTGGACATCACTTATTTATAAACCTCATTATAATCATTTTAATTATGATATGAAAACTAAATAAGAATAGGATAAACGAAAAGTTATTTCTAATCTAACAATATACTTAAAATATAATACTTATTCTAATTTAATAAAAAAAATAATCCTAATATAATAAGGAAAATACTAGATATCCAAGACAGGTTAGGCTTCATGACTGTAACAATTCCCTCCCCCTTGAGTCATAACTTGTCCCCAAGGTGTGATTCTATTGAAAGTAGGTCCTCAAGTCGTGGCACTGTATAATCTAGAGTACTAATATAGAATCTCAAATTAGTGATCTTACACTTATCATTGATGGTCCATTTTTCATCATAATTATAGCATGATCTCTCTGCCTTTCTTTCATTTGAACACTGGTCAACTTCCAGATTTTTGTATTTGGAGGTGCTTGTTCGTGGTAGTTGTTTTTGATATAAAATTTATCTTGTCTTTCCATTTTCTTTTTGTTGGGAAAATTCGGTACTCGTCTTGTTACCAGATTTTGTGAATCCGCAACCCGCTTCGATACCTCATTAATCCACGCCGGTACTGCCTAGAGTTGGAATTCCGCAGCGAAAATGTTAAATCGGATTTTTACCAAAAACCCGTCCCCTCAACAAAAATGGAATCAATACAATCACAAAGAGAAGAAAAATCAAAATAGAAAATATGCGGATGAAATAAGATTCATTAACCAAGAAAAGAATTACACCGACTGCTCTTTTCTTCTGCAATAGAGTAGTTTCAACCCGAGCCCTCCTCTTGAATCTCTCTCACCCTTCTCTCGTCTTCTATAAACCTAGAAGACTTCTCTATTTTCTCTCTTTTTGTATCGTACTATCATTCTTAAGATTATACGTACTTATATATATATGTTCTATACATTAGAGATATATGTAAACTCCGCCCAAGATAAATTCAAATCTACTTAAATTAGGATTATATTCCAATTAATATTTAAATCTAAAATAATTTATCTCTAACAGATTTAAATATTAATCCTAAGCCAATTAAGATTTAATTATAAAACTAACCAAATCCTAACAATCTCCACCTTGGTTTGATTTGTAATCTTTAACTGCTACGTCGAGCTCACCACGCAAGCTCCACTTGAGCTTGTCTCCGCCGCTCGATGTTGCCGCATCCTTCGCTCCATCTTGAGCGATTGCGCCTCCGCGAACTTTTGAAACCCAATTTTTTTTTGCTTTGGTTCTGATTGTTCTCCCGTTCAGAACATACAAGTTCCCGCGCTTATTCGCCACGCACACGATCCGATCTCGTTTTTGCACCCTCATAGCTCCACCTGAAGCTGAAATTTTGCAACTTTTTGAGTCCAACTCACATAACGAGATCAAATTCCGCTTCAAACCAGGAACGTGTCGTACACCTGTCAGCGTCCTCACGACCCCATCGTGCATCCGGATCTTTATCGCGCCGACTCCTCAAACTTTGCATGCCGTCCCGTTCTCCATAAGAACTTTTCCGCCTTTTATCGCCTTATAAGTAGCAAAAGACTCTTTTTTCGGGCAGATGTGAAAGGAACATGCCGACTCGAGCACCCATACATCATCCAAAATTTTAGTATCACCGGTCTTCGCATATAGCACGTCAGAATCGATCATCTCCGATTCTGCCGCCTGCGCCATCGCTGACGTCTGATTGTCCTGATCCGCGACAGTTTTTCCCTTATGCCGCTTTAACTCATTCAAGTCATCCTTAAGCTTATGATAGTTGCGCTTAATGTGACCTTTCCTGTGACAATAGAAGCACTCCACCTCGAATAACGACTTCTTTTGTCCACTTTCGGTCGCCAATGTTTTTACATCCTTCTTCGCTTTTACTATCAAAGCTGTGTAATGACTCTGTATGCCGGACTCCTGAGTCATCTTTCGCATCTCATTCGAGAGAAGCGCCGCCGTGACCACCTCCACGCTTATGGTCTCCTTACCATAAAGCAACGTGGTCACTAGATGCTCATATGTCACCGGTAACGAAGAAAATAAAATAAGTGCCTTATCTTCATCATCCAGTTTGACTCCGATACTGGTCAACTGGGTCACCACCTTGTTGAACTCGTTCAGATGCTCATGTAGGCTAGCCGGTTCTTGCATCCGCAGCGTGAACAATCGCTGCTTCAGATACAATCTATTCGTCAAGGACTTGGTCATGTACAGATCTTCCAATTTCTTCCACAACTTCGCTGGTGTTGACTCATTGGCTATGTTGTAAAGAACATCATCCGCTAATAATAGATGAAGCGTACTCAACGCTTTTCACTCCATCTTCTCCCATGCCGCATCCGTAATCTCCACTGGCTTTGCCTCTTTCCTGTTCAACATTTGGTCCAAATCCTGTTGTACCAAAACGGCTCGAACTTTAATTTGCCACAAGCCGAAATTGTTCTTGACGTCGAATTTCTCGATTTCGAACTTCGTGGCCATCTTCGTCGATCTTTTATGAAGATCGATAACCTTTAGCTCTGATACCAATTGTTGGAAAAATCCGATACTCGTCCTGGTACCAATTCTATGAATCCGCAACCCGCTTCGATACCGCAATCCACGCCGGTACTGCCTAGAGTTGGGATTCTGTAGCGGAAACGTTAAATCGGGTTTTTACCAAAAACCCGTCCCCTCAACAAAACTGAAACCAATACAACCACAAAGAGAACAAAAACCAAAACAGAAAATATGTGGATGAAATAAGATTCATTGACCAAGAAAAGAATTACACCGACTGCTCTTTTCTTCTGCAATAGAGTAGCTTCAACTCAAGCCCTCCTCTTGAATCTCTCTCACCCTTCTCTCGTCTTCTATAAACCTAGAAGACTTCTCTATTTTCTCTCTTTTTGTATCGTACTATCATACTCAAGATCATACGTACTTATATATATATGCTCTCTATATTAGAGATATATATAAACTCCGGCCAAGATAAACTCAAATCTACTTAAATTAGGATTATACTCCAATTAATATTTAAATCTAAATTAATTTATCTCTAACATATTTAAATATTAATCCTAATCAAATTAAGATTTAATTACAAAACTAACCAAATCCTAACACTATTCAATCACACGAGCCTCATCAAAAGCTCGAGTCATTATAATGACACTCTTTGCCATTAATTCAATATTTACATCTTTCTGAAGGCCTTCAACAAAACACACTATCAAAGCCTCTTACATCGGTCATACGAAAAGATGCTAGTTGAGTTTTATATTCCATCAATGTGCGTTGCTAATAAAAAATTTGTTTTCTCTAAAGAATTTAGCTTAATGGATCATTCGTAATGATCTGAACTTCTGCAAATGGCGGAGTTCTGATAAAAAATAGCTTGGAGAACCATTTCTATGGTCCTGGTAAAGTTTCAATTTAGTTGGAGTGTTTTTGGTACAGAGTTGGTGCGAAAACGAAATAAAGGAATATTGAATTTTGACCGATTAAGTGAGTAACAGTCAAGAGACGATTATGGATAAGTTCAAGTTCGGTTCCAAGGGTGCTTGAATAATTAGAAGTGTGGTGTCCCGAAATCTCGTGTGTCTTGACTGTGTGGTCGGCGACGAGAAAACACCTAATTTTGGTATACCGAGTGCGTTGCACGTCAAACAGACGCAAAAAACGGACTCAGCGCGCGAAAACAATCGAAAATAGCTATTTTTGGTTAAAAGGGCTTATTGGGTTGTTTTCGGATGAGGGCCGGTGCACGACCTATATGGCGTGCACTAGGACCAGCAAAAATGCGCAACCCCTCGCGTCGCGCGGGGAGAGGCCGACAGCGGGTGTAACTGTAGTAACCGCTGGTTTAGTGTTTTTTTTGGTGTTCTTTATTTGGGGTTTTATTTGCATCTTGTGCGCTTGAGGGGTCCGGTGCGTGATCTTTTCCTTCTTCTCTTCTTGGCAGACCGTCGGGGCTCGCGGGTATTTTTTAGGCGTTAGAGCTCGCGAAACGGAGCGCGGCGGCGCGACCGGATTTATTTTCCGACTCCGAATTCTCCCACAATAAATTCCGGAAGTTTGTTAGCAGCCCAGCTGACCGGCACGATTTTTGAGGCACGCCGGACCCAGGTTCGAACTCGAAATCCTCATTTCCTGTTGACCGGGGTTTTGGGTTTATTTCTTCCCGCTATCCGCTTCGCGATCGTTTAAATTTTTGGTAGTTTGGGGATTTTGGGTTAAGCCCCTGTTGCGCCAGACCAGCTAATTAATTCGTTCCGGTTGGGGAATTAGGGTTCGACCCTCATAACTCTCTGCTACCCCCACCTTGGACGAACCGTACCCGAACGCGGACGAGGAACTGCTTTCCCTTCCTCTTCCTCTTCTCCCTGCGATTGATTGGTGCGGGGATCTACGGCGAAGCGATCGAGGAGAGGAGAAACGATCGCACACCCCCAGGACGATCCCTCTTCTTGCAACCCCGATGCCGCGACCAAGGTAAGCAGTGAATTTATTTTCTTGCTATTTCTTGTTTCGAGCAAGGGGGAGGGGAAATCCTTTGTAATGTCGGGATGGGCTTTCCTTCGTCTCGTGCCGCGTGCGAGGCAATTTTGGGGACCAAACGGGAGGCCGCCGCCGCCGTGGTTAAACGGGAGGCCGCCGCCGCCGTCACCGTGTTCACGGGGTCACCGCCGGAGCCGCCGTGATCGCGGGGTCGCAACCGGAGCCGAAATCACTGTTCACGGGAGGGGATTTCTGGCTGCGGTCCACACAAGCCGGCGTGCACCCGGTGCACGCCATCGAGGCCCGGGGGCGCAGACCCGGCGCACAGGGCCGTGCGCCAGGCCGCGCGGTGCACGCCCTGGGCGTGCACCCGGTTCGCACTGCCGCCGCGGGAAACCGTGGACCCGGCGCGCGCTCCTGGTCGTGCGCGGCCCGGCCCAAGACGCCCCGGTCCACCGCCGCCGCATGCTCCCGGCCCGCGCCACTGCCGCCCGCCGTCGTGGACCCGGTCCACGCCTGGACCCGTGCACCCGTTTTCAGAAAAAGGGTCCAGAAGCTCCGTTTTTAGCCCGTTTCGCCCCGTTTTTGAGTGTTTTAAACCACGACGATGTTTTTAACGAATAAATTGTGTTGTAGCTGCTCGGGCGCGCGGCGAGGGTATTTTGGTTGGAGTTTCCACACGCCTCTTTCTTCGTGTTTGAGGTGGGTTTTATTTTGGGATCAAACGTCGGGTTCCCGACAGTTGTACTTCAACTTTAAACAATTCAAGTTATTTTGTTTTATGTTAAATTAAGAAGAATTGTAAGGTACTTGTTGATACTAATCTGGTAGTCCTTATGCCACTATTATCTCGTATACTATTATTGTTGGTTACTTGGCTCGAGGCTGCAGCACGCGCACCCTCGGTTTGGCCACCGCTAAGGGTGTGCTTTTCCGGAAAAGTGGTCTATGACCCGTGTAAACCCACGAGGTGACGTAGTGGGGGCCCCCGCAGGTGGGGGGTTTGAGGTGCCGAGGTGCGAGCGGTGTGACCCGTCGGGGTAGGTGCCCGACGTGGTTTACCGAGGTAGGTGCTCGGTGGGGACGCCGGGGTAGGTGCCCGGATTAGGTTATGCAGGTGTGCGTGGTTATTCCCAGTTTGGGAGGATGTTGCTCCGGATAGTTTATGGTTGGGCGCACTTCTTTTTCCTGCTTTCCTTATTATTCTATATTGTCGCTGACTTCCCACTCTGTGACAGGATCCTTCCGGGGAGAGTGATAGGCGACGGTGAGGCCGAGGCTGGAGTTTTCGGGTCTACGGAGACCCCGTATTGTATTTTCCTCCTTATTGACGCTTTCCATTTATTACGGTAGTCTCATGTGTGGTTCTCGATACCTTCGTGGGGTCGGTAGGATGTCGGTAACTTCTGCTTATTTAATAAACCTTCCTTTCTCTCTTTGTTGGCCGCTTTCAAACAGAAAAAGAAAAAAAAAAAACAAACCCAAAAGGAATTGCGAAAACCGCTTTCAAAATCTAGGTGTCGTGTGGGCACTGTTTTCAAACCTTGTGGATTTATGGATCTTTAAAAAGGGATTTCCAAACCTGAGTGTCGTGTGGGCACTGTTTTCAAAACCCTGTGGTTTTATGTGGCTTTCGAAACCGTTTTTCAAAATATTCTAGGCGTCGTGTGGGCGCCGTTTTTAACAATTGTGGATTTATCCTTTCAAACCAACCGGCCATGAAAATGGTTTAGTTGTAATACTTGTATGTTTGTATGAATGAACGCTGAACTGTTGTGATTGAATTGTGGTTTGTGTTTGGACACTGTACTGATCGCGACGCCGTGCATATACAGGGGAGACTCTGTCCGTGTGCAGAGTGACCCTGTGTATGCGGCGGGTCTGGGCACGCACCGAGGAAGAGAGCTTTTCAAAAAAAAAAAAAAAGGGGGTTTATTTCGAGCCAAATGACCGTTTTTGTGTACTATTTCCGCTGAACGAAAACCCTCGGGGCGTGACAGATTAAGATGGTATTAGAGACTTTTTTTTGTTGTTCAATCACAATAGTTGGTGTCGACATCCGTGGGAATACCTCACTGGACTGCAATTGAATAAATGGATGAGACTTAGGAGGTTAGGACGTGAGTGATCGGGGGGGGGGGGGGGGGGGGGAGAGTCTGAGTCCTTTCTCTTGATTGGCGGTCCGTTGTTTATTAGCAAAGGCTAAAGCTGACCTTCTTTTTGTGTGTGGCAGACATGGCCCGTACTAGATCATCCACCGAGGACACCGGAGCAGATGCCACGACGTCGGCGGCCGCGGAGAATCAGCTCTTGCGGCAGCAAATGAGGGAGATGGCGGGGCAACTGGCCACCCTCACGGACCACGTGCGTCAGCTGACGCAACGGCAGCAGGCTGCGACAGTGACGGCCGCCCCGGTCCCTCCGCAGGGGCCAAATGTGCCAGCAGCGGCGCCGCCGGCGGCGACTACGGCACCAGCGCCGGGGACCACCAGCAGGGTTACGCTGGAAGAGACTATGGTTACACCTTCCCCTACCGTGGCTGCCGCCGCCGCGGGGGAGGGGACAGCTGGGCTGACTGAGCGAGAGCGGGTACGGGCCAACCTGGCCGACTTCAAGAAGTACGACCCGCCCGTGTTCGAAGGAGAGACGACCGACCCTTGGGTCGTCGAGAACTGGGTGGGGTCAATGGAAAAACTGTTTGAAGACTTACTCATGGAGGACCACGAGCGGGTTCCCTTAGCAGTCCACTGCTTGGGAGGGAATGCCCGCTTGTGGTGGAAGACAGTACGCCCCGACCCTACCACACGTACCGCACTCCCATCCTGGACGACGTTCAAACAAGAGCTGTTTGGCGCTTTCTTCACCAATAGCGTAAAAAAGAAGTTGGAGGATGACTTGAACCACATCCAGCAGGGGAGCAGGACAGTCATGGAGTATCAGCGTGAATTCGTGAGACTAGCTAACTGTGTTCCGTTCGTCGTGAGGGACGAGTCCCACAAGGCGCAACTCTTCGTCGATGGCTTGCGGAGCAACATTTTCGAGGTGGTGCAAGCGGCTGACTTGCACACCTTTCAGAAAGTGGTCGACAGGGCCACTACGGTGGAGCGCGGGTTTGCAGTCACTCGCGCCAGAAGGGAGAACTCGGCGCGACAGGAGGACCGGAAACGACAACAGCAAAGCCCGGGGGGAGGCTCTTCGAATGGGAGCCGACCCCCCAAACGGTGGAGACCGCAGACAGGACCTCGGGGCGCGCCGGCAGGAGGGCCGAGGCCGGGAGATAGGCCCTGTGTGATATGCGGGGGAGCGCACCAAGTGTCCGCTTGCCCCCAGCGTAATGATCATTGCTTCCGCTGCGGTAAACAGGGGCACTACCGCCACAACTGCCCTTTGATCCAGGGAGCGGTTACCTCAGCAGCTTTGGCACCGGCACCACAGCTATCTGGATGAGGAAAGGCCCCTATGGGGTCAACTTCTAGACCCCCTGCACCACGGCGAGAGGGGGAGAGGCAAACGCAGGCAGGCGGGAGGGTTTACTCAATGACCCGCCAGGAGTCGGATCCACCAGCGGATGTGCTTGCAGGTATTACTTCTGTTTCAAATTCCCGTGCAAGAACCCTTTTTGATACTGGAGCAACACACTCTTTCATCTCTTATGACTACGTGTTTATGCATGACCTTAGGGAGACACCTCTCCAAAGCCCTATGACGGTCCAGACGGCGGGTGGGACACTGGAGGCGACCAGTTTGGTGGCCACCTGCCCGATTAAACTAGGGCGACTGCCTTGCCCTTGGGATTTGGTGGTAATTCCCCTGAAGGAGTACGACGTTGTATTGGGCATGGACTGGCTCTCAAGGTACCAAGTGCTTATCAACTGCGAGAAGCGGATGGTGCAACTTCAAGAACCAAGTTTCCCTAAAAATGCGTATCTGGCGTGCAAGAGCATCTCTTTCCCAGCGGTCATCTCAGCGGCACGAGCCAGGAGACTGGTAGAGGGTGGGTGCGTGGCCTACTTGGCGTCGGTGGACATGATCACCGGACTCTCGGGGACGCCGTCGGACATCCCGGTAGTAAGGCATTTTCCTGATGTTTTCCCGACGGAACTGCCCGGGATGCCCCCCGAGCGGGAGGTGGTGTTCCCAATAGAACTGCTACCGGGCACGCAGCCAATTACGAAGGCGCCCTACCGAATGGCCTTCGCGGAACTGAAGGAGCTCAAGGCACAACTTGAAGATCTCTTGGACAAGGGATTTATCAGGCCGAGCGTGTCGCCCTGGGGAGCACCAGTGCTCTTTGTGCGAAAGAAGGACGGAAGCTTACGACTCTGCATCGACTACAGGGGAATCAACAAGGTTACAATAAAGAACAAGTATCCCCTGCCCAGAATCGGCGACCTCTTCGATCAACTGCGGGGAGCGAAGGTTTTCTCCAAAATTGATCTGCAATCGGGCTACCACCAACTTCGAGTGCGGGACGAGGACATACCAAAGACTGCCTTCCGGACCCGATATGGACACTATGAGTTTACGGTTATGCCCTTCGGACTGACAAACGCCCCCGCGGTATTTATGGATATGATGAACCGCATCTTCAGACCTTACATTGATCGGTTCGTGGTGGTCTTCATCGACGACATCCTGATCTATTCTACCACCGACGAGGAGCACGAGGATCATTTGCGAACGATTCTCCAGACCCTTCGGAACCAGAAACTGTTCGCGAAACTCAAGAAATGTGAATTTTGGTTACGTGAAGTGGGCTTCCTAGGACATGTAATCTCAGCAGAAGGAATTGCAGTGGACCCCAAGAAAGTGGAAGCTGTACTCAGCTGGCAGCCGCCAACCACAGTGACGGAGATCCGCAGCTTTTTGGGCCTGGCAGGATACTACCGACGCTTCGTCGAGGGCTTTTCGAAGATAGCCGCCCCCCTGAACCGTTTGACCAGAAAAGGGGAGAAGTTCATTTGGACGGCTCGATGTCAGGAGACCTTCGAAGAATTAAGACGAAGGCTAACCAGTGCACCAGTACTTGTACTACCGAACCCCGGAGAGGACTACGAAGTGTATTGCGACGCGTCAAGGATCGGCCTTGGAGGTGTGTTGATGCAACAAGGGAAGGTGATAGCCTATGCTTCCAGGCAACTAAAAGAATACGAGAAGAACTATCCGACGCACGACTTGGAGCTGGCCGCAGTGGTATTCGTTTTGAAGCTTTGGAGACACTACCTCTTTGGCGTCCACTGTACTGTATTTTCGGACCACCAAAGTCTGAAATACCTGTTTACCCAGAAGGAGCTGAACTTGCGGCAGAGACGGTGGTTGGAGCTACTAAAGGATTATGACCTGACAATCCAATACCACCCCGGGAAAGCCAACGCGGTAGCAGACGCGTTGAGTAGAAAAGCACAACAAGAAGCAACACCTGCAGGCGGGTTAACTGAGCAGGATAGCTTGATCGCGGAGTTTGCGAGTATGAAATTAGAAGTGGTACCGGCGGGCACAGTAGCACGACTGCTAACCTTGGTAGTCAAGCCAACACTGCTCGAGAGGATTCGGGAAGGGCAACAGACTGACCCTTACTTGCAGCTCGTGCGAAACAAGATCCTCCCCGACCAAGAGAACGACTTTTCAACGGAAGCCGACAGCACCCTACGTTTCCGTGGGCGGATTTGCGTGCTAGATTCGAAAGAGTTAAAGGAGGAAATCTTAACTGAGGCACACCGCGCCCCTTATGCGGCGCATCCGGGGGGTACGAAGATGTACAGGGACCTTAAGCAGACCTTCTGGTGGCCAAAATTGAAGATGGATGTGACACAACACGTAGCCCACTGCCTAGTGTGTCAACAGGTCAAGGCGGAACACCAGCGACCCGCAGGAAAACTACAGCCGCTACCAGTGCCAGAATGGAAGTGGGATCAAATCACCATGGATTTTGTCACGGGGTTCCCACGCTCGCAGCAGGGCCACGACACGATCTGGGTTGTTGTAGACCGCTTAACCAAGTCAGCGCACTTCCTACCGATTCATACGACGTGGACCCGGGACCGACTACCCCAAGTTTACCTCAGCGAGATCGTGAGGCTACATGGAGTTCCAGCATCCATTACCTCGGACAGGGACACGCGTTTTGTTTCAAAGTTCTGGCAAAGCCTACAGCGGGCTTTAGGGACGAGACTGCAGTTTAGCACAGCCTTCCACCCCCAGACAGACGGACAGTCTGAGCGGGTGATTCAGACCCTAGAGGACCTGCTACGCGCCTGTGTACTTGACTGGGGAGACGGTTGGTCACGTTACTTGCCCCTCGTGGAATTTGCCTACAACAACAACCACCAGGCCAGCATACATATGGCACCCTTCGAAGCCTTATATGGAAGACGTTGTCGATCCCCGATCTGTTGGGACGACTTGGGAGAGCGGAAGTTCTTGGGACCCGATTTAGTGGAAGAAACTGAAGCAAAGATACGACTCATTTGACAGCGCCTACTCACTGCCCAGAGTCGACAGAAAAGCTACGCAGACCGTAGGCGACGCGACTTGGAATTCCAAGTGGGAGATCACGTGCTCTTGCGTGTTTCGCCAACCAGGGGGATCAAACGCTTCGGACTGAAGGGCAAGCTGAGCCCGCGATTTGTTGGGCCATTCGAGATCCTAGAGCGCATCGGCCCGGTGGCTTACCGCCTTGCCCTACCACCTAACCTCGACCGTGTCCACGACGTGTTCCACGTCTCGATGCTCAGAAGATACCTCTCCGACCCGTCACATGTTCTGGACGTCTCTGCACTAGAGTTGAAAGAGGATCTAAGCTTCGAGGAAACCCCAGTGCGGATACTAGCAAGGGAAAGTAAAACGTTGAGAAACCGAGCCATTCCCTACGTGAAGGTGCTCTGGAGCAACCACGAGGAGCGAGAAGCGACGTGGGAGTCGGAGTCGAAAATGAGGGAGTGCTACCCCAATCTCTTCACCGCAACCCAGGATTGAGTTTCGGGGACGAAACTCATTTTTAAGAGATGAGTGGTGTAGTAACCGCTGGTTTATTGTTTTTTTTGGTGTTCTTTATTTGGGGTTTTATTTGCATCTTGTGCGCTTGAGGGGTCCGGTGCGTGATCTTTTCCTTCTTCTCTTCTTGGCAGACCGTCGGGGCTCGCGGGTATTTTTTAGGCGTTAGAGCTCGCGAAACGGAGCGCGGCGTCGCGACCGGATTTATTTTCCGACTCCGGATTCTCCCACAATAAATTCCGGAAGTTTGTTAGCAGCCCAGGCGACCGGCATGATTTTCGAGGCACGCCGGACCCAGGTTCGAACTCGAAATCCTCATTTCTTGTTGACCGGGGTTTTGGGTTTATTTCTTCCCGCTATCCGCTTCGCGATCGTTTAAATTTTTGGTAGTTTGGGGATTTTGGGTTAAGCCCCTGTTGCGCCAGACCAGCTAATTAATTCATTCCGGTTGGGGAATTAGGGTTCGACCCTCATAACTCTCTGCTACCCCCACCTTGGACGAACCGTACCCGAACACGGACGAGGAACTGCTTCCCCTTCCTCTTCCTCTTCTCCCTGCGATTGATTGGTGCGGGGATCTACGGCGAAGCGATCGAGGAGAGGAGAAACGATCGCACACCCCCGGGACGATCCCGCTTCTTGCAACCCCGACGCCGCGACCAAGGTAAGCGGTGAATTTATTTTCTTGCTATTTCTTGTTTCGAGCAAGGGGTAGGGGAAATCCTTTGTAATGTCGGGGTGGGTTTTCCTTCGTCTCGTGCCGCGTGCGAGGCGATTTTGGGGACCAAACGGGAGGCCGCCGCTGCCGTGGTTAAACGGGAGGCCGCCGCCGCCGTCACCGTGTTCACGGGGTCACCGCCGGAGCCGCCGTGATCGCGGGATCGCAACTGGAGCCGAAATCACTGTTCACGGGAGGGGATTTCTGGCCGCGGTCCACACAAGCCGGCGTGCACCCGGTGCACGCCATCGAGGCCCGGGGGCGCAGACCCGGCGCACAGGGCCGTGCGCCAGGCCGCGCGGTGCACGCCCTGGGCGTGCACCCGGTTCGCACTGCCGCCGCGGGAAACCGTGGACCCGGCGCGCGCTCCTGGTCGTGCGCGGCCCGGCCCAAGACGCCCCGGTCCACCGCCGCCGCGTGGTCCCGGCCCGCGCCACTGCCGCCCGCCGTCGTGGACCCGGTCCACGCCTGGACCCGTGCACCCGTTTTCAGAAAAAGGGTCCAGAAGCTCCTTTTTAGCCCGTTTCGCCCCGTTTTTGAGTGTTTTAAACCACGACGATGTTTTTAACGAATAAATTTTGTTGTAGCTGCTCGGGCGCGCGGCGAGGGTATTTTGGTTGGAGTTTCCACACGTCTCTTTCTTCGTGTTTGAGGTGGGTTTTATTTTGGGATCAAACGTCAGGTTCCCGACAGTTGTACTTCAACTTTAAACAATTCAAGTTATTTTGTTTTATGTTAAATTAAGAAGAATTGCAAGGTACTTGTTGATACTAATCTGGTAGTCCTTATGCCACTATTATCTCGTATACTATTATTGTTGGTTACTTGGCTCGAGGCTGCAGCACGCGCACCCTCGATTTGGCCACCGCTAAGGGTGTGCTTTTCCGGAAAAGTGGTCTATGACCCGTGTAAACCCACGAGGTGACGTAGTGGGGGCCCCCGCAGGTGGGGGGTTTGAGGCGCCGAGGTGCGAGCGGTGTGACCCGTCGGGGTAGGTGCCCGACGTGGTTTACCGAGGTAGGTGCTCGGTGGGGACGCCGGGGTAGGTGCCCGGATTAGGTTATGCAGGTGTGCGTGGTTATTCCCAGTTTGGGAGGATGTTGCTCCGGATAGTTTATGGTTGGGCGCACTTCTTTTTCCTGCTTTCCTTATTATTCTATATTGTCGTTGACTTCCCACTCTGTGACAGGATCCTTCCGGGGAGAGTGATAGGCGACGGTGAGGCCGAGGCTGGAGTTTTCGGGTCTACGGAGACCCCGTATTGTATTTTCCTCCTTATTGACGCTTTCCATTTATTACGGTAGTCTCATGTGTGGTTCTCGATACCTTCGTGGGGTCGGTAGGATGTCGGCAACTTCTGCTTATTTAATAAACCTTCCTTTCTCTCTTTGTTGGCCGCTTTCAAACAGAAAAAGAAAAAAAAAAACAAACCCAAAAGGAATTGCGAAAACCGCTTTCAAAATCTAGGTGTCGTGTGGGCACTGTTTTCAAACCTTGTGGATTTATGGATCTTTAAAAAGGGATTTCCAAACCTGAGTGTCGTGTGGGCACTGTTTTCAAAACCCTGTGGTTTTATGTGGCTTTCGAAACCGTTTTTCAAAATATTCTAGGCGTCGTGTGGGCGCCGTTTTTAACAATTGTGGATTTATCCTTTCAAACCAACCGGCCATGAAAATGGTTTAGTTGTAATACTTGTATGTTTGTATGAATGAACGCTGAACTGTTGTGATTGAATTGTGGTTTGTGTTTGGACACTGTACTGATCGCGACGCCGTGCATATACAGGGGAGACTCTGTCCGTGTGCAGAGTGACCTAGTGTATGCGGCGGGTCTGGGCACGCACCGAGGAAGAGAGCTTTTCAAAAAAAAAAAAGGGGGGTTTATTTCGAGCCAAATGACCTTTTTTGTGTACTGTTTCCGCTGAACGAAAACCCTCGGGGCGTGACAGTAACGACCCGACCCACTAGCAATAATAACTCGTTGGGCCCAAACCACAGTCCAAAATGCTTAACCCCAGTTATTATTACTAGTGCCCATGTCTCTTATTGTCACGTCCCGGAGGTTTTAAAACAGCGGAAAAACGTGTATGTTATTATTATTATTTTTTTTCTTGGAATTAACCTCGCCTCCGGTGCGCGCCAGACCCGCCACATATACAAATTCACTCCCCAAACGGACGGAGTCTCCTTTGTATATGTATGGCGTTTCAAACACGGCTTGTACTTTAACCATTCAATCACAGAGCAGTAAAAAGGAGAGATCACACTTGACCATAACTATAATCACCACATCACGAAAGAAAGGATAAATCCATAGGTTTGAAAGACAGTGTCCACACGACACCCGGTTTTACAAAACATTTCCGCAATCTCCTTTAAGCGGCTACATTGCTTGAAAGGATAAATCCACGGGTTTGGAAATCAGTGCCCACACGACACTTAGTTTGAAAATACTTTTGAAATCATTTTGATATTTGAAAACGAGCCGCATATATAAGTCACAGAAAGCAAAGATACGAGATGTCATCCCTAAGCTAAGATCTCAACCCAACATCCACATTAGTCCACTAACAAGCAATCACAAGCTTACTAACCAAAACAATAAAAGATAACCGCGAGTAAATAAAATGTTCATTAGCATCAAATGGCTAAGGTCCTCTAAACGCTGCCTCACCTTCGTCCCGGTTCCCACCCCTGCTCGGACCTGTCACAGTGTCGGTAGTCAGTGACTAATAAAGTAGATGATAAACAAGTAAATGCTATAGATACTGTAATGAACAAACCGATACACCAGAGCATTCCACTTCCCCCTCATGAATCGCCATATCCCCTGTCCAAAAACATGCTGGGCACCTACCCCAGAGTTACTGCGCTCATTCCTTGGTGCTTCCAACCCCTCTACTGCCCAAGAAGCAGTCGCCTCACCGTGAGGGGTCCCTATCATCACTAGTTGTGGGGTACACGGGTCAATGTACCATCTTTCCAGAAAAATACACCCTGTGCGGTGGCCAGACCGCCGGTGTGCGTGTAAGCAATTATGAGTATGTATGCCGAAAACCGGCGTGCACTAGGGCACTGCGACCTCTGTCGCCTCAGTTAGAAGTAAAAACGGGATTCTCATGCAATGGGGTTAGACAGTTTACCAAAGAACATCTACTTTAATTTCACGAAATACACGGGAACGACTAAACACCAGAATTGCCAAAAGGTACCCACCTCAAATCGCGTCGACCGGAACTTCGCAAATTGACCTGTTCCTTCGGACGACACCCAGCCCTAAAAGAAAGTCCCCCAACAGGGCATAACAAGTAAGATACAACTATCATAGGGAAAACACGACTCCAAAAGCGCAAACAAAAGGACTACCGAGCGGAGGCGGCGGCGACGAAGCGGCCCCCTGCGCGGCACACGCACCGCGTGCGGTGCAGCCGCGCGGGAGCCTGCCCCGCGCGGCGCATGCGTGTGGGTTATGTTAAATATGGATCTGAATAGAGGAAAAAACACCTAGAGGGGGGTGAATAGGTGTAAACAATAAAAACTCCAAAATCTTTGCGTAACAAAAACCAAATGCGGAAAAGTAAATAACACGCAAAGATTTTACGTGGAAAACTCCAAACCAGGAGTAAAAAACCACGGGACCGATCACACGGTGAAATCCACTAAGATTAAACACGTACAAAGGTGATATACCGTGTAGTATCCTAACTTTTCTGGTGTCGTTGTTGACCCTTGTCGTTTAATGTTAGTTGAAAGTGCCATTTCTTATCGACTTTTGGTGAGTTGTGTTTTGGTGCACGTTAGTATTTTTCGGTGATAGAGCTCGAAAAATGATGAACGGCGGCGCGATCGGATCTGAAATCGAACTTACGGATCTCCCGGAATAGAATTTGGAAGTTCACGAAGTTTGCAGCGAGCATAGAAATCCGTGCAACGTGATTTGAACGCTTTTCGAAGCAACGGGGAAGGTTTCTTTTAGATCAGGTTAGCGACCGTCTTTGTGCGAGTGCGAACGGGTAGATTATTTAACCTTCCTGTTAATCCATTAAGTGGGCGTTTTGTGATTCAGGGTGTTGGTGGGTTTTCGTAGGTAGATTAATAGCAACCTCTTTTGAGAACGTGGACGGGAAAATGGGAATTTGAAATTTAAGTTTCGAAATTCGAAGAAAAATGGGGGAGGCGAGAGAGAGAGGGGAGGAAGATCTCGTAGGGTGATTAACGCAAATGAGCGGGGATTGGATCCGGCATCTCCTTCCTGGAACGATTGGATCATCTCCACCGTTACCGCAAGGTGAGCATTATATGTTTCTTGGGTTTCCTTCGTTTTTGGATTGTCGTCTTCTTTTGGGGTTTTGGGGAGCGGATGCCCCAGTCGCCGCCGCCGCCGCTGCCGTCGCTGCCGCCGTTGCCGCCGCGCCGCGCCCGTGCGGGCATGCGCCCGCACGGGGCTCTGCTGCAGCGCGCCGCCCGTGCGGGGCCTCGCCCGCGCGGGGCGGCCTGCTGCCGCGTCGACCGCACGGGGCCTTGCCCGCGCGGGGCGGCTTGCTGCCGCGCCGCTGCGCCGTACCCGTGCGGGCATGAGCCCGCACGGGGCTCTGTTGCCGCCGCGCCGCGCCCTTGCGGGCATGCGCCGCGCCCGTGCGGGCATGCGCCCGCACGGGGCTCTGCAGCAGCGCGCCGCCACCCGCGCGGGGCCTCGCCCGCGCGGGGCGGCCTCCTGCCACGCCGCTGCGCCTTGCCCGTGCGGGCATGCGCCCGCACGGGGCTCTACTGCCGCGCGCCGCACGCGCGGGGCCTCGCCCCCCTGGGGCGGCCTGCTGTCGCGCCGCTGCGCCGCGCCAGTGCGGGCATGCGCCCGCACGGTGCTCTGCTGCCGCGCGCCGCCTGTGAGGGGCCTCGCCCGCGAGGGGCGGCCTGCTGTCGCGCCGCCCACGCGGGGACCTTCCCCGCGCGGGGCGGCCTGCTGCTGCGCTGCTGCGCCGCGCCCGTGCGGGCTTGCGCCCGCACGGGGCTCTGTTGCTGCGCGCCGCCGCCCGCGTGGGGCGGCCTGCTGCCGCGCCGCCCGCACGGGGCCTTCCCAGCGCGGGGCGGCTTGCTGCCGCGCCGCCCGCACGGGGCCTTCCCCGCGCGGGGCGGCCTGCTGCCGCGCCGCTGCGCCGCGCGCCCGCACGGGGCTCTGCTGCCGCCCGCCGCCCCCGCGGGGCGGCCTGCTGCCGTGACGCCCGCGCGGGGCCTCGCCCGCACGGGGCAGCCTCCTGCCGCGCTGCTGCGCCACGCCCGTGTGGGCATGCGCCCACACGGGGCTCTGCTGCCGCGCGCCGCCCGCGCGGGGCGGCCTGCTGCCGCGCCGCCCGCGCGGGGCCGTTGCCCGCGCGGGGCGGCCTTTTGCCGCGCCGCTGCGCCGCGCCCGTGCGGGCATGTGCCCGCACGGGGCTCTTTTGCCGCGCGCCGCTGCCCGCGCGGGGCGGCCTACCGCTGCGCCGCCCGCATGGGGCTCTGCCGCCGTGCCACCCACATGGGCATGCGCCCGCGCGGGGCTTGCTGTCGCCTCCGCACGGGGCTCTGCCGCCGCGCCGCCCGCGTGGGCATGCGCCCGCGCTGGGCTTGCGGCGGCCGCCGCCGCTCGGCTCCTTTCGTGTTCCCGTCGTGTGCATTCGTGTCCCGTTTGGCACTTAATTACTGTTGAGCCGTTCGTGTGTGGTGTCTTCGCTAATCTTCGGTCTTACTGGTTGTTTTCTTGGGACTCCGTAGGTCGGGTTGTCGTTCAAGGGCTGTGAGTCAACTGCAGGTGTTCCGACCAAACGCTGTTCAGGTGGGTGCTCTCCTCTGTCAAACCAGGAATGTGGTAAATGAAATTATGTTTTGTCATGAATAAAGCAACACTTATATTATGGTCATGCCTAACCCCTATTTTACATAAGCATGTTGTTACTAATATCTCTGGCGACTGTGGGTCGCTCTGGTTTATGATACAAACATTTACATGTTATGAGCCCAAGGTTTGCTTGCACGCACACCGGCGGTTTGGCCACCGCACAGGGTGTATTTTTTTGGAAAGATGGCACGTTGGCCCATGTACCCCGCGACTAGTGGTGATGGGGACCTCACACGGCTGCTCATGTACCTCACGAGCGTCGTGGAGGGGTATAAGCGAATCACGAGAGGCAGGTGCACATGTTGGATTGTTACAGGAGCAAGGGCATATGTTTGACGGTTACTGGGGCAGGCACGCATGTACGCATGTTGATGGTTGCAGGGTACCGTGGCTCTCTTGGGAGAGGATGAGCACGGACGCGTTGGTGGCGGTTTGCATTATTTTCAGTTCCATTATCGCATATATATTGTTTACCCTGGTTTATGTTGCATCATGGTAGTGTTACTGACCCCCCACTCTGTGAGAGGTAGGTCGGGCGCGGGCACGGGACGGATGTGAGGACGGTCTAGGAAGATGTTTCATTTTTAGCATCTCTTTCGAGTGACAGTGCGAGGTTTTATTCATGTATATCTCCTTAGTTTTTCATGCTGCGTGAGTGGGTTCGTCTGTGCTTGTGTGGATGTTCAAACTACTGTGGTGACTCTGTTTGCTTTCTTACTCCGCAGTTTTCGGCCTATTTTCAAACCAGGAAAAACGTTTGCGAAAACGTCTTTTAAAACAACGAGTGTCGTGTAGGCACCGATTTGAAAACCCATGGATTTATCCTTTCTAAATGTCGACGACCGTGTTAAGTAGTTATAGTACTCTCTCTTACTCTTGTGAGCGATGATTGTGGTTAAAGTGTGAACGAGATTACATGAGGGTTGGTATGGCTGTCTAAGTTTAAACCGCCGTGCATGTGCATAGGAGACTCCGCTCTCGGGGTCGTGGAATTTGCACGTGTGGCAGGTCTGGCGCGCACTGGGGGACCCGGTAAAGAAAAATTTTAATATTTCACATTTTCCTCTTAACCGAAAAACCCCCGGGGCGTGACAGATTAAATGGTATCAGAGAAAAACGCACTTTAACCACAGTGGTCGGCATCCAACATCCACAGAGCACTATACCACTGGCGGCTAACCGATGAGATAATCGAGCAATAGGTGCGTAGAGCGCGAGTGTTTTGGGGACAGGATGATAGTGCTTTCGGTCAGTCGTAGGTCTTGGTGCTAGACCAGTTAAGTCTAGGATTGACTTGTTTTCTTTGTGTACGCGGATGACGGCCTGGACTTGGTCTTCAATCAACAGCGCGGGAATGGAAGTGACGGCTATGACAGCTGCGGAGGACCGGCTACTGCGGCAACAGTTTCACGACGTGGCCGGGCAACTGCCAACGCTCACAGAAGTCATGGAATACCAATGACATAAGTTACCCGCCTTCCGAGAAGCAGTCGACAGGGCCACGTCGGTGGAACGGGAAGTGGCCAATACGCCCGACCAGTAGGAGGACCGGGAGCCGGCCACCCAAGTATCCGAAGACGCAGTAAGGAACCAGAAGCACGCCGACGAGGGGACCGGAATCGGGGGAGACCGACCAGGCAACGTCTGCGGAGGAGCACACCGGGTGATCGACTATTCCTGGAAGCATGATCATTGCTCCATTGTGGCAAGGCGGGGAATCTTTGCTCTTACTCCCCCCTGAACCCGGGTACAACCCCTTCAACGGCACGGCACGAGTAAGAGGTCCCACGCGACGGCATGACAGAGGACGCCCTGCCCCGGATGAAGTAGTAGCAGAGACACCCTACCCTTAGTTCTCCCTCTTCGATTATGACCCAGTTTCGACATCAGGAGTATCCCACCTCTTCACTTCTGGCGTTACCGCTCCTACCAATAGTTAGTTAAGTTAGATCCCTTTGTAGTATGATGTCGGCCCAGACCCCTGGACGACCCATAGAAATGGATAGTTTTTTTACCTTCCTACCCGTTATGGTTGGGAAGGCTATCATGTCTTTGGGACTTAAGGGGTAAACCCCGCTGAGGGTTTTCGACGTAGGACTAGGGAAAATTATAGGCTCCGCTTCAAGACAACTCCAGGAGTATGAACGAAACTACCCTACGCATGACCTGGAACTTGCGACTGTCGTATTCACCTTCAAACTCTAGAGGCGCTACCCGTGTGGGGCTCACTGCAACATCTTTTCGGATCACCGGAGTCTCGAATATCTTCCCACACAGAAGGAATTGAACCTACGACAAAGTCGTTGATTGGAACCGTTAGAGGACTACGGTCTGGCCATGTTTATTACCCCCTCCGGAAGGGCAAACGCAGTTGCCGGCGCCTTGAGTAGGAAGGGTCAGACAGAAGTACTGCTAAGGAGCGCCCCCACTCGGCACGAGCGTGTTATCGCGGTTCTCTCGCGGAAGAGATTGGATGTGACGCCCCACTTCCCAGGGGGTCACCCATCCTAGAACTACTCTAGCTCTAGCACGCTTAACTCTCATGTTCCTCTTGGATCTTGCTACCATCCAAAATGCTATAGCCGGGTTAGAGATTTAGTCCTATTATATCATTTATATAGAGGAATAATCCAAATTCCGGGGGTGTCACATTCTTCCCCCCTTTAAGCCCTGACGTCCACGTGAGGCTCAAGCACGCTCACAAGCACCAGGCGATGTGAGACTCGTCTCGCTAGCCTTAGCCGACCTTGTGAGGAGCTGCACTCCACTCACAACGGTCATTATCCGGGGAGCCTCGCTCTACCCGCTATATAACCCTGGCTCAGCCGAGACTCATCTCACATTTCCGGCTGGTGAATGGCTCTGATACCAACTGTGACGCCCCACTTCCCAGGGGGTCACCCATCCTAGAACTACTCTAGCTCTAGCACGCTTAACTCTCATGTTCCTCTTGGATCTTGCTACCATCCAAAATGCTATAGCCGGGTTAGAGATTTAGTCCTATTATATCATTTATATAGAGGACTAATCCAAATTCCGGGGGTGTCACATTGGAGGTGGTACCAGCCGGTACAGTTTGGCGACTCTCATTCCTAGTAGTCAAGCCGACCCCGTTTGAGAAAAATCTTAGAAGGTCAAAGGACAGACACGCAGCTGAAGCTTACAAAGGGCAAGTCCACTTCGAAGACCGAGAGAGCGATGTTTCAGTGGGCACGAGCAACGCAACCCGGTTCCGGGGACATATTTACGTACCCTACCTGCCCAATTTAAAGGACGAGATTCTAACGGAGGCGCACTGTGCTCCCTACACAGCGCACCCGGGTGGCACCAAGACGTACTGAGATCTGAAGCGGACGTTTTGGGGTGGCCGTCAATGAAGAAGGACGTAACACGAGTCGTGGCGCACTGTCTGGGTTGTCAACAAGAAAAAAGGCCGAGCACCAGCGCCGGCGGAGATATTGCAGCCACCACCGGTACTGGAATGGAAGTGGGGGCGGATCACCATGGATTCCGTCACGGGGTTTCCGCGAGTGCAGGAAGGTCATGACGCAATCTGGGTGGTAGCGGATCGTGTGACAAGACAGCTCATTTCCTACCTATCCCTACGACGTGGACCCGCGACCGCTTGGCGCAGGTCTACATCAACCATTTTGAGAGACTACATGGGGTATACCTCAGCTGGCAGCCGCAGGTGACCGCCCAAGTCGGCAGAAGAACTACGCAGATTGAAGACGACGGAACTTGGAGTTTCTAGTTGTGAAGCACGTTTGCTCCGGGTCTCGCCATTCCAGGGATCAAACGGTTCGGACTACGGGGCAAGTTGAGCCCGCGTTTTCTCGGACCTTTTGAAAACCCTGGAGCGCATCGGCCCGGTAAGCTATTGTTGAACGCCGCCACCGAATCCCAACCGGGTGCACATCGTTGTTCATGCTCCGATGCTCCGAAAGTATCTCGCGGATTTGTCACTTATTCGGGAGGTTTCCGCTTTTGAGCGGCGAGAGGACTTGAGCTTCGAGGAGGCACAAATACGGATTTGGCACGGGAAGACAAAGAGTTACGCAACCGGGTAATCCCCTACGTGAAGGTGCTGTGGAGTAATCACGAAGAACGCGAAGCGACATGGGAATTGGAAACGAGGATGAGAGAGTGTTTTCCTGCTTTGTCTAGCAAAGAAGAAAGTTAAGTTTCAAGGACGAAACTTCTTTTAAGTGGTGAGTGATGTAGTATCCTAACTAATCTGGTGTCGTTGTAGACCCTTGTCGTTTAATGTTAGTTGAAGGTGCCCTTTCTTATTCACTTTTGGTGAGTAGTGTTTTGGTGTACGTTAGTATTTTTCGGTGATAGAGCTCGAAAAATGATGAATGGCGGCGCGATCGGATCTGAAATCGGACTTACGGATCTCCCGGAATAGAATTTGGAAGTTCACGGAGTTTGCAGCGCGCATCGAAATCCGTGCAACGTGATCTGCACGCTTTTTGAAGCAATGGGGTAGGTTTCTTTTAGATCAGGTTAGCGACCGTTTTTGTGCGAGTGCGAACGGGTTGATTATTTAACCTTCCTGTTAATCCATTAAGTGGGCGTTTTGTGATTCAGGGTGTCGGGGGTTTTCGTAGGCAGATTAATAGCAACCCCTTTCGAGAACGTGGACGGGAAAAAGGGAATTTGAAATTTAAGTTTCAAAATTTGA
Organism: Tillandsia leiboldiana; assembly: GCA_029204045.2. Taxonomy (NCBI): domain Eukaryota; kingdom Viridiplantae; phylum Streptophyta; class Magnoliopsida; order Poales; family Bromeliaceae; genus Tillandsia; species Tillandsia leiboldiana. The sequence continues at coordinate 22,610,927 of CM055071.1, forward strand.
AGAAAAATGGGGGAAGCGAGAGAGATAGGGGAGGAAGATCTCGTAGGGTGATCAACGCAAAGGAGCGGGGATTGGATCCGGCGTCTCCTTCCTGGAACGATGGGATCATCTCCATCGTTACCGCAAGGTGAGCATTATATGTTTCTTGGGTTTCCTTCGTTTTTGGGTCGTCGTCTTCTTTTGGGGTTTTGGGGAGCGGATGCCCCAGTCGCCGCCGCCGCCGCTGCCGTCGCTGCCGCCGTTGCCGCCGGGCCGCGCCCGTGCGGACATGCGCCCGCACGGGGCTCTGCTGCCGCGCGCCGCCCGCGCGGGGCGTCCTGCTGCCGCGCCGCCTGCGCGGGGCCCCTACCAGCGCGGGGCGGCCTGCTGCCGCGTCGCTGCGCTGCGCCTTTGCGGGCATGCGCCCGCACGGGGCTCTGTTGCCGCCGCGTCGCGCCCGTGTGGGCATGCGCCCGCACGGGGATCTACAGCCGCGCGCCGCCGCCCGCGCGGCGACTTGCCCGCGCGGGGCGGCCTGCTGCCGTGCCGCCCGCGCGGGGCGGCCTGCTGCCGTGCCGCTGCGTAGCGCCCGTGCGGGCATGCGCCCGCACGGGGCTCCGCTGCCGAGCGCCACCCGCGCGGGGCCCTTGCCTGCGTGGGGCGGCTTGCTGCCGCGCCGCTGCGCCGCCCCTGTATGGGCATGCGCCCGCACGGGGCTCTGTTGCTGCGCGCCGCCGCCCGCGCGGGGCGGCTTGCTGCCGCGCCGCTGCGCCGCGCCCGTGCGGGCATGCGCCCGCACGGGGATCTGCTGCTGCGCACCGCCCGCGCGGGGCGGCCTGCTGCCGCGCCGCCGGCGCGGGGCCTCGCCCGCGCGGGGCCTCGCCCGCGCGGGGCAGCCTCCTGCTGCACCGCTGTGCCGCGCCCGTGCGGGCGTGCGCCCGTGCGGGCATGCGCCCGCATGGGGCTCTGCTGCCGCGCGCCGCCCGCGCGGGGCGTCCTGCTGCCGCGCCGCCCGCGCGGGGGCTTGCCCGCGCGGGGCTCTGCCGCCGCGCCACCCGCGTGGGCATGCACCCGCGCGGGCCTTGCTGTCGCCGCCGCGCGGGGCTCTGCCGCGTCGCTGCCCGGGTGGGCATGCGCCCGCGCGGGGCTTGCAGCCGCCGCCACCGCTCGGCTCCTTTCGTGTTCCCGTCGTGTGCGTTCGTGTCCCGTTTGGCACTTAATTACTGTTGAGCCGTTCGTGTGTGGTGTCTTCGCTAATCTTCGGTCTTACTGGTCGTTTTCTGGGGACTCCGTAGGTCGGGGTGTCGTTCGGGGGCTGTGAGTCAACTGCAGGTGTTCCGACCAAACGCTGTTCAGGTGGGTGCTCTCCTCTGTCAAACCAGGAATGTGGTAAATGAAATTATGTTTTGTCATGAATAAACAACACTTATATTATGATCATGTCTAACCCCTGTTTTACATAAGCATGTTATTACTAATATCTCTAGCGACTGTGGGTCGCTCTGGTTTATGATACACACATTTACACGTTATGAGCCCCTGGTTTGCTTGCACGCACACCGGCGGTTTGGCCACCGCACAGGGTGTATTTTTTCGGAAAGATGGCACGTTGGCCCGTGTACCCCACGACTAGTGGTGATGGGGACCTCTCACGGCTGCTCACGTACCGCACGAGCGTCGTGGAGTGGTATAAGCAAATCACGAGAGGCAGGTGCACATGTTGGATTGTTACAGGAGCAAGGGCATATGTTTGACGGTTACAGGGGCAGGTACGCATGTACGCATGTTGATGGTTACAGGGTACCGTGGCTCTCTTGGGAGGGGATGAGCACGGACGCGTCGGTGGCGGTTTGCATTATTTTCAGTTTCCATTATCGCATATATATTGTTTACCCTGGTTTATGTTGCATCCTGGTAGTGTCACTGACCCCCCACTCTGTGACAGGTTGGTCGGGCGCGGGCACGGGACAGATGTGAGGACGGTCTAGGAAGATGTTTCATTTTTAGCATCTCTTTCGAGTGACAGTGCGAGGTTTTATTCATGTATATCTCCTTAGTTTTTCGTGCTGCGTGAGTGGGTTCGTCTGTGCTTGTGTGGATGTTCAAACTACTATGGTGACTCTGTTTGCTTTCATACTCCGCAGTTTTCGGCCTATTTTCAAACCAGGAAAAACGTTTGCGAAAACGGCTTTTAAAACAACGAGTGTCGTGTAGGGACCGATTTGAAAACCCATGGATTTATCCTTTCTAAATGTCGACGGCCGTGTTAAGTAGTTATAGTACCCTTTCTTACTCTTGTGAGCCATGATTGTGGTTAAGGTGTGAATGAGATTACATGCTGGTTGGTATGCCTGTCTAAGTTGAAACCGCCGTGCATGTGCAAAGGAGACTCCGCTCTCGGGGTCTAGGAATTTGCACGTGTGGCAGGTCTGGCGCGCACTGGGGGACCCGGTAAAGAAAAATTTTCATATTTCACGTTTTCCGCTTAACCGAAAAACCCCCGGGGCATGAATACCGTACTCACACGCGACTCAACCTTTTTCCATACACTCCAAGTAGATTTTCTCCGCTCGCTCCGCAACGCGCCTCGAATCCACGATTTGCGTTCAATGCCGAATCCACGACGTCCAACGTCGAGTCCACGACGTTCAACCGAATCCACGGTCTCCACCAAGTAGTACGTATCGATCACACGAACGTACCTCGCTCCGAATCCACGAGAGCGGTAGCACCTTGAGTCCACAAGGCCACGCGAATCCACGCGCCGATTTTTGGTAAAATCGTTGTTTGTTGGTGGTGAAAATCCGCCGAATACTTAGATCAAAGATAGATCGAAAATACCATCTAAGTATTCATTAATTTGATTCTACTCAAAATCCGAGTTTGAAATCCTAGAATCAAATTAATCAATATAGATGAAGAAACATAGAATAGATCTAGTTTTTCCCTTTCTTCTCTATATGTGGATTTTTGTAATTTTCGGTCGTACCCTAAAAAATGAAAAATAGGGTTTATTTATAGGTTAGAAATGTCACGCCCCGAGTTCAAAAACCAGTGTATAATTTTTTTATTTTTTATTTTTTTTTTAAATCAGAGTTGCAAATCATCCAGGGCAATGACAGACCGCCACATATATAGAAGAGTCCCAATCCTCTATGGAATTGAGCCTTTTCTATATATGCACGGCTAGAGTGGCAACAATCATCAGAGTACTAACTACGTACTACAAATAATAATAATATTACAAATTTCTTTTACAACTATCTTTACAAATATACAACTAAAATACAATTTCCTTTCTCTCAAACATCTATTACATAACTTTTCGGCTGTCCAGGGTCAACCTCTATATCGATACCTCGCCAATTCGTCCCGACATCCCAACACCCTCTCGACCTGAAAAACAGTCACCCGAGGGTGTGAGACACACCGGAGTGTATCCCAGTGGGCACGACGAGCCGAGAAATAGCAGATCGTACCTACTGGTATACAATACTAGCGGATAGTAAAGATCACATTAGGTAAGCATTTATGAAGCGAATGAATAACCAACAGGAATTAATATAATCTTGACAGGAATATAATGAACCAAGCATGCTGAATAATTGTATAGGCAGGTATCAAACAAATGAATATCTTCAAACCGAAATCAGGAATCATGAGATATGATAAAAGCAGGCTAAACAGGCAACATATGCAATAGGTACTGATCATGCTAGAATATGGAAGTATAAAAGCTATGCATCAATCATAAGAATATCAAGTTCCCAATCAATGCCACTATTGGTCACGAAGACTCATGCCACTATCTGGCACCTATCTGGCTGACATAACCCCGCACCCACATGTGCTATCAGGGGGCTCACGGGCCTTTCTCTAGACCACTTTATCGGTAAAGAACACTGTGACGGTGGCCAAACCGTCAGTGTACGTGAAGTACAGCGGTGCGTGGCGATCATAATGCTATGCTCAAGCTCGCGGTCCACTGACCGGGTAATCGGCAACAAGCCGGGAAAATCCCCACTGGGATGCAATAACAAAGTCAACTGAATCTCAACTCTCATGCAGGAATAATCAACTAAATCTCAACTCTTATGCAAGATCAAAGGCAAATCTCAACTCAACATAAGATCAACAGCAAATCTCAACTCAATCGTTCAGACCAACCAAACATACAAAACTAAACACATATTGTTGAGAAAACTATTTTGAAAACAGGTTTTAGGCCTAAACTTCGAAGAGCAATGCCTTTGTCCTATCAAACAAGAACAGACTCAGGCGACCCTACGATGTTCGGTAAAAATATTTATTGAATTAAATCATGTGTTTAGCAGCATAACATTTGATCAACAACAAGCCAAAACAATCCAATCAAGGATGCAATATCAGAATCAACTGAATCTCAACTTATATACAGGAATAATCATCAACTAATCCAACCAAGGATGCAATATCAGAATCAACTACTATAACATGGATCAGATATACTGATAATCAAGTATAAATGTGCAAGCTAGCTAATGACCAATCAGGCATGGCAAATGTCCAGGAATAAAGTCATAATAACTGGAAGCAACTGAGAATCAATCATGCAAAACTAACAATCTTTTTAGGAAAACATTTTGAAAACATGTTTTATGTCCAAACCTCGAAGAGCTATGCCTTCGTCCTATCAAATAAGAACAGACTCCGGCGACTCTGCGATGCTTGGAGACAAAACATTGGTTGAATAAAAACACGTTTATAGCAAAATAAAATTGATCAAAAGGAAGGCAGGCTTCAATATCATCTAGGCTAACAAGAACAGGGGTCCAACCAATACCGTACACAGAGGGCCGAAATGATAAAGCCCGGACCGAAGATAAACCCACCTGTCAAATCGCAGGCGACTAGACTGAATCGACTGTACGCTCAGAACCAGATACAAACTGGATAGACCTGAATCAAACATATTGATCAGGGATCAACTTTAACTCTAACTTATTTCAAGTCAATCTTAAACCCTTTAATTACTTAACCTCAGTGTTTGACAACCACACTTAGACCAACATAATCTTTTTCGTTTAATCTTTGGTAAAATTACCAAATTGCCCCTCTGGGAATTCCCTTTTTGAATTTCCGGAAATACTCGGGCTTAATCTTGCCGCTGGCTCAACCAGATTCTACTGGGACTCAACAGTCGGCTGGTGAAACCGCCGCAATTTCTCAAATTGCGCGATTGCCACCCGGATACCGTTAAATCGACAATTTTGCCGATTCTCGAACTGTTATCCGATTTCCGCTCAACGAGAGCCGTTGGAATCCTAACAAAAAGCTAAGGAATCTATTATACACTGTACTAAACAGTACACGAAGTCATTTTTGCATTTAAACCCCTAGGGTTCCGAAAATTGCATATTTAGTGTCTTTTTAGCACTATTTTCGCTCGTGCTTTCAACTGGAAATTCATTTTCACGAGCCGTCACTTCCAGCAGGTGACATTTAACTCACTGAACACAGTGCTCACACATTTGTGGCAGCACGCAACCCGAGGAAAACTTCGGGTCATAAAATACTCCTCTATCCTAGCCAAAATACAATTTTTGTTTCTTCAACTCGTCAAAACGATTTTCTAACGTGAGCATCATCTCCAGTGACCCCAAATTAGCCAGGAGCTCACTATTATGGTTTTTCAAACAGTCCAGAATAAACCTAGGGCCAAACATTTAACATAGAGCTTGTATACACTAAAACTCAACTTGCACTATGCCAAATAAAATTCTGTGTATACCCTATACTCAAAATAGCTCAAGAACACTGGGGCTTGCCCTATTGCAGCCCAGCAACTGCTGGTTCAACCAGAACCAACATCCTTGCTCTCACAAAGGTTCACAATGCTCATTTCACAATTCCACACAGATCATGTTTGATCTGAAGTGAGCATCAAGCTCAGGGGATGAAATGAAGCAAGTTTCATATTTACATCGAAAGCTAAATCCAGAGTTTTCTTCTCTGTGGCATTTTCACAAACACCTTAGGGGCACACTATAAGCAAACGCACACAAGCCAACATGCGAGTTGGTTCTCTGCAACCACAGCACCTTAAGCCTTCCAACTTGGATAGAGTTGATCTACTGGGCCACATGAAGCTTCCCGAGCAGACCTTCCCGGCCGGGGATGGCCGGAACGCCGGCGGCCGCATTTGGATCCCATCTCGGTTCATCCATGGCATCATGACTTTCATGATGCATGGAAGCCATGCAACAGCATGGTTGCACTCCCCTTGGTCCCAGCAACATCTCTAGGCATGTGGCCGGCGGCGGGGAAGCTCGCCGGCGCCGGAGCAAGAAGCTCGGCCGAATGCACAAAACCCGAATTTTAGGGTTTCGATCTGTGAGATGGATACTCAACCAAACTCCACCAAATTTGGAGGAGATGGTCCTTACTTCCTACAGATTTTTCCCATGATTTTATTTTTCAATTTGGTTCAGTGGTTGCCGAGTTCTCTCGAGGCGGAGCTAGGTTAGGTTTCCGGCCAACTATATCTCCCGCCAGCCATGCAACGTGCATGGGAAGCTCAGGCTTGGCAGGGAGCATTACAAAGACCTAACTAACCTACTGCTAAGGGTCTTGGGCTAAATCATTCATTGGTTAAGCGCACTCACCTTTGCCGAACTCGAGGAAGATAGGAAGAAGCCCGGTTCCCTCTTCTTCTTCCTCTCGCGACTTCGGCTAACTCCAGCAGAGTCCTCAGTCACCAGGAAAATCTCAGAGCACTCCAACTTCACCTTGGAAGAGCTTTGGTCCCAAACTTTCTTTTCTCTCTCTCTCTCTCTCTCTCGGGTTATTCTCAATGGGGTTTATGTCCCAGCCACTTAATCACTTCGGGGATAAGTCTGGGAACCACAGAGGAGATTATGATGCCTTGAATACTCCACTGACTCCTCGTGCTTCATCCCCAAGGATACCAAAAGCCACATAACATTTAATGCATTGATTCCTTTGCAAATAACCCTAAACCTAGTTCACACCAAACCCTAGGCTCCGAGTTCTCCATAATAGGTGCAAAATGCACCAACCACCTTGAGGAATTAACCTCCTTAACTTCAATACATAAAATATATAAGTTTCTTTTGAAAATAATTGAATTTCGACACTTCTCACGCAATTCGAGAAAATCCGCTCAGCGAATTGCGAAACAGACTTCGCCACGTCGTCCGGCTCGTCGAGACCTGTCAGGTAGCGTATTTGTTCGATTAATTTGGCGCTCGGATAAAATCTCGGGTCAACTAGTTCTTGTATGTCGCATATCGACGCACGCACTTCGATGCACCCGGGTCGCCAAACGCGAAATCCGTCAGTGCCATTGCGCTCAGAACGTCGAAACCAGCTAGGTTCGACTACTCATACCACTATATTAGGAGTCCGGATGGTAAATTGGCCAACGTTGATCAATGGGACATTTAAAATAGAGGGTTACTATTCATCCATAAGTTGTGGGACCCGCCCACTTCTTTACTAATTTTCAGAAGATCCGACCGTCGGATCGTCGACAAGTGAATATGAAACTTTCATGTTTCGTTGAAACGATCGCAATGGTGCTCTCGGATTTTCGAGATCAGGCCCCGATCAAAAGTCGATATTTTTGGGCCACTATTCATCCACTAAGTTTTAAATCTTGCTAAAATTACTAATTAAATAAATTCCAAAAGTATTTTATAGTCTTTAAACTTTTAGAGTACTACAAGAAACCATTGGAAGAATATAAGAATCAAAAACTGACTTAAGAGAGTTTCTCCCGCACGATGGTCCGGACTGGATTTAGCTTGATCCGGACTGTCGTCATTTTTCAGAGAATTCCTGAAAAAATCATGTTCGGGGTCCGGACTGAAGGATGCACGGTCCGGACAGTTCATGCGATTTCTGCAGAATCCATGTTCGGGGTCCGGACTGAAACAGGGGCGATCCGGACTGAAATTCCGCATGAACTTACCTATGTTCGGGGTCCGGATTGGAATACCCTGATCCGGATCCTGAACATATAACAGTCCAGGTTTTTGATTGTTATGCAATTAAAAATCCATCCAAGTGTTTCTACACTATAAGAAGTATTCGGATCACCAAGATTATTAAGTTAAACGTTCCTGATCCTTTTGAATTCTTCTTTCTTGAGATTGAGGTATATGATTCAAACATCTTCATCTTCAATCTTCAAGACTTAAACACTTTCACGAAATACGCCAATACAAATTCCTTAACAATCTCCCCCTTTGGCGGTTTCGTGACAAAACAAAAATCCACTTAAAAAACATTCAAAAAGATATTTTTGTTGTTATCACCATACAACAAAAATTTACAATTATGATCCAAATAAAAATGAATACATGAGATAAACTCCTAAAACAGACTATAGACTTAGACGTTTGTACTCTCTGCTAAAAAAATAATTCTTGACAAAAGAAATCGTTAGATACCTCAAGAATTTAACAATCAAAAATCAAACAGAGAGATGAAGTTTATACTCACCATGACATTTACATAATCCGATATGTATGAAATAAGCAATCAAAGAAATTCACATATCATCTAAGCATTAAATTCCAAATGTCATAAGTATGTTAGTCATCAGGCAACTTGTTAGTAATATTACATGCCCAAATAGTTAGTCGAATAGTTAGTTGAGGCATGCATTCATTCACAATACAAAGCAAAAGTTGTTGTCATACTTACCTTCCAAGTTTGAAAGTGTCCAAAGTTCTCACAAACCATTGTACAAACCATTGTTTGTTCATATCTCTCTCCCCCTTTTTGTCACTGAAGTTAGCTAAAATTACAAAAATTAAGGGAGTGAAAAAGATGGAAAAAGTGTAAGAACTAAAACTAAAAACCTGCAAAACAAAAAGATGATTAGAACAACATAAGTTCACTCTAGATCTGACATGTCCGAGGTGCTACAGTCCAATTTGTGTAAAATTCCCTTGAGCAGTCTTGAGATTCTTGAACATTTTCTTTTCATCTGTCGTTGCTCAGAAGTGATACACTGTATATCAATTGACATTCTTTCTTGTTCCATAGACAATCTCCTCTGTTCTTGTTGGATGGAGGACATAGATGGATCATTCTCTGTCGTGTCTTTCCTAGAGGTCGAAGGAGGTAGTGATGATGTAGATGGTGCATTTCTACCTTCAACCCATGAAGATTCTCTAGGAAGAGATTGTGACCTGGCAAAAGGTTCATCAATATGAATTCCACTGCTCCTTGGATTCTTTCGCCTAGTATACTGCTTGGTTGTTGAGCAAGACTTCATCAGCTTTTTGTTCTTTAAGTAAAACATGTCTTCTTCATCAACAACCTGTTGTATTTCTCTACAAATTTCGTCCCAATCTTCTTCTTCTGATTCTGAATCATTTTGAAGAACATTCTTCGTCTCTTATTGATTTGCTCTATCTTGCTCCTTTTTAATTGTCGCTCGTGTTCCTACCATAGCTGCAATGAGCACTAGAATCCATCCGAAAACCATCTTTCCTAGTGCGTTAGAAAATGAATAACCTGTGAGCAAGAACTCAAGAACACGAAAAAATTGTTTAATTTTCAAAAATTTAAAAAATTGTACCCAAACAATCATTATCGTGTACAGAGACTAGGAATCAAGTTAGTTTTGCAAAAAGAATTTTAAAAATAGATCAATTCCATGATTTTCAAAAATTCTCATAATATGCCCTAAAACCGAATTTTTAGAAATCGAAACTTAAAAATCCGTTAATCAAAAGAATACAAGGCATATAAACAAAACTAATCTACCCAGAGTTCTTATTTCAAAAGAAATTTGATCAAAAACCGTTTAAAAATGAATTGGAGTCATGAATTTCATTCACGTTTTGAAGAATAGGCAAAAACAGTGAAAAATTCGAGTTTTGATCAAAGAGACTTACTTGAAATCGAAAGAACTTGAGTTTGGAAGAGTCCAAATATGTTGGAGTCTAGAGAGAGAAGCTCTGGAGATTTAGAAACTTGAGATAAAAAGAAATCAAATACCCTTTCGTTTCTTATAAACCCTAGCCGCGGTCCGGATCAGCTCGAGAATCCAGTCCGGAACGGCTACTCGCAGACACTTTCCACGGTTCGGGATCCGGATCAGGTTTTTCAGTCCGGATCGGCTTCAACCTTTTCTTCAGAAAAATTTACAAAAATTCCAAAAATTCAATAAAAAGTATGTAAGCACGTTTGTATATAAACTTTAAACAAAAATCATCGTTTCATATCAAAAGAAATAGATTATGCTAAATCTATCAATAATATCCAAGTAATGAAACGAAAATTTATAAAAATTAAATTCTTTAAAGTTGAACAAGTTCAAAACATCAATCACGATCTAATGAGTAATGCATTTATCAAATCATCAATTTAGTAAAGAAAATAAAGCACAAAGATCAATAGATGTTTGAAATCCCAAATAATTTAGATAATATATCTAGTCAATTTATTGTAGGGAGTGGCTCTTTGATCATCTTTCAATAAAATCCCACCTTATACCAACCTTGGAATTTGACAGAGTCAAGTATCCAAAAAGCATTTTATTTAATCAACAAGAAAACCCATGCTTGGTATACATGTGGTAGCTGCACACAGTACTCGGACGACCGAGGTGGTAGCTCTTTCCTCCATGTGGTGGTAGTTTTCACACTTCTCATTGGGATGTAACTCTTTCCATATCTTTTGAGCATAAAAATTTTTAATAAACTCCCTCTCAATTGGCTATCAATTATTTAAGATATGAAGTATTAAACCAAAAATTGATCTCATGTTCATACTTGACTTAACTATCAAGTAAGATAAAAACTATACCAAGAGATCATTTGAGAGAGAAATTGACTTTGATCAATTAAAGATGAACTAATTGATATAAATGATCATTGCATCAAATGAATTATCATGATATCCAAATCATAATAAATTTTTTTAGACATGAAAGGATGCAATTAAAGTCAATTAACTAATGCTCAGTTAATGTTCTATGTACAAGCATAGATAAAGAATAAAAACACAAAACAAAACCTAACCTAAGCAATGGTTTCAAAAAAGTGTTATTTCGAAGGAAGCATTCCAATTGCTTTACGCAAATGAATAAAACGTTTTTGATCCAAAGGTTTTGTTAAAATGTCGGCTAATTAATCTTCAGTTGAAATATAAGAAATTTGAAGAATACTTGATTCAACTAGCTCTCTTAGAAAATGATATCTAAGTTCAATGTGTTTTGTTCTTGAGTGCAACACAGGGTTTTTAGAAATATTTATAGCACTAGTGTTGTCACAAAGAATAGTTACCGAAGTCGCAGGAATTCGGAAGTCGCTCAAAACGCTTTTCATCCATATCAGTTGTGTCGAACAACTTCCTACTGAAATGTACTCTGCTTCGGCTGTTGAGAGTGCAATGCAGTTTTGCTTTTTACTATGCCATGCGACAAGACAATGGCCAAGGTAAAAACATGCACCACTCGTGCTTTTCCGATCATCCACTGATCCAGCCCAATCGACATCTGAGTATCCTATTATGTCGAGAGTTGTGCCCATAGGATACCAAATTCCAAAATCTAGCGTTCCTTTGACGTACCGGATGATCCTTTTCACTGCTTTCAGGTGAACTTCCTTTGGTGCTGATTGATATCTCGCGCAGATCCCAACACTAAAGGATATGTCCGGGCGACTAGCCGTGAGATAGAGTAGACTTCCAATCATGCTGCGTTAAAGCTTCTCGTCTACACTTTCACTGAGAGATTCACTTCCTAATCCCTTGTTGCTAGTTCCCATTGGAGTCGGAAAGTCTTTAGAGTTTTCTAATCCGAATTTCTTGACCAACTCCTTTGCATACTTGGATTGACAGAGATGAATGCCTTCTTCACTTTGTTTGACTTGCAATCCAAGAAAGTATGTTAGCTCGCCTATCATGGACATCTCAAATTCGCTTTCCATGGTTTCAGCGAATTTTGAAGCATCATTATTCATTGTTGCTCCAAATACAATGTCATCGACATAGATTTGTGCCACAATAAAGTTTTCCTGAAAATGCTTCACAAAGAGTGTCCGATCCGCTCCCCCTCGAGTGTAGCCCTTTTCCAAAAGTTGCTTTGTCAACCTTTCGTACCATGCTCGCGGTGCTTGTTTTAGACCGTAAAGAGCCTTTTTCAGTCGAAAAACATGGTTAAGTAGTTTATGGTCAATGAAACTTTTCGGTTGAGCCACATAAACTTCCTCATTTAGAAAACCATTTAAAAAGGCGCTCTTAACGTCCATTTGAAAAAGCTTAATTTTGAAATGACAAGCAATTGCGAAAAGGATGCGAATTGACTCGAGATGAGCTACCGGGGCGAACGTCTCATCAAAGTCTATACCTTCAATTTGTGAATAGCCCTGAGCAACTAGGCGTGCTTTGTTCCTAATGATTGTACCATCTTCGTTTTTCTTGTTCTTGAAAATCCACTTTGTACCGATGATGTGTTGTTGCTTCGGGGGCTTCGTTAGTTCCCAGACTTTGTTCCTTTCGAATTGATGGAGCTCTTCTTGCATTGCTTCAATCCAATAATCGTCTTGAAGAGCTTCATTAACGTTCTTTGGTTCCAACATGGAGACGTAACACGCAACTCCACAAACCAATTGTCTCCGAGTCCTGACTCCTTGTGGAACTCCAATGATATTTGACTCTGGATGGTCCTTGGAGATACGTAGCGTTTGAGGCAACAGAGTGCTCGGAGGTATGTGTGATGATTCCTTTGCGCACCCAAACCTTTTGAGTTTTAGAGTACGTCGGCAATAATTGTGAAGTTATTCTCCTTGGTGAAAGCGTCTTGTTTGATTGATCGCTTTTCTTTGACGTCGTCTTGATTGGTGTACTACCATGGTTCTTTTCAATTGAAAGATTCTTCTTTGATTTCAGGGGGATGAACTCGTTAGTAGTTGATGCAAGAGGTGCTTGATTTGATCGTTTCACTCCAATCTTACAATCTCTTCTTACGTGCCCTGCAAAACCACAACGAAAACATACCTTTGTACTTGTTGGACCCGAAGTAGGTGAGGTAGGCTTGTTGTCGTTGGATGCATTGATTTGTGTCGGAGGAGGAGACGCCGACTGGGGCACAAAAATTGTTTCACTCGAACTAGGACTGTCTCCAGTTCGATTGTATCCAAGGCCCAAACGATTCGTTTGACCAAGACCAAGCATCTTATCCAACTTGCTCCTTCCTGAAGAAAATCGCTTCAAATCATCCTTAAGTTGGAATATGGTCTTCATCATTTCCATCTTCTCTTGTCGAGCCTCGGAGTAGAGCTTCAAGAAGTAATTAGCTTTATCCACCAATTTGTTGTGTTCCTTCTCGAAATGTTCATTCTTCTCTTGAAGGGAAACATTTACTTTGATCAAGTTGTCCCTTTCCACTTCAAGAGCGTTTGAGAGAGAAGTTGCCCTTTTTGCTTATTCTTCAAGTTCCTGCACCCTTCTTCTCAAACTCTTGTTATGCTTTGCCAATTTCTTCGAATCCTTTAAAAACTTATGGTAGGCAAAAGCAAAGTCTTCACCTTCGGAATTACCCGGTTCATCATCCGTTGCATTCTTTTCAACTTTGGAGGAGCTGGATAATGAACCGGATGTACTTGCCATAAAGCACACGTAAGGTGAAGTTGTGGACACGTGGAATGCCGTTGCATTGTTATCCTCATCACTGGAAGATGACTCATTGGAAGTTGAGGTGTCATTCCAAGTGACGACTTGCATCGCCTTCTTCTTTGACGGATTCTTGTTAGGACATTCCGTTGAGATGTGACCGTAGCCTCGGCACTTGAAGCATTGGATTTGTCCCTCCGAGTTCTTCTTGTCCTTTGAAAAACTCTCTTGCTTTCTTGACTTAAAGCTTGAAGATCCTTTGTGTGGTGACCCTGATCCCCGTGTGGCTTCTCCCATGAACCGTGGTGTAGAACACCTAGTGTTGGTGTATCTGGTCCATAGTGCATCAAAGGGATGCCACAGATGGACCCTGTGTGTTATCCATAGCCTGATTGGCCTTCGGCTGCATTTGCCGAAGTTTCGGTTTTGTTTTGGGCCAATCAGAGGTTGGATTTGGATTCAGCGCGGAAAAACGCTTGAAAACGGCTGTTTGCTTGTTAAATTTGGAGTCCGGATGCCCAAAAACGGACCCCCGGAAGTTTTCGCTGAATTTTGGTGCATGGGAGGGGCCGTGGACCGCCGGCTGCCACGTGGCGGCTTGTGATTGGGCCGGTCCGCAGCGCTCGGTCCACAGAGGGGAGCGGCTGGGTGCACGGACCCGGCGCATGGACACGTGGCGCCGCCTGATTGGCGGGCTCGTGAGGCGCGGTCCACAGTTTTTGCGCGGCGGTGCATGGACCGGGGCGGGGGGACACGTGGCATCCCCCGGTTGGTCGGTGCACGCGGCGCGGTCCACGGAACCTAAATTGGGTGCATGGACCGGGTGCACAGGACACGTGTCGTCACGCCATTCGCGGGCTCACGAGGCGCGGTGCACCGGGTCGCGGTCGGGCGCCTCGGGGCGCGTGCGTGGCAGGCGGCCAGTGCGGCGCCTGCCCGCACGTGTGACCGCGACAGTGGCAGGGCCACGTGTCGCCCTGCCACTGGCGGGCGCCACCTACCCGTTTGACCGGGTAGGTGCCACGCGGCGTCACCGCACGCGCCCCGCACAGCTGTTTGCTGTGCGGGACACGTGTCGGTCACCGGGAGTGCCACGTGGCCACTCCCGGCGCGCCCCGCACAGCTGTTTGCTGTGCGGGTGACGTGGCTGCACCAGGAAGTTCCGGGCGGCTACAGTAATCGGGCTTTGGGCCCGAATTCGGGCGCCCGAAAGTTCGGGTGCGCCCGAAAGTTCGGGTGCGCCCGAAAGTTGGACAAATCGGGAATTTTCCCATTTGTTTTTCTGCAGCCTATATAAAGCCCGAGCCCTCTTCTTCTTCAACTTTTTGGCACTTCCGAGCTTCAAACCGCCAAGAGCCCTTTACCAAAGTTGTTCCTATCGCAATCAAGCTTCCATCTGCCGAGTTTGGGGATTTTTGGGGGCACGTTTTTCGAGATTCTCATTTTCTTGGCGCGGCGCGACGCTCTTTCTTCGGTGTTTCTTCCGTCGCTCTTCGGTGTACGAGCTCCCCCGACCTACTCCGACCATCTTTTCGAGCGATTTCTTCGCTGCTGGATTAGTAACAGGTGAGGCAACGATTTTGGGTTCGCACATTTTCAGATTTTGCATTTTTTGAGGTGTTTTCTCATGCTCATTGGGACCCTTCTTGCTGTGAGTTGTTGGTGAGGGCAGCAGCTTCTTTTGGGGAGATCTTCGCGCACAAATCTCGGATCAGGATGTGCTTATAGACTTTTTTCATCTACTCGACGCAAGGATCATCGTGGTATTTTTTTTGGAATTTTTGGAGACCTTCCCGAAGGTATACACTTTTCCTTTTATCTGTACAAGAGTTTACAGTTGAATGGTTTTGGGATGTTGCGCACCGATACTGTGGAATTTGTAACTTGGCCTACGGTGCTCGGAATTGGAAATGCAGGTACTTGTTTCGAAGCTATCGACACGAGGATCGCAGGGATATTTTATTTGGAATTTTTTGAGCACATTCAGCAGGTGAAATAATTGCATCTTTGCGGCTATATTTTCAGTGTTGTAATTCTTGGCAGATTTTGGAATTAAAGTATAACTGTAGCCTTATGTTGTACCCAGGAGGAATTGTGGACTGTGCTGGACCTGTTGGACATAGAGTTGTTATTTTTCCTAGTTTTCTCAGCTGTACGACTCCGGACAGTTAGCGTCTTCAGGTGGGTGGCTTGCTTTCAAGATCTATGGACTGTGCTCTAATTCTATTGATATAGAATCATGCATGATAGTGATTGGATTTGGGTAGCATGCTAGAGTGTAGGAATTGTTGTTCCTAGTTTTATCTGTCGATCTTGTGATCTCTTGCTTCCTTCTATCTTGTTAAATATTTGTTATGTTGGAACCTGACCTAGCACCCCCGTCATATGTTGCATATGTAACGAGACCAGTAGAAAACCCTCACTTGGGCTAGGGTTATTTATGTTTAGACATCCACACTTTATGTTTCATTCCTGGACTTAGTGTTATCCTCGCCCGGGTAGTGGGCCGAGCGGTCAGGACTTCTTTTAGTGTGGGATGCATTTGCACTCGTGCTTGGGAGCAGAGTGGAGTCTGGTAGATGCAGTGGTTCGCTTGTCTGTACCGGGAACCGTTTGGGGTAAACGGTGGACCCGGGAGATCTGGTTTTCCCCTGTTTGGGTTGTCGCCACCGTGTTAGTGGCGGTAGTTTTCTAGTGATAGCCGGACCTAGAACCCAGAACCCTTTTTGACATACACATGATTTTAGTCTACCAATGTTTTCTTCCAAGCGTCGAAGGGCCGCTGGAGTCTGTTCTTGTTTGATTGGACAAAGGCATCAGCCCTTCGGGGCTTGGGTAAAACACTTATTTTTCTAACTATTTTTCTAAAGAGAACTAAAATCATTAAATATGGATTTCTTCTAGATCAAATGATTTTCAATAACAAATGTCACCTTTTTCTTGTAAATCTCCCCACTCGAAAGGATTCGAGTGATCCGGGTTCTAGGGGCCGTTCCTTTGTCGGGACGTAAGCCACGGGGGCCGAGCCTGGAACCTGTTCTTGTTTGATAGGGTTGTAGGTGTAGGTCTCCCGGGACGTTCGGGCCCTGTTGGTGTTTTCTGCGTGTCGTACCGAGGTTTTGCTTTCCCGAACTATAAGGGGATCGGGAACTTCGATAGGCGGAGCCTAGAGTCTGTTCTTGTTTGATAGGGTTCTTAGCACCGGTCTATCGGGTTTCCGAACCCTTTTGGTGTCGGTCTTTCCTGTGAGTTGAGTGTTCTGTTGTGGGAGCCGTCTGGTGGACGGTGGCCCCAGCTGTGTGGTTTTCCAGCCTGTGGTTTAGAGTTGGTGTTGTTGGTCGATCTTGATTGATCGTGGTTTGGACTATAGCCTGCATGAGCCATATTTGAGCTCGACAGAGATACGCGGATACTTTCCTCGGTGGGGTCGCTCCCCTCGAGAGCCACTCCGGAGTTGGGCCTGTTACTTGCTATCGCGACTTGTCGACGCCGTCCCTCTGACTGGGCCAGTTAGTGGCAGTCACGGACACCCTACGGTAGACCCGTCCTGTTGAGGATGTGCGGCAGTAGGTGGGCGCAGGTTTGACTGGACCCTTTGAGGCAGTCAGTTTAGATTTGGTGAGTTTACTGTGTGTGTTAGTAGATGCATCATGTTCCATCTGTTCCTTTTTCTTGAGCATCTAGATAGAGGCATAGTAGCTGTAGAGTTACTTTTCCAGCCATTTCATTTTAGTATTATATTGTTACTTTATGCCTCTAGTAGACTTAGTGGGCAGACCGTCGGGCTTGTTGGCGGCACCCACTGAGAACTACTTGGGACGTAGTTCTCACACCCGTCGTGGTGTTTTTCCCCAGGGACTTCTTCTTCTGCTCCAGTTCCTGCCGCACCTGTTGCTGACCCGACTGATCGAGGTAAGGGAGTCGCGAGATAGATCCCTACCAGTTGTCGCTTGAGAGTAGATGTACCTCCCTACTTTTTGAGAGTTCTTGTCGAGTGACCTTGTAGTGAGGATTGAGTTGTACTCTTCTTATTTTGAGAGATATTTGTATTTTGGTGAGGATTCTGGTTGTATATTTTGTTAGAGTTGTATTTATTTTATCCAGCTTTTACCTTATCAGCTCTGATATCTGTTTAGTGTAGATTTCTTTTGCAGGTTAGTCGCTACATCTATACGGGGCTTCCCGTATGGGCGGCGGATCTGTTGGCGAGCCCGGGTCGCAGTTTCGACCCGGGGCATGACAGATTAGAGTGGTATCAGAGCCTAGGTTGTAGGTCATGTGGACTTAGAAACCCTAGGCTTGTGGTTGGACATTAGGATGACTACATGAGAGTCGTGACTTTTAGCGAGAGTCCTGATTGAGTTTTTACCTCTCCCAAGGGATGGGATGGGTGATTGGCATGTTTATTCTCCTAAGCGATTATGTTGGCTGCAGACAACATAATGCTAGGGAACGGATGACATGTCTTAGACTTTCGCTGGATTGGGTCGAGTGTTGTTTGGTACTGTCCTGATGGTTGCATGTGTGTTGCAGGTGGGCACGATGCCTCCCCGACGCAGGGTACAGACGCGTTCTCAGCCTTTCCCCTCCGATGAGACCGAGCAGGAGGACTCGGGGCAGGGACAGCAGAGGGAGGTTCTGGAGCTCCGTGCCCAGGTGGCACAGTTGTCTGAGGCGGTGCGGCGCCAGGAGGAGACATCTCAGCGCTGGGAGGAGGCTTTACAGCGCCAGGAGGAGGCTTCTCAGCGCCAGGAGGAGGCTTCTCGGCGCCAGGAGGAGGCCTTTGGTCGGATGATGCTTCTTTTAGAGCAGAGGACGCAGCCAGTGGTAGCACCCCCTGAGTGTTCGCCTGTGCCTTCTTCGCCAGCTGTGGCGCCCCCTGTGGTCCCGTCAGCGCCGGCTATTCCTGTCGAGCCGGTTTCTAGCATACCACCGCCTGGGTCGGTGGGACCTTTGACTTCAGCTGAGCAGCATGCGGTGGTGGATCTGTTGATGAGGTTCCGCCGGTTCGATCCCCCCCATTTTTCTGGTATGAGTGCTGAGCCGTGGGAGGCCGAGTCTTGGATCACGGCCATGGAGCGCCATTTTGAGAGTTTGTTCGTTGAGGATCGATTTCGGGTCTTCTTGGCTACACACTTCTTGGAGAGCAACGCCGAGGCTTGGTGGCGGCGTGTGCGGCCTGCTGGTCCGCCTGGGACGCAGATTCTTCCTTGGGCGAAGTTCCGTAGACTTCTTCTAGGGGCCTTCTTTTCTGAGAGTGTTCGCCAGAGATTGGAGGAGCGGCTGAGAAATCTCCGCCAGGGAGATCGGCCCGTGAATGCATACATAGCCGAATTCAATCAGCTGTTGGCTAGTATGCCTCACGTGGCCAGGGACGAGTCTCACCGGATCTACATGTTTGAGCGGGGGCTGCGCCGGGACATTTATCAGCTTGTTCGCTCCCACAGATTGCAGACTTTAGAGGCTTCGATGGAGCAGGCTTTATATGTGGAGCACGGAGAGGCGGTTATGGTCGAGGTGGTCCCAGCTCCCACAGGGATTTCGGGGGCGAAGCGCCCAGCACTGGAGGATGAGGGTCAGACGAGCCGGCAGGGACCTCCGAGACCTCCACGATCTCATCCAGAGGGTCGTGTGTTTCGTAGGCGCCGGAGATCTGGTGGGCCCCCGCTGCAGCAGCATGTTACGGCATTTTGGTATTGGCATATTTCGTGAGTCAAGTCAGTGAGTTGAGTCGGAGTCTTAAAGGGATCAAATTGTCAATCAGCAATCAAAGACTTAGAGAAGATTCAACAAGAGCTCAAGTTGACACTCAGTGTCTTGAATCTTGAAGATTGAAGTTGAAGAATTGTGGATCAGTTACATCAATCTCAAGAAGAAAGTATTCAAAAGGATCAGGTATGGTTAACTAAATAATTTTGGTGATCCGAATACTTTCTTATAGTATAGAAACACTTGGAAGAATTTTTAATTTCATAATAATCAAAAACTGGTGTTCGGACATGTTCAGGATCCGGATCAGGGCCAACGATCCGGATCCCGAAGGTTGTTGCTTCATACAAGACTTCGATCCGGATCCATGCAATTTCCGATCCGGATCCCGAATGTTAAGTTTTCTGATTTGTATGAACGATCCGGATCGGGCAATGCGATCCGGATCCCGAACCCTTGGTTTTCTGGAATCGTCAATCTCGTTACGACGATCCGGATCGCAGTAAATCCGATCCGGATCGCCGTCCTGAAAATTTCCAGATAAGGTAAGTTTTTGATTCTTATCTCTTTCCAAAGGTTTCTAAACTATAAATAGACACTTAGGGTTTCTCAAAAACGTGGGAGCTACGGCCGATCAATTTATAAAACACTTGAGAGCAACCCTAGAGGCTAGGTTTTTATCGATCTTCTTCATAGCCTCTTTTAGGTCAATTCGATGGTTCTTTCAAGAACATATCTTTTATCGAATTGATCTAATCTTTGCTTAGAGATTTCTTCTACGGTTCCTCAATGAGAATCTAAGCAGAGGATCACCATCGAAGTCAATATTCTTATCGACTGAGTTTGCGTCGTGGATTCGACGTGGCATCGTGGATTCGGTGTGCTAAAGGCGTTTCGTGGATTCGAAGCGTGCGTTCGTGGATTCGAACGTGAGCAGTGGACGGGCAAAACGGTGGAGCGCGAGATCCAAGAAATTGAAGGAGGGGTTAAATCCGTGGAGACGGTAATCACCTTGTTATTCTTCTTTTCTTAGGGATTGTTATTGCGTGGATATCCAACCGGTCAGCGCAAGGTCCGAAGAAGCTGAAGGAGGGGTTTGAGTCCGTGGAGTCGGTAATCACCTTGTTATTCTTCTATTCTTAGTGGATTGTTATTGCGTGTTGGTCCCGTGGTTTTTCTCCTGGATTGGAGTTTCCACGTATATCTCGGTGTGCTGTTTTTATTTTCCGCATTGGTTTTTATTTTGCACTGAGATTGAGTTTTTAAGTATTACACCTATTCACCCCCCCCTCTAGTTGTTTGATAGTACCTATTTAGATCCTTGTGGATCCATAATAACTCTACAATTGGTATCAGAGCGGGTTTTAGGTTATCTATCATGATGGGTGAAAGTGGTAATATTTATAGACCTCCTCTTTTTGATGGGACTAATTATGCTTATTGGAAAGTGCGGATGAGAGCTTTTCTCATCGCAATTGATGAGCGAGTATGGCAATCCGTGGAATGCGGTTGGGTGCATCCTGTTGAGGAAGTAGGAAATTCTACTACCCCAAAACCTCGCTCTAGATGGTCCAAAGAGGAATTTGAAAGATCTTCTTACAATGGGAAAGGTATGAACGCTTTATTTAACTCTCTTTCCTCGACTGAATTTACAAGAATTTCCGCGTGTGAAACCGCGAAGGAAATTTGGGATATTCTCAAAATTACACATGAGGGTACTAATCTTGTAAAAATTCAAAAGCTCCAGATGCTTACAAGTCAATTTGACTCTATTCATATGGAAGAGCATGAATTGTTTACAGATTATTACACTAGACTTCAAGATGTAATTAATACATGTGCTAATCTAGGAGAAAAGATCCCGGAGTCGAAAATTGTAAGAAAGATACTTCGGACTCTTCCGGAACGGTTTAGGGCAAAGGTTACCGCCATTGAAACCGTTAGTCATCCGGATGAGATGAGTGTTGAGGAATTAGTAGGTGCTTTGCAAACTTATGAATTGACTTTTCCTACTAATCAAGTTTCTTCCAAGTCTTCTTCTAAGCTTACAGGTATTGCATTCAAATCCACAAAGAAAGAAGATAGCGAATCGAGTTCCGACGATGAAATCTCTTTTGCCGATTTTGAAGAACAATTGGCGCGGATCACAAAGAAATTTCGTCAGAAATTTTGGAAGAATCGAACCGATGGATCTTCATCCACGAAACCATCTAAAGGATCATCGGGTTCTAAATCCTCTAACCTCAAATTCCTTGCAAAACCTTCTAAGGAAAAAGATGAATTCGAAGGGGAAATCCGATGTTATAGATGCAAAGGCTACGGCCATATTTCAACGGATTGTCCTACTCCGAAATTATATAAAAAGAAGGCTTTGCAAGCGAAAACTTGGGACGATTTTACTTCTAATGAATCAACCTCAAGTAAAGAGGAAAAATCGTTGCTTCTCATGCCTCTCATTTTCCCTCTTCTAATAATTGTTTATCATCATTAGTCACTAACTCTACTCCTTTGATTTTGTATGAAACATCAACAACCGGCGGAGAGTCATCAAGTGAGGGGGAGTCGGACGAGGAAGAACTCGTTGAGGCATATCAACAACTTCTTGCGGAATCTAAGAAGATGGCCAAACATATCAAGAAGTTGAGAAAGCAACGACTTGAAGATCAAGACGAGAATCATGCTTTAAAGATCAAACTTCATGATCTCGAGGAGGAACGAGAGCTTTTATTGGATAATAATAAAATCCTCCAAGAAAAGATAAATCAATCGGAAACGGTCGTTAATTCCCATATTAACAAGATTGATTTTCTTGAAAAGCAGTTTGAGGAAATACATGTCACCAATCAAGCATTGACCAAGCAAGTTCATCAACTTAAATCCGACATACAAAGGATTTCAACCGGTTCCAAGAAACTTGAATGTATGTCCGGATTAGGTCAAACAAGCAAGGTTGGTTTGGGATTCAAAAAGAACCAAACTGTGAATGCTTCAAGTTCCACAATGAAATTGAAAGGAAGAACTTGTCACCTATGTGGACTTGAAGGACATTTGGTGAGGGATTGCCCGAAAAAGAGAAAGAAAAATCCTTCGGCAACTTCATCTACGGAGCGGACTCAACGGACTCAAAAGACACATCAAGTCAAAAGAGTTCACTCAATCCATCAAAGGTCCGAGCCACATCATCAATCATACAAGTGGATCATTGCAAGGCAAAGACCTAAGGTGGATCAACAGTCAAAGCGGACAACCCCCGGCCACAACGAATCAAGACAACCCAAAATCCAGCGATTTTGGATTCGGAAAGGTGATATCTTTCCTTGTCTTAAGTTCTAAATAGCTTATGACTGTATGTAATGCTTTGATTGGTTTTCCCTTCATATCTTTCTTAATCTTTGCATTACATGTTTTTCAATGCTCTTCGTTTTTATACTTTGTTTTTGAACAAAAGGATTTTTAATGAACAAGTGCATTGAATGAAAAGGGCTTTCACTTTCATTCACTCCAAATTAATTTTATATGGATTATCAACTTTACTTCATAATCATAATCTTGAAGATACTTCATTATAGGAGTTTTTGATATTATAAGCATCAAATTTTAGAAATCATGTGTGATCTTCAGATGCTTAATCTATCTCGGTTGTGTGAGTTCTTTGTGATAAACATGAGACAACCGATTGACTAAAATTTGGGATTAATTCTTTCACGTAAGAGATTGCCTTCTTACAAGGGTAAATAATTGAATTATGAAAGATGTGGAAAGAGTTACATCCGAAAGGAGTGTGAAAACTACCACCACATGCTGGAAAAGAGCTGCCACCCCCGGTCGTCCGGTTTGTGTGTGAAGCTACCACATTTTATGGATGCTTGATAGTATTTTATGAGAAAATCTTTAGTTGAAGCATTTGGAGATTTATATGCAAAACTCTTATATTTTGAACAATCTCCTGGTTGGTATAAGGTGGAATAGTTGAAAGATGCTCAAAGAGCCACCCTTAGGTATTTTAGTGCTTATCTCAATTTGAAAGGGTAGAATTCAAGATTGATGTCGTTTGGAAATCTCCGTATGTCATCTTTGTAAATCCGTTACATCTTGATAGACTTTGGATCTCATGATTATTTTGATGACTTGTGTTTGATGAATATAACATGAAAAACGGTTTATAATGTTTTACCTTTATTTTTCATGATTTTGGAGTAAATCTTTTTAATTTTGTGAAATTAATTGGATTGAATGACATCTGTGTGAATTCACTGTTTAAAGCACTTAAATTGATTTCTTGATGGAATACAAATCGGTATTTGAAAAGATTCTAAAATCTGGATTTGTTTCAAGAAATTATTTAATTTTTGCTTTCTGGTACCGGTACGCAATCTGCATTTTTGTTATATATACCAGAACTGAGCTTTTATCTCTCTTTCTCCATGAACTAATTTTGTTAGTAATTTCCTTTTGTCTAGTATGTTCACTGTTTGACAATTTGTGACAAAAAGGGGGAGAAGAGAAATGACGGAGATGAGATCATCAAGAGAGGACAAACGAAACGAAAATGGAAAAATGGGGGAGAACGGAAAATGATGATCGTACCACAAAGGGGGAGAACATAGATGCTCAAGAACATGGAGAACATGTTAGAGATGCTCAAGATAGGGGGAGACAAAGAAAGGTTGAAAGAGCTGGGAAAACAAAAGAACCAAAAGGATGAATCAAATGTAGGATTTTAATTTCTAACGACTGACGTTTGATTTTGTTTGGAGTTTTGTTTTGCAGGAATTACATCATTTTAAGACTCCAAGTCCTAAGTCATAGAGTATGTTCTAGGACTGTTTGGTTCAAATGTAATTTTGTATTTATTGGATCTTTCACGCAAAGAAAATCAATGTTTTGGTGATAACATTGAATTTCGATTTTTGGTTTAAGATAAGTGACTTGAGCGCTTTTATGTATTTTTGGGTTTTGTCACGAAATTGCCAAAGGGGGAGATTGTTACGGCATTTTGGTATTGGCATATTTCGTGAGTCAAGTCAGTGAGTTGAGTCGGAGTCTTAAAGGGATCAAATTGTCAATCAGCAATCAAAGACTTAGAGAAGATTCAACAAGAGCTCAAGTTGACACTCAGTGTCTTGAATCTTGAAGATTGAAGTTGAAGAATTGTGGATCAGTTACATCAATCTCAAGAAGAAAGTATTCAAAAGGATCAGGTATGGTTAACTAAATAATTTTGGTGATCCGAATACTTTCTTATAGTATAGAAACACTTGGAAGAATTTTAATTTCATAATAATCAAAAACTGGTGTTCGGACATGTTCAGGATCCGGATCAGGGCCAACGATCCGGATCCCGAAGGTTGTTGCTTCATACAAGACTTCGATCCGGATCCATGCAATTTCCGATCCGGATCCCGAATGTTAAGTTTTCTGATTTGTATGAACGATCCGGATCGGGCAATGCGATCCGGATCCCGAACCCTTGGTTTTCTGGAATCGTCAATCTCGTTACGACGATCCGGATCGCAGTAAATCCGATCCGGATCGCCGTCCTGAAAATTTCCAGATAAGGTAAGTTTTTGATTCTTATCTCTTTCCAAAGGTTTCTAAACTATAAATAGACACTTAGGGTTTCTCAAAAACGTGGGAGCTACGGCCGATCAATTTATAAAACACTTGAGAGCAACCCTAGAGGCTAGGTTTTTATCGATCTTCTTCATAGCCTCTTTTAGGTCAATTCGATGGTTCTTTCAAGAACATATCTTTTGTCGAATTGATCTAATCTTTGCTTAGAGATTTCTTCTACGGTTCCTCAATGAGAATCTAAGCAGAGGATCACCATCGAAGTCAATATTCTTAATCGACTGAGTTTGCGTCGTGGATTCGACGTGGCATCGTGGATTCAGTGTGCTAAAGGCGTTTCGTGGATTCGAAGCGTGCGTTCGTGGATTCGAACAGTGACAGTGGACGGGCAAAACGGTGGAGCGCGAGATCCAAGAAATGAAGGAGGGGTTAAATCCGTGGAGACGGTAATCACCTGTTATTCTTCTTTTCTTAGGGATTGTTATTGCGTGGATATCCAACCGGTCAGCGCAAGGTCCCGAAGAAGCTGAAGGAGGGGTTTGAGTCCGTGAGTCGGTAATCACCTTGTTATTCTTCTATTCTTAGTGGATTGTTATTGCGTGTGGTCCCGTGGTTTTTCTCCTGGATTGGAGTTTCCACGTATATCTCGGTGTGCTGTTTTTATTTTCCGCATTGGTTTTTATTTTGCACTGAGATTGAGTTTTAAGTATTACACCTGATTCACCCCCCCCTCTAGTTGTTTGATATTACCTATTTAGATCCTTGTGGAGTCCATAATAACCTACAATTGGTATCAGAGCGTGTTTTAGGTTTATCTATCATGATGGGTGAAAGTGGTAATATTTATAGACCTCCTCTTTTTGATGGACTAATTATGGCTTATTGGAAAGTGCGGATGAGAGCTTTTCTCTCGCAATTGATGAGCGAGTATGGCAATCCGTGAATGCGGTTGGGTGCATCCTGTTGAGGAGTAGGAAATTCTACTACCCCAAGAAACCTCGCTCTAGATGGTCCAAAGAGGAATTTGAAAGATCTTCTTACAATGGGAAAGGTATGAACGCTTTATTTAACTCTCTTTCTCTCACTGAAGTTACAAGAATTTCCGCGTGTGAAACCGCGAAGGAAATTTGGGATATTCTCAAAATTACACATGAGGGTACTAATCTTGTAAAAAATTCAAAAGCTCCAAGATGCTTACAAGTCAATTTGACTCTATTCATATGGAAGAGCATGAATTGTTTACAGATTATTACACTATACTTT
>CM055071.1:22637180-22676315 GCA_029204045.2 Tillandsia leiboldiana
TCATTTTCTGGCGCGGCGCGACGCTCTTTCTTCTGTTTCTTCCTCGCTCTTCGTGTACGAGCTCCCCCGACCTACTCCGCCGATCTTTCGGGGAGCGATTTCTTCGCTGCTGTATTAACAGGTGAGGCAACGATTTTGGGTTTCGCACATTTTCAGATTTTGCGTTTTTTGAGGTGTTTTCTCATGCTCATTGGGACCCTTCTTGCTGTGATTTTGGTGAGGGCAGCACCTTCTTTTGAGGAGATCTTCGCGCACAAGTCTCGGATCAAGACGTGCTTATAGACTTTTTTCATCTACTCGACGCGAGGATCATCGTGGATTTTTTTTGGAATTTTTGGAGACCTTCCCGAAGGTATACACTTTTCCTTTTATCTGTACAAGAGTTTACAGTTGAATGGTTTTGGGATTGTTGCGCACCGATACTGTGGAATTTGTAACTTGGCCTTACGGTGCTCGGAATTGGATGAATGCAGGTACTGGTTTCGAAGCTATCGACACGAGGATCGCTGGGATATTTATTTGAATTTTTTGAGTTCATTCAGCAGGTGAAATAATTCATCTTTGGCTAATTTCAGTGTTTGTAAAACCTGGAGATTTTGGAATTAAAGTGTAACTGTAGCCTTATGTTGTACCCAGGAGGGATTGTGGACTGTGCTGGACCTGTTGGACCTAGAGTTGTTATTTTCCTGGTTTTCTCAGCTGTACGACTCCGGACAGTTAGCGTCTTCAGGTGGGTGGCTTGCTTTCAAGATCTATGGACTGTGCTCTAATTCTATTGATATAGAATCATGCCTGATAGTGATTGGACTTGGGTAGCATGCTAGAGTGTAGGAATTGTTGTTCCTAGTTTTATCTGTCGATCTTGTGATCTCTTGCTTCCTACTATCATGTTAAATATTTGTTATGTTGGAACCTGACCTAGCACCCCCGTCATATGTTGCATGTGTAACCAGACCAGTAGAAAACCCTCACTTGGGCTAGGGTTATTTATGTTTAGACATCCACACTTTATGTTTCATTCCTGGACTTAGTGTTATCCTCGCCCGGGTAGTGGGCCGAGCGGTCGGGACTTCTTTTAGTGTGGGATGCATTGCACTCGTGCTTGGGAGCAGAGTGGAGTCTGGTAGATGTAGTGGTTCGCTTGTCTGTACGGGAACCGTTTGGGGTAAACGGTGGACCCGAGAGATCTTGTTTTCCCCTGTTTGGGTGGTCGCCACTGTGTTAGTGGCAGTAGTTTTCTAGTGTTAGCCGGACCTAGAACCCAGAACCCTTTTCGACATACACATGATTTTAGTCTACCAATGTTTTCTTCCAAACATCGAAGGGCCGCTGGAGTCTGTTCTTGTTTGATTGGACAAAGGCATCAGCCCTTCGGGGTTTGGGTAAAACACTTGTTTTCTAACTGTTTTTCTAAAAAGAACTAAAATCATTAAATATGGATTCTTCTAGATCAAATGATTTTCAATAACAAATGTCACCTTTTTCTTGTAAATCTCCCCACTCGAAAGGATTCGAGTGATCCGGGTTCTAGGGGCCGTTCCTCTTGTCGGGACGAAAGCCACGGGGGCCGAGCCTGGAACCTGTTCTTGTTTGATAGGGTTGTAGGTGTAGGTCTCCCGGGACTTCGGGCCCTGTTGGTGTTTTCTGCGTGTCGTACCGAGGTTTTGCTTTCCCGAACTATAAGGGATCGGGAACTTCGATAGGCGGAGCCTAGAGTCTGTTCTTGTTTGATAGGGTTCTTAGCACCGGTCTATCGGGTTTCCGAACCCTTTGGTGTCGGTCTTCCTGTGAGTTTAGTGTTCTGTTGTGGGAGCCGTCTGGTGGACGGTGGCCCCAGCTGTGTGGTTTTCCAGCCTGTGGTTGAGAGTTGGTGTTGTTGGTCGATCTTGTTGATCGTGGTTTGGACTATAGCCTGCATGAGCCATATTTGAGCTCGACAGAGATACGCGGATACTTTCCTCGGTGGGTCGCTCCCCTCGAGAGCCACTCCGGAGTTGGGCCTGTTACTTGCTATCGCGACTTGTCGACGCCGTCCCTCTGACTGGCCAGTTAGTGGCAGTCACGGACACCCTACGGTAGACCCGTCCTGTTGAGGATGTGCGGCAGTAGGTGGGCGCAGGTTTGACTGGACCCTTTGAGGCAGTCAGTTTAGATTTGGTGAGTTTACTGTGTGTGTTAGTAGATGCATCATGTTCCATCTGTTCCTTTTTCTTGAGCATCTAGATAGAGGCATAGTAGCTGTAGAGTTACTTTTCCAGCCATTTCATTTCAGTATATATTGTTACTTTATGCCTCTAGTAGACTTAGTGGGCAGACCGTCGGGCTTGTTGGCGGCACCCACTGAGAACTACTTGGGACGTAGTTCTCACACCCGTCGTGGTGTTTTTCCCCAGGGACTTCTTCTGCTCCAGTTCCTGCCGCCCTGTTGCTGCTCTTCTGATCGAGGTAAGGGAGTCGCGAGTAGATCCCTACCAGTGTCGCTTGAGAGTAGATGTACCCCCTACTTTTGAGAGTTCTTGTCGGTGACCTTGTAGTGAGGATAGAGTTGTACTTTTCTTATTTTGAGAGATTTTGTATTTTGGTGAGGATTCTGTTGTATATTTTGTTAGAGTTGTATTTATTTATCCAGCTTTACCTTCAGCTCTGATATCTGTTTAGTGTAGATTTCTTTTGCAGGTTAGTCGCTTCGTCTATACGGGGCTTCCCGTATGGGCGGCGGATCTGTTGGCGAGCCCGGGTCGCAGTTTCGACCCGGGGCGTGACAGATTAGAGTGGTATCAGAGCCTAGGTTGTAGGTCATGTGGACTTAGAAACCCTAGCTTGTGGTTGGACATTAGGATGACTACGTGAGAGTCGTGACTTTAGCGAGAGTCCTGATTGAGTTTTTACCTCTCCCAAGGGATGGGATGGGTGATTGGCATGTTTATTCTCCTAAGCGATTATGTTGGCTGCAGACAACATAATGCTAGGGAACGGATGACATGTCTTAGACTTTCGCTGGATTGGGTCGAGTGTTGTTTGGTACTGTCCTGATGGTTGCATGTGTGTTGCAGGTGGGCACGATGCCTCCCCGACGCAGGGTACAGACGCGTTCTCAGCCTTCCCCTCCGATGAGACGAGCAGGAGGACTCGGCAGGGACAGCAGAGGAGGTTCTGGAGCTCCGTGCCCAGGTGGCACAGTTGTCTGAGGCGGTGCGGCGCCAGGAGGAGACATCTCAGCGCTGGGAGGCTTTACAGCGCCAGGAGGAGGCTTCTCAGCGCCAGGAGGAGGCTTCTCGGCGCCAGGAGGAGGCCTTTGGTCGGATGATGCTTCTTTTAGAGCAGAGGACGCAGCCAGTGGTAGCACCCCCTGAGTGTTCGCCTGTGCCTTCTTCGCCAGCTGTGGGCCCCCCTTGTGGTCCCGTCAGCGCCGCTATTCCTGTCGAGCCGTTTCTAGCATACCACCGCCTGGGTCGGTGGGACCTTTGACTTCAGCTGAGCAGCATGCGGTGGGGATCTGTTGATGAGGTTCCGCCGGTTCGATCCCCCCATTTTTCTGGTATGAGTGCTGAGCCGTGGAGGCCGAGTCCTTGGATCACGCCATGGAGCGCCATTTGAGAGTTTGTTCTTGAGGATCGATTTCGGGTCTTCTTGCTACACACTTCGTGGAGAGCAACGCCGAGGCTGGTGGCGGCGTGTGCGGCCTGCTGGTCCGCCTGGGACGCAGATTCTCCTTGGGCGAAGTTCCGTATACCGTCTTCTAGGGGCCTTCTTTTCTGAGAGGTTCGCCAGAGATTGGAGGAGCGGCTGAGAAATCTCCGCCAGGAGATCGGCCCGGTGAATGCATACATAGCCGAATCAATCAGCTGTTGGCTAGTATGCCTCACGTGGCCAGGGACGAGTCTCACCGGATCTACATGTTTGAGCGGGGGCTGGCCCGGACATTGATCAGCTTGTTCGCTCCCACAGATTGCAGACTTTAGAGGCTTCGATGGAGCAGGCTTTATATGTGGAGCACGGAGAGGCGGTTATGGTCGAGGTGGTCCCAGCTCCCACAGGGATTTCGGGGGCGAAGCGCCCAGCACTGGAGGATGAGGGTCAGACGAGCCGGCAGGGACCTCCGAGGACCGTCCACGATCCTCATCCAGAGGGTCGTGTGTTTCGTAGGCTGCCGGAGATCTGGTGGGCCCCCGCTGCAGCAGCATGTTACGGCATTTTGTATTGGCATATTTCGTGAGTCAAGTCAGGAGTTGAGTCGGAGTCTTAAAGGGATCAAATTGTCAATCAGCAATCAAAGACTTAGAGAAGATTCAACAAGAGCTCAAGTGACACTCAGTGTCTTGAATCTTGAAGATTGAAGTGAAGAATTGTGGATCAGTTACATCACATCTCAAGAAGAAAGTATTCAAAAGGATCAGGTATGGTTAACTAAATAATTTTGGTGATCCGAATACTTTCTTATAGTATAGAAACACTTGAAGAATTTTTAATTTCATAATAATCAAAAACTGGTGTTCGGACATGTTCAGGATCCGGATCAGGGCCAACGATCCGGATCCCGAAGGTTGTTGCTTCATACAGACTTCGATCCGATCCATGCAATTTCCGATCCGGATCCCGAATGTTAAGTTTTCGGATTTGTATGAACGATCCGGATCGGGCAATGCGATCCGGATCCCGAACCCTTGGTTTTCTGGAATCGTCAATCTCGTTACGACGATCCGGATCGCAGTAAATCCGATCCGGATCGCCGTCCTGGAAAATTTCCAGATAAGGTAAGTTTTTGATTCTTATCTCTTTCCAAAGGTTCTAAACTATAAATAGGACACTTAGGGTTTCTCAAAAACGTGGGAGCTACGGCCGATCAATTTATAAAACACTTGAGAGCAACCCTAGAGGCTAGGTTTTTATCGATCTTCTTCATAGCCTCTTTTAGGTCAATTCGATGGTTCTTTCAAGAACATATCTTTTATCGAATTGATCTAATCTTTGCTTAGAGATTTCTTCTACGGTTCCTCAATGAGAATCTAAGCAGAGGATCACCATCGAAGTCAATATTCTTATCGACTGAGTTTGCGTCGTGGATTCGACGTGGGCATCGTGGATTCGGTGTGCTAAAGGCGTTTCGTGGATTCGAAGCGTGCGTTCGTGGATTCGAACGTGAGCAGTGGACGGGCAAAACGGTGGAGCGCGAGATCCAAGAAATTGAAGGAGGGGTTAAATCCGTGGAGACGGTAATCACCTTGTTATTCTTCTTTTCTTAGGGATTGTTATTGCGTGGATATCCAACCGGTCAGCGCAAGGTCCGAAGAAGCTGAAGGAGGGGTTTGAGTCCGTGGAGTCGGTAATCACCTTGTATTCTTCTATTCTTAGTGGATTGTTATTGCGTGTTGGTCCCGTGGTTTTTCTCCTGGATTGGAGTTTCCACGTATATCTCGGTGTGCTGTTTTTTATTTTCCGCATTGGTTTTTATTTTGCACTGAGATTGAGTTTTTAAGTATTACACCTATTCACCCCCCCCTCTAGTTGTTTGATAGTACCTATTAGATCCTTGTGGATCCATAATAACTCGACAATTGGTATCAGAGCGGGTTTTAGGTTTAATCTATCATGATTGGTTGAAAGTGGTAATATTTATAGACCTCCTCTTTTTGATGGGACTAATTATGCTTATTGGAAGTGCGGATGAGAGCTTTTCTCATCGCAATTGATGAGCGGAGTATGGCAATCCGTGGAATGCGGTTGGGTGCATCCTGTTGAGGAAGTAGGAAATTCTACTACCCCAAACCTCGCTCTAGATGGTCCCAAAGAGGAATTTGAAAGATCTTCCTTACAATGGGAAAGGTATGAACGCTTTATTTAACTCTCTTTCCTCGACTGAATTACAAGAATTTCCGCGTGTGAACCGCGAAGGAAATTTGGGATATTCTCAAAATTACACATGAGGGTACTAATCTTGTAAAAATTCAAAAGCTCCAGAAGCTTACAAGTCAATTTGACTCTATTCATATGGAAGAGCATGAATTGTTTACAGATTATTACACTAGACTTCAAGATGTAATTAATACATGTGCTAATCTAGGAGAAAAGATCCGGAGTCGAAATTGTAAGAAAGATACTTCGGACTCTTCCGGAACGGTTTAGGGCAAAGGTTACCGCCATTGAAACCGTTTAGTCATCCGGATGAGATGAGTGTTGAGGAATTAGTAGGTGCTTTGCAAACTTATGAATTGACTTTTCCTACTAATCAAGTTTCTTCCAAGTCTTCTTCTAAGCTTACAGGTATTGCATTCAAATCCACAAAGAAAGAAGATAGCGAATCGAGTTCCGACGATGAAATCTCTTTTGCCGATTTTGAAGAACAATTGGCGCGGATCACAAAGAAATTTCGTCAGAAAATTTTGGAAGAATCGAACCGATGGATCTTCATCCACGAAACCATCTAAAGGATCATCGGGTTCTAAATCCTCTAACCTCAAATTCCTTGCAAAACCTTCTAAGGAAAAAGATGAATTCGAAGGGGAAATCCGATGTTATAGATGCAAAGGCTACGGCCATATTTCAACGGATTGTCCTACTCCGAAATTATATAAAAAGAAGGCTTTGCAAGCGAAAACTTGGGACGATTTTACTTCTAATGAATCAACCTCAAGTAAAGAGGAAAAAATCGTTGCTTCTCATGCCTCTCATTTTCCCTCTTCTAATAATTGTTTATCATCATTAGTCACTAACTCTACTCCTTTGATTTTGTATGAAACATCAACAACCGGCGGAGAGTCATCAAGTGAGGGGGAGTCGGACGAGGAAGAACTCGTTGAGGCATATCAACAACTTCTTGCGGAATCTAAGAAGATGGCCAAACATATCAAGAAGTTGAGAAAGCAACGACTTGAAGATCAAGACGAGAATCATGCTTTAAAGATCAAACTTCATGATCTCGAGGAGGACGAGAGCTTTTATTGGATAATAATAAAATCCTCCAAGAAAAGATAAATCAATCGGAAACGGTCGTTAATTCCCATATTAACAAGATTGATTTTCTTGAAAAGCAGTTTGAGGAAATACATGTCACCAATCAAGCATTGACCAAGCAAGTTCATCAACTTAAATCCGACATACAAAGGATTTCAACCGGTTCCAAGAAACTTGAATGTATGTCCGGATTAGGTCAAACAAGCAAGGTTGGTTGGGATTCAAAAAGAACCAAACTGTGAATGCTTCAAGTTCCACAATGAAATTGAAAGGAAGAACTTGTCACCTATGTGGACTTGAAGGACATTTGGTGAGGGATTGCCCGAAAAAGAGAAAGAAAAATCCTTCGGCAACTTCATCTACGGAGCGGACTCAACGGACTCAAAAGACACATCAAGTCAAAGAGTTCACTCAATCCATCAAAGGTCCGAGCCACATCATCAATCA
Source organism: Tillandsia leiboldiana (assembly GCA_029204045.2). NCBI lineage: Eukaryota > Viridiplantae > Streptophyta > Magnoliopsida > Poales > Bromeliaceae > Tillandsia > Tillandsia leiboldiana. The sequence continues at coordinate 22,644,579 of CM055071.1, forward strand.
TACAAGTGGATCATTGCAAGGCAAAGACCTAAGGTGGATCAACAGTCAAAGCGGACAACCCCCGGCCACAACGAATCAAGACAACCCAAAATCCAGCGATTTTGGATTCGGAAAGGTGATATCTTTCCTTGTCTTAAGTTCTAAATAGCTTATGACTGTATGTAATGCTTTGATTGGTTTTCCCTTCATATCTTTCTTAATCTTTGCATTACATGTTTTTCAATGCTCTTCGTTTTTATACTTTGTTTTTGAACAAAAGGATTTTTAATGAACAAGTGCATTGAATGAAAAGGGCTTTCACTTTCATTCACTCCAAATTAATTTTATATGGATTATCAACTTTACTTCATAATCATAATCTTGAAGATACTTCATTATAGGAGTTTTTGATATTATAAGCATCAAATTTTAGAAATCATGTGTGATCTTCAGATGCTTAATCTATCTCGGTTGTGTGAGTTCTTTGTGATAAACATGAGACAACCGATTGACTAAAATTTGGGATTTAATTCTTTCACGTAAGAGATTGCCTTCTTACAAGGGTAAATAATTGAATTATGAAAGATGTGGAAAGAGTTACATCCGAAAGGAGTGTGAAAACTACCACCACATGCTGGAAAGAGCTGCCACCCCGGTCGTCCGGTTTGTGTGTGAAGCTACCACATGTTATGGATGCTTGATAGTATTTTATGAGAAAATCTTTAGTTGAAGCATTTGGAGATTTATATGCAAAACTCTTATATTTTGAACAATCTCCTGGTTGGTATAAGGTGGAATAGTTGAAAGATGCTCAAAGAGCCACCCTTAGGTATTTTAGTGCTTATCTCAATTTGAAAGGGTAGAATTCAAGATTGATGTCGTTTGGAAATCTCCGTATGTCATCTTTGTAAATCCGTTACATCTTGATAGACTTTGGATCTCATGATTATTTTTGATGACTTGTGTTTGATGAATATAACATGAAAAACGGTTTATAATGTTTTACCTTTATTTTCATGATTTTGGAGTAAATCTTTTTAATTTTGTGAAATTAATTGGATTGAATGACATCTGTGTGAATTCACTGTTTAAAGCACTTAAATTGATTTCTTGATGGAATACAAATCGGTATTTGAAAAGATTCTAAATCTGGATTTGTTTCAAGAAATTATTTAATTTTTGCTTTCTGGTACCGGTACGCAATCTGCATTTTTGTTATATATACCAGAACTGAGCTTTTATCTCTCTTTCTCCATGAACTAATTTTGTTAGTAATTTCCTTTTGTCTAGTATGTTCACTGTTTGACAATTTGTGACAAAAAGGGGGAGAAGAGAAATGACGGAGATGAGATCATCAAGAGAGGACAAACGAAACGAAAATGGAAAAATGGGGGAGAACGGAAAATGATGATCGTACCACAAAGGGGGAGAACATAGATGCTCAAGAACATGGAGAACATGTTAGAGATGCTCAAGATAGGGGGAGACAAAGAAAGGTTGAAAGAGCTGGGAAAAACAAAAGAACCAAAAGGATGAATCAAATGTAGGATTTTAATTTCTAACGACTGACGTTTGATTTTGTTTGGAGTTTTGTTTTGCAGGAATTACATCATTTTAAGACTCCAAGTCCTAAGTCATAGAGTATGTTCTAGGACTGTTTGGTTCAAATGTAATTTTGTATTTATTGGATCTTTCACGCAAAGAAAATCAATGTTTTGGTGATAACATTGAATTTCGATTTTGGTTTAAGATAAGTGACTTGAGCGCTTTTATGTATTTTTGGGTTTTGTCACGAAATTGCCAAAGGGGGAGATTGTTACGGCATTTTGGTATTGGCATATTTCGTGAGTCAAGTCAGTGAGTTGAGTCGGAGTCTTAAAGGGATCAAATTGTCAATCAGCAATCAAAGACTTAGAGAAGATTCAACAAGAGCTCAAGTTGACACTCAGTGTCTTGAATCTTGAAGATTGAAGTTGAAGAATTGTGGATCAGTTACATCAATCTCAAGAAGAAAGTATTCAAAAGGATCAGGTATGGTTAACTAAATAATTTTGGTGATCCGAATACTTTCTTATAGTATAGAAACACTTGGAAGAATTTTTAATTTCATAATAATCAAAAACTGGTGTTCGGACATGTTCAGGATCCGGATCAGGGCCAACGATCCGGATCCCGAAGGTTGTTGCTTCATACAAGACTTCGATCCGGATCCATGCAATTTCCGATCCGGATCCCGAATGTTAAGTTTTCTGATTTGTATGAACGATCCGGATCGGGCAATGCGATCCGGATCCCGAACCCTTGGTTTTCTGGAATCGTCAATCTCGTTACGACGATCCGGATCGCAGTAAATCCGATCCGGATCGCCGTCCTGAAAATTTCCAGATAAGGTAAGTTTTTGATTCTTATCTCTTTCCAAAGGTTTCTAAACTATAAATAGACACTTAGGGTTTCTCAAAAACGTGGGAGCTACGGCCGATCAATTTATAAAACACTTGAGAGCAACCCTAGAGGCTAGGTTTTTATCGATCTTCTTCATAGCCTCTTTTAGGTCAATTCGATGGTTCTTTCAAGAACATATCTTTTGTCGAATTGATCTAATCTTTGCTTAGAGATTTCTTCTACGGTTCCTCAATGAGAATCTAAGCAGAGGATCACCATCGAAGTCAATATTCTTATCGACTGAGTTTGCGTCGTGGATTCGACGTGGCATCGTGGATTCAGTGTGCTAAAGGCGTTTCGTGGATTCGAAGCGTGCGTTCGTGGATTCGAACGTGAGCAGTGGACGGGCAAAACGGTGGAGCGCGAGATCCAAGAAATTGAAGGAGGGGTTAAATCCGTGGAGACGGTAATCACCTTGTTATTCTTCTTTTCTTAGGGATTGTTATTGCGTGGATATCCAACCGGTCAGCGCAAGGTCCGAAGAAGCTGAAGGAGGGGTTTGAGTCCGTGGAGTCGGTAATCACCTTGTTATTCTTCTATTCTTAGTGGATTGTTATTGCGTGTTGGTCCCGTGGTTTTTCTCCTGGATTGGAGTTTCCACGTATATCTCGGTGTGCTGTTTTTATTTTCCGCATTGGTTTTTATTTTGCACTGAGATTGAGTTTTTAAGTATTACACCTATTCACCCCCCCCTCTAGTTGTTTGATAGTACCTATTTAGATCCTTGTGGATCCATAATAACTCTACAATTGGTATCAGAGCGGGTTTTAGGTTTATCTATCATGATGGGTGAAAGTGGTAATATTTATAGACCTCCTCTTTTTGATGGGACTAATTATGCTTATTGGAAAGTGCGGATGAGAGCTTTTCTCATCGCAATTGATGAGCGAGTATGGCAATCCGTGGAATGCGGTTGGGTGCATCCTGTTGAGGAAGTAGGAAATTCTACTACCCCAAAACCTCGCTCTAGATGGTCCAAAGAGGAATTTGAAAGATCTTCTTACAATGGGAAAGGTATGAACGCTTTATTTAACTCTCTTTCCTCGACTGAATTTACAAGAATTTCCGCGTGTGAAACCGCGAAGGAAATTTGGGATATTCTCAAAATTACACATGAGGGTACTAATCTTGTAAAAATTCAAAAGCTCCAGATGCTTACAAGTCAATTTGACTCTATTCATATGGAAGAGCATGAATTGTTTACAGATTATTACACTAGACTTCAAGATGTAATTAATACATGTGCTAATCTAGGAGAAAAGATCCCGGAGTCGAAAATTGTAAGAAAGATACTTCGGACTCTTCCGGAACGGTTTAGGGCAAAGGTTACCGCCATTGAAACCGTTAGTCATCCGGATGAGATGAGTGTTGAGGAATTAGTAGGTGCTTTGCAAACTTATGAATTGACTTTTCCTACTAATCAAGTTTCTTCCAAGTCTTCTTCTAAGCTTACAGGTATTGCATTCAAATCCACAAAGAAAGAAGATAGCGAATCGAGTTCCGACGATGAAATCTCTTTTGCCGATTTTGAAGAACAATTGGCGCGGATCACAAAGAAATTTCGTCGGAAATTTTGGAAGAATCGAACCGATGGATCTTCATCCACGAAACCATCTAAAGGATCATCGGGTTCTAAATCCTCTAACCTCAAATTCCTTGCAAAACCTTCTAAGGAAAAAGATGAATTCGAAGGGGAAATCCGATGTTATAGATGCAAAGGCTACGGCCATATTTCAACGGATTGTCCTACTCCGAAATTATATAAAAAGAAGGCTTTGCAAGCGAAAACTTGGGACGATTTTACTTCTAATGAATCAACCTCAAGTAAAGAGGAAAAAATCGTTGCTTCTCATGCCTCTCATTTTCCCTCTTCTAATAATTGTTTATCATCATTAGTCACTAACTCTACTCCTTTGATTTTGTATGAAACATCAACAACCGGCGGAGAGTCATCAAGTGAGGGGGAGTCGGACGAGGAAGAACTCGTTGAGGCATATCAACAACTTCTTGCGGAATCTAAGAAGATGGCCAAACATATCAAGAAGTTGAGAAAGCAACGACTTGAAGATCAAGACGAGAATCATGCTTTAAAGATCAAACTTCATGATCTCGAGGAGGAACGAGAGCTTTTATTGGATAATAATAAAATCCTCCAAGAAAAGATAAATCAATCGGAAACGGTCGTTAATTCCCATATTAACAAGATTGATTTTCTTGAAAAGCAGTTTGAGGAAATACATGTCACCAATCAAGCATTGACCAAGCAAGTTCATCAACTTAAATCCGACATACAAAGGATTTCAACCGGTTCCAAGAAACTTGAATGTATGTCCGGATTAGGTCAAACAAGCAAGGTTGGTTTGGGATTCAAAAAGAACCAAACTGTGAATGCTTCAAGTTCCACAATGAAATTGAAAGGAAGAACTTGTCACCTATGTGGACTTGAAGGACATTTGGTGAGGGATTGCCCGAAAAAGAGAAAGAAAAATCCTTCGGCAACTTCATCTACGGAGCGGACTCAACGGACTCAAAAGACACATCAAGTCAAAAGAGTTCACTCAATCCATCAAAGGTCCGAGCCACATCATCAATCATACAAGTGGATCATTGCAAGGCAAAGACCTAAGGTGGATCAACAGTCAAAGCGGACAACCCCCGGCCACAACGAATCAAGACAACCCAAAATCCAGCGATTTTGGATTCGGAAAGGTGATATCTTTCCTTGTCTTAAGTTCTAAATAGCTTATGACTGTATGTAATGCTTTGATTGGTTTTCCCTTCATATCTTTCTTAATCTTTGCATTACATGTTTTTCAATGCTCTTCGTTTTTATACTTTGTTTTTGAACAAAAGGATTTTTAATGAACAAGTGCATTGAATGAAAAGGGCTTTCACTTTCATTCACTCCAAATTAATTTTATATGGATTATCAACTTTACTTCATAATCATAATCTTGAAGATACTTCATTATAGGAGTTTTTGATATTATAAGCATCAAATTTTAGAAATCATGTGTGATCTTCAGATGCTTAATCTATCTCGGTTGTGTGAGTTCTTTGTGATAAACATGAGACAACCGATTGACTAAAATTTGGGATTTAATTCTTTCACGTAAGAGATTGCCTTCTTACAAGGGTAAATAATTGAATTATGAAAGATGTGGAAAGAGTTACATCCGAAAGGAGTGTGAAAACTACCACCACATGCTGGAAAGAGCTGCCACCCCGGTCGTCCGGTTTGTGTGTGAAGCTACCACATGTTATGGATGCTTGATAGTATTTTATGAGAAAATCTTTAGTTGAAGCATTTGGAGATTTATATGCAAAACTCTTATATTTTGAACAATCTCCTGGTTGGTATAAGGTGGAATAGTTGAAAGATGCTCAAAGAGCCACCCTTAGGTATTTTAGTGCTTATCTCAATTTGAAAGGGTAGAATTCAAGATTGATGTCGTTTGGAAATCTCCGTATGTCATCTTTGTAAATCCGTTACATCTTGATAGACTTTGGATCTCATGATTATTTTTGATGACTTGTGTTTGATGAATATAACATGAAAAACGGTTTATAATGTTTTACCTTTATTTTTCATGATTTTGGAGTAAATCTTTTTAATTTTGTGAAATTAATTGGATTGAATGACATCTGTGTGAATTCACTGTTTAAAGCACTTAAATTGATTTCTTGATGGAATACAAATCGGTATTTGAAAAGATTCTAAAATCTGGATTTGTTTCAAGAAATTATTTAATTTTTGCTTTCTGGTACCGGTACGCAATCTGCATTTTTGTTATATATACCAGAACTGAGCTTTTATCTCTCTTTCTCCATGAACTAATTTTGTTAGTAATTTCCTTTTGTCTAGTATGTTCACTGTTTGACAATTTGTGACAAAAAGGGGGAGAAGAGAAATGACGGAGATGAGATCATCAAGAGAGGACAAACGAAACGAAAATGGAAAAATGGGGGAGAACGGAAAATGATGATCGTACCACAAAGGGGGAGAACATAGATGCTCAAGAACATGGAGAACATGTTAGAGATGCTCAAGATAGGGGGAGACAAAGAAAGGTTGAAAGAGCTGGGAAAAACAAAAGAACCAAAAGGATGAATCAAATGTAGGATTTTAATTTCTAACGACTGACGTTTGATTTTGTTTGGAGTTTTGTTTTGCAGGAATTACATCATTTTAAGACTCCAAGTCCTAAGTCATAGAGTATGTTCTAGGACTGTTTGGTTCAAATGTAATTTTGTATTTATTGGATCTTTCACGCAAAGAAAATCAATGTTTTGGTGATAACATTGAATTTCGATTTTTGGTTTAAGATAAGTGACTTGAGCGCTTTTATGTATTTTTGGGTTTTGTCACGAAATTGCCAAAGGGGGAGATTGTTACGGCATTTTGGTATTGGCATATTTCGTGAGTCAAGTCAGTGAGTTGAGTCGGAGTCTTAAAGGGATCAAATTGTCAATCAGCAATCAAAGACTTAGAGAAGATTCAACAAGAGCTCAAGTTGACACTCAGTGTCTTGAATCTTGAAGATTGAAGTTGAAGAATTGTGGATCAGTTACATCAATCTCAAGAAGAAAGTATTCAAAAGGATCAGGTATGGTTAACTAAATAATTTTGGTGATCCGAATACTTTCTTATAGTATAGAAACACTTGGAAGAATTTTTAATTTCATAATAATCAAAAACTGGTGTTCGGACATGTTCAGGATCCGGATCAGGGCCAACGATCCGGATCCCGAAGGTTGTTGCTTCATACAAGACTTCGATCCGGATCCATGCAATTTCCGATCCGGATCCCGAATGTTAAGTTTTCTGATTTGTATGAACGATCCGGATCGGGCAATGCGATCCGGATCCCGAACCCTTGGTTTTCTGGAATCGTCAATCTCGTTACGACGATCCGGATCGCAGTAAATCCGATCCGGATCGCCGTCCTGAAAATTTCCAGATAAGGTAAGTTTTTGATTCTTATCTCTTTCCAAAGGTTTCTAAACTATAAATAGACACTTAGGGTTTCTCAAAAACGTGGGAGCTACGGCCGATCAATTTATAAAACACTTGAGAGCAACCCTAGAGGCTAGGTTTTTATCGATCTTCTTCATAGCCTCTTTTAGGTCAATTCGATGGTTCTTTCAAGAACATATCTTTTGTCGAATTGATCTAATCTTTGCTTAGAGATTTCTTCTACGGTTCCTCAATGAGAATCTAAGCAGAGGATCACCATCGAAGTCAATATTCTTATCGACTGAGTTTGCGTCGTGGATTCGACGTGGCATCGTGGATTCAGTGTGCTAAAGGCGTTTCGTGGATTCGAAGCGTGCGTTCGTGGATTCGAACGTGAGCAGTGGACGGGCAAAACGGTGGAGCGCGAGATCCAAGAAATTGAAGGAGGGGTTAAATCCGTGGAGACGGTAATCACCTTGTTATTCTTCTTTTCTTAGGGATTGTTATTGCGTGGATATCCAACCGGTCAGCGCAAGGTCCGAAGAAGCTGAAGGAGGGGTTTGAGTCCGTGGAGTCGGTAATCACCTTGTTATTCTTCTATTCTTAGTGGATTGTTATTGCGTGTTGGTCCCGTGGTTTTTCTCCTGGATTGGAGTTTCCACGTATATCTCGGTGTGCTGTTTTTATTTTCCGCATTGGTTTTTATTTTGCACTGAGATTGAGTTTTTAAGTATTACACCTATTCACCCCCCCCTCTAGTTGTTTGATAGTACCTATTTAGATCCTTGTGGATCCATAATAACTCTACACAGCAGTATCGTGAGCAGCGACAGGAGCGGTGTGTCATTTGTGGCGGGCCTCATCCACTGTCACAGTGTGATTAGAGACAGGGGCGGTGTTTCCTCTGTGGAGAGTCGGGACATTTCCGCGCAGCTTTCCCCCAGGCCATTTTGTCAGTGCGGCCGATTGCGACAGCACCCCCCTTGCCCATCCATGCAGCGGGAACTCCTCCGGCACACCAGCAGACAGAGTGGGCCACGACATCGGGACAGACGGGACGACGACCTGCAGCACCCAGTGGACGGGTTTATGCAGCCCTGGTGGAGGACACCCCGGCAGCGGATCATGCCGCGACAGGTATGATTTTATTTCAGTTAGCTGAGTTGAGCATTTCGTTACCGCTGCATCCTTCTGCATTATTAGTTGAGCATCTGCATCAGCATCTTTGCATGGGAGTGGGTTAGGATTGTATGCTACATGTTTTAGCAATTGGATTCTTCCCAGTATCCTACGAGTAGAGGAGGTTCGCGGTGTATGATCAGTGCAGTTGAGACTTGGGACTTCACCGGCTGATGTGACGATTCAAGGACAGCTCCAGGACTTGGATTGAGCACACATGTTGGACTGGTTGGTGGGGTGCAGTGCTACGACTGATAATGGAATGAGAGCAGTTATCCTTCTGCGAGTTGGACTGGAGGAGTTCGTTTTCTCGGACTGTCGGCGTATCCTTCCAGCAGCAGCAGCTTCAGCGGCTTTGGACAGACGCCACCTCAGGAGCTGTTGTGACGTTTAGGACTAGGGGTTGCGTCCTTAGGAGTCTCGTTAGTGGTAGCTTTCTTTTGTTGCCACAGCAGGAACGACACCAACACTTCTCTCCGTTTTCTCGCCTTTGTACTAAAATTTACGAACAGGACAAAAATTTCGAAGGATTGCTCCAGAAATGGAGACAGTGCCCGAACCTGTTCTTGTTTGATTGGGGCGAAGGCACTGATTTTTTGAAATTTTTAGACTTTTCGCTAATTTCAGCTGTTTTCTAAATCGAGGGTTGGGGTTGGTGACTTTCCTGCTGGTGGAGCTGTATCTTCCTTTTTAGTTTAGTGTTGCGTTCTTGGTTGTTTTGATTGTTTTGGTTTTGTTGTTGTGGTGTATTTTTGTTTCGGGGACGAAACTTCCTTTTAGTAGGGGAGGATGTGGTGACCCTGATCCCCGTGTGGCTTCTCCCATGAACCGTGGTGTAGAACACCTAGTGTTGGTGTATCTGGTCCATAGTGCATCAAAGGGATGCCACAGATGGACCCTGTGTGTTATCCACAGCCGGATTGGCCTTCGGCTGCATTTGTCGAAGTTTTGGTTTTTTTTGGGCCAATCAGAGGTTGGATTTGGATTCAGCGCGGAAAAACGCTTGAAAACGACTGTTTGCTTGTTAAATTTGGAGTCCGGATGCCCAAAAACGGACCCCCGGAAGTTTTCGCTGAATTTCGGTGCATGGGAGGGGCCGTGGACCGCCGGCTGCCACGTGGCGGCTTGTGATTGGGCCGGTCCGCAGCGCTCAGTCCACAGAGGGGAGCGGCTGGGTGCACGGACCCGGCGCATGGACACGTGGCGCCGCCTGATTGGCGGGCTCGTGAGGCGCGGTCCACAGTTTTTGCGCGGCGGTGCATAGACCGGGGCGGGGGGACACGTGGCATCCCCCGGTTGGTCGGTGCACGCGGCGCGGCCCACGGAACCTGAATTGGGTGCGTGGACCGGGTGCACAGGACACGTGTCATCACGCCATTCGCGGGCTCACGAGGCGCGGTGCACCGGGTCGCGGTCGGGCGCCTCGGGGCGCGTGCGTGGCAGGCGGCCAGTGCGGCGCCTGCCCGCACGTGTGACCACGACAGTGGCAGGGCCACGTGTCGCCCTGCCACTGGCGGGCGCCACCTACCCGTTTGACCGGGTAGGTGCCACGCGGCGTCACCGCACGCGCCCCGCACAGCTGTTTGCTGTGCGGGACACGTGTCGGTCACCGGGAGTGCCACGTGGCCACTCCCGGCGCGCCCCGCACAGCTGTTTGCTGTGCGGGTGATGTGGCTGCACCAGGAAGTTCCGGGCGGCTACAGTAATCGGGCTTTGGGCCCGAATTCGGGCGCCCGAAAGTTCGGGTGCGCCCGAAAGTTGGACAAATCGGGAATTTTCCCATTTGTTTTTCTGCAGCCTATATAAAGCCCGAGCCCTCTTATTCTTCAACTTTTTGGCACTTCCGAGCTTCAAACCGCCAAGAGCCCTTTACCAAAGTTGTTCCTCTCGCAATCAAGCTTCCATCTGCCGAGTTTGGGGATTTTTGGGGACACGCTTTTCGAGATTCTCATTTTCTTGGCGCGGCGCGACGCTCTTTCTTCGGTGTTTCTTCCGTCGCTCTTCGGTGTACGAGCTCCCCCGACCTACTTCGACCATCTTTTCGAGCGATTTCTTCGCTGCTGGATTCGTAACAGGTGAGGCAACGATTTTGGTTTTCGCACATTTTCAGATTTCGCGATTTTCGAGGTGTTTTCTCGTGCTCATTGGGACCCTTCTTGCTGTGAGTTGTTGGTGAGGGCAGCAGCTTCTTTTGGGGAGATCTTCGCGCACAAATCTCGGATCAGGACGTGCTTATAGACTTTTTTCATCTACTCGATGCAAGGATCATCGTTGTATTTTTTTTTGGAATTTTTGGAGACCTTCCCGAAGGTATACACTTTTCCTTTTATCTGTACAAGAGTTTACAGTTGAATGGTTTTGGGATGTTGCGCACCGATACTGTGGAATTTGTAACTTGGCCTACATTACTCGGAATTGGGCATGCAGGTACTTGTTTCGAAGCTATCGACACGAGGATCGCATGGATATTTTATTTGGAATTTTTCGTGCACATTCAGCAGGTGAAATAATCACATCTTTGCGGCTGTATTTTCAGTGTTGTAATTCTTGGCAGATTTTGGAATTAAAGTATAACTGTAGCCTTATGTTGTACCCAGGAGGAATTGTGGACTGTGCTGGACCTGTTGGACATAGAGTTGTTATTTTTCCTAGTTTTCTCAGCTGTACGACTCCGGACAATTAGCGTCTTCAGGTGGGTGGCTTGCTTTCAAGATCTATGGACTGTGCTCTAATTCTATTGATATAGAATCATGCATGATAGTGATTGGATTTGGGTAGCATGCTAGAGTGTAGGAATTGTTGTTCCTAGTTTTATCTGTCGATCTTGTGATCTCTTGCTTCCTTCTATCTTGTCAAATATTTGTTATGTTGGAACCTGACCTAGCACCCCCGTCATATGTTGCATATGTAACCAGACCAGTAGAAAACCCTCACTTGGGCTAGGGTTATTTATGTTTAGACATCCACACTTTATGTTTCATTCCTGGACTTAGTGTTATCCTCACCCGGGAAGTGGGCCGAGCGGTCAGGACTTCTTTTAGTGTGGGATGCATTTGCACTCGTGCTTGGGAGCAGAGTGGAGTCTGGTAGATGCAGTGGTTCGCTTGTCTGTACCGGGAACCGTTTGGGGTAAACGGTGGACCCGGGAGATCTGGTTTTCCCCTGTTTGGGTTGTCGCCACCGTGTTAGTGGCGGTAGTTTTCTAGTGATAGCCGGACCTAGAACCCAGAACCCTTTTTGACATACACATGATTTTAGTCTACCAATGTTTTCTTCCAAGCGTCGAAGGGCCGCTGGAGTCTGTTCTTGTTTGATTGGACAAAGGCATCAGCCCTTCGGGGCTTGGGTAAAACACTTATTTTTCTAACTATTTTTCTAAAGAGAACTAAAATCATTAAATATGGATTTCTTCTAGATCAAATGATTTTCAATAACAAATGTCACCTTTTTCTTGTAAATCTCCCCACTCGAAAGGATTCGAGTGATCCGGGTTCTAGGGGCCGTTCCTTTGTCGGGACGAAAGCCACGGGGGCCGAGCCTGGAACCTGTTCTTGTTTGATAGGGTTGTAGGTGTAGGTCTCCCGGGACGTTCGGACCCTGTTGGTGTTTTCTGCGTGTCGTACCGAGGTTTTGCTTTCCCGAACTATAAGGGGATCGGGAACTTCGATAGGCGGAGCCTAGAGTCTGTTCTTGTTTGATAGGGTTCTTAGCACCGGTCTATCGGGTTTCCGAACCCTTTTGGTGTCGGTCTTTCCTGTGAGTTGAGTGTTCTGTTGTGGGAGCCGTCTGGTGGACGGTGGCCCCAGCTGTGTGGTTTTCCAGCCTGTGGTTGAGAGTTGGTGTTGTTGGTCGATCTTGATTGATCGTGGTTTGGACTATAGCCTGCATGAGCCATATTTGAGCTCGACAGAGATACGCGGATACTTTCCTCGGTGGGGTCGCTCCCCTCGAGAGCCACTCCGGAGTTGGGCCTGTTACTTGCTATCGCGACTTGTCGACGCCGTCCCTCTGACTGGGCCAGTTAGTGGCAGTCACGGACACCCTACGGTAGACCCGTCCTGTTGAGGATGTGCGGCAGTAGGTGGGCGCAGGTTTGACTGGACCCTTTGAGGCAGTCAGTTTAGATTTGGTGAGTTTACTGTGTGTGTTAGTAGATGCATCATGTTCCATCTGTTCCTTTTTCTTGAGCATCTAGATAGAGGCATAGTAGCTGTAGAGTTACTTTTCCAGCCATTTCATTTTAGTATTATATTGTTACTTTATGCCTCTAGTAGACTTAGTGGGCAGACCGTCGGGCTTGTTGGCGGCACCCACTGAGAACTACTTGGGACGTAGTTCTCACACCCGTCGTGGTGTTTTTCCCCAGGGACTTCTTCTTCTGCTCCAGTTCCTGCCGCACCTGTTGCTGACCCGACTGATCGAGGTAAGGGAGTCGCGAGATAGATCCCTACCAGTTGTCGCTTGAGAGTAGATGTACCTCCCTACTTTTTGAGAGTTCTTGTCGAGTGACCTTGTAGTGAGGATTGAGTTGTACTCTTCTTATTTTGAGAGATATTTGTATTTTGGTGAGGATTCTGGTTGTATATTTTGTTAGAGTTGTATTTATTTTATCCAGCTTTTACCATATCAGCTCTGATATCTGTTTAGTGTAGTTCTCTTTTGTAGGTTAGTCGCTACGTCTATACGGGGCTTCCCGTATGGGCGGCGGATCTGTTGGCGAGCCCGGGTCGCAGTTTCGACCCGGGGCGTGACACTTTGCCTTTCTTCGACTTTACGAAGGATGAAGATTTGCTTGAGTTACCGCTTCGAAAGTTTCAGCAAAATTTTCTCGTCAAGAGTGCAAGTTGCTTCTCGAAATCCTCCATTGATAGATTCTCGTCATCGTCTGAGGAGGATGAATCCGCGTCTTCTTCTTTTGTTGATTTCAACGCAAAACCTGAAGACTTAGAAGAAGATGGCTTTCCAGAAGAATAGTTAGTAGGAAAACTCATTTCATACGTTTGAAGTGCACCAACTAATTCTTCTACACGGATTTCATCCGGGTGTTTTACTGTTTCAATGGCCGCAACCTTAGGGCGAAATCTTTCAGGAAGAGTCCTTAAAATCTTTCTTACAACTTTAGATTCTGGAATTTTCTCTCCCAAGTTAGCATATGTGTTAATGATATCTTGTAATCGTGTATAATAATCTGTGAAAGATTCATTTTCTACCATAAAAATTGAGTCAAATTTGCTCGTAAGCATTTGTAGTTTTTGAATCTTCACAAGGCTTGTTCCCTCATGTGTAACTCAACCTTTTTCCATACGCTCCTAGTTGATCTTCTCCGCTCGCTCCTTAACGCGCCACGAATCCACGATTTGCGTCCAACGCCAAATCCACGGCGTCCAACGTTGAATCCACGACGTCCAACCGAATCCACGGTCTCCACCAAGTAGTACGTATCGATCACATGAACATACCTCGCTCCGAATCCACGAGAGCGGTAGCACTTTGAGTCCACAAGGCCACGCGAATCCACGCGCCGATTTTTGGTAAAATCGTTGTTTGTTGGTGGTGAAAATCCGCCGAATACTTAGATCAAAGATAGATCGAAAATACCATCTAAGTATTCATTAATTTGATTCTACTCAAAATCTGAGTTTGAAATCCTAGAATCAAATTAATCAATATAGATGAAGAAACATATAATAGATCTAGTTTTTCCCTTTCTTCTCTATATGTGGATTTTTCTAATTTTCGGTCGTACCCTAAAAAATGAAAAATAGGGTTTACTTATAGGTTAGAAACCATTGGAAGAAGATAAGAATCAAAAACTGACTTAAGAGAGTTTCTCCCGCACGACGGTCCGGACTGGATTTAGCTTGATCCGGACTGTCGTCACACTGTCGTCATTTTTCAGAGAATTCCTGAAAAAATCATGTTCGGGGTCCGGACTGAAGGATGCACGGTCCGGACTGTTCATGCGATTTCTGCAGAATACATGTTCGGGGTCCGGACTGAAACAGGGGCGATCCGGACTGAAATTCCGCATGAACTTACCTACGTTCGGGGTCCGCACTGGAATACCCTGATCCAGATCCTGAACATATAACAGTCCAGTTTTTTGATTTTTATGGAATTAAAAGTCCATTCAAGTGTTTCTACACAATAAGAAGTATTCGGATCACCAAGATTATTAAGTTAAACGTACCTGATCATTTTGAATTCTTCTTTCTTGAGATTGAGGTATATGATTCAAACATCTTCATCTTCAATCTTCAAGACTTAAACACTTTCACGAAATACGCCAATATAAATTCCTTAGCAATGCGGCGGCCGCGCGGGCTCCCGCCCCGCGAGGCGCAAGCGGCGCGGCCGCGCGGGCACTAGCCCCGCGAGGCGCAAGCGGTGCGGCCGTGTGGGCTCCAGCCCCGCGCGGCGCATACGACGCGGCCACGCGGGCTCCAGCCCCGCGCGGTGCATGCGACGGCCGTGCGGGCAGCAGCCCCGCGCGGCGCAAACGGGGCGGCCGCGCGGGCACTACCCCCGCGCGGCGCATGCGGTGCGGCCGCGTGGGCTCCAGCCCAGCGCGGCGCATGCGACGGCCGCGCGGGCAGCAGCCCTGCGCGACTGAAGCGGTGCGGGCGCGCGGGCACTAGCCCCGCGCGGCGCATGTGGTGCGGCCGCGCAGGCACCAGCCCCGCGCGGTGCATGCGACGGCCGCGCGGGCACCAGCCCCGCGTGGCGCATGCGACGCGGCCGAGCAGGCTCCAGCCCCGCGCGGCCCATGCGACGGCCGCGCGGCGCAAGCGGTGCGGCCGCGCGGGAACTAGCCCCGTGCGGCGCATGCGGTGTTGCCGCGCGGGCTCCAGCCCCGCGCGGCGCATGCGACGGCCGCGCGGGCACCAGCCCCGCGCGGAGCATGCGACGCGGCCGCGCGGGCTCCAGCCCCGCGCGGCGCATGCGACGGCCGCGCGGGCAGCAGCCTAGCGCGGCGCAAGCGGTGTGGCCGCGCGGGCACTAGCCCCGCGCGGCGCATGAGGTGCGGCCGCGCGAGCTCCAGCCCCGCGCGGCGGATGCGACGGCCGCGCGGGCACCAGCCCCGCGCGGCGCATGCGGCGCGTCCGCGCCGGCACTAGCCCCACACGGCACGCGCGTGCCGCGCGCGGTGCGACGGCGGCGGCGATGCCCTAGGGTTTTTCCGCGGCGGCGACGACGGCGGTGCCCTAGGGCTTCGCGGCGGCGGCGGCTAAACGGAAAACAACGAAACCCTAACGAATACCGAAAAAGGAACTTCGCTTACCACGATCTCGTCGAAGAAGATGATCCGCTCACACTTCCGGCTCTGGCACGCTGATCGGAAGCGATCGAACTTCTCCGCTTTCTTCTTCTCTCCTTCTTTTGCCTCCGGTTAGGGTTTTCTTTCCTCTTTTCTTTCTTTTCTCTCCGGCTAGGGTTTTCTCTTTTCTTTTTGGAAAGAACTAATTTTTCTCTTGATACGTACCGTAAAACCTACATCCGGGTATTTAATATTTAAATAATAATTATTTAATCGCAAGAGATGATTCCTCACCCTCTCGAAAAGCGTGCCCGATCTTTTGCATGGATTTCGATGCACACTACGGTTACCGTGATCTTCAAAACCCCTTTTTGGGGAATCCGTAAGTCGGAACTCAGATCCGGTCGGATCGCCGTTCATCGTTTTTCGAGCTCTATCACAGAAAAATACCCGCATCGCATGATTGTCAACTTAAGAAAACCCGATAATTCGATTTTTCGATAACATGTAATTTATTAGCAAGAGGGTAAAACGATACACGAAAGGTCGTGATGTTACACCACACACCACATAAAAGAAGTTTCGCCCCCGAAACTTAACCTCAACCCTCGCTAAACAAATCGGGAAAACACCCTCTCTTCTTCATCTCTAGTTCCCAAGTCGCCTCACGCTCCTCATGGTTACTCCATTGCACCTTTCCGTAGGGGATCGTCCGGTTGCGTAGCTTCTTATCTTCACGCGCCAAGATTTGTATCGGTGTTTCCTCGAAGCTCAAGTCCTCACGCAACTGGACAGCAGAAACATCGAGGACGTGCGACGGGTCGAGGAGGTATTTTCGGAGCATCGAGACATGAAATACGTTGTGTACCCGCTCGAGGTTTGGCGGTAAGGCCAACCGGTATGCCACCGGGCCCACGCGCTCCAAGATCTCGAAGGGTCCCACATACCGCGAGTTCAGTTTCCCTCCTAGGCCGAAACGTCTGGTTCTTTTAGATGGCGATATACGGAGTAACACGTGTTCCCCCACCATAAACTCCGAATCGCGTCGCCTCTGATCCGCATAACTCTTCTGCCGGCTCTCGGCGGTCAACAGCCGCTGCCTGATAAGGCGCATCTTTGCCTCAGTTTCCTCCGCTAGATCTGGTCCCATAAACTTTTGCTCCCCCAAGTCGAGCACGCAAGCTCGGAGCATATTTCCGAGAGTCTGGATTACTCGTTCCGATTGTCCGTCAGTCTGCGGGTGGACGGCCGTGCTGAATTGCAGTTCGGTCCCCATTGCCCGTTGTAGGCTCCGCCAAATGTTCGACATGAAACGTGTGTCTCTATCAGAAGTAATCGACGCTGGTACTCCGTGCAACCTTACCACCTCGTCGATGTAGGTTTGCACCAACCGGTCTCGGGTCCATGTCGTGTGGATGGGCAGAAAAATGAGCCGATTTCGTCAAGCGATCCACTATGACCCATATCGCGTCGTGTCCTTGTTGCGATCGGGGAAATCCAGTCACAAAATTCATGGTAATCCATTCCCATTTCCATTCCGGTACGGGCAATGGCTGTAATTTCCCCGCCGGGTGCTGGTGTTCAGCTTTCACTTGTTGGCATACCAAACAATGTGCCACAAATTTCGTCACACCCCCCTTACATTTCGGCCACCAAAGGGTCTTCCTACGGTCTTTATACACTTTCGTTCCACCGGGATGCGCAGTGCAGGGAGCACTATGCGCTTCCGTCAGAATTTCCTTCTTTATCTTCGGTACATCGGGCTCACAAATTCGTCCCCGGAACCTTATTGCGTTATTCGTGCCAATCGTAAAATTGCCCCCTTGTTCCGGTGACAATCTGTACCGCACAAGTTGCAGTTGTGTGTCCGTTGTCTGGCCTTCCAAGATCCTCTCGATCAAAGTAGGCTTAACTACTAAGGACAGGAGTTGCGTATCCGTACCCGCCGGCACTACCTCCAGTCTCAGTTGCGAGAACTCCGCAATTAGATGATTCTGTTGGGTAGGGGCGCTCATCGTCGTTTCTCCCGTCTGCCCCTTCCGGCTTAAGGCACCGGCCACCACATTTGGCTTTCCGGGGTGGTAATGGATAGACAATCGTAGTCTTTTAGTAGTTCCAGCTGTCGCCTTTGCCGTAAATTCAACTCCTTTTGTGTGAACATGTACTTAAGGCTCTGGTGATCGAAAAACACATTGCCATGCGCTCCGTAAAGATAGTGTCTCCAGGGCTTTAAAGCAAACACGACTGCCACGAGCTCCAAGTCGTGTGTAGGGTAGTTCTGCTCGTATTCCTTGAGCTGTCTTGATGCGTAGGCTATGACCTTCCCTTGTTGCAGTAGTACGCCTCCAAGATCGCTCCGTGATGCATCGCAACAAATCTCACAGTCCTCTCCGGGCTTCGGCAGTGTGAGCACTGGTGCCCGTGTTGGTCTGTCCTTGAGTTCCTCAAAGCTTTTCAGGCATTGAGCCGTCCAGATGAATCCCCCCCCTTTTTCGGGTTAATTGATTTAGGGGAGTGGCTATCTTTGAGAAGCCTTCCATGAAGCGTCTATAGTACCCTGCCAGTCCTAGGAAACTCCAGATCTCCGTTACCGTTGTTGGACGGGCCCAGTTGGTCACGGATTCTACTTTTCTCGGGTCCACCGCTATTCCCGACGCTGAGACTATGTGTCCCAAAAAGTCTACCTCGTGGAGCCAGAACTCACACCTCTTGAGTTTGGCATACAATTTCTGATCTCGGAGGGTATGGAGGATTACTCGCAAGTGTTCCTCGTGCTCTTTGTCTGTGCGAGAGTAGATCGGGATGTCATTTATAAAGGCCACTACAAACTGGTCCAAGAAAGGCTCGAATATCCTATTCATCATGTCCGTGAACACCACTGGTGCGTTAGCGAGTCCACACGGCATAACCGTAAACTCGTAATGACCATACCGAGTTCGAGAGGCTGTTTTCGGTATGTCATTGTTACGGCATTTTGGTGTTGGCATATTTCGTGAGTCAAGTCAGTGAGTTGAGTCGGAGTCTTAAAGGGATCAAATTGTCAATCAGCAATCAAAGACTTAGAGAAGATTCAACAAGAGCTCAAGTTGACACTCAGTGTCTTGAGTCTTGAAGATTGAAGTTGAATAATTGTGGATCAGTTACATCAATCTCAAGAAGAAAGTATTCAAGAGGATCAGGTATGTTTAACTAAATAATTGTGGTGATCCGAATACTTTCTTATAGTGTAGAAACACTTGGATGAACTTTTATTTGCATAAAAATCAAAAACTGGACATGGGACATGTTCAGGATCCGGATCAGATCTTGCAATCCGGATCCCGAAGGGTACTTGTTCATTGGCAATTTCAATCCGGATCCTAGGCCATTCCGATCCGGATCCCGAACATGGGACTTTGCTGAATTGCATGAACGATTCGGATCGGGCCTTGCAATCCGGATCCCGAACCCTTGGTTTTCTGGAATCGTCAATCTCGTTACGACGATCCGGATCGCAGTAAATCCGATCCGGATCGCCGTCCTGAAAATTTTCAGATAAGGTATGTTTTTGATTCTTATCTCTTTCCAAAGGTTTCTAAACTATAAATAGACACTTAGGGTTTCTCAAAAACGTGGAAGCTACGGCCGATCAATTTCTAAAACACTTGAGAGCAACCCTAGAGGCTAGGTTTTCATCGTTCTTCTTTATAGCCTCTTTTAGGTCAATTCGATGGTTCTTTCAAGAACATATCTTTTGTCGAATTGATCTAATCTTTGCTTAGAGATTTCTTCTACGGTTCCTCAATGAGAATCTAAGCAAAGGATCACCATCGAAGTCAATATTCTTATCGACTGAGTTTGCGTCGTGGATTCGACGTGGCATCGTGGATTCGGTGTGCTAAAGGCGTTTCGTTGATTCGAAACGTGTGCTCGTGGATTCGAGTGGCGTTCGTGGATTCGAACGTGTGCAGTGGGCGTGCAAAATCGGTGGAGCGCGAGGTCCAAGAAATTGAAGGAGGGGTTAAATCCGTGGAGACGGTAATCACCTTGTTATTCTTCTTTTCTTAGGGATTGTTATTGCGTGGATATCCAACCGGTCAGCGCAAGGTCCGAAGAAGCTGAAGGAGGGGTTTGAGTCCGTGGAGTCGGTAATCACCTTGTTATTCTTCTATTCTTATTGGATTGTTATTGCGTGTTGGTCCCCTGGTTTTTCTCCTGCATTGGAGTTTCCACGTATATCTTGGTGTGCTGTTTTTATTTTCCGCATTGGTTTTTATTTTGCACTGAGATTTGGTTTTATAAGTATTACACCTATTCACCCCCCCCTCTAGTTGTTTGATAGTACCTATTTAGATGCATCAAAAAGGTGTTTGCGCACGAGGGGAGACTTTAGTCTCTCCGACAGGTACTCTGGGGTTGGTGCCCAACTTAATTGATAAATCTGGGGTTGGTGCCCAGCTTAATTATGTACAGGGTTTTAGCGAAAGGTTCCGGTGTAATCGGTTTGCTCCTTATTCTCTTTTGATACTTAGACATCTACTTTGTTTGTCACTGACTTTACCCACTCCGTGACAGGTGTTACCAGGTGCGTTAGCCGGGAGGGCGGTGAGACTGCGTCGCGAGGACCGTAGTCAGGATAATTGGGTTTTTATCTCATTTTCCTTATACTTTAAATAGTCAATTTGCTTGTGGATCATATTAGTCATGGTTATGTATGAGTTAGCGCTGTGGATGAGGTGTACTTTTATACTTTGATACTTTTAGTGATGTTTTCATACGCGGCGCGTTTTCATGATAAACTAAATGATTTCGAAAATGTTTTCTCAAAACGAAGTGCCGTGTGGGCACGGGTTTTGCAACCGCTGGTTTTATCCTTTCCAAACGTTGATGCCGCTTTAATAACAAGGTGTCGAGTGGACACCGGTCTTTTAACACATTAGCTAAATTACTGTACTCTGTTTGACGATGTATGTCTATTGTATGGTTGATGGTTGATGTTTGATGTTGTAAATGAGACGCCGTGCATATACAAAGGAGACTGTGTCCGTGGGCAGAGAGAATTTGTGTATGTGGCCGTCTGGCACGCACCGGGGATGAGGTTTAAGTTACCTTGTTAAGAAAAAAAAAATAATACACACAGTTTTCCGCTTTGATAGACTCAAAAACCCCCGGGGGCGTGACAGATTAAATGGTATCAGAGAAAACGACCATAACCATAGTAGACGTGATCCACATCCAAAGTGTAGGGTGCCACAAGCAATTTGGACATGAGATAACCAAGGTATAGGTGCGTAGTACGTGAGAGTACGGGGAAAAGAGAACATAATATAGGTGTAATCGTAAGATAGGGTGCTAGGGTTATAACCTTAGGGTTAACGTGGTTTCTTTGTATCACAGCGGACAACGGCCAGGATCCGGCCACCGAGCGCTAACCATTCTCAATGGACAGGATGGATCCCGCAGCCGCAGCCAACCGCTTACTCCGCAACCAGTTAGGCGACATAGCGGGGCAAATGTTAACTCTCACTTAGCGCCTAGGCCTACTGACTCAAGATTTCGAGGGTGTCGACCGCACCCAGCGAGACGCCAGGGATGATGCCTATCGGGGAATGCCACCGGCAGGGTTCCCCACTTTTAACGAAGCGGTTATGTTGGCCCGGCGGGCAGAGCAAGAACTGGCCGAGACACGCGCTCGGCAGAGTTATCCCTATCCCAGTCCGGCGGAGGACCCCTTCCAGCAGGGCCCGACACTCAAACGCCCGAGGACAGAGGGGAACTTTGGAAAGGCGATGAGAGGAGAACCCAAACCGCAGAGGAAGCCGTGTCCCATATGCAGTGGGGCGCATCAGGTGACAAAGTGTCCATGGAGACACGACCACTGCTACCGATGCGGCAGACCAGGACACGCACGCTACGAGTGCCCACGGAAACTGGGCACCACCAGGCCTCCGGCACCGCGACCGGAGGGGACAGAGAATACTGCTACACCCGTTCCGCAAGGGGGCCCCACCCCGGAGGGCCGAGGAGGAGGACGTCCAGAGAAAGCACGGAAGGACGAACCGACACCAGCGAGGGACGCGGAACCACCTCAGGGACCGTGCGTAATCTGCGAGGGTGCTCACCCGGTGGCGGAATGTACGTGGAGGTACCATTACTGCAATCAGTGCGGCTTACCGGACCACTCCAGTGCCTTCTGCCCTCAGAGGCCCACCCCCGCCGCCGCCGCGCCACCACAGCAGAAAGGACCAGAGAGTGCTGCGGCCCCCGTTCAGCCAAAGGTTTCGCCCGGCGACCAGCAATCCGCAGACTCCTCAGACGTTAAGTCCCTTCCCCAGCACGCCGTACGACGCTGGCCCAAGGGCTGTGGACGGACTCCCCGGGATACTACAGTGGAGGACGCGACATCCCAGACCTAGTAACGGCAGGTAATTTTTGGTTTCTCTTTTCCCTCTTAGATTAGGAGCACCGGTTACACCTTAGCCTGCTACCCCTGTTAGACTCTCTCTCTCTCCCTCTCTCTAAAATCCTTAGGTATTAGGTGAAGCCTTCCCCGGCCGATGTACGCGGTCGGGCTTCGAAGCATAGGAGAATCTTGTGTACTCGGGGCCCGTTAAGGGCCATGCAAGGAATAAATAGGCTCCACCCTATGCCTTGCAGCCAAGAACCCAATGGGCGGATAGGTAGTTTAGGGCCGCTCCCCAGATAAGGATCAGCGGTCCCGTGGTAAGGGAATTTCCGGACGTGTTTCCGGCGGAGCTCCCCGGAATGCCACCGGAACGAGAAGTCGACTTCCCTATTGAACTACTTCCCGGCACCAAACCCATCACCAAGGCACCGTACAGGATGGCCTTCGCGGAGTTGAAGGAACTCAAGGCACAGTTGGAGGACCTTTTGGATAAGGGTTTCATCAGACCTAGCGCGTCACCCTGGGGCGTGCCCGTCCTGTTTGTGAGGAAGAAGGACGGAAGTCTCCGGTTGTGCATCGACTACCGGGAGATAAATAAGGTCACCGTTAAGAACAAGTACCCCCTGCCAAGGATCGACGACCTCTTCGACCAACTACAGGGGGCGACGGTGTTTTCAAAGATTGACCTGCAGTCGGGCTATCATCAGGTCCAGGTCAAGGGGGAGGACATCCCCAAAACGGCTTTCTGGACTCGCTACGACCATTACGAATTTACAGTAGTGCCGTTCGGGCTCACAAATGCCCCGGCAGTGTTCATGGACATGATGAACAGGGTATTCAAACCCTTCCTGGACTTATTCGTGGTGGTCTTCATCGACGATATCCTCATCTACTCCCGTACAGACGAGGAACACGAAAAACATCTGCGCACAGTCCTCCAGACCCTACGGGAACAGAAACTCTACGCCAAACTCAAAAAGTGTGAGTTTTGGCTCCGTGAGGTCGACTTCTTGGGGCACGTAATCTCGGCGGCCGGAGTCGCAGTCGATCCGAAAAAGATGGATTCGGTGACGGACTGGCCCCAACCGACGACGGTGACGGAGATTCGAAGCTTCCTGGGATTAGCCGGGTACTACCGGCGCTTCGTGGAGGGTTTCTCCAAGATAGCCACCCCCTTAAACCGTTTGACTAGAAAGGGGGAAAAGTTCATCTGGACGGACAAATGTCAGAGGAGCTTCGAGGAGCTCAAGGATAGATTGGCGCGAGCCCCGATTCTCGCCCTGCCAGAACCAGGGGAGGATTATGAAGTGTATTGCGATGCGTCGCGAAACGGACTGGGTGGAGTACTCATGCAACGGGGAAAGGTTATAGCCTATGCGTCAAGGCAGCTCAAGGAATACGAGCGGAACTACCCCATGCACGATTTGGAACTCGCAGCGGTTGTGTTAGTCCTCAACCTTTGGAGACACTACCAGTATGGGGCACACTCCAATGTGTACTCAGATCAAAATAGTCTTAAGTACCTTTTCACCCAAAAGGAGTTAAATTTGCGACAAAGACGGTGGCTCGAGCTACTTAAGGATTACGATTTAACGATCCACTACCACCCGGGAAAGGCAAACGTGGTGGCCGACGCCCTGAGCCGCAAGGGGCAGGCCGAGGAGGCAGGGGTAAATGCCATCACCCAGCAAGATAGTCTGATTGCAGAATTTTCGCGATTAAGACTAGAAGTAGTACCGGCAGGTACAGTCGCACAACTTCTGACACTGGTGGTCAGACCTACCTTGCTTAACAGAATCCTCGAGGGGCAGTCGACTGATGACCAACTCCAGCTGGTGCGAAGTAAAGTAACTGCCGACCAAGAAGGTGATTTCGCAGTAAACTCCGACGGCACAATACGATTTCCGGGACGAATCTGCGTGCCGGATCTACGGAACTCAAAGAGGAAATCCTGCGGGAGGCGCATACTGCTCCATATGCAGCGCACCCCGGGGGAACGAAGATGTACAAGGACATCAAACAGACCTTCTGGTGGCCCAAAATGAAGGGAGACGTGACTCGGTTTGTGGCACACTGCCTGGTGTGCCAACGAGTGAAGGCCGAGCACCAGCGTCCGGCAGGAAAATTGTAACCATTACCGGTGCCCGAGTGGAAGTGGGACATGATTACCATGGATTTTGTGACCGGGTTCCCGAGATCGTCACAGGGACACGATGCAATATGGGTGATTGTGGACCGTCTGACGAAATCGGCCCACTTTCTGCCCATACACACGACGTGGACGCGGGAACGACTGGCACAAACCTACATCAACGAGATAGTAAGATTGCATGGGGTGCCGACATCCATCACGTCGGACAGGGACACGCGATTTGTGTCAAACTTTTGGCAGAGCCTGCAGCGAGCAATGGGAACCAAGTTGCACTTCAGTACGGCTTTTCACCCGTAGACCGATGGACACTCAGAGCGGGCGATACAAATTGTGGAGGACATGCTTCGAGCATGCGTTTTGGACTCGGGCGAAGGGTGGGCACGGTGTTTGCCCCTAGTGGAATTTGCCCACAATAACAGTTACCAGGCCAGCATTCAGATGGCACCATACGAGGCCCTGTACGGGCGCCGCTGTCGGTCTCCAATATGCTGGGACGACTTGGGTGAGCGTAAGTTTCTGGGCCCAGATTTGGTGGAGGAGACCGAAGCAAAGGTGCGATTGATTAGACAAAGGCTACTGACCGCCCAGAGCAGACAGAAAAGCTACGCGGACAACAGGCGCCGAGACTTAGAGTTCATGGTGGGCGAGCATGCGTTACTCCGAGTTTCGCCCTCCAAGGGGAACCGACGCTTCAGCATAAAGGGAAAGTTAAGCCCGAGGTACGTAGGACCGTTTGAGATCCTAGAACGCGTAGGACCGGTGGCGTACCGATTAGCCCTGCCGCCGAACCTTGAACGAGTCCATAACGTGTTCCATGTCTCAATGCTCCGGAAGTACCTAGCTGATCCCTCTCATGCCTTGGTTGCCTCCACCATCGAGTTACGAGAGGATTTAAGCGTCGAGGAGACGCCGGTGCGGATTTTGGCGAGAGAGGACAAGAAGTTGCGCAAACGAACAATCCCCTATGTAAAGGTCCAGTGGAGCAACCATGAAGAGCGCGAGGCGACTTGGGAACTGGAATCGAAGATGAGAGAATGTTTTCCAGAATTGATTAGTGGGGTTTGTACTTAAGTTTCGGGATGAAACTTTTTATAAAGTGTGAGTGGTGTAGTGATCCGGCCCTTAGGGGCATTTTGACCTCACATCTAATCCTTTTAAGCCCTTAAGAGGAATAAAATTATTTAATTATTAAAAGTTGGCCAGGGTGAGGTGCTGGTATTTTTCTGCGATAGAGCGCGGAAAATGACGGCCAACGGTGCGATCGGATCTGAAATCCGATGTCAGGATCTCCCGGAACGGAATTATTAGTGATACGGTGATTAGTCATGCATCGGAATCCGTGCGAAATATCTTGCACCCGTTGGAGATAAGGTGGGTTATCTCGTAGGGATAATTAATTAATTAATTAATTATCCGATGACAGAAAATAGAATTTCCTTACGTACGAATTAAAGAGGAAATTAATTAAAGATAGAATACGAGCTATATAAGGGATCCCGATTATCGGAAAGAAAAGAAAAGAAAAATAAAACCCTAACCGGTGAGGAGAGAAAGAAAGAGAAAAAAAAAGGAAAAGACTGAACCCTAGCCGGAAAAGAAAGGGAAAGGAGGAAAGAGAAGGAGCCCGATCTTCCCGGACATCGAACCGAAGGCAAGAACGCGACCGGACAACCTTCCCGTCGATCTTCGGTTAGTAAAATATTGTTATAAATTATTTGGGATTTTCCGTCATCCTTTTGTTGAGTTCTTGGGTTTTCTCCGTCGTATCCGTCACCGTCGCCGTCATCGTCCGTCATGCTAGGGCAGGGAACGGACGGCGGAGGCGCGCGGTGCCGCTAGGGCATCGCGCGGAGGAGAGTCCCGTGCGGACGGCCGATCGCCGCCGCAAGCGGCGATGGGACCGCGCGGGCGCCGCGCGGGCTCCTCGCGGGTCGTACCCTCAGCGGGCGCCGCGCGGCCACCGCGCGGGCGGCACCCGCGCAGACCCGCAACCGCGCTGGCACCGCGCGGCTACCCGCGCGGGCGGCACCCGCGCGGACCCGCAACCGCGCGGCACCGCGCGGACGCCGCGCCGGCTGCCGCGCGGGCGGCACCCACGCGGACCCGCAACCGCGCGGGGCGCCGCGCGGGCAACCCCGCGCTGTGGGCGCCGTTCGGGGCCGCACCCGCACGGGCATCGCGCTGCCGCCGCACGGGCAGCACCCGCGAGCGAGGGGCCGCCCGCGGAGACACGCCGCGCGGTTTCCGAACCGCGCGGGGCTCCGACGGACGGCGACGGCGGCGCGGGGACTCCGGTTTCTCGTCACCGGACGGTGTTGGACTTTTCCGTCGAAAAGAGGTAAATTGGGTCTTTGTTTTGGGATGTTAGTACACGTTTTTGACTATAGTTATCCTTGCGGACTTTCTTTAGGTCCAGTGTGCGCAGCAGGGGTGCGCGAAGGATTCAGGTGTTCCGATTTCTCTTCAACTAGGTGGGTACGGGTTGTTGTAAGTGCAACAAGTGCAGTAAGTGCATCTATCATCATTTAAAAATGCTCTTAATTTGTCTAACAAGTAGATGGATAGTTTAACCTTTCGCATAATTGTATTTATCTAACAATTGAAGCGGCTGCGGTCGCGGTGCTCACTACACGTCGATCTCGGCAAATCCGTTTCGGATGCTGCACGTACACAGGCGGATTGGCCTCCGCATGGGTGGACTTTTCCGGAGAAGTTGTCTTTTGACCCGTGTACCTCACAAAGGGTGGGAGCCGTGAGGACCTCTTCGCGCCTGCTACAAATAGCACACCAGCACCGTGAAGAGGTTAAAAGCATCAAAAAGGTGTTTGCGCACGAGGGGAGACTTTAGTCTCTCCGACAGGTACTCTGGGGTTGGTGCCCAACTTAATTGATAAATCTGGAGTTGGTGCCCAGCTTAATATGTACAGGGTTTTAGCGAAAGGTTCCGGTGTAATCGTTTGCTCCTTATTCTCTTTTGATACTTAGACATCTACTTTGTTTGTCACTGACTTTACCCACTCCGTGACAGGTGTTACCAGGTGCGTTAGCCGGGAGGGCGGTGAGACTGCGTCGCGAGGACCGTAGTCAGGATACTGGGTTTTTATCTCGTTTTCCGTGTACTTTAAATAATCAATTTGCTTGTGGATCATATTAGTCATGGACATGTATGAGTTAGCGCTGTGGATGAGGTGTACTTTTATACTTTGATACTTTTAGTGATGTTTTCATACGCGGCGCGTTTTCATGATAAACTAATGATTTCGAAAATGTTTTCTCAAAACGAAGTGCCGTGTGGGCACGGGTTTTGCAACCGCTGGTTTTATCCTTTCCAAACGTTGATGCCGCTTTAATAACAAGGTGTCGAGTGGACACCGGTCTTTTAACACATCAGCTAAATTACTGTACTCTGTTTGACGATGTATGTCTATTGTATGGTTGATGGTCGATGTATGATGTTGTAAATGAGACGCCGTGCATATACAAAGGAGACTCTGTCCGTGGGCACAGAGAATTTGTGTATGTGGCGGTCTGGCACGCACCGGGATGAGGTTTAAGTTACCTTGTTAAGAAAAAGAAAATAATACACGCAGTTTTCCGCTTTGATAGACTCAAAAACCCCCGGGGGCGTGACATCACCGTGCACCCGGGCCCAAGTTCCGTGGACCGCGCCTGCTGCGCCGGCCAACAGGAAAGCGCCACGTGGCCCGCTCCCGGCGCACGCCCTCCGCGGGTGGATCGCGCACCTGCCCGCGCCCTCAGCGCCTGCCCGCGGCCGCTAGCTGCCTGCCGAGCGCCTTCCGCCGCCTTCCGCCGCTGCCCGCCGCCGCCGGCGATCGCCGGAAACACTATTTCGTCGGGCGTGAACAGTAAAAATCACTGTAGCAAGCTCCAAAAAATACAAGTAAATAGCCCATCTTGACCGTTTTCGCGCGCTGAGTCCAAATCCGGCGTCCATTTTGCCAAATTCCAATCCTATAAATTGCGGGGGCTCCCGAAAAGGTATTTTAATCCGAATTTCACGCTGAGCCTAAATTTGACATCCATTCTGCGCGTAAACCCTCTAAACATCCGACGGGGTCCCCTGATTACCCACGTGATCAATTTTAAGCCCCGAGTCCATTACTTGTGTCGAAATTGGCGCACGAACACCGCCGACATGCCACGTAGGCTTCCAGAAGCTGCTGGTCACACTGTAGAAGCCCTGCAAAGATCGGGTCACACACATCCTCCCCACTAAAAGAAAGTTTCGTCCTCGAAACTAAAGCAACTCCCAATGAGTCTCAGAAACCAGGGGTCCATACTCAACACCGCCGTCTCCAGCTCCCAAGTCACCTATCACTCCCCGTGATTACTCTCAGCAACGACAACAACAACAACCAGTACGGCATAGCCCGATTGCGCAATTCCCTCACCTCGCGAGCCGGAATTCGCAACGGGCGTCCCTCGTACTCAAAACTCTCGCAGGGCTCAAAAGAAGCGAGTCACTCACGGGCGAGAGGTCCAAAACATAACACTCCTGAGTTGAGCAGACGAGAAAAACTCAGGGACTCCAACAAAAGAAGGGGGGAGAAGAACGAACAGCCAGTGCAACAAGCACTAAAATCACCACCAAGAGCCAACTCAACCAAAACGACCCGAAACCCATCCACACAAACACCTGCACAGAAAAGGGGCCCTAACAAGCAGGGGTTCACACTCGGTCGTCCTCAAAACTCAAGCACCAAGTGGATTGCTCAGCCGCAGCCTCACATCAAAAGGGATCCTCTGGGACACAAACAAACCCTGTACACCAGAATGGCCCCACACAGCACCAGCTGAAGAATCGAAAAACTCAACCCCAAAAGCTCTAAGCTCCAGGTATCCGCCACCACAGTGGCCCTGTCGGGGTGATACTGGATGCTCAACAAAATCCAATGGTAGCTCACAGCCACTATGGAGGTATCACTAAACTCGCAAATCCATCTCCCACCACTGGCTAGGTTAAAATCGGTGCTGGGTACCAATCTCATCATCCGCTCGTCAGCTCTGCTGGCACTATCCGGTCCTCAAAAGCTCCTCACCCCAACAATAACCGTCGATCTCAGCCAGTCTTAAATAGCATCCATTTTGGCCGGATTTCCACCGCCGCCCCTACGGCTAGAATATGTAATCCAGGAAGATGTGCTCTCAAAGCTAAACTCGTACCACAACAACTTGGCACAAAGCTTCTTCCCCACAGACCTTATCGCATCATCTACAAATGCTTCACAAACTCTAAATCACTCGGGGAGGGGGTAAAAACCAAAATATCCCCGGAGAATGCCGCTATCAAACCGATCAAGCCCAACTGAAACACAGACTTCTTCAATCTTAACGGCAACAGGGCATTAGTCATCCATTGGCTTCACTATTACTCATAATGCCCCTATCGTGTCCTGAACACAATCTAGACAAAGTCTCAGCTGAAATTCCAAATTGGTGCAGGCACATACAATAACTGCCGAAATATAGTCCATCAAAAGATTCTAAATAATACCTGGACCTGCCTGGCTCCAATCCCAAAGGGCTCTCACCGTCGTGTATCAACGACGCGGCACTAGGTCAAACAAACCCTCCTCTATCCATCAAATCCACGCACCCATGACATCAACTCCCGCCACTCTAAAGGCGATATCCAATGAGGTGCTACAAAAGTTGGCGCGGTTTCCAGAACCACGTCAATCGCAATCTTAATCTCCCTATTGGCGGCATAAATCAATCGGCTCAGATGGACTCACACCCGGGATCTCACGAGCAATAGGGATATCCTTAAGTCCCGCTGCCCGCCGTAGGCACCCCTCACACTGTCGCTGTAACCTGTGTGCTCTAACAGTCTCAACAAACAAGCCTTCTATTATCTGCTCGCAGAAAATCAAAGTCCTTTCTCTCAGCAGTCAAAACATTCTGTGGCACTATGCCGACCGATCCCAAGCACTGGTCAAAACACTGAACTGCCACAAATACCAATAAGTATGCGGCATAACTCACGGCCTCTGCTGCACTGGACATGATCCACAAGCCTCCCCACCGCACAATGCCAAACAGTAACCTGTACCTCAGATGCAGATTGGTAACGACTCTACCTCTAGTCCATGCAGGAATGCAACACGTCCTAACTCCGACTGCTGTGATGAAATCACCCTACGACAACTCAATCCACTACCGTGGCGCCTTCCAACCGGGCGGCACAGATTCATCCACTCGATGCAAGTGGTCGTCGCTCAGCCTGCCAAAATATCTAGACCAATCACAAATGGAGCACGACCTGTCCATGCTCACATGAGGTGACGAATGTGGTCTCTCGCAGACAGCCAATCCAAGCTACCGCTGCGCCACTCTGAATAAAAGGGATGTGCCGTCATCGAGGTCCACCCAACTCTGACGTCTCAGAAATCTACCTGGATATCATCGCTAATACGACCAAGCACAAATTGATTCATACATTCCTTATACAATTATACTAAGCTACCCCTCAATCACATATATTGCACCCCAAACATTGCCAGTTATCAAATCACACAGGGTAACATCCCCTTGGGTAAGCTTACATAATCCATCCACAAGGATATCCACCATCCTGGAAGGGAAAACGAAAATGTCTGGACGGCCGATCTATCCTCCATCATCTGGCATCATACGCCTCTTTAGAACTTGCCTCTGGCAGCAGATCCCCATCCAAAGTATCGCAAGCGCCAGCTCCATAATAACACTGCCTCCACCATCTGAAGCACCCCAAAATCCAAAATCCTGCAAAGAGGGTCCGAATAAACGGAAATGTATCTGGCGCAATCCACTCTCCGCCACGAAGATCCTATGCGCCTCATCCCTCAAATCATAGAGCGGCAGTTCGACAACTGCGGAAACCCTTTGACACCAGGAGGCTGCCACATAGTCTCTCCATCAACACAAACCACGATTCTCCCCCAAGAGGCTCCAAACTTAATACTAAGAATCGGGGGTGGTTCACCTGCCGAAACTGGCTCAACTGATCATTGGTGTCCCATAGCTCAACGCTGTCAATTTATCACCCTGCCTCGGAGGCCTCGGCACTAAAACATTGGCGCGAAGGGGGCTACGCACTCCATCGCCTAACATAGAAATCCCGCCCCCTGAGGGCGGATACTGCAACCGGGTGGTCTCAGAAGGAAGCACTGTCGAGGCTGCCCGCTGCTCCAAATACTGTGTCACAAAAATCAGATGCTCACGTCACACTGCCCGCAGATAAGCCTCTTGACAATCCTGTCATCTGGTCCGGAGCTCTCTGACTCCAATTGGTACCGGCCCGAAACCACTACTCAGACCCAACTGCTGCACCAAGTGCACCGGGGTCAGGGCCCAAAGTCTGGAGACACCGCTCGCCACGACAA
>CM055071.1:22676415-22854556 GCA_029204045.2 Tillandsia leiboldiana
TTTCGAAGCTATCGACACGAGGATCGCATGGATATTTTATTTGGAATTTTTCGTGCACATTCAGCAGGTGAAATTAATCACATCTTTGCGGCTGTATTTTCAGTGTGTAATTCTTGGCAGATTTTTGGAATTAAAGTATAACTGTAGCCTTATGTTGTACCCAGGAGGAATTGTGGACTGTGCTGGACCTGTTGGATAGAGTTGTATTTTCCTAGTTTCTCAGCTGTCGACTCCGGACAATTAGCGTCTTCAGGTGGGTGGCTTGCTTTCAAGATCTATGGATGTGCTCTAATTCTATTGATATAGAATCATGCATGATAGTGATTGGATTTGGGTAGCATGCTAGAGTGTAGGAATTGTTGTTCCTAGTTTTATCTGTCGATCTTGGTGATCTCTTGCTTCCTTCTATCTTGTCAAATATTTGTTATGTTGGAACCTGACCTAGCACCCCCGTCATATGTTGCATATGTAACCAGACCAGTAGAAAACCCTCACTTGGGCTAGGGTTATTTATGTTTAGACATCCACACTTTATGTTCATTCCTGGACTTAGTGTTATCCTCACCCGGGTAGTGGGCCGAGCGGTCAGGACTTCTTTTAGTGTGGGATGCATTTGCACTCGTGCTTGGGAGCAGAGTGGAGTCTGGTAGATGCAGTGGTTCGCTTGTCTGTACCGGGAACCGTTGGGGTAAACGGTGGTGGACCGGGAGATCTGGTTTTCCCCTGTTTGGGTTGTCGCCACGTGTTAGTGGCGGTAGTTTTCTAGTGATAGCCGGACCTAGAACCCAGAACCCTTTTGCATACACATGATTTTAGTCTACCAATGTTTTCTTCCAAGCATCGAAGGGCCGCTGGAGTCTGTTCTTGTTTGATTGGAAAGGCATCAGCCCTTCGGGGCTTGGGTAAAACACTTATTTTTCTAACTATTTTTCTAAAGAGAACTAAAATCATTAAATATGGATTTCTTCTAGATCAAATGATTTTCAATAACAAATGTCACCTTTTTCTTGTAAATCTCCCCACTCGAAAGGATTCGAGTGATCCGGGTTCTAGGGGCCGTTCCTTTGTCGGGACGAAAGCCACGGGGGCCGAGCCTGGAACTGTTCTTGTTTGATAGGGTTGTAGGTGTAGGTCTCCCGGGACGTTCGGACCCTGTTGGTGTTTTCTGCGTGTCGTACCGAGGTTTTGCTTTCCCGAACTATAAGGGGATCGGAACTTCGATAGGCGGAGCCTAGAGTCTGTTCTTGTTTGATAGGGTCTTAGCACCGGTCTATCGGGTTTCCGAACCCTTTGGTGTCGGTCTTTCCTGTGAGTTGAGTGTTCTGTTGTGGGAGCCGTCTGGTGGACGGTGGCCCCAGCTGTGTGGTTTTCCAGCCTGTGGTTGAGAGTTGGTGTTGTTGGTCGATC
Organism: Tillandsia leiboldiana; assembly: GCA_029204045.2. Taxonomy (NCBI): domain Eukaryota; kingdom Viridiplantae; phylum Streptophyta; class Magnoliopsida; order Poales; family Bromeliaceae; genus Tillandsia; species Tillandsia leiboldiana. Next base: position 22,677,823 of record CM055071.1, read on the forward strand.
TTGATTGATCGTGGTTGGACTATAGCCTGCATGAGCCATATTTGAGCTCGACAGAGATACGCGGATACTTTCCTCGGTGGGGTCGCTCCCCTCGAGAGCCACTCCGGAGTTGGGCTGTTACTTGCTATCGCGACTTGTCGACGCCGTCCCTCTGACTGGGCCAGTTAGTGGCAGTCACGGACACCCTACGGTAGACCCGTCCTGTTGAGGATGTGCGGCAGTAGGTGGGCGCAGGTTTGACTGGACCCTTTGAGGCAGTCAGTTTAGATTTGGTGAGTTTACTGTGTGTGTTAGTAGATGCATCATGTTCCATCTGTTCCTTTTTCTTGAGCATCTAGATAGAGGCATAGTAGCTGTAGAGTTACTTTTCCAGCCATTTCATTTAGTATTATATTGTTACTTTATGCCTCTAGTAGACTTAGTGGGCAGGACCGTCGGGCTTGTTGGCGGCACCCACTGAGAACTACTTGGGACGTAGTTCTCACACCCGTCGTGGTGTTTTCCCCAGGGACTTCTTCTTCTGCTCCAGTTCCTGCCGCACCTGTTGCTGACCCGACTGATCGAGGTAAGGGAGTCGCGAGATAGATCCCTACCAGTTGTCGTGAGAGTAGATGTACCTCCCTACTTTTTGAGAGTTCTTGTCGAGTGACCTTGTAGTGAGGATTGAGTTGTACTCTTCTTATTTTGAGAGATATTTGTATTTTGGTGAGGATTCTGGTTGTATATTTTGTTAGAGTTGTATTTATTTTATCCAGCTTTTACCATATCAGCTCTGATATCTGTTAGTGTAGTTCTCTTTTGTAGGTTAGTCGCTACGTCTATACGGGGCTTCCCGTATGGGCGGCGGATCTGTTGGCGGGCGCCGGGTCGCAGTTTCGACCCGGGGCGTGACACTTTGCCTTTCTTCGACTTACGAAGGATGAAGATTTGCTTGAGTTACCGCTTCGAAAGTTTCAGCAAAATTTTCTCGTCAAGAGTGCAAGTTGCTTCTCGAAATCCTCCATTGATAGATTCTCGTCATCGTCTGAGGAGGATGAATCCGCGTCTTCTTCTTTTGTTGATTTCAACGCAAAACCTGAAGACTTAGAAGAAGATGGCTTTCCAGAAGAATAGTTAGTAGGAAACTCATTTACGTTTGAAGTGCACCAACTAATTCTTCTACACGGATTTCATCCGGGTGTTTTACTGTTTCAATGGCCGCAACCTTAGGGCGAAATCTTTCAGGAAGAGTCCTTAAAATCTTTCTTACAACTTTAGATTCTGGAATTTCTCTCCCAAGTTAGCATATGTGTTAATGATATCTTGTAATCGTGTATAATAATCTGTGAAAGATTCATTTTCTACCATAAAAATTGAGTCAAATTGCTCGTAAGCATTTGTAGTTTTTGAATCTTCACAAGGCTTGTTCCCTCATGTGTAACTCAACCTTTTTTCCATACGCTCCTAGTTGATCTTCTCCGCTCGCTCCTTAACGCGCCACGAATCCACGATTTGCGTCCAACGCCAAATCCACGGCGTCCAACGTTGAATCCACGACGTCCAACCGAATCCACGGTCTCCACCAAGTAGTACGTATCGATCACATGAACATACCTCGCTCCGAATCCACGAGAGCGGTAGCACTTTGAGTCCACAAGGCCACGCGAATCCACGCGCCGATTTTTGGTAAAATCGTTGTTTGTTGGTGGTGAAAATCCGCCGAATACTTAGATCAAAGATAGATCGAAAATACCATCTAAGTATTCATTAATTTGATTCTACTCAAAATCTGAGTTTGAAATCCTAGAATCAAATTAATCAATATAGATGAAGAAACATATAATAGATCTAGTTTTTCCCTTTCTTCTCTATATGTGGATTTTTCTAATTTTCGGTCGTACCCTAAAAAATGAAAAATAGGGTTTACTTATAGGTTAGAAACCATTGGAAGAAGATAAGAATAAAAAACTGACTTAAGAGAGTTTCTCCCGCACGACGGTCCGGACTGGATTTAGCTTGATCCGGACTGTCGTCACACTGTCGTCATTTTTCAGAGAATTCCTGAAAAAATCATGTTCGGGGTCCGGACTGAAGGATGCACGGTCCGGACTGTTCATGCGATTTCTGCAGAATACATGTTCGGGGTCCGGACTGAAACAGGGGCGATCCGGACTGAAATTCCGCATGAACTTACCTACGTTCGGGGTCCGCACTGGAATACCCTGATCCAGATCCTGAACATATAACAGTCCAGTTTTTTGATTTTTATGGAATAAAAGTCCATTCAAGTGTTTCTACACAATAAGAAGTATTCGGATCACCAAGATATTAAGTTAAACGTACCTGATCATTTTGAATTCTTCTTTCTTGAGATTGAGGTATATGATTCAAACATCTTCATCTTCAATCTTCAAGACTTAAACACTTTCACGAAATACGCCAATATAAATTCCTTAGCAATGCGGCGGCCGCGCGGGCTCCCGCCCCGCGAGGCGCAAGCGGCGCGCGGCCGCGCGGGCACTAGCCCCGCGAGGCGCAAGCGGTGCGGCCGTGTGGGCTCCAGCCCCGCGCGGCGCATACGACGCGGCCACGCGGGCTCCAGCCCCGCGCGGTGCATGCGACGGCCGTGCGGGCAGCAGCCCCGCGCGGCGCAAAGGGGCGGGCCGCGCGGGCACTACCCCCGCGCGGCGCATGCGGTGCGGCCGCGTGGGCTCCAGCCCAGCGCGGCGCATGCGACGGCCGCGCGGGCAGCAGCCCTGCGCGACTGAAGCGGTGCGGGCGCGCGGGCACTAGCCCCGCGCGCGCATGTGGTGCGGCCGCGCAGGCACCAGCCCCGCGCGGTGCATGCGACGGCCGCGCGGGCACCAGCCCCGCGTGGCGCATGCGACGCGGCCGAGCAGGCTCCAGCCCCGCGCGGCCCATGCGACGGCCCGCGCGGCGCAAGCGGTGCGGCCGCGCGGGAACTAGCCCCGTGCGGCGCATGCGGTGTTGCCGCGCGGGCTCCAGCCCCGCGCGGCGCATGCGACGGCCGCGCGGGCACCAGCCCCGCGCGGAGCATGCGACGCGGCCGCGCGGGCTCCAGCCCCGCGCGGCGCATGCGACGGCCGCGCGGGCAGCAGCCTAGCGCGGCGCAAGCGGTGTGGCCGCGCGGGCACTAGCCCCGCGCGGCGCATGAGGTGCGGCCGCGCGAGCTCCAGCCCCGCGCGGCGGATGCGACGGCCGCGCGGGCACCAGCCCCGCGCGGCGCATGCGGCGCGTCCGCGCCGGCACTAGCCCCACACGGCACGCGCGTGCCGCGCGCGGTGCGACGGCGGCGGCGATGCCCTAGGGTTTTTCCGCGGCGGCGACGACGGCGGTGCCCTAGGGCTTCGCGGCGGCGGCGGCTAAACGGAAAACAACGAAACCCTAACGAATACCGAAAAAGGAACTTCGCTTACCACGATCTCGTCGAAGAAGATGATCCGCTCACACTTCCGGCTCTGGCACGCTGATCGGAAGCGATCGAACTTCTCCGCTTTCTTCTTCTCTCCTTCTTTTGCCTCCGGTTAGGGTTTTCTTTCCTCTTTTCTTTCTTTTCTCTCCGGCTAGGGTTTTCTCTTTTCTTTTGGAAAGAACTAATTTTTCTCTTGATACGTACCGTAAAACCTACATCCGGGTATTTAATATTTAAATAATAATTATTTAATCGCAAGAGATGATTCCTCACCCTCTCGAAAAGCGTGCCCGATCTTTTGCATGGATTTCGATGCACACTACGGTTACCGTGATCTTCAAAACCCCTTTTTGGGGAATCCGTAAGTCGGAACTCAGATCCGGTCGGATCGCCGTTCATCGTTTTTCGAGCTCTATCACAGAAAAATACCCGCATCGCATGATTGTCAACTTAAGAAAACCCGATAATTCGATTTTTCGATAACATGTAATTTATTAGCAAGAGGGTAAAACGATACACGAAAGGTCGTGATGTTACACCACACACCACATAAAAGAAGTTTCGCCCCCGAAACTTAACCTCAACCCTCGCTAAACAAATCGGGAAAACACCCTCTCTTCTTCATCTCTAGTTCCCAAGTCGCCTCACGCTCCTCATGGTTACTCCATTGCACCTTTCCGTAGGGGATCGTCCGGTTGCGTAGCTTCTTATCTTCACGCGCCAAGATTTGTATCGGTGTTTCCTCGAAGCTCAAGTCCTCACGCAACTGGACAGCAGAAACATCGAGGACGTGCGACGGGTCGAGGAGGTATTTTCGGAGCATCGAGACATGAAATACGTTGTGTACCCGCTCGAGGTTTGGCGGTAAGGCCAACGGTATGCCACCGGGCCCACGCGCTCCAAGATCTCGAAGGGTCCCACATACCGCGAGTTCAGTTTCCCTCCTAGGCCGAAACGTCTGGTTCTTTTAGATGGCGATATACGGAGTAACACGTGTTCCCCCACCATAAACTCCGAATCGCGTCGCCTCTGATCCGCATAACTCTTCTGCCGGCTCTCGGCGGTCAACAGCCGCTGCCTGATAAGGCGCATCTTTGCCTCAGTTTCCTCCGCTAGATCTGGTCCCATAAACTTTTGCTCCCCCAAGTCGAGCACGCAAGCTCGGAGCATATTTCCGAGAGTCTGGATTACTCGTTCCGATTGTCCGTCAGTCTGCGGGGTGGACGGCCGTGCTGAATTGCAGTTCGGTCCCCATTGCCCGTTGTAGGCTCCGCCAAATGTTCGACATGAAACGTGTGTCTCTATCAGAAGTAATCGACGCTGGTACTCCGTGCAACCTTACCACCTCGTCGATGTAGGTTTGCACCAACCGGTCTCGGGTCCATGTCGTGTGGATGGGCAGAAAAATGAGCCGATTTCGTCAAGCGATCCACTATGACCCATATCGCGTCGTGTCCTTGTTGCGATCGGGGAAATCCAGTCACAAAATTCATGGTAATCCATTCCCATTTCCATTCCGGTACGGGCAATGGCTGTAATTTCCCCGCCGGGTGCTGGTGTTCAGCTTTCACTTGTTGGCATACCAAACAATGTGCCACAAATTTCGTCACACCCCCTTACATTTCGGCCACCAAGGGTCTTCCTACGGTCTTTATACACTTTCGTTCCACCGGGATGCGCAGTGCAGGGAGCACTATGCGCTTCCGTCAGAATTTCCTTCTTTATCTTCGGTACATCGGGCTCACAAATTCGTCCCCGGAACCTTATTGCGTTATTCGTGCCAATCGTAAAATTGCCCCCTTGTTCCGGTGACAATCTGTACCGCACAAGTTGCAGTTGTGTGTCCGTTGTCTGGCCTTCCAAGATCCTCTCGATCAAAGTAGGCTTAACTACTAAGGACAGGAGTTGCGTATCCGTACCCGCCGGCACTACCTCCAGTCTCAGTTGCGAGAACTCCGCAATTAGATGATTCTGTTGGGTAGGGGCGCTCATCGTCGTTTCTCCGTCTGCCCCTTCCGGCTTAAGGCACCGGCCACCACATTTGGCTTTCCGGGGTGGTAATGGATAGACAATCGTAGTCTTTTAGTAGTTCCAGCTGTCGCCTTTGCCGTAAATTCAACTCCTTTTGTGTGAACATGTACTTAAGGCTCTGGTGATCGAAAAACACATTGCCATGCGCTCCGTAAAGATAGTGTCTCCAGGGCTTTAAAGCAAACACGACTGCCACGAGCTCCAAGTCGTGTGTAGGGTAGTTCTGCTCGTATTCCTTGAGCTGTCTTGATGCGTAGGCTATGACCTTCCCTTGTTGCAGTAGTACGCCTCCAAGATCGCTCCGTGATGCATCGCAACAAATCTCACAGTCCTCTCCGGGCTTCGGCAGTGTGAGCACTGGTGCCCGTGTTGGTCTGTCCTTGAGTTCCTCCAAAGCTTTTCAGGCATTGAGCCGTCCAGATGAATCCCCCCCCTTTTCGGGTTAATTGATTTAGGGGAGTGGCTATCTTTGAGAAGCTTCCATGAAGCGTCTATAGTACCCTGCCAGTCCTAGGAAACTCCAGATCTCCGTACCGTTGTTGGACGGGCCCAGTTGGTCACGGAGTTCTACTTTTCTCGGGGTCCACCGCTATTCCCGACGCTGAGACTATGTGTCCCAAAAAGTCTACCTCGTGGAGCCAGAACTCACACCTCTTGAGTTTGGCATACAATTTCTGATCTCGGAGGGTATGGAGGATTACTCGCAAGTGTTCCTCGTGCTCTTTGTCTGTGCGAGAGTAGATCGGGATGTCATTTATAAAGGCCACTACAAACTGGTCCAAGAAAGGCTCGAATATCCTATTCATCATGTCCCGTGAACACCACTGGTGCGTTAGCGAGTCCACACGGCATAACCGTAAACTCGTAATGACCATACCGAGTTCGAGAGGCTGTTTTCGGTATGTCATTGTTACGGCATTTTGGTGTTGGCATATTTCGTGAGTCAAGTCAGTGAGTTGAGTCGGAGTCTTAAAGGGATCAAATTGTCAATCAGCAATCAAAGACTTAGAGAAGATTCAACAAGAGCTCAAGTTGACACTCAGTGTCTTGAGTCTTGAAGATTGAAGTTGAATAATTGTGGATCAGTTACATCAATCTCAAGAAGAAAGTATTCAAGAGGATCAGGTATGTTTAACTAAATAATTGTGGTGATCCGAATACTTTCTTATAGTGTAGAAACACTTGGATGAACTTTTATTTGCATAAAAATCAAAAACTGGACATGGGACATGTTCAGGATCCGGATCAGATCTTGCAATCCGGATCCCGAAGGGTACTTGTTCATTGGCAATTTCAATCCGGATCCTAGGCCATTCCGATCCGGATCCCGAACATGGGACTTTGCCTGAATTGCATGAACGATTCGGATCGGGCCTTGCAATCCGGATCCCGAACCCTTGGTTTTCTGGAATCGTCAATCTCGTTACGACGATCCGGATCGCAGTAAATCCGATCCGGATCGCCGTCCTGAAAATTTTCAGATAAGGTATGTTTTTGATTCTTATCTCTTTCCAAGGTTTCTAAACTATAAATAGACACTTAGGGTTTCTCAAAAACGTGGAAGCTACGGCCGATCAATTTCTAAAACACTTGAGAGCAACCCTAGAGGCTAGGTTTTCATCGTTCTTCTTTATAGCCTCTTTTAGGTCAATTCGATGGTTCTTTCAAGAACATATCTTTTGTCGAATTGATCTAATCTTTGCTTAGAGATTTCTTCTACGGTTCCTCAATGAGAATCTAAGCAAAGGATCACCATCGAAGTCAATATTCTTATCGACTGAGTTTGCGTCGTGGATTCGACGTGGCATCCGTGGATGTCGGTGTGCTAAAGGCGTTTCGTTGATTCGAACGTGTTGCTCGTGGATTCGAGTGGCGTTCGTGGATTCGAACGTGTGCAGTGGGGCGTGCAAAATCGGTGGAGCGCGAGGGTCCAAGAAATTGAAGGAGGGGTTAAATCCGTGGAGACGGTAATCACCTTGTTATTCTTCTTTCTTAGGATTTGTTATTGCGTGGATATCCAACCGGTCAGCGCAAGGTCCGAAGAAGCTGAAGGAGGGGTTTGAGTCCGTGGAGTCGGTAATCACCTTGTTATTCTTCTATTCTATTGGATTGTTATTGCGTGTGGTCCCCTGGTTTTTCTCCTGCATTGGAGTTTCCACGTATATCTTGGTGTGCTGTTTTTATTTTCCGCATTGGTTTTTATTTTGCACTGAGATTTGGTTTTATAAGTATTACACCTATTCACCCCCCCCTCTAGTTGTTTGATAGTACCTATTTAGATGCATCAAAAAGGTGTTTGCGCACGAGGGGAGACTTTAGTCTCTCCGACAGGTACTCTGGGGTTGGTGCCCAACTTAATTGATAAATCTGGGGTTGGTGCCCAGCTTAATTATGTACAGGGTTTTAGCGAAAGGTTCCGGTGTAATCGGTTTGCTCCTTATTCTCTTTTGATACTTAGACATCTACTTTGTTTGTCACTGACTTTACCCACTCCGTGACAGGTGTTACCAGGTGCGTTAGCCGGGAGGGCGGTGAGACTGCGTCGCGAGGACCGTAGTCAGGATAATTGGGTTTTTATCTCATTTTCCTTATACTTTAAATAGTCAATTTGCTTGTGGATCATATTAGTCATGGTTATGTATGAGTTAGCGCTGTGGATGAGGTGTACTTTTATACTTTGATACTTTTAGTGATGTTTTCATACGCGGCGCGTTTTCATGATAAACTAAATGATTTCGAAAATGTTTTCTCAAAACGAAGTGCCGTGTGGGCACGGGTTTTGCAAACCGCTGGTTTTATCCTTTCCAAACGTTGATGCCGCTTTAATAACAAGGTGTCGAGTGGACACCGGTCTTTTAACACATTAGCTAAATTACTGTACTCTGTTTGACGATGTATGTCTATTGTATGGTTGATGGTTGATGTTTGATGTTGTAAATGAGACGCCGTGCATATACAAAGGAGACTGTGTCCGTGGGCAGAGAGAATTTGTGTATGTGGCCGTCTGGCACGCACCGGGGATGAGGTTTAAGTTACCTTGTTAAGAAAAAAAAAATAATACACACAGTTTTCCGCTTTGATAGACTCAAAAACCCCCGGGGGCGTGACAGATTAAATGGTATCAGAGAAAACGACCATAACCATAGTAGACGTGATCCACATCCAAAGTGTAGGGTGCCACAAGCAATTTGGACATGAGATAACCAAGGTATAGGTGCGTAGTACGTGAGAGTACGGGGAAAAGAGAACATAATATAGGTGTAATCGTAAGATAGGGTGCTAGGGTTATAACCTTAGGGTTAACGTGGTTTCTTGTATCACAGCGGACAACGGCCAGGATCCGGCCACCGAGCGCTAACCATTCTCAATGGACAGGATGGATCCCGCAGCCGCAGCCAACCGCTTACTCCGCAACCAGTTAGGCGACATAGCGGGGCAAATGTTAACTCTCACTTAGCGCCTAGGCCTACTGACTCAAGATTTCGAGGGTGTCGACCGCACCCAGCGAGACGCCAGGGATGATGCCTATCGGGGAATGCCACCGCAGGGTTCCCCACTTTTAACGAAGCGGTTATGTTGGCCCGGCGGGCAGAGCAAGAACTGGCCGAGACACGCGCTCGGCAGAGTTATCCCTATCCCAGTCCGGCGGAGGGACCCCTTCCAGCAGGGCCCGACACTCAAACGCCCGAGGACAGAGGGGAACTTTGGAAAGGCGATGAGAGGAGAACCCAAACCGCAGAGGAAGCCGTGTCCCATATGCAGTGGGGCGCATCAGGTGACAAAGTGTCCATGGAGACACGACCACTGCTACCGATGCGGCAGACCAGGACACGCACGCTACGAGTGCCCACGGAAACTGGGCACCACCAGGCCTCCGGCACCGCGACCGGAGGGGACAGAGAATACTGCTACACCCGTTCCGCAAGGGGGGCCCCACCCCGGAGGGCCGAGGAGGAGGACGTCCAGAGAAAGCACGGAAGGACGAACCGACACCAGCGAGGGACGCGGAACCACCTCAGGGACCGTGCGTAATCTGCGAGGGTGCTCACCCGGTGGCGGAATGTACGTGGAGGTTACCATTACTGCAATCAGTGCGGCTTACCGGACCACTCCAGTGCCTTCTGCCCTCAGAGGCCCACCCCCGCCGCCGCCGCGCCACCACAGCAGAAAGGACCAGAGAGTGCTGCGGCCCCCGTTCAGCCAAAGGTTTCGCCCGGCGACCAGCAATCCGCAGACTCCTCAGACGTTAAGTCCCTTCCCCAGCACGCCGTACGACGCTGGCCCAAGGGCTGTGGACGGACTCCCCGGGATACTACAGTGGAGGACGCGACATCCCAGACCTAGTAACGGCAGGTAATTTTGGTTTCTCTTTTCCCTCTTAGATTAGGAGCACCGGTTACACCTTAGCCTGCTACCCCTGTTAGACTCTCTCTCTCTCCCTCTCTCTAAAATCCTTAGGTATTAGGTGAAGCCTTCCCCGGCCGATGTACGCGGTCGGGCTTCGAAGCATAGGAGAATCTTGTGTACTCGGGGCCCGTTAAGGGCCATGCAAGGAATAAATAGGCTCCACCCTATGCCTTGCAGCCAAGAACCCAATGGGCGGATAGGTAGTTTAGGGCCGCTCCCCAGATAAGGATCAGCGGTCCCGTGGTAAGGGAATTTCCGGACGTGTTTCCGGCGGAGCTCCCCGGAATGCCACCGGAACGAGAAGTCGACTTCCCTATTGAACTACTTCCCGGCACCAAACCCATCACCAAGGCACCGTACAGGATGGCCTTCGCGGAGTTGAAGGAACTCAAGGCACAGTTGGAGGACCTTTGGATAAGGGTTTCATCAGACCTAGCGCGTCACCCTGGGGCGTGCCCGTCCTGTTTGTGAGGAAGAAGGACGGAAGTCTCCGGTTGTGCATCGACTACCGGGAGATAAATAAGGTCACCGTTAAGAACAAGTACCCCCCTGCCAAGGATCGACGACCTCTTCGACCAACTACAGGGGGCGACGGTGTTTTCAAAGATTGACCTGCAGTCGGGCTATCATCAGGTCCAGGTCAAGGGGGAGGACATCCCCAAAACGGCTTTCTGGACTCGCTACGACCATTACGAATTTACAGTAGTGCCGTTCGGGCTCACAAATGCCCCGGCAGTGTTCATGGACATGATGAACAGGGTATTCAAACCCTTCCTGGACTTATTCGTGGTGGTCTTCATCGACGATATCCTCATCTACTCCCGTACAGACGAGGAACACGAAAAACATCTGCGCACAGTCCTCCAGACCCTACGGGAACAGAAACTCTACGCCAAACTCAAAAAGTGTGAGTTTTGGCTCCGTGAGGTCGACTTCTTGGGGCACGTAATCTCGGCGGCCGGAGTCGCAGTCGATCCGAAAAAGATGGATTCGGTGACGGACTGGCCCCAACCGACGACGGTGACGGAGATTCGAAGCTTCCTGGGATTAGCCGGGTACTACCGGCGCTTCGTGGAGGGTTTCTCCAAGATAGCCACCCCCTTAAACCGTTTGACTAGAAAGGGGGAAAAGTTCATCTGGACGGACAAATGTCAGAGGAGCTTCGAGGAGCTCAAGGATAGATTGGCGCGAGCCCCGATTCTCGCCCTGCCAGAACCAGGGGAGGATTATGAAGTGTATTGCGATGCGTCGCGAAACGGACTGGGTGGAGTACTCATGCAACGGGGAAAGGTTATAGCCTATGCGTCAAGGCAGCTCAAGGAATACGAGCGGAACTACCCCATGCACGATTTGGAACTCGCAGCGGTTGTGTTAGTCCTCAACCTTTGGAGACACTACCAGTATGGGGCACACTCCAATGTGTACTCAGATCAAAATAGTCTTAAGTACCTTTTCACCCAAAAGGAGTTAAATTTGCGACAAAGACGGTGGCTCGAGCTACTTAAGGATTACGATTTAACGATCCACTACCACCCGGGAAAGGCAAACGTGGTGGCCGACGCCCTGAGCCGCAAGGGGCAGGCCGAGGAGGCAGGGGTAAATGCCATCACCCAGCAAGATAGTCTGATTGCAGAATTTTCGCGATTAAGACTAGAAGTAGTACCGGCAGGTACAGTCGCACAACTTCTGACACTGGTGGTCAGACCTACCTTGCTTAACAGAATCCTCGAGGGGCAGTCGACTGATGACCAACTCCAGCTGGTGCGAAGTAAAGTAACTGCCGACCAAGAAGGTGATTTCGCAGTAAACTCCGACGGCACAATACGATTTCCGGGACGAATCTGCGTGCCGGATCTACGGAACTCAAAGAGGAAATCCTGCGGGAGGCGCATACTGCTCCATATGCAGCGCACCCCGGGGGAACGAAGATGTACAAGGACATCAAACAGACCTTCTGGTGGCCCAAAATGAAGGGAGACGTGACTCGGTTTGTGGCACACTGCCTGGTGTGCCAACGAGTGAAGGCCGAGCACCAGCGTCCGGCAGGAAAATTGTAACCATTACCGGTGCCCGAGTGGAAGTGGGACATGATTACCATGGATTTTGTGACCGGGTTCCCGAGATCGTCACAGGGACACGATGCATATGGGTGATTGTGGACCGTCTGACGAAATCGGCCCACTTTCTGCCCATACACACGACGTGGACGCGGGAACGACTGGCACAAACCTACATCAACGAGATAGTAAGATTGCATGGGGTGCCGACATCCATCACGTCGGACAGGGACACGCGATTTGTGTCAAACTTTTGGCAGAGCCTGCAGCGAGCAATGGGAACCAAGTTGCACTTCAGTACGGCTTTTCACCCGTAGACCGATGGACACTCAGAGCGGGCGATACAAATTGTGGAGGACATGCTTCGAGCATGCGTTTTGGACTCGGGCGAAGGGTGGGCACGGTGTTTGCCCCTAGTGGAATTTGCCCACAATAACAGTTACCAGGCCAGCATTCAGATGGCACCATACGAGGCCCTGTACGGGCGCCGCTGTCGGTCTCCAATATGCTGGGACGACTTGGGTGAGCGTAAGTTTCTGGGCCCAGATTTGGTGGAGGAGACCGAAGCAAAGGTGCGATTGATTAGACAAAGGCTACTGACCGCCCAGAGCAGACAGAAAAGCTACGCGGACAACAGGCGCCGAGACTTAGAGTTCATGGTGGGCGAGCATGCGTTACTCCGAGTTTCGCCCTCCAAGGGGAACCGACGCTTCAGCATAAAGGGAAAGTTAAGCCCGAGGTACGTAGGACCGTTTGAGATCCTAGAACGCGTAGGACCGGTGGCGTACCGATTAGCCCTGCCGCCGAACCTTGAACGAGTCCATAACGTGTTCCATGTCTCAATGCTCCGGAAGTACCTAGCTGATCCCTCTCATGCCTTGGTTGCCTCCACCATCGAGTTACGAGAGGATTTAAGCGTCGAGGAGACGCCGGTGCGGATTTTGGCGAGAGAGGACAAGAAGTTGCGCAAACGAACAATCCCCTATGTAAAGGTCCAGTGGAGCAACCATGAAGAGCGCGAGGCGACTTGGGAACTGGAATCGAAGATGAGAGAATGTTTTCCAGAATTGATTAGTGGGGTTTGTACTTAAGTTTCGGGATGAAACTTTTTATAAAGTGTGAGTGGTGTAGTGATCCGGCCCTTAGGGGCATTTTTGACTCACATCTAATCCTTTTAAGCCCTTAAGAGGAATAAAATTATTTAATTATTAAAAGTTGGCCAGGGTGAGGTGCTGGTATTTTTCTGCGATAGAGCGCGGAAAATGACGGCCAACGGTGCGATCGGATCTGAAATCCGATGTCAGGATCTCCCGGAACGGAATTATTAGTGATACGGTGATTAGTCATGCATCGGAATCCGTGCGAAATATCTTGCACCCGTTGGAGATAAGGTGGGTTATCTCGTAGGGATAATTAATTAATTAATTAATTATCCGATGACAGAAAATAGAATTTCCTTACGTACGAATTAAAGAGGAAATTAATTAAAGATAGAATACGAGCTATATAAGGGATCCCGATTATCGGAAAGAAAAGAAAAGAAAAATAAAACCCTAACCGGTGAGGAGAGAAAGAAAGAGAAAAAAAAAGGAAAAGACGGAACCCTAGCCGGAAGAAAGGGAAAGGAGAAAGAGAAGGAGCCCGATCTTCCCGGACATCGAACCGAAGGCAAGAACGCGACCGGACAACCTTCCCGTCGATCTTCGGTTAGTAAAATAATTGTTATAAATTATTTGGGATTTTTCCGTCATCCTTTTTGTTTGAGTTCTTGGGTTTCTCCGTCGTATCCGTCACCGTCGCCGTCATCGTCGTCATGCTAGGGCAGGGAACGGACGGCGGAGGCGCGCGGTGCCGCTAGGGCATCGCGCGGAGGAGAGTCGCGGACGGCCGATCGCCGCCGCAAGCGGCGATGGGACCGCGCGGGCGCCGCGCGGGCTCCTCGCGGGTCGTACCCGCGCGGGCGCCGCGCGGCCACCGCGCGGGCGGCACCCGCGCAGACCCGCAACCGCGCTGGCACCGCGCGGCTACCGCGCGGGCGGCACCCGCGCGGACCCGCAACCGCGCGGGCACCGCGCGGACGCCGCGCGGCTGCCGCGCGGGCGGCACCCACGCGGACCCGCAACCGCGCGGGCGCCGCGCGGGCAACCCCGCGCGTGGGCGCCGTTCGGGGCCGCACCCGCACGGGCATCGCGCGGCCGCCGCACGGGCAGCACCCGCGCGAGGGGCCGCCCGCGGAGACACGCCGCGCGGTTCCGAACCGCGCGGGGCTCCGACGGACGGCGACGGCGGCGCGGGACTCCGGTTCTCGTCAACCCGGACGGTGTTGGACTTTTCCGTCGAAAAGAGTAAATTGGGTCTTTTGTTTTGGGATGTTAGTACACGTTTTTGACTATAGTTATCCTTGCGGACTTTCTTTAGGTCCAGGTGCGCAGCAGGGGTGCGCGAAGGATTCAGGTGTTCCGATTTCTCTTCAACTAGGTGGGTACGGTTGTTGTAAGTGCAACAAGTGCAGTAAGTGCATCTATCATCATTTAAAATGCTCTTAATTTGTCTAACAAAGTAGATGGATAGTTTAACCTTTCGCATAATTGTATTTTATCTAACAATTGAAGCGGCTGCGGTCGCGGTGCTCACTACACGTCGATCTCGGCAAATCCGTTTCGGATGCTGCACGTACACAGGCGGATTGGCCTCCGCATGGGTGGACTTTTCCGGAGAAGTTGTCTTTTTGACCCGTGTACCTCACAAAGGGGTGGGAGCCGTGAGGACCTCTTCGCGCCTGCTACAAATAGCACACCAGCACCGTGAAGAGGTTAAAAGCATCAAAAAGGTGTTTGCGCACGAGGGGAGACTTTAGTCTCTCCGACAGGTACTCTGGGGTTGGTGCCCAACTTAATTGATAAATCTGGAGTTGGTGCCCAGCTTAATTATGTACAGGGTTTTAGCGAAAGGTTCCGGTGTAATCGGTTTGCTCCTTATTCTCTTTTGATACTTAGACATCTACTTTGTTTGTCACTGACTTTACCCACTCCGTGACAGGTGTTACCAGGTGCGTTAGCCGGGAGGGCGGTGAGACTGCGTCGCGAGGACCGTAGTCAGGATACTTGGGTTTTTATCTCGTTTTCCGTGTACTTTAAATAATCAATTTGCTTGTGGATCATATTAGTCATGGACATGTATGAGTTAGCGCTGTGGATGAGGTGTACTTTTATACTTTGATACTTTTAGTGATGTTTTCATACGCGGCGCGTTTTCATGATAAACTAAATGATTTCGAAAATGTTTTCTCAAAACGAAGTGCCGTGTGGGCACGGGTTTTGCAACCGCTGGTTTTATCCTTTCCAAACGTTGATGCCGCTTTAATAACAAGGTGTCGAGTGGACACCGGTCTTTTAACACATCAGCTAAATTACTGTACTCTGTTTGACGATGTATGTCTATTGTATGGTTGATGGTCGATGTATGATGTTGTAAATGAGACGCCGTGCATATACAAAGGAGACTCTGTCCGTGGGCACAGAGAATTTGTGTATGTGGCGGTCTGGCACGCACCGGGGATGAGGTTTAAGTTACCTTGTTAAGAAAAAGAAAATAATACACGCAGTTTTCCGCTTTGATAGACTCAAAAACCCCCGGGGGCGTGACATCACCGTGCACCCGGGCCCAAGTTCCGTGGACCGCGCCTGCTGCGCCGGCCAACAGGAAAGCGCCACGTGGCCCGCTCCCGGCGCACGCCCTCCGCGGTGGATCGCGCACCTGCCCGCGCCCTCAGCGCCTGCCCGCGGCCGCTAGCTGCCTGCCCGAGCGCCTTCCGCCGCCTTCCGCCGCTGCCCGCCGCCGCCGGCGATCGCCGGAAACACTATTTCGTCGGTGAACAGTAAAAATCACTGTAGCAAGCTCCAAAAAATACAAGTAAATAGCCCATCTTGACCGTTTTCGCGCGCTGAGTCCAAATCCGGCGTCCATTTTGCCAAATTCCAATCCTATAAATTGCCGGGGGCTCCCGAAAAGGTATTTTTAATCCGAATTTCACGCTGAGCCTAAATTTGACATCCATTCTGCGCGTAAACCCCTCTAAACATCCGACGGGGTCCCCTGATTACCCACGTGATCAATTTTAAGCCCCGAGTCCATTACTTGTGTCGAAATTGGCGCACGAACACCGCCGACATGCCACGTAGGCTTCCAGAAGCTGCTGGTCACACTGTAGAAGCCCTGCAAAGATCCGGGTCACCACATCCTCCCCCACTAAAAGAAAGTTTCGTCCTCGAAACTAAAGCAACTCCCAATGAGTCTCAGAAACCAGGGGTCAATACTCAACACCGCCGTCTCCAGCTCCCAAGTCACCTATCACTCCCCGTGATTACTCCTCAGCAACGACAACAACAACAACCAGTACGGCATAGCCCGATTGCGCAATTCCCTCACCTCGCGAGCCGGAATTCGCAACGGGCGTCCCTCGTACTCAAAACTCTCGCAGGGCTCAAAAGAAGCGAGTCAATCACGGGCGAGAGGTCCAAAACATAACACTCCTGAGCTGAGACGCAGAAAAACCTCAGGGACTCCAACAAAAGATCGGGGGAGAAGAACGAACAGCCAGTGCAACAAGCACTAAAATCACCACCAAGAGCCAACTCAACCAAAACGACCCGAAACCCATCCACACAAACACCTGCACAGAAAAGGGGCCCTAACAAGCAGGGGTTCACACTCGGTCGTCCTCAAAACTCAAGCACCCAAGTGGATTGCTCAGCCGCAGCCTCACATCAAAAGGGATCCTCTGGGACACAAACTCAAACCCTGTACACCAGAATGGCCCCACACAGCACCAGCTGAAGAATCGAAAAACTCAACCCCAAAAGCTCTTAAGCTCCAGGTATCCGCCACCACAGTGGCCCTGTCGGGGTGATACTGGATGCTCAACAAAATCCAATGGTAGCTCTACAGCCACTATGGGAGGTATCACTATAACTCGCAAATCCATCTCCCACCACTGGCTAGGTTAAAATCGGTGCTGGTACCAATCTCATCATCCGCTCGTCAAGCTCTGCTGGCACTATCCGGTCCAAAAGCTCCTCACCCCAACAATAACCGTCGATCTCAGCCAGTCTTAAATAGCATCCATTTTGGCCGGATTTCCACCGCCGCCCCTACGGCTAGAATATGTAATCCAGGAAGATGTGCTCTCAAAGCTAAACTCGTACCACAACAACTTGGCACAAAGCTTCTTCCCCACAGACCTTATCGCATCATCTACAAATGCTTCACAAACTCTAAATCACTCGGGGAGGGGGTAAAAACCAAAATATCCCCGGAGAATGCCGCTATCAAACCGATCAAGCCCAACTGAAACACAGACTTCTTCAATCTTAACGGCAACAGGGCATTAGTCATTCCATTGGCTTCACTATACTCATAATGCCCCTATCGTGTCCTGAACACAATCTAGACAAAGTCCTCAGCTGAAATTCCAAATTGGTGCAGGCATCATACAATAACTGCCGAAATATAGCTCCATCAAAAGATTCTAAATAATACCTGGACCTGCCTGGCTCCAATCCCAAAGGGCTCTCACCGTCGTGTATCAACGACGCGGCACTAGGTCAAACAAACCCTCTATCCATCAAATCCACGCACCCATGACATCAACTCCCGCCACTCTAAAGGCGATATCCAATGAGGTGCTACAAAAGTTGGCGCGGTTTCCAGAACCACGTCAATCGCAATCTTAATCTCCCTATCTGGCGGCATAATCATCGGCTCAGATGGACTCACACCCGGGATCTCACGAGCAATAGGGATATCCTTAAGTCCCGCTGCCGCCGTAGGCACCCCTCACACTGTCGCTGTAACCTGTGTGCTCTAACAGTCTCAACAAACAAGCCTTCTATTATCTGCCTCGCAGAAAATCAAAGTCCTTTCTCTCAGCAGTCAAACATTCTGTGGCACTATGCCGACCGATCCCAAGCACTGGGTCAAAACACTGAACTGCCACAAATACCAATAAGTATGCCGGCATAACTCACGGCCTCTGCTGCACTGGACATGATCCACAAGCCTCCCCCACCTGCACAATGCCAACAGTAACCTGTACCTCAAGTGCATGTGGTAACGACTCTACCTCTAGTCCATGCAGGAATGCAACACGTCCTAACTCCGACTGCTGTGATGAAATCACCCCTACGACAACTCAATCCACTACCGTGGCGCCTTCCAACCGGGCGGCACAGATTCATCCACTCGATGCAAGTGGTCGTCGCTCAGCCTGCCAAAATATCTAGACCAATCACAAATGGAGCACGACCTCTGTCCATGCTCACACTGAGGTGACGAATGTGGTCTCTCGCAGACAGCCAATCCAAGCTACCGCTGCGCCACTCTGATAAAAGGGCTGATGCCGTCATCGAGGTCCACCCAACCTCTGACGTCTCAGAAATCTACCTGGATATCATCGCCATACGACCAAGCACAATTGATTCATACAATTCCTTATACAATTATACTAAGCTCACCCCTCAATCACATATATTGCACCCCAAACATGCCAGTTATCAATCACACAGGGTAACATCCCCTTTGGGTAAGCTTTACATAATCCATCCACAAGGATATCCACCATCCTGGAAGGGAAAACGAAAATGTCTCTGCCGGCCGATCTATCCTCCATCATCTGGCATCATACGCCTCTATTCAGAACTTGCCTCTGGCAGCAGATCCCCATCCAAAAGAACTGCAGCGCCAGCTCCATAAACACTGCCTCCACCATCGAAGCACCCCAAAATCCAAAACCTGCAAAGAGGGTCCGAATAAACGGAAAGGTATCCTGGCGCAATCCACTCTCAGCCACGCATATCCTATGCGCCTCATCCCTCAAATCATAGAGCGCGCAGTTCGACAACTGCGTAAACCCTTTGACACCAGGAGGCTGCCAAATAGTCTCTCCATCACCACCAACCACGATTCTACCCCAAGAGGCTCCAAACTTAATACTATGAATCGGGGTGGTTCACCTGCCGAAACTGGCTCAACTGATCATTGGTGTCCCATAGCTCATCAGCTGTCAATTATCCACCCTGCCTCGGCGCCTCGGCACTAAACATTGGCGCGAAGGGGGCTACGCACTCCATCGGTACCATAGAAATCCCCGCCCCTGAGGATACTGCAACCGGGTGGTCTCAGAAGGAAGCACTGTCGAGCTGCCCGCTGCTCCAAATACTGTGTCACAAAAATCAGATGCTCACTCACACTGCCGCAGATAAGCCTCTGACAATCCTGTCATCTGGGTCCGGAGCTCTCTGACTCCAATCTGGTATCCGGCCCGAAACAACTAGCTCAGACCCAACTGCTGCACCAAAGTGCACCCGGGTCAGGGCCCAAAGTCGGGGAGACACCGCTCGCCACGACAAATCGCAAATCAGCACACCCCAAACACTCGACCTAATCTAGCGAAAGTCAAAGACATCCCTCTATTTCTGAAACCTTATGTTGTCTGCAGCCAACATAACTGTCCCACAGAAATAGAATATGTCGATCCCTCTTCACTCACAGGAAGAGTCAAACAAATAAATCGCCGACTTTCGCAAAATGTCGAGTCCCTCGCGCCCTATCATCCTAGGGTCCGCCGAAAGCCTAGGGTTTCCTAAGTCCCAACTGACCTACCCCTAAGCTCTGATACCAACCTAATCTGTCACGCCCCGGGGTCGAAACTGCGACCCGGGCTCGCCAACAGATCCGCCACCTATGCTAAAACCCGTATAGGCGAAGCGTCTAACCTGCAAAAGATAGTACTATAGCTACACAAATATCAGAGCTGAAATAAAATGCTGTACAATAAAACCCAATCACTGTACAACATGAAAAATAGTACAACATCCATCTCCTCAAATATAGATAATCATCATACAATGTCCTCAGTACAGTATCTCTCAACTATAAAAGGAGATAAACTAAAACTATAGTACATCAGTCTCAACATCAGTCTCTCAAAATACAAAAGATCCCTCTCCAAATAAATAGTAAAAGCCAGCCAACAGCTACCAGGAATCTCCAACCAGGGGATACAGCTACACTCCTCGGGTGGTAAGGATCTAGCTCGTGACTCCCTCGTCTCGAACAACAACCGACAGATCAGCAACTCCCACAGAGGACTCTACAAAACAGGGGGAGAAAAAGAAAGGAAAAACAACAATGGAGGTGAGAACCACTAGTAAACCAGTAGCCTCCCCCTGTGGGTAAAGCCTCAAGCTCCGGCCTACCCACTAAGTCTACTAGAGGCAAGAAAAGGGCAAGTGGTGAAGCTGTAAATAGAACTACTGAGTAAAAGGGGAAACCACAACAAGTATGCCTCTAAATGCAATACCGAAGGAAATGATGGTATGAATGCATCAGAAAACAGTATCTGACCAAATAGACCCAATCTAGTGCCACCAGAAAAAACTGGTACTGCCTGCTCTGCTGTCGAACTCAAGAACTCAGTATGGTGCCCGGCGCTCGGCACGGTGTAAAGCCTACTCCGGAGTGGCACTCGATGGGAGCGACACCCACACGAGTAAAGTATCTCTGTCATCAGTATCATAAATATCTCTGTCATCAGTACCTCGATATAGCAGGACTGGATCAAGACTATGATCAAAGTGGGAAACTCCATTCACTGAAGAAACCCCGATCCCCAATCAGATTCAAAAGTACTCAAAAGTGGGAAACACCATCCACTAGAGAAAACTGATACCCAATCTGATGCAATAGTAAATATCCGGTCAACCGCCCAAAGTCCGCGGTCACCGCAATAACCCACAACCCGCAATTGGGTAAAATAATCAGGATCCGGTCAGCCGCCTACTGTCCGCGATTGCCGCAATAACCCATAATCCAACATCAAGCACACCCTGTCACTGACCCTCAGATCCTGGCCTGCCACGTGGCCCACTACACCGCTCTCCCGGGCCCCGCTGCGCCTGGCGCACCTGCGCCCGCCAGTGGCGGCGCGCCACGTGGTCCTGGCAACCCTGCACCGCGCACGTCGCGCGCCGTGCACCGCGCACGTCGCTCCTGCCCCGCCCGTACGGCCACCTGCCCCGCCGTACGGCCACCTGCCCCGGTCATCGACTCCACTCCTTGCGTGGACCGCGCGCACAACACCGAACCAATAACCATTTGCCACGTGTCCACCCGGTTCACCGTGCACCCGGGCCCAAGTTCCGTGGACCGCGCCTGCTGCGCCGGCCAACAGGAAAGCGCCACGTGGCCCGCTCCCGGCGCACGCCCTCCGCGGTGGACCGCGCACCTGCCCGCGCCCTCAGCGCCTGCCCGCGGCCGCTAGCCGCCTGCCCGAGCGCCTTCCGCCGCCTTCCGCCGCTGCCCGCCGCCGCCGGCGATCGCCGGAAACACTATTCCGGCGGTCAACAGTAAAAATCACTGTAGCAAGCTCCGAAAAATACAAGTAAATAACCCATCTTGACCGTTTTCGTGCGCTGAGTCCAAATCCGGCGTCCATTTTGCCAAATTCTAATCCTATAAATTGCCGGGGGGCTCCCGAAAAGGTATTTTTAATTCGAATTTCGCGCTGAGCCTAAATTTGACATCCATTCTGCGCGTAAACCTCTCTAAACATCCGACGGGGTCCCCTGATTATCCACGTGAGCAATTTTAAGCCCCGAGTCCATTACTTGTGTCCAAATTGGCGCACGAACACCGCCGACATGCCACGTAGGCTTCCAGAAGCTGCTGGTCACACTGTAGAAGCCCTGCAAAGATCCGGGTCACCACACAGTGCTTGGGATTGGTTGGCTCAGTGCCACAGGATGTTTGACTGCAGAAAGAGAGGACTTTGATCTTCGGCAAGGTAGACAAGAGGAGGCTTGGTTGTTGAGACAGTTAGAGCACACAGGTTATAGCGACAGTGTGAGAGGTGCTTACGGCGGCACCGGGACTCAAGGATATCTCTGTTGCCCACGAGATCCCGGGTGTGATTTCACCTGAGCTGTTGACGATGCCGCCGGTTAGGGAGAAAGAGATTGCGTTTGACGTGGTTCGGGGAACCGCGCCACCCTCGATAGCACCTCATTAGATATCGCCGGTAGAGCTGAAAGAGCTGATGGCACAGTCGCAGGATCTGATGGATCGAGGGGTCTGTTTGACCTAGTGCCACGCCGTTGATACACGGCGGTGATGCCACGTCGTTGATACACGACTATGAGGGTTCTTTTATGGTTCGAGTGTAGATAGGTCCGGGTGGTATCTAGGACCTTTTGATGGAGTCATACTCCGGCAGTTATTGTATGGTGCGAGTACCTACCTGGAATCAGACAGCCGAGGACTTTGCCTAGATGGCGTTCAGGACACGGTAGGGCATCATGAGCTCACAGTGAGGCCATGTGGATTGATTAATGCCCTGCCACTCTTATGATTTGAGGAATTGTGCTCCAGCTGTACTTGATTGGATTGGTAACAAGATCCTCCAGGGATATTTTGATTTACTCCCAGAGCGACTTGGAGTAAGAGGAGCACTCATGGATGTGCTACAATACCCGTGTGGATGAAACTATATGCCAAGTTATTGAGGTACAAGTTGTAGCTTCAGAAGCATACCTTCTTGGGGTCACTTTGTTCGAACCGTGGGGGCGGCGGTGGAAATCCGGCCAATATGGATACTAATTGGGAATTGGCCGAGATCGACAATTATTGTCGAGGTGAGGAGCTTCTTGGACTGGGCAGTGCTGGAAGAGCTTGGCGAACGGATGATGAGACTGCCACCAGCACCGATTTTAGCTTTGTTAGCGGTGGGAGATGGATTTGCGAGTTATAGTGATGCCTCCCATAGTGGTTGTGGAGTACCATGGGTGTATCTTCGGTCTACGCTTCATCAGTCCAACCCTATAAGTATTGGGGTAGGACGAACCGCTGTTTTGTAGGCAGCTTGGATCCCATAGTTGAGCCTTTCAGTACGCCTATTATTTCCAGCTTTGATTGATATACCTGGGCGTAGGCCATACCTGCTTGTCTACCAGTTCTGGTTACTCAGCATTCCTGTTCTATACTATATGATAGATTAAGAGATCAACTTCAGCTTACAGTTTTTGCCATACAGCACCAGTTGAGACTGTTACGGAATTTGAGTTGGCGTAGTTTCGTGAAAGTCTCAAGTCTTGAAGATTGAAGGTGAAGAAAGTTGGATCATTTAACTCAATCTCAAGAAAGAAGAATTCAAAAGGATCAGGTATGTTTAACTAAAGATTTTGTGTGATCCGAATACTTCTTGTAGAGTAGAAACACTTGGAAGAATCTTTCATTGCATAAAAATCAAAAACTGGACTTGGGACATGTTCAGGATCCGGATCAGGTTGATCGATCCGGATCCTGAAGGTGGTTCGTTCATACACCAGTTCAATCCGGATCGTAGCCTCTCTTGATCCGGATCCCGAACACTGGGTTTACCATCTTCCTTGAACAATGCGGATCAGGCTTCGCAATCCGGATCCCGAACGTTGATGTTTGGTGAACTGTATGAACGATCCGGATCAAGCACTTCGATCCGGATCCCGAACCTTCGTTTTTCTGGAATTGCCTGACTCGTTACGACGATCCGGATCACAGCTAATCCGATCCGGATCGCCGTCCGTAAAATTTCCAGAAATGTTAGGTTTTTGATTCTTATCTCCTTCCTAGGGTTTCTAACCTATAAATAGACCCTATGACTCTTTTTCTAGGGTTAATCCAAGGGAAGCCGATAATCCAGATAGCCGTCATTTTCATATATCATCTTATACGGCTCAAGATCCACATATAGAGAAGAAAGGAAATTATTAGAGAATACTCTATGTTTCTTCATCTATATTGATTAGTTTGATTCTAGGTTTTCATACTCACATCTTGAGTTGAATCAAACTAATGAATACTTAGATGGTATTTCCGATCTATCTTTGATCTAAGTATTCGGCGGATCATCACCACCAAAAACAACAATTTACCCCAAAAATCGGCGCGTGGATTCGCGTGTCCTTGTGGATTCAAGGTTCAACCGCTCTCGTGGATTCGGAGCGAGGCACGTTCGTGGATTCGAAGGGTGCTATTGGGTGAAGACCGTGGACTCGGTCGGATGTCGTGGATTCGACGTTGGACGCCGTGGATTCGGCGTTGGGCGCAGATCGTGGATTCGAGAAGCGTCGCGGAGCGAGCGAAGAAGATCCTCTAGGAGCGTATGGAAAAGGTTGAGTCGTAAGTGTGTACGGTAAATCACCTTGTACGTGTTTTAATTCTAGTGGATTTCTGCCGTGTAATCGGTCCCGTGGTTTTTTACTCCGGTGATGGAGTTTTCCACGTAAAAATCTTGCGAGTTATTTTTATTTCCGCATTGGGTTTTTATCGCAACGATTTTTGAGTGTTTATACGTTTACACCTATTCACCCCCCTCTAGGTGTTTTTTCCCCTATTTAGATCCTTATTACATATAACCCAACAAGTGGTATCAGAGCGGGAATAGGGTTGTAAACAATGGTTGAAGGTGGAAACATCAATCGACCCCCTTTCTTTGATGGAACAAATTATGCGTACTGGAAAGTACGGATGAAAGCCTTTTTAATTTCCATCGACGAAAGGGTGTGGCAATCAATTGAATTAGGATGGTCTAATCCAACTGAAATTATCTCTGATGTTCTCACCTTAAAACCTAGGTCGAAATGGACCAAGGAAGAGTTAGATTCTTCTTCTTACAATGGCAAGGGTGTGAGGTCCCGGAATCCCCCGCGTAGGGTTGCTGGTTGTCGGGCAGCTTTCGGTCGCCGTTGGGGGTGTTGGTGCGCGTGTTGGGGGCCCAGAAATGGATTTGTGATGTAATTTGGGGTTTGCTTGCATCACTGGAGGCCTGCGTGGCTTGCGCGCAATTTGGACACAAGTGGTGGACCTCGGGCTTAAATTGAGACCCCGTGGGAGGTTGGAGGACCCGTCGGGTGTCTAGAAGTGATTTCGCGCGATTCAGATGTCAAAATTAGACTCCGGGTGAAGTCCGGATAAAAGTTTACCTCTCCGGTCGCCTTCGGGAATTTTTAGAGTTGGAATTTGGCAAATCGGACTTTAAAAATGGACCCGGCGCGAAAATCGGATCGAGTGGGCATTCGGCAAATTTTCGGATGAGAATTTGGAGAAATGGACATCGTTTTTGGATTCAGCACGCGAAATCGCTAGGAATGGACTATTTATTTGTTGGTTTTGGAGCCCGGTAGACGTGCGCGCTTTTCGTGGTGAAGCGGCACGCAAATCGAGGCGTCACGGCATGCAACCGAGGCCTGCGCGGCGCGGACCCCGAGGAGGCCGCGTGTCAGAACGCGCGTGGGCGCGCTGGGAAGCGCACCCGCCTGCGCGGGGGCGCGTGTGGGTGGCCTTATCTCTAATCTGTCACGCCCCGGGGTCGAAACTGCGACCCGGGCTCACTAACAGATCCGCCATCTGTACGGAAACTGCCGTACAGACGAAGCGTCTAACCTGCAGAAAGAATCAACTACAGAGATACAGTTGGTATCAGAGCCATTCACCAGCCGGAAATGTGAGATGAGTCTCGGCTGAGCCAGGGTTATATAGCGGGTAGAGTGTGGCTCCCCGGCTAATGACCGTTGTAGGTGGAGTGCAGCTCCCTACAAGGTCGGCTAAGGCTAGCGAGACGAGTCTCACATCGCCTGGTGCTTGTGAGTGTGCTTGAGCCTGACGTGGACGTCAGGGCTTAAAGGGGGGAAGAATGTGACACCCCCGGAATTTGGATTAGTCCTCTATATAAATGATATAATAGGACTAAATCTCTAACCCGGCTATAGCATTTTGGATGGTAGCAAAATCCAAGAGGAACATGAGAGTTAAGCGTGCTAGAGCTAGAGTAGTTCTAGGATGGGTGACCCCCTGGGAAGTGGGGCGTCACAAAGGGAATTAATGCTATTTTTAATGCCTTATCTCAAACTGAATTCTCTCGCGTCTCGGCATGTGAGACTGCGAAAGAAATCTGGGATGTTCTTCAGGTTACACATGAGGGAACTAACCTCGTGAAGATTCAGAAACTGCAAATGCTTACGAGCAAGTTTGACTCTATCTTGATGGCAGAAAATGAATCTTTCACGGACTACTATACACGATTGCAAGACATCGTAAACTCATGTGCTAACCTGGGAGAGAAGATTCCAGAATTTAAGATTGTAAGAAAGATCTTAAGAACTCTTCCTGAACGATTTCGCCCAAAGGTTACTGCCATTGAAACTATTAAACACCCGGACGAAATACGTGTAGAAGAATTAGTTGGTTCATTACAAACATATGAAACGACGTTTACTACTAACAATTCTTCTGGAAAGGCATCCACTTCTAAGTCTTCAGGTTATGCGTTGAAAACAACTAAGGAAGAAGAGGCGGATACATCCTCCTCAGACGATGACGAGAACCTTTCTATGGAGGAATTTGAGAAGCAGCTCGCTCTCTTGACAAGGAAGTTTCGCCGCAACTTTCGAAGCGGTAATTCAAGCAAATCTCCATCCTTTGGAAAGTCGATCAAAGGCAAGGGTACTTCAAGTTACAAGTCAAGAAAGCAAGAGAACTTCTCAAAGGATAAGAAAAGTTCAGAGGGACAACTACAATGCTTCAAATGTCGAGGCTACGGCCACATTGCAACGGAGTGTCCCAACAAGTATCCGGCAAAGAAGAAGGCGATGCAAGTCGTCACTTGGGATGACAACTCAACGTCAAATGAGTCGTCTTCAAGTGATGAAGAAAAGAGCTCCACGGCATTCCACGCGTCCATATCTTCACCCTTCATGTGCTTTATGGCAAGTACATCCGAGTCATTGTCCAACTCCACTGTTGAAAAGATTGCAACGGACAACGAATCGGATGATTCGGAAGGTGAAGATTTTGCTTTAGCCTACCACATACTTTTGAGGGATTCAAAGAAAGTGGCTAAGCAAAACAAGAGTTTGAGAGGGAGATTGCATGATCTCGAAGAAGAAGCAAAAATGGCAACTTCTCTCTCAAACGCTCTTGAAGTGGAAAGGGAAAACCTGATAAAAGCAAATGTTTCCCATCAAGAGTCCAATGAGCAACTTGAGAAGGATCATACAAATCTGGTGGATAAAGCGAATCACTTCTCAAAGCTCTACAACGAGGCTCGACAGGATAACCTGGAAATGACAAAGACCATTTTCCAACTCAAGGATGACTTACAGCGATTCTTTCAGGAAGGAGTAAGTTGGATAGACTTCTAGGTCTTGGTCAATCAAATCGGTTCGGCCTTGGATACACTCAAACTGGAAACAGTCCAAGTTCGAGTGGGACAGTTTTTGTGCCTCAGTCGGTATCTCCTCCTCCGACACCGGAATTCAAGACAAACAACGACAACAAACCTACTTCATCCTCTTTGGGATCGTCAAGATCTAAGGTATGTTTTCATTGTGGTGTTTCAGGGTACATAAGAAGATATTGCAAGACGGGAGTCAAATGCTCACCTCAAACATCTCTTGCAATGACTACCACAAAGGTGATTCCTCGGAAATCAATTCCAAATCAATTGAAAGAAAAGAACCCTGGTAGTTTACCGCGCAAGACGACTTCATCAAGGAGCAGCAATCGTTTTAACAAGACGCTTTCACCTAGGCATTTAACTTAACGACCATTACCGACGCACTCCAAAAAGGCCTGGGTGCGCAAAGGTGAAATCTTTCCTTGTCTTGTTACCAATGTTTCCTTGCATGCATATGATAGTTCGCCTTGGTATCTGGATAGCGGTTGTTCCCGTCACATGACCGGTGACAAAAATAGTTTTCAAAATCTTGAGAAAATCTCCGGTGGACTTGTTGTTTTCGGAGACGGTCGATCTTCCAAAATTGTTGGAAAAGGGACGGTAGCTATTCCAGATGGCCCGATTTTGAAAAACGTCTTATTTGTTGATGGCCTTAAGACTAACCTCATAAGCATAAGTCAACTTTGCGACAATGGTTTTTCAGTTAACTTTTCATCTGTTGAATGCGTTGTAACTGATAAGGACCATGTCTTCTTTTTAAAAGGGGTTAGATCTGAAAACAATTGCTATGTTGTTCCTAATAAAATTTCAGAAAAATGTAACCTAGTTTCTTTGAATAATGAAACACTTTGGCATGAAAGGCTAGGTCACATAAATTTTAAGGAACTTGTTAAAATTTCAAACAAGGACGTGGTCAAGGGGGTTCCAAAACTTTTATTTAAACAAAACATTGTGTGTGGAGGTTGCCAAAAGGGAAAACAGTCCAGAACTGCACACAAGAACTTGAACCACGTTGGTACAAAACGGCCTTTGGAACTTTTACACATGGATTTAATGGGGCCAACTCGTCAACCATCTTTGGGAGGTAAATGGTATATTTTCTTGATGATTGATGATTTCTCTCGGTTTTCTTGGGTAGCATTTTTAAAAGAGAAAGCTGATACTTTTGATTCTTTTCACGAGATTTGCCTTCGTATTATGATTGAAAAGAATGAAAAGATCATTCGTGTTAGAAGTGATAGAGGTGGAGAATTCATTAATTCTAAATTCATTGACTTTTGTACTTCAAACGGTATTAAGCATGAATTCTCTGCACCCTATACACCTCAACAGAATGGTGTTGTCGAGCGCAAAAACAGGGTTGTTCAAGAGATGGCGCGTGTGATGCTTCATAGCCGGAATTTACCGCTACTTTTTTGGGCTGAAGCTGTGAACACCGCTGTCTATGTCATTAATCGAGTGTTTTTGCGCCCGGGAACGTTAAATACACCATATGAACTATGGTGTGGTAGAAAACCCAACATCAAATATTTTCGCATCTTCGGGAGTCGGTGTTACATTTTACGTGACCGTGAAAATCTTGGAAAGTTTGACTCACGAAGTGTCGAAGGGATTTTCTTGGGGTATTCTACTAATAGTAGAGCATATAGAGTATTTAACTTGGAATCTAAGACGATCGTAGAATCTATAAATGTTAAAGTAGATGAAGCTTTTCACTTTGCATCTGAAAAATCTACCCTCGATATTTCTCTAGATGATGATTCTCCTGCCGTTGCATCTTCTCAAAATAATACTTCCAATATTAATGATGCATCTAATGGTTCTTCAAGTTTATCTAATGTGCAGGAATCATCTCATATATCTCCGAGTACTCCGTTTCAACAAATGCTACGAATCTCCAAGGATCATCCGGAATCGAATATTATTGGAGATCCACAAGAAGGAGTTAGAACTCGGAGGCAGTTGGTTTGTGGATTCGCTTGCTACGTATCTCTAATCGAACCAAAGAACATAGATGAAGCTCTTCAGGATGACTACTGGATTAAAGCAATGCAGGAAGAGCTCCATCAATTTGAGCGAAACAAAGTCTGGGAATTAACGAAGCCTCCAAAGCAACATAATGTGATAGGTACCAAATGGATCTTCAAGAACAAGAAGGATGAGGATGGTACTATCATCAGGAACAAGGCACGATTAGTTGCTCAAGGCTACTCTCAAGTAGAAGGTATAGACTTTGATGAAACATTCGCCCCTGTAGCTAGACTCGAGTCCATTCGTATACTGTTTGCTTGTGATGATCCAGGTTTCCATGCACTGTTTTCCCGTGAATCCAAGTGTGAAACACCTAATGATGGTGTTTGATCCACAGTGTGTCAAAGGGACAGCACAGGTGGGTCCGTGGCAGTGTTTATTGTTAGTTTGGCCTTCGGCGGGGTTTGCCGAATTTTAGAAAAGTTTCTAGGCCAAACGGATGGCGTATTTGGATTCAGCGCGGAAAAACGCTTGAAAACGGCTATTTATTTGCCGGATTTGGAGTCCGGATGCCCAAAAACGGACTCCCGGAAGTTTCTAGTGTCTCCTGGTGCATGGGGGAGGGCCGTGGACCGCCGGATGCCACGTGGCGGGCCCTCATTGGCCGGCCCGCGGCGCCCGGTGCATGGAACGGCTCGGCGGGGTGCACGGACCCGGCGCACCGACACGTGGCGCATGGCTACTGGCGGGCTCATGGGACTCGGCGCAGGGGACAACGCCTGCCCCCGCGCCTGACCGCACAGTGCGTGGGACGCGCGTCGCCTCGCCATTGGCGAGCGCCTGCGGGGCTGACCGCGCGGTCGGGACGCGCGTCGGCCGCTGGCGCGCCCCGCACGGCTGTTCGCTGTGCGGGATGCGCGCCGATCTCCTGTGGGGACGCGCGTCGCGTGCTGGTTGGTTCCGCCCGGTCGGACGGAACGCGTCCGACCCGCCCTGGCGGATCCGGGCCCAAACGCGGCCCGAATCCAATAACGCGGGTTTGTTTTTTCTCCTTCTTGATTCTTTTAGGGCATTGGGAGCCCGATTTCTCCCTTTCTGTTTGGAACCACTCCGAGCCCCCTCTTAGACATTTCTTCCTCTCCCAATCCTCCATCCACTGTAGAAATCTCAAGAATTTTGAAGGCTCGGATCCCAAGGTTTGCATTTATCCGGCGCGGCGCGACGATCGTTCTACGGCTACCAGATTCGTCGCATTTCGGTGTTCTAGCTCCCCCGGCTCACCCCGACATCCTGTTTTTACGATTTTTGCGCCGTCAGATTCTTGACAGGTAGGGCTTCACTTTCTCTTTTATGAGTTTCTCTTGATTCAGAGGTTTTGATGGTGATTCTGTGGCTTCTTTCTGACCCTTTTTCCGTCGCGGAGTTTTGGGACAGCACCATCTCGTTTTGGTGATAACTTCGCGCTCGAGCATCGAAACAGGGCGATTCAAAAGGGGATTTGCATCTACGCGTCACGAGGAATCTCCTGGAATTTTCGTGGATTTTTGTGGAATTTCCCTGAAGGTGAGGAATCCCTTTTTACAGAATTTTATATCGCTGTTTTGGGATGAATGTATTGTTTGAGGTGGTCCTCTTGTCGATTTTCGTTCTCAGCACAGAAAAATCGTGGGAAAACGTGCAGGTACTTGTTTCGACCGGATCGTCGCGTAGATCGCAGTGTATATTTTCTGGGAATTTTGTGGGCACGTGTCACAGGTAAAAATGGCTGAACAGTAAATCTGAATTTGGGAGACAGATTTTGGGTTAAACTTGAATTGTAATTTGTGTGTGTTCTTTGGGATCTTTGGCACAGTGTTGCGGGGTTTTTCCGGAGCGAGCGCGGACTTAGCCTTTGAGGACCGGATTTAGCGCTCGAGGTGGGTACCGTTGTTTACCTCCTACTTATGATGTCCCCACTAGGCCTATTGGAGTGCTTCACTGTTATGTTGCTAAATGAACCGGAATAAGTTAAAATGGCATCTTGGTTGAGAATTGGACTTATTGCTTGGGCTACATCTTAAAATGGACTAAGTATTAATGAATGGATGATTCTTATATTAATATGTCGTTTAAACCTCACGGGGGGGGGGGAGTTTTGCTATAAAGGACTATCTTACTCGTACACTTTGGGACCTCTTATGCTTATGTGATAAATGGATATGAGATAACTTAGCAAATGAAAGTTTAACTAGTGGCATACCTCTCTATTGGGAAGGATAATAATATTTAAACCCTGTTTTTATATAAAGGACTTTGCATGCTTAAATGGACATCTAGTTAGGCCACCTTTTTCTGCTACACTATCATGCTGGAATTGACTTAGGAGAAACCATGCTTTTCTCTTCTTTTATTTATATTCGGGGGATAGTGCGCTCGGGTTCGAGCAGGGACTGGGATAGTGTAGTCAGACAGTTGTGGGCTTTGGGACAGGCAGGCTGTGAGGGCCGGGCATTGCGGCAACCGCGGATCTTTGGCGGTTGACCGGACAGTAGTTATTGCATCAGATTGGGATAGAGGATTTGGATTTCTTTTAGTGGATGGGTTTTCCACCGTGATCAGAGTCATGATCCAGTCCTGCTGATTTGGTACTTGTTACCCAGGCATTATACTCGTGTGGGTCGCTCCCCTCGAGTGCCACTCCGGAGTGTGCGTTTTTACAGGCTTCGAGTCTTCGAGACTCCCTTTTCCTATCGGTGTTATGCGTAGGCTGGCATACCCGATTTGGCAGGCAGAGCAGGCAGTACCAGTGCTTACTGGTGTATCGATTGGGCCTAGACAGGCAGGCGTTGACATTCTGATGCATACATATAGCTAATCTATCAGTTAGCTCATTAGAGGCATGTAGTGGTAGCTCTATTCATCATCAGCAGTTTTAATTACAGCTTACCACCTCTGTTCATCTTTTCTGCCTCTTATAGTCCTAGTGGGCACATTTGTGTTGAGGTCTACCCACTAGGAGGAGGCTACTGTTTTATAGTAGTTCTCACTCCCCACTGCTTTTCTTCTTCTATTCCCCTTTGTTTTGCAGAGTCGTCTGCGGCTGTTGCAGGACCCTCCACTGCGGACCGAGGTAAGAGAATCGCGGACTAGGTAGCGGTCCACCCAGGCACCAGTTCTATTATTAGATGTACCCCGATACTCTCAGATACTCTACTATTCATTTCTTTTTGGGTCTGGCTTCGGCCAGCTGGTTGTATTTGATTAGTGAGCTGGGAGAGACTTATGTATTATTGAGAGTTACTTTCTGCACCTTGCTTTTCTGCTTTATCTGAGATGTATTAGTTACTGTTTAGCTCTGTTTATGCTCTTTTATTATATCATCCATACTTGAGCAGGTTACCAGCGCTTCGTATACACGGGAAATTCTGTGTATACGGCGGATCTGTAGACGGGCCCGGGTTCTGGTTTACACCCGGGGCGTGACAGATTAAGTTGGTATCAGAGCTTAGGGATAGGTCAATTGGGACTTAGGAAACCCTAGGCTTTTGGCAGACCCTAGGAAGGCAGGGCGTGAGTGACGTGACATTATGCGAGAGTCGGCAATTTGGTCATATATTATTTTGACTCTTCCAGGGAGTGAAGAGGGATTGGCATGTCCTGTTTCTGGCGAACTATTATGTTGGCTGCAGACAACATAAGGTTACAGAAATAGGAGGATGCCTTTGACTTTCGCTAGATTGGGTCGTGTGTGGTTTCGGTTCTGATTCGTGGTTTCTTGTGTGACAGGATGCCTCCCAGGCGGCGGATTCCTACCCGGGGTACCCCTACACCCCCGGAGGGGCCGGAGCAGTCCGGACCTTCAGAGATTGCTGAGTTGAGGGCCATGGTGGCCCAGCTGGCGGAGGGTCACCGCCGGCAGGAGCAGAGGTTTGAGCAGCTGCTTGCTCAGGTTGGGGCCCCTCCCCCTACTACTACTGAGGCCCCCGCACCACCTGTTGTACCACCGGCTATACCGCTTGTGCCTACGGCACCATCTTCGAGCAGCGGGGCCCCGGGAGCGATCCGACCTTTGGCTCCCGAGGAGGAGCAGGAGTTTACTGATAAACTCACCCATTTCTGCAAGCGGGGACCGCCTAGATTCTCGGGGCGGAGCACTCACCCTTGGGAGGTTGGGACGTGGCTTTCAGCAATGGAGAAGTTGTTCCGAGACTTCTTCATCGATCAGAAGTACCGGGTACACATGGCTGTGCATTGTCTGGATGGAGATGCGGACACGTGGTGGCGTCGGGTGGAGCCCCTGGAGTTTCAGATCACCCGGCAGCTACCTTGGGCAGAGTTCAAGAGGATGGTCCTGGACACTTACTTTTCCACCAGCGTGAAGAAAAAGGTAGAGGATGACCTGAAGAATCTCCAGCAGGGCGACCGGTCGGCATGGGACTACTTTCAGGAGTTTTCGCGACTGCTCAGCTGCGTTCCCTACGTCGCGAGGGATGGACCACATCAGGTGGAGCTCTTCGAGTCGGGCCTGCGCCCGGAGCTCTATACCTTGGTGCATGCACAGAGATTACAGACCCTGGAGGAGGCGGCCGAGCATGCACAGTGGATCGAGAGAGGAGACCACGTTGTTGCCAGACATGGGGGCCTGGCCGCTCAGGGATCGGACAGGAAGCGGCCAGCGCAGGATGATGGGGGACAGGCCAGCTCCTGGAGGCCGCCCCGACCCCCGCCGCCTCAGTTCTCAGGCCGCGGGCGTTCGGAGCGGCGAGGGCATGGTGGATCTCCGAGGCCCCCACAGCACCAGCAGCAGCACTCACGACAGCAGCAGCATTCTCAGCAGCAGAGGTCGCAGTCCCGGCACCAGGGATCTCAGCGGCAGAGGCAGCAGCAGCAGGGGAGGCAGCCCCAGACCCCAGCCAGGTGCATTTTCTGCCAGGGACAGCACTCTCCTGATACTTGTGACCAGAGGTTTGGCCGCTGTTACCGGTGCGGACAGTCGGGCCACGTTCGAGCTACTTGCCCTTATGCGCCAGCACCGGCTCCTTCCTCGGCATCCGCCCCACCGGCGCCCCAGCAGCGGTCCTATGCTCCGGCAAGCAGGGCCCCTTCTTCCCACCCGGCAGATCACCGACCACCGGCACAGAGCGGGCGGGTTTATGCCGCCCAGGTTGCGGACTCCCTGGCAGCCGACCACGTGGTGGCAGGTATCGTTTTACTTTCTGGCAGTAGAGCTCGCACCTTATTTGATACCGGGGCATCACATTCTTTCATCAGTAGAGCATTTGCATCATCTCATGGACTAGAGTTAGGTCGGTTGCCACGTGCGTTAGAGGTACGGGTTCCCGAGCATACTTTACTTGTAGAGGAGTGTTGTTGGTCTTGCCCTGTACAGATCGAGTCGTGGATCTTACCAGCGGACCTGATGGTCCTGAGTCAGCTGCGAGACTTTGATATGGTACTTGGGATGGACTGGCTGACTCGCTATTATGCGACTATTGATTGTGCTGCGAGGACGGTGACTTTTAGCGAGCCAGGCCAGGAGGTGATTGTGTACAGAGGATGCCAGAGTACCTTCTTCGCCGCGATAGTTTCGACTTCTCGTGCGAGGCAGATGATGCGCAGCGGATGCGTGGCCTTTTTGGCCAGTGTGGTTGAGGGGCCTGCGGCGGCACCGGGACTCGCGGATATCCCTATAGTCCACGAGTTCCCGGATGTTTTCCCACCAGAGCTGACTTGTATGCCGCCGGATAGGGAGATCGAGTTTTTGATTGACGTAGTCCCAGGAACTGCGCCAATCTCTAAGGCCCCTTACCGAATGGCACCGGCGGAGCTGCGGGAGTTGAAGGCGCAACTCCAGGATTTATTGGATAAGGGTTTTGTGAGGCCGAGTGTATCACCTTGGGGAGCACCGGTGCTGTTCGTGAAGAAGAAGGATGGTTCACTTCGTCTTTGTGTGGATTACCGAGAGCTGAATAAAGTGACCATCAAGAACAAGTACCCTTTGCCGCGCATCGACGACTTATTTGATCAGCTGCAAGGGTCTTGTGTCTTCTCTAAGATTGATTTACAGTCTGGTTACCACCAACTGAAGGTGAAGACC
This sequence comes from Tillandsia leiboldiana, assembly GCA_029204045.2. NCBI lineage: Eukaryota > Viridiplantae > Streptophyta > Magnoliopsida > Poales > Bromeliaceae > Tillandsia > Tillandsia leiboldiana. Next base: position 22,713,045 of record CM055071.1, read on the forward strand.
GAGGATGTTCCTAAGACAGCATTCAGGACTCGGTACGGGCATTACGAGTTCACCGTCATGCCTTTTGGATTGACTAATGCCCCTGCCGCATTTATGGATTTGATGAACAGGGTCTTTCGACCTTATCTGGACCGGTTTGTGGTAGTGTTCATCGATGACATCCTGATTTACTCTCGGAGCGATGTGGAGCACGAGGAGCATCTGAGGATAGTGCTGCAACTTCTGAGGGAGAAGAAGTTGTATGCCAAGTTGTCTAAGTGCGAGTTTTGGCTTCGAGAGGTTGCCTTTTTGGGCCATGTGATTTCAGCCGCGGGAGTGGCGGTAGACCCGGCGAAGATTGAGGCGATCCGGGATTGGCCCCGACCGACGACGGTAGCAGAGGTTCGCAGTTTTATGGGCTTGGCAGGTTATTACCGTCGGTTTGTGGAAGGTTTTGCGAAACTTTCCGCACCCCTCACTCGTCTGACGCGCAAAGGAATTAAGTTCATCTGGAGTGAGGATTGCCAGAGAAGCTTCGAGGAACTGAAGACCAGATTGATGTCAGCTCCTATCCTTTCCCTCCCTGTTATGGGGAAAGGATACGTGATCTACAGTGACGCATCGCATAGTGGACTCGGGTGCGTGCTGATGCAGGAGGGTAAGGTAATCGCTTATGCTTCGCGACAACTCAAGGATTATGAGAAAAATTACCCTACCCATGACTTGGAGCTAGCGGCTGTGATCTTCGCACTGAAGTTGTGGCGCCACTATCTGTATGGGGAACACTGCGAGATTTACACCGACCACAAGAGCCTGAAGTATCTGTTCACGCAGAAGGAGCTCAATCTGAGGCAGCGCAGATGGTTGGAGCTGTTAAAGGATTACGATGTGGACATACTTTACCATCCTGGCAAGGCAAACGTGGTCGCTGATGCCCTGAGCAGGAGAGCAGTGCAGAGCTTATCTATGATGATCACCGATCAGGCGCCATTATTGGAGCAGATGAGGCGGTTAGAGCTTGAGGTGGTGTCCCCGGGGGTTTCTGCTAGACTATTGTCCTTGGTCGTGCAGCCCACTCTGTTGGACAGGATTCGGGAGAAACAGAGTGAGGACCCCCATCTGATGAGGATTCGAGAGCAGATTCCGGCTGGAGAGGCAGGGGATTTCTCAGTTGATGCTTCGGGAGTACTACGGTACAGGGACCGAGCTTGCGTGCCTATGGACTCGGAGACTCGAGAGCAGATCTTGCGGGAGGCTCATTATACACCTTATACCATCCATCCTGGTGGGACTAAGATGTATAAGGACCTCAAGGCACAGTTCTGGTGGAGCGGCATGAAAAGAGATATTGGCAGATTTGTGGCGCACTGCTTAACTTGTCAGCAAGTAAAGGCTGAGCATCGTGTACCTGCTGGCAAGTTGCAGAGCCTCCCGATCCCTGAATGGAAGTGGGATCATATCACTATGGATTTTGTCACGGGATTGCCGAGAGCTCAGGCTGGAGCGGATGCGATCTGGGTGGTCGTGGACAGACTCACCAAATCCGCTCACTTTATACCAGTTCAGATGACTTGGCCATTGGATCGACTGGCACAGGTGTACTTGGCCGAGGTGGTCAGATTGCACGGGATACCCATTTCCATCGTGTCGGATAGGGACTCGAGGTTTGTCTCGCACTTTTGGAGGAGTTTACAGACGGCCCTAGGGACACGGCTTCACTTCAGCACAGCTTTTCACCCACAGACGGACGGACAGTCAGAGCGCACCATTCAGACTCTCGAGGATATGCTACGAGCATGCGTTCTGGACTTTGGGGGCGGGTGGCACCGACATCTGGGATTGGTCGAGTTTGCGTACAACAACAGCTATCAAGCGAGCATCCAGATGGCCCCGTTTGAAGCGTTGTATGGGCGCAAGTGTCGGTCACCCCTATATTGGAGTGATGTGGGCGAGAAGAAGACCTTGGGTCCTGATCTACTATTGGAGGCAGAGGAGAAGGTCAGACTGATTCGACGACATCTGGAGACAGCTCAGAGCCGGCAGAAGAGTTATGCTGACACCCGACGACGAGACTTGGAGTTTCAGGTGGGCGATCATGTCTTTTTGAAAGTCTCGCCGTCGAAAGGGATTCGGAGATTTGGGATTCGTGGAAAACTGAGCCCTCGTTATATCGGACCTTTTGAGGTATTGGAGCGCATCGGGCCAGTTGCCTACCGGCTTGCACTTCCTCCCAGATTGGCTAGTGTTCACGACGTGTTTCATGTATCCACCCTGAGGAGATATGTTCATGACCCGTCGCACATCATTGATTTCGTCCCACTGGAGGTTGCGGAGGACTTGAGCTATGTCGAGCGGCCACTGCGGATTTTGGACCGCGAGGTTAGAGAGCTGCGCAGCCGGGCCATCCCTTATGTGAAGGTTCTGTGGAGCAACCAGGGCGAGCGCGAAGCTACGTGGGAGCTGGAGTCAGCGATGTTGGATGCCCACCCCCAATTGTTTGAGGCCCCGACTTGAGGTATGATTTTAGTTTCGAGGACGAAACTTTCTTTTAGTAGGGGAGGATGTGATGATCCAGGTTTCCATGCACTGTTTTCCCGTGAATCCAAGTGTGAAACACCTAATGATGGTGTTTGATCCACAGTGTGTCAAAGGGACAGCACAGGTGGGTCCGTGGCAGTGTTTATTGTTAGTTTGGCCTTCGGCGGGGTTTGCCGAATTTTAGAAAAGTTTCTAGGCCAAACGGATGGCGTATTTGGATTCAGCGCGGAAAAAACGCTTGAAAACGGCTATTTATTTGCCGGATTTGGAGTCCGGATGCCCAAAAACGGACTCCCGGAAGTTTCTAGTGTCTCCTGGTGCATGGGGGAGGGCCGTGGACCGCCGGATGCCACGTGGCGGGCCCTCATTGGCCGGCCCGCGGCGCCCGGTGCATGGAACGGCTCGGCGGGGTGCACGGACCCGGCGCACCGACACGTGGCGCATGGCTACTGGCGGGCTCATGGGACTCGGCGCAGGGGACAACGCCTGCCCCCGCGCCTGACCGCACAGTGCGTGGGACGCGCGTCGCCTCGCCATTGGCGAGCGCCTGCGGGGCTGACCGCGCGGTCGGGACGCGCGTCGGCCGCTGGCGCGCCCCGCACGGCTGTTCGCTGTGCGGGATGCGCGCCGATCTCCTGTGGGGACGCGCGTCGCGTGCTGGTTGGTTCCGCCCGGTCGGACGGAACGCGTCCGACCCGCCCTGGCGGATCCGGGCCCAAACGCGGCCCGAATCCAATAACGCGGGTTTGTTTTTTCTCCTTCTTGATTCTTTTAGGGCATTGGGAGCCCGATTTCTCCCTTTCTGTTTGGAACCACTCCGAGCCCCCTCTTAGACATTTCTTCCTCTCCCAATCCTCCATCCACTGTAGAAATCTCAAGAATTTTGAAGGCTCGGATCCCAAGGTTTGCATTTATCCGGCGCGGCGCGACGATCGTTCTACGGCTACCAGATTCGTCGCATTTCGGTGTTCTAGCTCCCCCGGCTCACCCCGACATCCTGTTTTTACGATTTTTGCGCCGTCGGATTCTTGACAGGTAGGGCTTCACTTTCTCTTTTATGAGTTTCTCTTGATTCAGAGGTTTTGATGGTGATTCTGTGGCTTCTTTCTGACCCTTTTTCCGTCGCGGAGTTTTGGGACAGCACCATCTCGTTTTGGCGATAACTTCGCGCTCGAGCATCGAAACAGGGCGATTCAAAAGGGGATTTGCATCTACGCGTCACGAGGAATCTCCTGGAATTTTCGTGGATTTTTGTGGAATTTCCCTGAAGGTGAGGAATCCCTTTTTACAGAATTTTATATCGCTGTTTTGGGATGAATGTATTGTTTGAGGTGGTCCTCTTGTCGATTTTCGTTCTCAGCACAGAAAAATCGTGGGAAAACGTGCAGGTACTTGTTTCGACCGGATCGTCGCGTAGATCGCAGTGTATATTTTCTGGGAATTTTGTGGGCACGTGTCACAGGTAAAAATGGCTGAACAGTAAATCTGAATTTGGGAGACAGATTTTGGGTTAAACTTGAATTGTAATTTGTGTGTGTTCTTTGGGATCTTTGGCACAGTGTTGCGGGGTTTTTTCCGGAGCGAGCGCGGACTTAGCCTTTGAGGACCGGATTTAGCGCTCGAGGTGGGTACCGTTGTTTACCTCCTACTTATGATGTCCCCACTAGGCCTATTGGAGTGCTTCACTGTTATGTTGCTAAATGAACCGGAATAAGTTAAAATGGCATCTTGGTTGAGAATTGGACTTATTGCTTGGGCTACATCTTAAAATGGACTAAGTATTAATGAATGGATGATTCTTATATTAATATGTCGTTTAAACCTCACGGGGGGGGGGAGTTTTGCTATAAAGGACTATCTTACTCGTACACTTTGGGACCTCTTATGCTTATGTGATAAATGGATATGAGATAACTTAGCAAATGAAAGTTTAACTAGTGGCATACCTCTCTATTGGGAAGGATAATAATATTTAAACCCTGTTTTTATATAAAGGACTTTGCATGCTTAAATGGACATCTAGTTAGGCCACCTTTTTCTGCTACACTATCATGCTGGAATTGACTTAGGAGAAACCATGCTTTTCTCTTCTTTTATTTATATTCGGGGGATAGTGCGCTCGGGTTCGAGCAGGGACTGGGATAGTGTAGTCAGACAGTTGTGGGCTTTGGGACAGGCAGGCTGTGAGGGCCGGGCATTGCGGCAACCGCGGATCTTTGGCGGTTGACCGGACAGTAGTTATTGCATCAGATTGGGATAGAGGATTTGGATTTCTTTTAGTGGATGGGTTTTCCACCGTGATCAGAGTCATGATCCAGTCCTGCTGATTTGGTACTTGTTACCCAGGCATTATACTCGTGTGGGTCGCTCCCCTCGAGTGCCACTCCGGAGTGTGCGTTTTTACAGGCTTCGAGTCTTCGAGACTCCCTTTTCCTATCGGTGTTATGCGTAGGCTGGCATACCCGATTTGGCAGGCAGAGCAGGCAGTACCAGTGCTTACTGGTGTATCGATTGGGCCTAGACAGGCAGGCGTTGACATTCTGATGCATACATATAGCTAATCTATCAGTTAGCTCATTAGAGGCATGTAGTGGTAGCTCTATTCATCATCAGCAGTTTTAATTACAGCTTACCACCTCTGTTCATCTTTTCTGCCTCTTATAGTCCTAGTGGGCACATTTGTGTTGAGGTCTACCCACTAGGAGGAGGCTACTGTTTTATAGTAGTTCTCACTCCCCACTGCTTTTCTTCTTCTATTCCCCTTTGTTTTGCAGAGTCGTCTGCGGCTGTTGCAGGACCCTCCACTGCGGACCGAGGTAAGAGAATCGCGGACTAGGTAGCGGTCCACCCAGGCACCAGTTCTATTATTAGATGTACCCCGATACTCTCAGATACTCTACTATTCATTTCTTTTTGGGTCTGGCTTCGGCCAGCTGGTTGTATTTGATTAGTGAGCTGGGAGAGACTTATGTATTATTGAGAGTTACTTTCTGCACCTTGCTTTTCTGCTTTATCTGAGATGTATTAGTTACTGTTTAGCTCTGTTTATGCTCTTTTATTATATCATCCATACTTGAGCAGGTTACCAGCGCTTCGTATACACGGGAAATTCTGTGTATACGGCGGATCTGTAGACGGGCCCGGGTTCTGGTTTACACCCGGGGCGTGACATTGCTATTGCTTGTCATTTTAAAATCAAATTATTTCAAATGGACGTTAAGAGCGCATTTCTAAATGGGTTTTTAAATGAGGAAGTTTATGTGGCTCAACCGAAAGGTTTTGTAGACCATAAACAACCTAACCATGTTTTTCGTTTGAAAAAGGCTCTTTACGGTCTGAAACAAGCACCGCGAGCATGGTACGAAAGGTTGACAAAGCACCTTTTGGAGAAGGGCTACACTCGAGGGGGAGCTGATAGGACTCTCTTTGTGAAGCATTATCAAAGCAATTTCATTGTAGCACAAATCTATGCCGATGACATTGTATTTGGCGCAACAAGAGATAATGATGCTTCTAAATTCGCGGAGACCATGGAAAGCGAATTTGAGATGTCCATGATGGGCGAATTGACTTATTTCCTTGGATTGCAAATTAAACAAAATGATGAAGGTATTCACTTGAGTCAATCCAAGTATGCAATGGAGTTGGTTAAAAAGTTTGACCTTGAAAATTCGAAGGATTTTCTGACTCCAATGGGAACTAGCCACAAGGGACTTGGAAGTGAATCACAAAGTGAGAATGTAGACGAGAAACTGTATCGAAGTATGATTGGAAGTCTACTTTACCTCACGGCTAGTCGCCCGGATATATCTTTTGGTGTTGGGATCTGCGCGAGATATCAATCTGCACCAAAGGAGGTTCACCTGAAAGCGGTGAAAAGGATCATCCGGTATATCAAAGGATCAATTAATTTCGGAATTTGGTATCCTATGGGAACAAGTTTGGATATTGTTGGATACTCAGATGCCGATTGGGCAGGATCAGTGGATGATCGGAAAAGCACGAGTGGTGCAAGCTTCTATCTTGGCCATTGCCTTGTTGCATGGCACAGTAAAAAGCAGAATTGCATAGCACTCTCGACTGCCGAAGCGGAATACATTTCAGCTGGAAGTTGTTCAACTCAACTCATTTGGATGAAAAGCGTACTGAGCGACTTCCGGATTTTAGCATCTTCGGTAACAATACTTTGTGACAACACAAGTGCAATTAACATTTCTAAAAACCCTGTGTTGCACTCTAGAACAAAACATATTGAACTTAGATATCATTTTCTTAGAGAGCTAGTTGAATCAAATACTCTTCAACTTTCATATATTTCAACTGAGGATCAATTAGCTGACATTCTAACAAAACCTTTGGATCAAAAACGTTTTATTCATTTGCGAAAAGCAATTGGAATGCTTTCCTTGAAATAAACTTCTTTTTGAAACCTTTGCTTATGATAGGTTTTGTTTTTGTTTTTGTTTTGTTCATTATCTATGTTTGTACATAGGACATTAATTGAGCATAGATCATAATTGACTTTAATTGCATCTTTTCGCACATTTAGAAATTTATTATGCTTTTGCCATCATAATATTTCACTGTTGCAATGATCATTTATGTTAATTAAATCATCTTCTGAGTGATCAAAGTCAATTTCTCTCTCTCAATGATCTCTTGGTATAGTCATTATCTTATTTGACTGCTTAGTCGAGTATGAAATCGAGATCAATTTTTGGTTGAATACTTTATATCTTAAATAATTGATAGCCAATTGAGGGGGAGTCAAAGAAAAGTAAAATGCTCAAAAGATGTGGAAAGAGTTACATCCCAATGAGGAGTGTGAAAACTACCACCACATGGAGGAAAGAGCTACCACCTCGGTCGTCCGAGTATTGTGTGCAGCTACCACATGTATACCAAGCATGGTTGTTCAATTTTTTGATTATGTAAAATGCATGTTGAAATACTTGACTCCGTCAAATTTCAAGGTTGGTATAAGGTGGGTTTTTAAAGAAAGATGCTCAAAGAGCCACTCTCTTCAACAGATTGTCTAGATACATTATCTACTATATTTGGAATTTCAAACATCTATTGATCTTTGTATTTCATTTTCTTTACTGAATTGATGATTTGATAAAGGCATTACTCATAAGATCAAGTTAGATGTAATTGAAGGTGTTCAACTTTAAGGGATTTAATTTTTGTAAATTTTCGTTTCATTTTTGGATATTATTGATAGATTTGGCATAATCTAATTCTTGTTGTATGAAACGATGATTTTTGTTTAAAGTTGATACACATTTGTGCTTACAATCTTTTTCTGGTTTTTCTTGAATTTCTCTGAAATTTTCTAACGAAAAAGTTGGAGCCGATCCGGATCGGGCAAGATGATCCGGATCCCGAACGCAGGTATTCTTCTGCGGGCTGACGATCCGGATTGGACCTGCCGATCCGGATCCCGAACGCAGTTTCTCACTGCGGGTAGCCGATCCGGATCGCAAGCATGGTCTGATCCGGATCGCGGCTAGGGTTTTATAAAGAACAAAAGGGTTTTGATTTCTTTTACTCCAATCTTTTGTTCCAAAGTTTCCAGAGCTTCTCTCTCTAGATTTCACCCTTCTTGGAAGCTTTCAAACTCAAGTTCTTCAACTCCAAGTAAGTTTTATTGATCAAAATCTCGGTTTTTCACCGTTTTTCTCTTTTCCTCCTCAAACGTGATGAAATTCTTTGATCAATTTTGTTTGTGGATGGTTTTTGATCAAATTTCTTTTGAAATAAGAACTCTGAGTAGATTAGTTTTGATTATATGCTAGGTATTCTCCTGATTAACGGGTTTTTAGGCTTCGATTTCTAAAATTTCGGTTTTAGGGCATATAATAAGGATTTTCGAAAATCATGCAATTGATCTATTTTTAAAAGTCCTTTTGCAAAACTAATTTGATTCTTAGTCTCTCTACACGATAATGATTGTTTGGGTACAATTTTTCAAATTTTTGAAAATTAACAATTTTTCATGTGTTTTTGAGTTATTGTTCACAGGATTTTAAAACTTTTAAGCACTTGCACCAATGGCATTCGCTTGGATAATCTTCCTTTTGGTAGCAATGGTAGGACCTAGTGGGTCTTCTATAAAAAGAGAACAAGATGACTCAAATCAAGAAGAGACAAAGAAAGTCTATCAAATTGATTCAGAATCAGATGAAGAAGACTGGGAAGAGATTTGTGAACAAGCACAAAAAGCTATTGACAAAGAAGATAGGTTGTACTTGAAGAACAAGAAGCTGATGAGATCGTCCTCAACAACAAAGCAGTACACTAGGCAAAAGAATTCGAGGGGAACTGGAATTCAGATTGATAGACCCCTCACCAGAGCTCGCTCTCTCACTAGAGAATCTCCATGGATTGAAGGTCAAGATGCACCGTCTGGTTCTATGCTACATCCTTCAACGTCCTGGAGACACACAGCAAAAGCGAATGTAGGGTCCTCACTTCGACAAGAACAGCGAAGATCGTCTGCTGAACAAGACAGCGTGTCTACAAATCTCAAACAGATTATCTCTGAGCAACATAAGATGAAAAGAAAGGTCTCCAGAATGTCAAAAATGCTTCAAGCGATTTTGAAGAAGTTGGATTGTACCAATCCCACTAGTTCTGATTCAGACTGACTTAACCTTCTTTCTAATCTTTTTGTGCAAGAGTTCAGTTTTTTAGGACTTACTCTTAGTTCTAGTTCTTAAATTTCGGAACATTTTCTTTAAAATTTTTAACTCTCCTTCAATTTTTGGTAATTTTGGCTTTGTTTGTGACAAAAAGGGGGAGAAAGTTTAGTAAGAACTTGAACAATGACGATGTGAAAACTGTGAAACTATGTGAATGTGTGAACATCGAGGTAAGTATAACCTCAGCTTAAAAGGTAAGTAGAACTTCAACTTTTGTTTTTCATTTGTTTGAATGCATGCCTCGACTAACTATTCAACTAACTATTTGGGCATGTAATATAACTAACAAGTTGATGTTGGACTAACACTTTGTGACATTTGGTTTTGATTGCATAGAAGATATGTTGGTTTTTGACTATGATTCTCTTACATATCTGAATTCTCAAATGTCATGATGATCAGATAAACTCTATCTCTGTACTAGGTTTTGAATGCTAAATATTCTTGAGGTATCTAACGATCTCTTTTTGTCAAGAATGATTTCTTTGTGCAGAGAGTACAGATGTCTAAGTCTAGAGTCTGTTTTAGGAGTTTATCTCATGTTTTTAAATTTTTGGATCTCCATTGTAAATTTTTGTTGTATGGTGATAACAACAAAAATATCTTTTTGAATTTTCTTTAGTGGATCTGTGTTTTGTCACGAAACCGCCAAAGGGGGAGATTGTTACGGAATTTGAGTTGGCGTAGTTTCGTGAAAGTCTCAAGTCTTGAAGATTGAAGGTGAAGAAAGTTGGATCATTTAACTCAATCTCAAGAAAGAAGAATTCAAAAGGATCAGGTATGTTTAACTAAAGATTTTGTGTGATCCGAATACTTCTTGTAGTGTAGAAACACTTGGAAGAATCTTTCATTGCATAAAAATCAAAAACTGGACTTGGGACATGTTCAGGATCCGGATCAGGTTGTTCGATCCGGATCCCGAAGGTGGTTCGTTCATACACCAGTTCAATCCGGATCGTAGCCTCTCTTGATCCGGATCCCGAACACTGGGTTTACCATCTTCCTTGAACGATCCGGATCAGGCTTCGCAATCCGGATCCCGAACGTTGATGTTTGGTGAACTGTATGAACGATCCGGATCAAGCACTTCGATCCGGATCCCGAACCTTCGTTTTTCTGGAATTGCCTGACTCGTTATGACGATCCGGATCACAGCTAATCCGATCCGGATCGCCGTCCGTAAAATTTCCAGAAATGTTAGGTTTTTGATTCTTATCTCCTTCCTAGGGTTTCTAACCTATAAATAGACCCTATGACTCTTTTTCTAGGGTTAATCCAAGGGAAGCCGATAATCCAGATAGCCGTCATTTTCATATATCATCTTATACGGCTCGAGATCCACATATAGAGAAGAAAGGAAATCATTAGAGAATACTCTATGTTTCTTCATCTATATTGATTAGTTTGATTCTAGGTTTTCATACTCACATCTTGAGTTGAATCAAACTAATGAATACTTAGATGGTATTTCCGATCTATCTTTGATCTAAGTATTCGGCGGATCATCACCACCAAAAACAACGATTTACCCCAAAAATCGGCGCGTGGATTCGCGTGTCCTTGTGGATTCAAGGTTCAACCGCTCTCGTGGATTCGGAGCGAGGCACGTTCGTGGATTCGAAGGGTGCTATTGGGTGAAGACCGTGGACTCAGTCGGACGTCGTGGATTCGACGTTGGACGCCGTGGATTCGGCGTTGGGCGCAGATCGTGGATTCGAGAAGCGTCGCGGAGCGAGCGGAGAAGATCCTCTAGGAGCGTATCGAAAAGGTTGAGTCATAAGTGTGTACGGTAAATCACCTTGTACGTGTTTTAATTCTAGTGGATTTCTGCCGTGTTATCGGTCCCGTGGTTTTTTACTCCGGTGATGGAGTTTTCCACGTAAAAATCTTGCGAGTTATTTTTATTTCCGCATTGGGTTTTTATCGCAACGATTTTTGAGTGTTTATACGTTTACACCTATTCACCCCCCTCTAGGTGTTTTTTCCCCTATTTAGATCCTTATTACATATAACCCAACAGAGACTGCAGCTTTCGGCATCTTGAGTGGGATTTACTCGGATTGTCGTCGATGGTTCAGAATTTTGACCACGAGTTTGGGCATCAGTATTATGATCGCCTTTCGAGCCAGCTTTCAGTCCCGTTCACCGACGGTTTGGCCACCGTCAGGGTGTTCTTTACTAGATGAGAGATCGACTTCGACCCGTGGGTCCGTTGGGGTTATGATAGCATGTTGACGAATCAACAGTGGCATGAGATTGTATCTCTAGAGGATCCCTTTTGAGGGTAGCCTGCGGTTGAGTAGTCCACTCGGGTGGTTTGGATCTGGAAGTGACCGAGCGAAGACCCCAGCTTGTTGGATTCTTTCCCCTTTTGGTTGATCGTGTTGGTGTGCTTCGGATCGCCTTGGTTAAGTGGATACTAGGGTGTGGTGTGGTGCGTCTAGCACTGGTTGTTATTTTCTTGTCCCCCAGTCTTTTGATGGAGCCCCTTTGGTATTTCACGTCTCAGCTCAGGAGTGATGTGCTTTTGGATCCCTCGCCCGTGATTGACTCGCCCCTTTTGAGATCTGTGAGTGTTTGGAGTTCGATGAACGCCCGTTGCGAATTCTGGCTCATGAGGTGAGGGAATTGCGCAATCGGGCCATGCTGTGTTGGTCATTGTAGTTATTGAGGAGTAATCACGGGGAGTGAGTGGTGACTTAGGAGCTGGAGACGGGGATGTTTGAGTACCTACCCTTGATTTTGTGACACTTTTTGAGTTGTGTTAGTTTTGAGGATGAAACTTTCTTTTAGTGGGGGAATATGTGGTGAACCGGATCTCTGTAAGGCTTTTGTTGTGTGACCAGCAGCTTCTGGAGGCCTATGTGGCGCGTCGGCAGTGTTTGTGCACAATTTGGGCACTAGTGATGGACTTAGTGTGTGAAATGGATCACGAGAGTAGTCAAATGACCCCGTCGGATGTTTAGAAGTGGTTTTGCGCGCAATGAGTATTAAAATTAGGCTCAGCGCGAAGTTTGGACAAAAGAACACCTTTCCGGATGCCTTCGGCAATTTTTAGAGTTGGAATTTGGCAAATCGGACAGCGGATTTGGATTCAGCGCGCGAAAACGATGAAAATGGACTATTCACTTCTATTTTTCGGTGTCCGGATGTCGCGCACAGATTTCGAGGCAAGGGGTACTGTTCCGGCGCCGGCGGGCGGCGGCGGCGAGCAGCGGCGGAGCGCGGCGGCACGGGCTGGGGCAGGCGCGCGGGCGCGCGGGCAGGCGAGCGGTCCACGGGGCCGTCGTGCACCGGAGGGCAGGACACGTGGCGGGATAGGATTGGTCGGCGCAGCAGGCGCGGTCCACGGGGAAAAGCGCGGGTGTACGGTGGACCGAAGGGTGGACACATGGCGACCACTGGTCGGCCGGTCCACGTGCGTTCTGTCCACGGAGCGGGTGCAGCCGCCTCGGGGCGCGTGCCTGGCAGGGGACGCAGGCGGCGCTGGCAGCGCGCACGTGGACGCGGCAGCGGCGCGTTGACTGGGTGCGTGCCACGCGTCGGCTGTGCAGCGTGCCACGCGTCGAGCGGCGGTTGGCGAGTCCAACTGTCCGCTGTTTTGGCGCTGACGTGGCACACCCGGGACGTTTCGGGCTCTGGTTGGACGGGTCCATGCACCCGGTCTTCGGAGCCCGAAAGTTTCGGGCGCCCGAAACCAGGGACACCATGGGTATTATTCCATTTGTTTTTCTCAGCCTATAAATAGGCCGAGAACTTCGGCCTGTAGCTCTTTCCCTGCTTGGAATATCGCAGTGCAACCTTCAGCCACTTTCTTCCTCGTCCAGAGCTGCTTCCACCTATGGATTTTCGGGATTTTACGTGGCACGCTTTTCGAGATTCCATTTTCTTCGGCGCGGCGCGACGTTCCTTCGCCGGTGTTCCCTTTCGTCGCGTTTCGGTGCGCGAGCTCCCCCGTCCTACCCCGACCACCTTTTCAGGCGATTCTTATGCCATTGGATCGGCGACAGACAGGGCTACGATCTTGGTACTTCCATCTTCCCCTCGTTTCGTGCTTTTCGAGGAGTTTTTCCAAGCTTACTGTGACCCCTTTTTCTGTGTTTGAGACTTGGACAGCGGCTCGTTTCTTTTGCGATATCGCCGCGCTCGGACATCGGATGGAGACGTGCCTGTACACTTTTTGCATCTACGCGTCGTGAGGATTATCGACGTATCTTTCTGGGATTTTTATGAGATTTGCCCAAAGGTATACTTTTCCCGTTCTTCTGTGCAATGTGATACAGTTGTGTATGTTGTGGAGTTTCGCGCTCATCGCGTTCTGGAATTTGTAACTCGGCCTCCGGGACTCGAATTTTGACGTGTAGGTACTCGTTTTGAAGGGCTCGACGCGACGATCGCGACAGTATTTTTGTTGGATTTTTCTGAGTTATTGCTGCAGGTGAAAAATCCGCATCTTTGGGACTATTTTTAGCAGGTGGTGTATACTTGGATATTTTGGAATAAAAGTGTAACCTTGGACCTTATTGTTGTACCCAGGAAGGTTCGCGAGTGTTTCTGAACCTGTTGGAACTGGAGATAATGGTTTCCGGGTATTTTCAGCTGTTTGGAGCCGAGGCTTGCGCGACTTGTGTTAAGGATTTTAGTTTTGGCGTATTTCGTGAAAGTGTTTAAGTCTTGAAGATTGAAGATGAAGAAGCTTGGATCATATACCTCAATCTCAAGAAAGAAAAATTCAAAAGGATTAGGTAAGTTTAACTAAACAATATTGGTGATCTGAATACTTCTTATAATGTAGAAACACTTGGATGGATTTTTAATCGCATAAAAATCAAAAACTGGACATGTTATATGTTCAGGATCCGGATCAGAGTACTACAGTCCGGACCCCGAACATAGGTTAGTTCATGCGCAAATCCAGTCCGGAACACATCTTGTTCAGTCCGGACCCCGAACGTTGATTTTGCTGAAACTGCATGAACAGTCCGGACCGTGGGATTTCTGTCCGGACCCCGAACGTGGTTTTTGCAGAAACTGCATGAACAGTCCGGACCGTGGGATTTCAGTCCAGACCCCGAACGTTGTCTTTCTGGAAAAACTCTGTTTAATGACGATAGTCCGGATCGCATTATTTCAGTCCGGACTGTCGACCCGAAAATTTCCAGATAAGGTTAGTTTTTTTTTCTTATCCTCTTCCAATGGTTTCTAACCTATAAGTAAACCCTAATTCTATTCTTTAGGGCAGTCCACATATAAGTTTTAGACTCCGGGAAATGACGGAAAAATATTAACAGAGAAAAACTTATAAGATCCACATATAGAGAAGAAAGGAAATAACTAGATTTAATTCTATGTTTCTTCATCTATATTAATTAATTTGATTCTAGGTTTTCATACTCAGATTTTGAGTAGAATCAAATTAATAAATACTTAGATGGCATTTTCGATCTATCTTTGATCTAAGTATTCGGCAGATCATCACCACCAACAAAACAACGATTTTCCTCAAAATCGGCGCGTGGATTCGCGTGGCCTTGTGGATTCAAGGTGCAACCGCTCTCGTGGATTCGGAGCGAGGTACGTTCGTGTGATCGAGACGTACTACCTGGTGGAGACCGTGGATTCGGTCAGACGTCGTGGATTCGGCGTTGGACGCAAATCGTGGATTCGAGGCGCGTTGCGGAGCGAGCAGAGAAGATCAACTCGGAGCGTATGGAAAAAGGTTGAGTCGCCTGTGAGTGCGTTATATCACCTTTGTACGTGTTATAATCTTAGTTGATTTCACCGTGTTATCGGTCCCGTGGTTTTTTACTCCTGTGATGGAGTTTTCCACCTAAAAATCTTGCGTGCTATTTTTCATTTCCGCATTGGGTTTTATTACGCAAAAATTTTTGAGTGTTTATCGTTTACACCTATTCACCCCCCTCTAGGTATTTATTCCCCCATTTAGATCCATATTAGAGTTAACCCAACAACTTGTACCGAGGGTGCAGTTTAGGCAGATTTTGAATTGTGAGCGTCTACACTCTTCACCGACTTCGGCTTTACCTGCGGATTAGGTCAAACAACCAAAGTTGGTTTGGGTTTTAAAAAGGATCAAACTGTGCATGCTTCAAGTTCCACATTCAAATTGAAAGGAAAAACGTGTCACCTTTGTGGACTTGAAGAACATTTGGTGAAGGATTGCCCGAAAAAGAGAAAGAAAAATTCTTCGGCAACTTCATCTACGGAGCGAACTCAACGGAATCAAAAGACACATCAAGTCAAAGGAGTTCACTCAACCCACCAAAGGTCCGAGCCACATCATCAATCATACAAGTGGATCACTGCGAGGCAAAGACCTAAGGTGGATCAACAGTCAAAGCTATCATCTCCCAACCACAATGAATCAAGACAACCCAGAATTCGACAATTTTGGATTCGGAAAGGTGATATCTTTCCTTGTCTTAAGTCCTAAATAGCTTATGACTGTATGTAATGTTTTGATTGGTTTTCCCTTCATATCTTTCTTAATCTTTGCATTACATGTTTTTCAATGCTCTTCGTTTTTATGTTTTGTTTTTTAAACAAAAGGTTTTTAACGAACAAGTGCATTGAATGAAAAGGGTTTTCACTTTCAATCACTCCAATTTAATTTTATATGGATTATCAACTTTACTCCATAATCATAATCTTGAAGATACTTCATTATAGGAGTTCTTGATATTATAAGCATCAAATTTTAGAAATCATGTGTGATCTTTAGATGCTTAATCTATCTCGGTTGTGTGAATTCATTGTGGTAAACATGAGACAACCGATGGACTAAAATTTGGGATTTAATTCTTTCACGTAAGAGATTGCATTCTTACAAGGGTAAATAAATGAATTACAAAAGATGTGGAAAGAGTTACATCCGAAAGGAGTGTGAAAACTACCACCACATGCTGGAAAGAGCTGCCACCCCGGTCGTCCGGTTTGTGTGTGAAGCTACCACATGTTATGGATGCTTGATAGTATTTTATGAGAAAATCTTTAGTTGAAGCATTTGGAGATTTATATGCAAAACTCTTATATTTTGAACAATCTCCTGGTTGGTATAAGGTGGGATAGTTGAAAGATGCTCAAAGAGCCACCCTTAGGAATTTTAGTGATTATCTCAATTTGAAAGGGTAGAATTCAAGATTGATGTCGTTTGGAAATCTCCGTATGTCATCTTTGTAAATCCGTTACATCTTGATAGACTTTGGATCTCAAGATTATTTTTGATGACTTGTGTTTGATGAATATAACAAGAAAAACGGTTTATAATGTTTTACCTTTATTTTTCATGATTTTGGAGTAAATCTTTTTAATTTTGTGAAATTAATTGGATTGAATGACATCTGTGTGAATTCACTATTTAAAGCACTTAAATTGTTTTCTTGATGGAATACAAATCGGTAATTCAAATATTTCAAAATCTGGATTTGTTTCAAGAAATTATTTGATTTTTGCTTTCTGGTACAGGTACGCAATCTGTATTTTTGTTATATACCGGAACTGAGCCTTTATCTCTCTTTCTCTATGAACTAATGCTGTTAGTGATTTCCTTTTGTCTAGTATGTTCACTGTTTGACAATTTGTGACAAAAAGGGGGAGAAGAAAAATGACGGAGATGAGATCATCAAGAGAGGATAAACGAAACGAAAATGGAAAAATGGGGGAGAACGGAAAATGATGATCGTATCACAAAGGGGGAGAACATAGATGCTCAAGAACATGGAGAACATGGAAAACATGTGAGATGCTCAAGATAGGGGGAGACAAATAAAAAATTGAAAGAGCAGAAAAACAAAAGAACCAAAAGGAAGACGGATCAAATGTAGGATTTTAATTTCTAACGACTAACGTTTGATTTTGTTTGGAGTTTTGTTTTGCAGGAATTACATCACTTTAAGACTCCAAGTCCTAAGTCATAGAGTATGTTCTAGGACTGTTTGGTTCAAATGTAATTTTGTATTTATTGGATCTTTCACGCAAAGAAAATCAATGTTTTGGTGATGACATTGAATTTCGATTTTTTGGTTTAAGATGAGTGACTTGAGCGTTTTTATGTATTTTTGGGTTTTGTCACGAAATTGCCAAAGGGGGAGATTGTTACGGCATTTTGGTGTTGGCATATTTCGTGAGTCAAGTCAGTGAGTTGAGTCGGAGTCTTAAAGGGATCAAATTGTCAATCAGCAATCAAAGACTTAGAAAAGATTCAACAAGAGCTCAAGTTGGCACTCAGTGTCTTGAGTCTTGAAGATTGAAGTTGAAGAATTGTGGATCAGTTACATCAATCTCAAGAAGAAAGTATTCAAGAGGATCAGGTATGTTTAACTAAATAATAGTGGTGATCCGAATACTTTCTTATAGTGTAGAAACACTTGGATGAACTTTTAAATGCATAATAATCAAAAACTGGTGTTCGGACTTGTTCAGGATCCGGATCAGAGCCAACGATCCGGATCCCAAAGGTTGTTGCTTCATACAAGACTTCGATCCGGATCCATGCAATTTCCGATCCGGATCCCGAATGTTAAGTTTTCTGATTTGTATGAACGATCCGGATCGGGCCTTGCAATCCGGATCCCGAACCCTTTGTTTTCTGGAATCGTCAATCTCGTTACGACGATCCGGATCGCAATAAATCTGATCCGGATCGCCGTCCTGAAAATTTCCAGATAAGGTATGTTTTTGATTCTTATCTCTTTCCAAAGGTTTCTAAACTATAAATAGACACTTAGGGTTTCTCAAAAACGTGGGAGCTACGGCCGATCAATTTCTAAAACACTTGAGAGCAACCCTAGAGGCTAGGTTTTCATCATTCTTCTTTATAGCCTCTTTTAGGTCAATTCGATGGTTCTTTCAAGAACATATCTTTTGTCGAATTGATCTAATCTTTGCTTAGAGATTTCTTCTACGGTTTCTCAATGTGAATCTAAGCAAACGATCACCATCGAAGTCAATATTCTTATCGACTGAGTTTGCGTCGTGGATTCGACGTGGCATCGTGGATTCGGTGTGCTAAAGGCGTTTCGTGGATTCGAAACGTGTGCTCGTGGATTCGAGTGGCGTTCGTGGATTCGAACGTGTGCAGTGGGCGTGCAAAATCGGTGGAGCGCGAGGTCCAAGAAATTGAAGGAGGGGTTAAATCTGTGGAGACGGTAATCACCTTATTATTCTTCCTTTCTTAGGGATTGTTATTGCATGGATATCCAACCGGTCAGCGCAAGGTCCGAAGAAGCTGAAGGAGGGGTAGAGTCCGTGGAGTCGGTAATCACCTTGTTATTCTTCTATTCTTAGTGGATTGTTATTGCGTGTTGGTCCCGTGGTTTTTCTCCTGGATTGGAGTTTCCACGTATATCTCGGTGTGCTGTTTTTATTTCCGCATTGGTTTTTATTTTGCACTGAGATTTGGTTTTATAAGTATTACACCTATTCACCCCCCCTCTAGTTGTTTGATAGTACCTATTTAGATCCTTTGGGATTCATAACCCAACAATTGGTATCAGAGCGGGTTTTAGGTTTATCTATCATGTTGGGTGAAAGTGGTAATATTTATAGACCTCCTCTTTTTGATGGGACTAATTATGCTTATTGGAAAGTGCGGATGAGAGCTTTTCTCATCGCAATTGATGAGCGGGTATGGCAATCCGTGGAATATGGTTGGGTGCATCCTGTTGAGGAAGTAGGAAATTCTACTACCCCAAAACCTCGCTCTAGATGGTCCAAAGAGGAATTTGAAAGATCTTCTTACAATGGGAAAGGTATGAACGCTTTATTTAATTCTCTTTCCTCGACTGAGTTCACACGAATTTCCGCGTGTGAAACCGCGAAGGAAATTTGGGATATTCTCAAAATTACACATGAGGGTACTAATCTGGTAAAAATTCAAAAGCTCCAGATGCTTACAAGTCAATTTGACTCTATTCATATGGAAGAGCATGAATTGTTTACAGATTATTACACTAGACTTCAAGATGTAATAAATACATGTGCTAATTTAGGAGAAAAGATCTCGGAGTCGAGAATTGTAAGAAAGATACTTCGGACTCTTCCGGAACGGTTTAGGGCAAAAGTTACCGCCATTGAAACCGTTAGTCATCCGGATGAGATGTGTGTAGAGGAATTAGTAGGTGCTTTGCAAACTTATGAAATGACTTTTCCTACTAATCAAGTTTCTTCCAAGTCTTCTTCTAAGCTTACAGGTATTGCATTCAAATCAACAAAGGAAGAAGATAGCGAATCGAGTTCCGACGATGAAATCTCTTTTGCCGATTTTGAAGAACAATTGGCGCGGATCACAAAGAAATTTCGTCGGAAGTTCTGGAAGAATCGAACCGATGGATCTTCATCCACGAAACCTTCTAAAGGATCATCGGGTTCTAAATCCTCTAATCTCAAAGGCGTTGCAAAACCTTCTAAAGAAAAAGAAAAAGATGATTTCGAAGGGGAAATCCAATGCTATCGATGCAAAGGCTACGACCATTTTTCAACGGATTGTCCTTCTAAGAAATCATACAAAAAGAAGGCTTTGCAAGCGAAAACTTGGGACGATTCTACTTCTAATGAATCGACCTCAAGTAAAGAGGAAAAAGTTGTTGCTTTTCATGCCTCTCAAATTCCCTCTTCCAATTTGTGTTTATCATCTTTAGTCACTG
Source organism: Tillandsia leiboldiana (assembly GCA_029204045.2). NCBI lineage: Eukaryota > Viridiplantae > Streptophyta > Magnoliopsida > Poales > Bromeliaceae > Tillandsia > Tillandsia leiboldiana. The sequence continues at coordinate 22,732,930 of CM055071.1, forward strand.
ACTCTGCTCCTTTGATTTTGTATGAAACATCAACATCCGGCGGAGAGTCATCAAGTGAGGGGGAGTCGGACGAAGAAGAACTCGTTGAGGCATATCAACAACTTCTTACGGAATCAAAGAAGATGGCCAAGCATATCAAGAAGTTGAGGAAGCAACGACTCGAGATTCAAGACGAGAATCAAGCTTTAAAGATAAAACTTCATGATCTCGAGGAGGATCGAGAGCTTTTATTGGATAATAATAAAATCCTCCAAGAAAAGTTAAATCAATCGGAAACGATCGTTAATTCCCATATTAACAAGATTGATTTTCTTGAAAAGCAGTTTGAGGAGATTCATGTCACCAACCAAGCATTGACCAAGCTAGTTCATGAACTCAAATCCGACATACAAAGGCTTTCAACCGTTTCCAAGAAACTAGATTGCATGTGCGGATTAGGTCAAACAACCAAAGTTGGTTTGGGTTTTAAAAAGGATCAAACTGTGCATGCTTCAAGTTCCACATTCAAATTGAAAGGAAGAACGTGTCACCTTTGTGGACTTGAAGGACATTTGGTGAAGGATTGCCCGAAAAAGAGAAAGAAAAATTCTTCGGCAACTTCATCTACGGAGCGAACTCAACGGAATCAAAAGACACATCAAGTCAAAGGAGTTCACTCAACCCACCAAAGGTCCGAGCCACATCATCAATCATACAAGTGGATCACTGCGAGGCAAAGACCTAAGGTGGATCAACAGTCAAAGCTATCATCTCCCAACCACAATGAATCAAGACAACCCAGAATTCGACAATTTTGGATTCGGAAAGGTGATATCTTTCCTTGTCTTAAGTCCTAAATAGCTTATGACTGTATGTAATGCTTTGATTGGTTTTCCCTTCATATCTTTCTTAATCTTTGCATTACATGTTTTTCAATGCTCTTCGTTTTTATGTTTTGTTTTTTAAACAAAAGGTTTTTAACGAACAAGTGCATTGAATGAAAAGGGTTTTCACTTTCAATCACTCCAATTTAATTTTATATGGATTATCAATTTTACTCCATAATCATAATCTTGAAGATACTTCATTATAGGAGTTCTTGATATTATAAGCATCAAATTTTAGAAATCATGTGTGATCTTTAGATGCTTAATCTATCTCGGTTGTGTGAATTCATTGTGATAAACATGAGACAACCGATGGACTAAAATTTGGGATTTAATTCTTTCACGTAAGAGATTGCATTCTTACAAGGGTAAATAAATGAATTACAAAAGATGTGGAAAGAGTTACATCCGAAAGGAGTGTGAAAACTACCACCACATGCTGGAAAGAGCTGCCACCCCGGTCGTCCGGTTTGTGTGTGAAGCTACCACATGTTATGGATGCTTGATAGTATTTTATGAGAAAATCTTTAGTTGAAGCATTTGGAGATTTATATGCAAAACTCTTATATTTTGAACAATCTCCTGGTTGGTATAAGGTGGGATAGTTGAAAGATGCTCAAAGAGCCACCCTTAGGAATTTTAGTGATTATCTCAATTTGAAAGGGTAGAATTCAAGATTGATGTCGTTTGGAAATCTCCGTATGTCATCTTTGTAAATCCGTTACATCTTGATAGACTTTGGATCTCAAGATTATTTTTGATGACTTGTGTTTGATGAATATAACATGAAAAACGGTTTATAATGTTTTACCTTTATTTTTCATGATTTTGGAGTAAATCTTTTTAATTTTGTGAAATTAATTGGATTGAATGACATCTGTGTGAATTCACTGTTTAAAGCACTTAAATTGTTTTCTTGATGGAATACAAATCGGTAATTCAAATATTTCAAAATCTGGATTTGTTTCAAGAAATTATTTGATTTTTGCTTTCTGGTACAGGTACGCAATCTGCATTTTTGTTATATACCGGAACTGAGCCTTTATCTCTCTTTCTCTATGAACTAATGCTGTTAGTGATTTTCTTTTGTCTAGTATGTTCACTGTTTAACAATTTGTGACAAAAAGGGGGAGAAGAAAAATGACGGAGATGAGATCATCAAGAGAGGATAAACGAAACGAAAATAGAAAAATGGGGGAGAACGGAAAATGATGATCGTATCACAAAGGGGGAGAACATAGATGCTCAAGAACATGGAGAACATGGAAAACATGTGAGATGCTCAAGATAGGGGGAGACAAATAAAAAATTGAAAGAGCAGAAAAACAAAAGAACCAAAAGGAAGACGGATCAAATGTAGGATTTTAATTTCTAACGACTAACGTTTGATTTTGTTTGGAGTTTTGTTTTGCAGGAATTACATCACTTTAAGACTCCAAGTCCTAAGTCATAGAGTATGTTCTAGGACTGTTTGGTTCAAATGTAATTTTGTATTTATTGGATCTTTCACGCAAAGAAAATCAATGTTTTGGTGATGACATTGAATTTCGATTTTTTGGTTTAAGATGAGTGACTTGAGCGTTTTTATGTATTTTTGGGTTTTGTCACGAAATTGCCAAAGGGGGAGATTGTTACGGCATTTTGGTGTTGGCATATTTCGTGAGTCAAGTTAGTGAGTTGAGTCGGAGTCTTAAAGGGATCAAATTGTCAATCAGCAATCAAAGACTTAGAAAAGATTCAACAAGAGCTCAAGTTGGCACTCAGTGTCTTGAGTCTTGAAGATTGAAGTTGAAGAATTGTGGATCAGTTACATCAATCTCAAGAAGAAAGTATTCAAGAGGATCAGGTATGTTTAACTAAATAATAGTGGTGATCCGAATACTTTCTTATAGTGTAGAAACACTTGGATGAACTTTTAAATGCATAATAATCAAAAACTGGTGTTCGGACTTGTTCAGGATCCGGATCAGAGCCAACGATCCGGATCCCAAAGGTTGTTGCTTCATACAAGACTTCGATCCGGATCCATGCAATTTCCGATCCGGATCCCGAATGTTAAGTTTTCTGATTTGTATAAACGATCCGGATCGGGCCTTGCAATCCGGATCCCGAACCCTTGGTTTTCTGGAATCGTCAATCTCGTTACGACGATCCGGATCGCAATAAATCTGATCCGGATCGCCGTCCTGAAAATTTCCAGATAAGGTATGTTTTTGATTCTTATCTCTTTCCAAAGGTTTCTAAACTATAAATAGACACTTAGGGTTTCTCGAAAACGTGGGAGCTACGGCCGATCAATTTCTAAAACACTTGAGAGCAACCCTAGAGGCTAGGTTTTCATCGTTCTTCTTTATAGCCTCTTTTAGGTCAATTCGATGGTTCTTTCAAGAACATATCTTTCGTCGAATTGATCTAATCTTTGCTTAGAGATTTCTTCTACGGTTCCTCAATGTGAATCTAAGCAAAGGATCACCATCGAAGTCAATATTCTTATCGACTGAGTTTGCGTCGTGGATTCGACGTGGCATCGTGGATTCAGTGTGCTAAAGGCGTTTCGTGGATTCGAAACGTGTGCTCGTGGATTCGAGTGGCGTTCGTGGATTCGAACGTGTGCAGTGGGCGTGCAAAATCGGTGGAGCGCGAGGTCCAAGAAATTAAAGGAGGGGTTAAATCCGTGGAGACGGTAATCACCTTGTTATTCTTCCTTTATTAGGGATTGTTATTGCATGGATATCCAACCGGTCAGCGCAAGGTCCGAAGATGCTGAAGGAGGGGTTGAGTCCGTGGAGTCGGTAATCACCTTGTTATTCTTCTATTCTTAGTGGATTGTTATTGCGTGTTGGTCCCGTGGTTTTTCTCCTGGATTGGAGTTTCCACGTATATCTCGGTGTGCTGTTTTTATTTCCGCATTGGTTTTTATTTTGCACTGAGATTTGGTTTTATAAGTATTACACCTATTCACCCCCCCTCTAGTTGTTTGATAGTACCTATTTAGATCCTTTGGGATTCATAACCCAACACAAGAGATGGCGCGTGTTATGCTTCATAGCCGAAAACTCCCGTTACATTTTTGGGCTGAAGCTATGAACACCGCCGTCTATGTAATTAATCGAGTGTATTTGCGCCCGGGAACTTTAAATACACCATATGAGCTATGGTTTTGTAGAAAACCAGATATCAAATATTTTCGAATCTTTGGGAGTCGTTGTTATATTTTGCGTGATCGCAAAAATCTTGGTAAATTCGACTCTCGAAGTGACGAAGGGATCTTCATGGGTTTTTCTACAAACAGTAGAGCATATCGGGTATTTAACCTGGAATCTAAAACGATGGTAGAATCTATTATTGTTAAAGTAGATGAAGCTTTTCATTTTGCATCTGATAAATCTACCCCTGATATGTCTCTTGATGATGATACTCCTGTAAATGCATCTTCTCATAATAATTCTTTGGATAAAGTTGATGCATCTAATGGTTCTTCTAGTTTATCAGATATGCAGGAATCATCACATGTACCTCCGAGTACTCCGTTACCTCAAACGCTACGTATCTCCAAGGATCATCCGGAATTAAACATTATTGGAGACCCACAAGAAGGAGTCAGGACTCGGAGACAGTTGGTTTGTGGAGTCACAGGTTACGTCTCCATGGTAGAACCAAAGAACGTCGATGAAGCTCTTCAGGATGACTACTGGATTGAAGCAATGCAGGAAGAGCTCCATCAGTTCAAAAGAAACAAAGTCTGGGAACTAACGAAGCCACCGAAGCAACACAACGTGATTGGTACTAAATGAATTTTCAAGAACAAGAAAAACGAGGATGGTACCATCATCAGGAACAAAGCACGCCTAGTTGCTCAGGGCTACTCACAAATTGAAGGTATAGACTTTGATGAGACGTTCGCCCCTGTTGCTCGACTCGAGTCGATTCGTATTTTGTTCGCAATTGCTTGTCATTTTAAAATCAAACTCTTTCAAATGGACGTTAAGAGCACGTTTTTAAATGGGTTTTTGAACGAGGAAGTTTATGTGGCTCAACCGAAAGGTTTCATTGACCATAAACTACCTAACCATGTTTTTCGTTTGAAAAAGGCTCTTTACGGTCTAAAACAAGCACCGCGAGCATGGTACGAAAGGTTGACAAAGCACCTTTTGGAAAAGGGCTATACTCGAGGGGGAGCAAATCGGACTCTCTTTGTGAAGCTTTATCAGGATAACTTCATTGTGGCACAAATCTATGTCGATGACATTGTATTTGGTGCAACTAGAGACAATGATGCTTCTAAATTCGCAGAAACCATGGAAAGCGAATTTGAGATGTCTATGATGGGGGAACTAACATATTTTCTTGGATTGCAAGTGAAACAAAATGAAGAAGGCATCCATTTGTGCCAATCCAAGTATGCAAGGGAGTTGGTGAAGAAATTCGATTTAGAAAACTCTAAAGATTTTCCGACTCCAATGGGAACTAGCAATAAGGGATTAGGAAGTGAATCTCTTAGTGAAAGTGTAGACGAGAAGCTTTATCGTAGCATGATTGGAAGTCTACTCTACCTCACGGATAGTCGCCCGGATATATCCTTTAGTGTTGGGATCTGCGCGAGATATCAATCAGCACCAAAGGAGGTTCACCTGAAAGCGGTGAAAAGGATCATCCGGTACGTCAAAGGAACACTGAATTTCGGAATTTGGTATCCTATGGGAACAACTCTTGACATAATAGGATATTCAGATGCCGATTGGGCAGGATCTGTGGATGATCGGAAAAGTACGAGTGGTGCATGTTTTTATCTTGGCCATTGTCTTGTTGCATGGCATAGTAAAAAGCAAAACTGCATTGCACTCTCGACTGCCGAAGCGGAATATATTTCAGCGGGTAGTTGTTCAACTCAACTCATTTGGATGAAAAGCATGTTGAGCGACTTCCGAATTTCAGCAACTTCGGTAACTATTCTTTGTGACAACACAAGTGCTATAAATATTTCTTAAAATCCTGTGTTGCACTCGAGAACAAAACACATTGAACTTAGATATTATTTTCTAAGAGAGCTAGTTGAATCAAATATTCTTCAAATTTCCTATATTTCAACTGAAGATCAATTAGCTGACATTTTAACAAAACCTTTGGATCAAAAACGGTTTATTCATTTACGTAAAGCAATTGGAATGCTTTCCTTGAAATAACACTTTTTGAAATCATTGCTTAGGTTAGGTTTTGTTTTGTGTTTTTGTTCCTTATCTATGGTTGTACATAGAACATTAATTGAGCATATGTAATTGACTTTACTTGCATCCTTTCATATATTTAGAAATTTATTATGCTCTGGATATCATAATAATTCATTTGATGCAATGATCATTGATGTCAATTAAGTCATCTTTAATTGATCAAAGTCAATTTCTCTCTCATATGATCTCTTGGTATAGTTTTTATCATATTTGAAAATTGAGTTAAGTATGAAACTCGAGATCAATTTTTGGTTGAATACCTTATATCTTAGATAATTGATAGCCAATTGAGGGGGAGTCTATCAAATGTTTATGCTCAAAAGATGTGAAAAGAGTTACATCCCAATGAGGAGTGTGAAAACTACCACCACATGGAGAAAAGAGCTACCACCTCGGTCGTCCGAGTACTGTGTGCAGCTACCACATGTATACCAAGCATGGTTTTTCAAGTTGATAAGATAAAATGCTTTTTGGAATACTTGACTTTGTCAAATTCCAAGGTTGGTATAGGGTGGGGATTTTATTGAAAGATGCTCAAAGAGCCACTCCTTACAATAAATTGATTAGATATATATCTAACTTATTTGGGATTTCAAACATCTATCGATCTTGGTACTTCATTTTCTTTACCATATTGATGATTTGATAAATGCATTACTCATAAGATTATGATAGATGTCATTGAACTTGTTCAACTTTAAAGGATTTAATTTTTATAAATTTTCGTTTCATTACTTGGATATTATTGATAGATTTAGCATAATCTATTTCTTTTAATATGAAATGATGACTTTTGTTTAAAGTTGACATGAACAAGTGCTTACATACTTTTTCTGGATTTTCTGGAATTTTTCTAAATTTTTCTGAAGAAAAAGTTGGAGCCGATCCGGACTGGAATATCCGTTCCGGATCCCGAACGCAGGAATTTTCTGTGGGTAGCCGATCCGGACTGGGTTCTTGATCCGTTCCGGACCGCGGCTAGGGTTTTATAAGAAACAAAAGGGTTTTGATTTCTTTTTACAACAATCTTTTGTTTCCAAGTCTCAAGAGCTTCTCTCTCTAGAAATCAACCAATTTGGAGCCTTTCCAACTCGAGTTCTTTGGATCAAAGTAAGTTTTTATGATTAAAACTTTGGTTTTTCACAGACTTTCTCTCTTTTCTCAAAAACGTGAATGAAATCTTGTAACTTTTTCGTTTGAGATTGGTTTTTGGTCAAATTTCTTTTGAAATAAGATCTCTGAGTAGATTAGTTTTGATTATATTTTGATTATATGCTAGTTATTCTCTAGATTAACGGATTTTTAGGCTTCGATTTCTGAAAATTCGGTTTTAGGGCATATAATGAGATTTTTTAAAAAACATGGGATTGATCTATTTTTAAAATTCTTTTTGCAAAACTAACTTGATTCTTAGTCTCTCTACATGATAATGATTGTTTAGGTACAATTTTGTAAATTTTTGAAAATAAACAATTTTTTCGTGTTCTTGAGTTCATGCTTGCAGGTTTCTCACGTTCAATAGCAACAATGGTGTTCACTTGGATAATAGTTCTTCTTGTTGCTTTGGTTCACACTAGAGCAACGAACAAATTGAAGAGAGCGAAGAAAACTCTACGAAAAGGTGAGTTTGTCCTCGTTAACGACTCCGAGACGGAATCTGATAAGGAAGATGTGAACTGGGATGAATTGATGGACGACGAAACAACGCCTGTTAAGTCAAAAGGGAAGTTCCCTAGTTCACCTAAGGAAAAGACAGCACCTACTGCTGCGGAAAAAGGAAAAGCACCAATGCCATCTTCATCTATCTCGATGAAAAGAAAGAGACTAGCTCGACGGTTAGGACGAGCACGAGGGGTTGAAATTGACGAACCAATAGCTCCTGATTCACCACCCCATGAGGAACAAGTGTCTATTAATACAGACCGTCTAAGGGCTTTTGAAAATCGAGAATGCATTGGCGAAAGACATGTTAACATTGGTGCTCTTCGAGACCACTCCCCAGAGTTTGGTAATCTGATTGAACAAGCCAATCTTCTTCAAGTGTGCAGATTCCCAGAAATGCTTGGATACTGTTTGCATCGGGTAAGGACCTTCTACACAAATGCACGGCACCTTCAAGAAAATAAAGACGGTCCAATGGAGTTTTATACGAACGTCTAAGGGACAAGACTTAAAATAACTCCACAATTAATTGGCGAAGTCTTAGGGATGCAATCTAGCAGGTCAGGGATAAACTACTTAAAAGGAAGGAGTTTAACAAATATGATGTGGCAAACTGTTGTAAGGGGAATATGTTTGGAGGAAACTCAGTCAACGGGCAATTCTATCAAGTCCAAAGAACTTCGACTTGAGTACCGGTTCCTCAACTTCATCACCTGTTACAATATTCTTCCAAACATGCAGACGAAAGTCTTAAGATGGGATCGAATGCTGTTCTTATATCTCTTAGGACATCTGTCAGAGGCAGTGGGGTTAAATATCAATATTCCGTACATCATTTTGGAATAGGATGACAAGGTACGTTGAGCATCCTCATCCCACGGAAAGACTACCATTTCCATTGATCATAATGAGGATTTTGAAGAAATTCCAGGTTGATATCAGCTCGACAACTTATCAACACTGTTTAGGTATGATTAATGAGTCAACAGTTGTTAAGTCTTTCCATAAACTGCCTCATGCCATCCCAACTCCTCCGCGCGCGACGAAACCCTCCGTCGGCACTTCTGCGTCACCTTCACGACAAGTACCTATGTCGGATGATGAAGCGTCTGTTACTTCGATTTATAAGGAGCAACAACGTTTATCGTTTGAATAAGAACAAATCACTAAAGAGCAGAAGCGAATTTCTGTTGAACTTGAACTCATCACAGCAGCCCAGATCACCTTGACAAAGAAGTTCACGTCAATGAATAAGTTGGTCAAGAAGATGTTTTCGAAGATGGGTTGTAGTAGCTCTGAGGACTCAGAGTCCAACGATTGATTCTTTTTAATTTTCTGTTTTGCAGATTTTAGTTTTAGTTCTTACATTTCCTTTTGTTTTTGAACTTGTTAACTCCCTTTATTTTGTAATTTCGGCTAACTTTGTGACAAAAAGGGGGAGAGAGATATGAACAATGGTGAACAATGGTTTGACAAGTTTGTGAGAACTTTTGGATACTAAAACCTGGAAGGTAAGTATACAACAACTTTAGTTTTGTATTGTGAATGAATGCATACCTCGACTACCTATTTGACTAACTATTTGGGCATGTATTATTACTAACAAGTTGTTTGATTACTAACAAACTTATGACATTTGGATGTTATTGCTTAGAAGATATGTCTATCTCTGATTGCTATCTTAATACATATATGATTTTGTAAATGTCATGGTGAGTATAAACTCTATCACTCTGTTTGGTTTTTTGAATGTCAAATTCTTGAGGTATCTAACGATTTCTCTTGTCAAGAATTACTTCTTTTTGCAGAGAGTACAAACGTCTAAGTCTAGAGTTTGTCTTAGGAGTTTATCTCATGTATTTAGTTTATTTGGATCTCAAATGTAAATTTTTGTTATATGGTGATAGCAACAAAAAAATCTTTTTTTTGAATTTTCTTAAGTGGATCTATGTTTTGTCACGAAACCGCCAAAGGGGGAGATTGTTAAGGATTTTAGTTTTGGCGTATTTCGTGAAAGTGTTTAAGTCTTGAAGATTGAAGATGAAGAAGCTTGGATCATATACCTCAATCTCAAGAAAGAAGAATTCAAAAGGATCAGGTAAGTTTAACTAAACAATATTGGTGATCTGAATACTTCTTATAATATAGAAACACTTGGATGGGTTTTTAATCGCATAAAAATTAAAAACTGGACATGTTATATGTTCAGGATACGGATCAGAGTACTACAGTCCGGACCCCGAACATAGGTTAGTTCATGCGCAAATCTAGTCCGGAACACATCTTGTTCAGTCCGGACCCCGAACGTGGATTTTGCTGAAACTGCATGAACAGTCCGAACCGTGGGATTTCAGTCCGGACCCCGAACGTGGTTTTTGCAGAAACTGCATGAACAGTCCGGACCGTGGGATTTGAGTCCGGACCCCGAACGTTGTCTTTCTGGAAAAACTCTGTTTAATGACGACAGTCCGGACTGTCGACCCGAAAATTTCCAGATAAGGTTAGTTTTTGATTCTTATCCTCTTCCAATGGTTTCTAACCTATAAGTAAACCCTAATTCTATTCTTTATGGAAATCCACATATAAGTTTTAGACTCCGGGAAATGACGAAGAAATATTAACGGAGAAAAACTTATAAGATCCACATATAGAGAAGAAAGGAAATAACTAGATTTAATTCTATGTTTCTTCATCTATATTAATTAATTTGATTCTAGGTTTTCATACTCAGATTTTGAGTAGAATCAAATTAATGAATACTTAAATGGCATTTCCGATCTATCTTTGATTTAAGTATTCGGCGGATCATCACCACCAACAAAACAATGATTTTCCCCAAAATCGGCGAGTGGATTAGCGTGGCCTTGTGGATTCAAGGTGCAACCGCTCTCGTGGATTCGGAGCGAAGTGATCGAGATGTACTACCTGGTGGAGACCATGGATTCGGTCAGACGTCGTGGATTTGGCGTTGGACGCTAATCGTGGATTCGAGGCGCGTTGCGGAGCGAGCGGAGAAGATCAACTCGGAGCGTATGGAAAAAGGTTGAGTCGTCTGTGAGTGCGTTATATCACCTTTGTACGTGTTATAATCTTAGTTGATTTCACCGTGTTATCGGTCCCGTGGTTTTTTACTCCTGTGATGGAGTTTTCCACCTAAAAATCTTGCGTGCTATTTTTCATTTCCGCATTGGGTTTTATTACGCAAAAATTTTTGAGTGTTTATCGTTTACACCTATTCACCCCCCTCTAGGTGTTTTTTCCCCCATTTAGATCCATATTAGAGTTAACCCAACAACTTGTACCGAGGGTGCAGTTTAGGCAGATTTTGAATTGTGAGCGTCTACACTCTTCACCGACTTCGGCTTTACCTGCGGAAAGCGCTTCAGGTGGGTGCTTTATTTCCAGAACCGGTGGACGGTTCTCTAATTCTGTATGTTATGATGCATGCATGTCTAGGGTACATGATTTGTGATTGAGAGGTAGGTAAGCTTGGTAATGATAATTGTGTAAATAATTGCAAGAATAGTATTTATGATGTATACTGAGGACTTGCATGATTTGGATATCTATGTTGGTGATTAGTGTAAGCTTACCTAGGATAATGTTACCCTATATGATTATGTAGCATGCCATGTTAGCACATAGCCCTTTATGTGGCTGGTTTATGCGATGGGGCAGGATTATGTAGCTATGTGCGGATTTTACTCTCAGGAGTTGTTATGGATTGAGGATTATAGACATGTGTAGGCATTGATGATTTTGGCTTGTGGTTTACTTTCTTCTATCTTTCTTGAGGACAATGCATGCTTGTATGGACATATAGTTAGGCCATCTTTTACTGCTACACTACATATTGGAACTTGACTTTGGAGAAACCATGCTTTTCCTTTCTCCTTCTTTGTTGGTCAGGTGGTCAGTGTTGTTCGGGTTCGAGCAGGGGTCGGGACTTTGTGTCTGGGACAGGTGTAGTGTTCTGGTTTTTCCCCATGCAGTTTTTCTATTGAATCCATTGTGTAAAACACCTAGTGTTGGTGTGTCTGGCCTATGGTGCATCAAAGTGGTGCCACAGATGGACCCTGTGTGACATTTTCAGCTGATTTGGCCTTCGGCTGTGTTTGCCGAATTTTAGAAAAGGAATTGGGCTAAACGGAGGTTGGATTTGGATTCAGCGCGGAAAAACGCTTGAAAATGACTATTTATTTGTCAAATTTGGAGTCCGGATGACCAAAGGCGGGCTTCCGGAAGTTTCGGGGGGATTCTGGTGCATGGGGGTGCTCCGTGGACCGGCCAGTGCCAAGTGGCGGCCCATTATTGGGCGGCTCACGTCGCTCGGCCCACGAAGGAGGCGCGGCGGTGCATGGACCGTGCAGTGGGCCACGTGGCGCTTCCGGATTAGAGGGAGTACGCAGCGCGGTCCAGGGAAGTGGCGCGGGGCTCGTGGACCCGGTGCATGACACGCGTCGCCCGGGGATAGGACGGCTCACCTGGGCGCGGTCCACGGGCGCGTTGAGCGGTGCCTCGGGGCGCGTGCCCGCACAGTGCGCCAGTGCGCCAGTGCGGCTGGTCGGCCGCACATGGCCCGCACTCGAGTGCGGGCCACGTGTCGGCCCGGGGCTGGCCGAGCGCATGCGGGCGTTGACCGGGTCAGGTACGCGTGGCGCGCGATGGAGCCACTTGCACGGCTGTTTCGTGCTCTGTGTACACGTGGCGGCCCCACATTTTTCCGGGCGCGTCGGAGGGATCCCATACAACCGCCTTGGCGGATTCGGGCGCCCGAAAGTTGGCGCCCGAATCCGGCCAAGGGGGGGGACTTGGGCTGGGCTATAAATAGGGCCTTTGGGGCCCTTTTTGCTCTCTTTCTGAGCGGATTTCTACAGTAGACCCTTAAGCAAAATTTCTCCTCCACCTGAGCTGATTTTAGCCGAGCTTCCCTGGGATTTTTAGGAGCATTTTTTTTTTGAGGTTGGCCATCTTCCGGCGCGGCGCGACGCTCGTTCACCGACAACCCGTTTCATCCCTTCGCAGTGTTCAGGCTCTCCCGGCTCACCCCGACCTCCGATTCGGGTGATTCTTGCGCCGTTGGACTCTTGACAGGTAGGGCTTCATTTTTGATACTTGAGTTGCCCTTGGTTTTCATGTGGATTTTGAGTTTCCCGAGCTTCTTTGTGACCCATTTTTCCTTGCGGAGTTTTGGACAGCACCTGGTTGATTTGGCTATAACTTCGCGCTCAGGCGATGGATTGAGGCGATTCAAAAGGTGTTTTTCATCTACATCTCGCAAGGAATCTCCTGGAATTTTCTTAGATTTTTCTGAATATTTTTCGAAGGTGGAAATCCCCTTTCTCTGTAGTCTTTTGGTACAGAATTTCTGCACAGTTTTGTTTGGGGTGTTCCCCTTGCCGAATTTGTATCTCAGCGAAGGAAGCCCGGTTTCGAGCATGCAGGTACTCGTCTCGATGGGTTCGTCGCAAGGAACGCGACGGTATTTTTCTTGTAATTTTTTGAGCACCCTCCGCAGGTGAAAATCTGAGAACTTTGGACCAATTAATTTGGGACAGATTTTGTGTTGTTAGAAGGACTAAAGTTATGTATGTCCTTCTTGGAGATTTGGTATAGTGTTGCGGTGAGATTTTGGTGCGAGCGCAGGTTTTCGCATTTGGGACAAGGATTTTAGCGCTCGAGGTGGGTACCGTTGTTAACCTCTTACTTGGGATAACCCACTAGGCAAATTGGAGCTAGTCCTGTGTAATGTTGCTATTATAATAGTTGAATGAACATAGCATGCTTAATGAAGAGAAGAGGACTTGTAATTGATACTTGCATCTTTAGAGGACTAGATACTAATAAATGGTAATTCTTACAAGTGTTAAGTTGATTAGAATCCCTAGAATTATTGCTTAAACCTTTTGGTAATAATCGGCTAAATTCATATCATACTTATGAGTAATAGGGAGACTTAAGCATGTGTATAAATTGACTTGTGGCAGGTTAGTACTCCAGATATTCAAATAAAGGCATACTGTAATTCTTGTAAGAATTGGAACACTAAAATTATTTTGTTAAGAAAGGACTTTTGTATGCTTGAATGGTCACCTAGTTAGGCCACCTTTTTCTGCTGCACTATCATGCTGGAATTGACTTAGGAGAAACCATGATTTTATTTTCTCCAGTTACCTAGTCATAGAGGATATTATTCTCAGGTAGAGCAGGGGCTGGGATAGTGTAGTCAGTCGTTGGGATTTTGGGACAGGCAGGTTGAGGGCCGGGTAATTACGGCAACCGCGGATTTTGGGCGGTTGACCGGACAGTTGTTATTGCATCAGATCGGGGAGAGGATTTGGGCTTCTTTTAGGGGATGATTTCCCACTCAGATCAGTGTCATGATCCAGTCCTGCTGACTTATTCTACTATGATACTTGTTACTACGACCTTGAGTCCTTGAGACTCCTATCCCCTATCGGTGCTATGCATTGGCCGGCATACCCGATTTGGCAAGTATAGTGTGCATGTTATACAGACCTTGAGTCCTTGAGACTCCCATCCCCTATCGGTGTTATTCGTGGGCTGGCATAGCCGATTTGGCAGGCACCGCAGGCAGTACCAGTGTTTACTGGAGTATAGATTGGGTTTATTCAGGCCGGCTTTGATATTCTGATGCATACATTTAGCTATCTTTTTAGCTGGGCATGTAGAGGCATATTAGTGGTAGCTTTTATTAGTAGTCATACTTTAGTTTACCACATTTATTCTTTTCGCCTCTGGTAGTCCTAGTGGGCATGTTCGAGTTGAGGTTTTTTTTGGGTCTGGCTTCGGCCAGCTGGATGTATTTATTTTGTGAGCTGGGAGAGACATTTGTATATTTATGAGAGCTATGTTGTACTTTCCTTTTCAGCATTTGTCTGAGTTGTACTAGTTGTAGTTTAGCTCTGTTTTATGCTCTTTTATTATATCTGTCTATCTGAGCAGGTTACCAGCGCTTCGTGTACATGGGAAATTTCGTGTGCACGGCGGATCTGTAGACGAGCCCGGGTTCTGGTTTACACCCGGGGCGTGACAGATTAAGTTGGTATCAGAGCTTTGGGATAGGTCAGTTGGGACTTAGGAAACCCTAGGCTTTTGGCAGACCCTAGGATGGCCGGGCGTGAGTGGCGTGATATTTTGCGAAAGTCGGCAATTTATTATTAAACTCTTCCTGTGAGTGAAGAGGGACTGGCATATTCGATTTCTGGAGGACTATTATGTTCGCTGCAGACAACATAAGGTTACAGAAATGGGAGGATGCATATGACTTTCGCTAGATTGGGTCGAGAGTGGTTTTGTTTTCTGATCCGTGGTTTCTTGTGTGGCAGGATGCCTCCTAGGCGGCGGATTCCTACCCGGGGTACTTCTATACCCCCGGAGGAGCCGGAGCAGTCCGGGCCATCTGAGATTAGTGAGCTGAGGGCCATGGTGGCCCAGTTGGCGGAGAGTCACCGCCGACAGGAGCAGAGTTCGAGCAGTTGCTTGCCCAGGTTGGGGCACCTCCCCCTACTACTGTAGAGGCCCCTGTACCACCGGTTGTACCGCCGGTTGTTCTACCCGTTCCTACGGCACCGTCGTCGAGCAGTGGGGCCCAGGGGATGTTCAGGCCATTGACCCCGGCGGAGGAGCAGGAGTTTGCCAACAAACTCTCACAGTTTTGTCAGCGAGGACCGCCTAGGTTCTCAGGGCGGAGCACACACCCGTGGGAGATAGGATCGTGGCTGGCAGCAATGGAGAAGTTATTTCGGGACTACTTCATTGACCATAGATATGGAGTGCATATTGCAGTACACTGTCTAGAGGGGGATGCAGATGCCTGGTGGCGTCGGGTTGAGCCTGTGGAGTTTCAGATTACCCGACAGCTACCCTGGTCAGAGTTTTGGCGGATGATTCTGGACACTTACTTCTCCACGAGCGTGAAGAAAAAGCTTGAGGATGATCTGAAGAATCTCCAACAGGGGGACCGGGCAGTATGGGACTACTTTCAGGAGTTCACGCAGTTGCTCAACTGCGTGCCCTATGTTGCCAGGGATGGGCCGCATCAGGTTGAGCTTTTTGAGACGGGCCTGCACCCTGAGATTTATACCTTGGTGCACGCCCAGAGGCTTCCGACCTTATCAGAGGCAGTGGATCATGCACAGTAGGTCGAGAGAGGAGACCACGTAGTCGCTAGGAGTGGAGGCATGGTCGCTCAGAGTTCTGAGAGGAAGCGACAAGCGTCGGACGATGGGGGACAGGCTAGTTCCTGGAGGCCGCCCCGACCGCCACCGCCACAGTTTACGTGTCGTGGGCGATCGGAGCGGCGAGGGCCTGGGGGATCCCAGAGGCCCCCGCAGCATCAGCAGCAGCCCCAGCGACAACAGCAGCACTTGCAGCAGCAGAGGTCGCAGTCCCGACAGCAGGGGTCACAGCGACAGAGGCAGCAGCAGCAGCAGTCGAGGCAGTCTCAGTCTGCGGTCAGGTGCATCTTTTGCAGGGGACAGCACTCGTCGGATACTTGTGACCAAAGGTACAGCCGCTATTATCGGTGTGGACAGTCCGGCCACCTTCGAGCTACTTGCCCTTTCTCGACATCGTAGGCTCCTTCTTCAGCATCAGTTCCTTCGGTGCCCCAGCAGCGGCCCTATGCTCCAGCGAGCAGGGCTCCTTCCTCCCATCCTGCAGACTACAGACCCCCGGCACAGAGTGGGCGAGTCTACGCCGCCCAGGTAGAGGACTCCGCAGCAGCCGACCACGTGGTGGCAAGTATCACTTTACTTTTTGGTACTAGAGCTCGCACTTTATTTGATACCGGTGCATCACATTCTTTTATCAGTAGATCATTTGCATCATCTCATGGGCTAGAGTTAGGTCGGTTGCCACATGCATTAGTGGTATAGATCCCCGAGCATACTTTGCTTGTAGAGGAGTGTTGTTGGTCTTGCCCGGTACAGGTTGAGTCTTGGATTTTGCCAGCGGACCTGATGGTCCTTAGTCAGCTGCGAGATTTCGACATAGTGCTTGGGATGGATTGGCTGGCTCGCTATTTCGCGACGATTGATTGCGCCGCGAGGACTGTGACCTTTAGTGAGCCAGGCCAGGAGGTGTTTGTTTATAGGGGGTGCCAAAGTTCTTTCTTTGCCTCAGTGGTTTCGACTTCTCGGGCGAGGCAGATGATGCGCAGTGGCTGCGTAGCCTTTTTGGCTTGTGTGGATAAGGAGCCTACGGCGGCACCGGGACTCACGGATATCCCTATTGTCCACGAGTTCCCGGACGTGTTCCCACCGGAGTTGACTAGTATGCCACCGGATAGGGAGATCGAGTTTTTGATTGACGTAGTCCCAGGAACTGCGCCAATCTCTAAGGCTCCTTACCGTATGGCACCGGCTAAGCTGCGAGAGTTAAAGGCGCAACTTCAGGACTTAATGGATAAAGGCTTTGTGAGACCAAGTGTATCGCCTTGGGGAGCGCCGGTGCTATTTGTGAAGAAGAAGGATGGATCACTTCGACTGTGTGTTGATTATCGAGAGCTGAATAAAGTGACCATCAAGAACAAGTACCCTTTGCCGCGTATTGATGACCTATTTGATCAGCTGCAAGGGTCTTGTGTCTTCTCCAAGATTGACTTACAGTCTGGTTACCACCAATTGAAGGTGAAGGCCGAGGACATCCCAAAGATGGCATTCAGGACGCAGTACGGGCATTATGAGTTCACCGTCATGCCTTTCGGATTGACAAATGCCCCTGCTGCTTTTATGGATTTAATGAACAGGATTTTTCGACCATACTTGGATCGATTCGTTGTGGTGTTTATTGATGATATCCTGATCTATTCACGGAGTGATGCGGAGCACGAGGAGCACTTGAGGATTGTGCTGCAACTTCTCAGAGAAAAGAAGTTGTATGCCAAATTATCTAAGTGCGAATTTTGGCTTCGGGAGGTTGTCTTTTTGGGACATGTGATCTCCGCCGCAGGAGTGGCTGTAGACCCGGCGAAGATCGAGGCAGTCCGGGATTGGCCCCGACCGACGACGGTATCAGAGGTTCGCAGTTTTATGGGCCTAGCCGGATACTACCGTCGGTTTGTGGAAGGTTTCGCGAAACTTTCCACACCCCTCACTCGCCTGACTCGTAAAGGGATTAAGTTTAATTGGAGTGAGGATTGCCAGAGGAGCTTTGAGGAATTAAAGAACAGATTGATGTCGGCTCCTATCCTTTCCCTCCATGTTATGGGGAAAGGATATGTGATCTATAGTGATGCATCGCACAGTGGACTTGGTTGCGTGCTGATGCAGGAGGGTAGGGTGATCGCTTATGCCTCTCGGCAACTAAAGGATTATGAAAAGAATTACCCTACCCACGACTTGGAGCTTGCTGCAGTGATTTTTGCATTGAAGTTGTGGCGCCATTATCTGTATGGGGAGCACTGCGAGATTTACACAGATCACAAGAGCTTGAAATACTTGTTCACACAGAAGGAGCTCAACTTGAGGCAACGCAGATGGTTAGAATTATTAAAGGACTATGATGTGGACATACTCTAACATCCTGGCAAGGCCAACGTGGTTGCTGATGCCCTGAGCAGGAGAGCAGCACAGAGCCTATCTTTGATGATCACCGATCAGGCGCCATTACTTGAGCAGATGAGGCGGTTAGAGCTCGAGGTTGTGTCCCCTGGGGTCTCTGCTAGACTTATGTCTCTAGTCGTGCAGCCCACTCTGTTGGACAGGATTCGAGAGAAATAGAGTGAGGGCCCCCACATGATGAGGATTCGAGAGCAGATTCAGACGGATTCGACAGGGGACTTCTCAGTTGATGCTTCCGGAGTACTTCGGTACAGGGACCGAGCTTGTGTGCCCATGGATACAGAGATTCGAGAGCAGATCTTGAGAGAGGCCCACTATACACCTTATACCATCCATCCTGGAGGGACTAAGATGTATAGGGACCTCAAGGCACAGTTCTGGTGGAATGGGATGAAAAGAGACATTGGGAGATTTGTAGCACATTGCTTAACTTGTCAGCAAGTAAAGGCTGAGCATCGTGTACCTGCTGGCAAGTTGCAGAGCCTCCCAATCCCTGAATGGAAATAGGAACATGTTACCATGGATTTTGTCACTGGATTGCCGAGGGCACAGACTGGAACAGACGAGATCTGGGTAGTCGTGGACAGACTCACCAAGTCCGCTCACTTTTTACCGGTACAGGTGACTTGGCCACTTGAGCGACTGGCACAGCTGTATTTAGACGAGGTGGTGAGATTGCATGGCGTGCCTGCCTCCATTGTATCTGATCGAGATTCAAGGTTTGTTTCGCGCTTTTGGAGGAGCCTACAGGCCACTTTGGGGACGCAGCTCAGTTTCAGCACGGCATTTCACCCACAGACAGACGGACTGTCAGAGCGGACTATACAGATTCTCGAGGATATGCTCCGGGCTTGCACGCTAGACTTTGGAGGAGGTTGGGTGTGACACTTATCACCGGCAGAGTTTGCGTACAACAATAGCTTTCAAGCGAGCATCCAGATGGCCCCGTTTGAAGCATTGTATGGACGCAAGTGTCGTTCCCCACTTTATTAGAGTGATGTGGGTGAAAGGCGGACTTTGGGGCCGGAGATACTGCGAGAGGCGGAGGATAAAGTCAGAGTAGTTAGGCAGCATCTTCAGACAGCTCAGAGTAGACAGAGGAGCTACGCAGATGTGCGGAGGCGAGATCTTGAGTTTATGGTAGGAGATCATGTCTTTTTGAAAGTCTCGCCTTCGAAGGGAATCCGGAGATTTGGGATTTGTGGGAAACTGAGCCCTCGTTATATTGGACCTTTTGAGGTATTGGAGCGCATAGGGCTAGTTGCCTACAGGCTTGCACTTCCTCCGAGGCTTCCTGGTGTTCACGATGTATTCCATGTATCGACTCTGAGGAGGTATGTTCATGACCCGTCACACATCATCGATTTCTTCCCACTGGAGGTTGCTGAGGACCTGAGCTATGTTGAGCGGCCATTGAGGATCTTGGACCGCGAGGTTAGGGAGTTACGCAGTCGGGCCATTCCTTATGTGAAGATCCTCTGGAGCAGTCATGATGAGCGCGAGGCTACCTGGGAGCTGGAGTCAGCGATGATGGATGCTTACCCCCACTTGTTCGAGGCCCCGGCTTGAGGTATGGCTTTTGTTTCGAGGACGAAACTTTTTTTTAGTGGGGGAGGATGTAGTGTTCTGGTTTTTCCCCGTGTAGTTTTTCCGTTGAATCCATTGTGTAAAACACCTAGTGTTGGTGTGTCTGGCCCATGGTGCATCAAAGGGGTGCCACAGATGGACCCTGTGTGACATTTTCACCTGATTTGGCCTTCGGCTGTGTTTGCCAAATTTTAGAAAAGGAATCGGGCTAAACCGAGGTTGGATTTGGATTCAGCGCGGAAAAACGCTTGAAAATGACTGTTTATTTGTCAAATTTGGAGTCCGGATGACCAAAGGCGGGCTTCCGGAAGTTTCGGGGGGATTCTGGTGCATGGGGGTGCTCCATGGACCGGCCAGTGCCACGTGGCGGCCCATTATTGGCCGGCTCACGTCGCTCGGCCCACGGAGGAGGCGCGGCGGTGCATGGACAGCGCAGTGGGCCACGTGGCGCTTCCGGATTGGAGGGAGTACGCAGCGCGGTCCAGGGAAGTGGCGCGGGGCTCGTGGACCGGGTGCATGACACGCGTCGCCCGGGGATAGGATGGCTCACCTGGGCGCGATCCACGGGCGCGTTGAGCGGCGCCTCGGGGCGCGTGCCCGCACAGTGCGCCAGTGCGCCAGTGCGGCTGGTCGGCCGCACATGGCCCGCACTCGAGTGCGGGCCACGTGTCGGCCCGGGGCTGGCCGACCGCATGGAATCTCCTGGAATTTTCTCAGATTTTTCTGAATATTTTTCGAAGGTGGAAATCCCCTTTCTCTGTAGTCTTTTGGTACAGAATTTCTGCACAGTTTTGTTTGGGGTGTTCCCCTTGCCGAATTTGTATCTCAGCGAAGGAAGCTCGGTTTCGAGCGCGCAGGTACTCGTCTCGACGGGCTCGTCGCAAGGAACGCGACGGTATTTTTCTTGGAATTTTCTGAGCACCCTCCGCAGGTGAAAATCTGAGAGCTTTGGACCGATTAATTTGGGACAGATTTTGTGTTGTTAGAAGGACTAAAGTTATGTATGTCCTTCTTGGAGATTTGGTACAGTGTTGCGGTGAGCTTTTGGTGCGAGCGCAGGTTTTCGCATTTGGGACAAGGATTTTAGCGCTCGAGGTGGGTACCGTTGTTAACCTCTTACTTGGGATAACCCACTAGGCAAATTGGAGCTAGTCTTGTGTAATGTTGCTATTATAATAGTTGAATGAACATAGCATGCTTAATGAAGAGAAGAGGACTTGTAATTGATACTTGCATCTTTAGAGGACTAGATACTAATAAATGGTAATTCTTACAAGTGTTAAGTTGATTAGAATCCCTGGAATTATTGCTTAAACCTTTTGGTAATAATCGGCTAAATTCATATCATACTTATGAGTAATAGGGAGACTTAAGCATGTGTATAAATTGACTTGTGGCAGGTTAGTACTCCAGATATTCAAATAAAGGCATACTATAATTCTTGTAAGAATTGGAACACTGAAATTATTTTGTTAAGAAAGGACTTTTGTATGCTTGAATGGTCACCTAGTTAGGCCACCTTTTTCTGCTGCACTATAATGCTGGAATTGACTTAGGAGAAACCATGATTTTATTTTCTCCAGTTACCTAGTCATAGAGGATATTATGCTCAGGTAGAGCAGGGGCTGGGATAGTGTAGTCAGTCATTGGGATTTTGGGACAAGCAGGTTGAGGGCAGGGTAATTGCGGCAACCGCAGATTTTGGGCGGTTGACCGGACAGTTGTTATTGCATCAGATCGGGGAGAGGATTTGGGCTTCTTTTAGGGGATGATTTCCCACTCAGATCAGTGTCGTGATCCAGTCCTGCTGACTTATTCTACTATGATACTTGTTACTACGACCTTGAGTCCTTGAGACTCCTATCCCCTATAGGTGCTATGCATTGGCCGGCATACCCGATTTGGCAAGTATAGTGTGCACGTTATACAGACCTTGAGGCCTTGAGACTCCCATCCCCTATCGGTGTTATTCGTGGGCTGCCATAGCCGATTTGGCAGGCACCGCAGGCAGTACCAGTGTTTACTGGAGTATAGATTGGGTTTATTCAGGCTGGCTTTGATATTCTGATGCATACATTTAGCTATCTTTTTAGCTGGGCATGTAGAGGCATATTAGTGGTAGCTTTTATCAGTAGTCATACTTTAGTTTACCACATTTATTCTTTTCGCCTCTGGTAGTCCTAGTGGGCATGTTCGAGTTGAGGTTTACCCACTAGTGGAGGCTACTGTCTTTATAGTAGTTCTCACCCCCACTCTTTTTCCTTCTTCTTTTCCCCCCTTTGTTTTGCAGAGTCTTCTGCGGGAGTTGCGGGACCCTCTTCCCAGGACCGAGGTAAGAGGATCGTTGATTAGCTAGCTGCTTCCCTGATCCAGAGTTCTGTAGATTTTGATGTATCCCCGGTACACTAAGACGGTTGTACTTTCCTTTTATTTTTTTGGGTCTGGCTTCGGCTAGCTGGATGTATTTATTTTGTGAGCTGGGAGAGACATTTGTATATTTATGAGAGCTATGTTGTACTTTCCTTTTCAGCATTTGTTTGAGTTGTACTAGTTGTAGTTTAGCTCTGTTTTATGCTCTTTTATTATATCTGTCTATCTGAGCAGGTTACCAGCGCTTCGTGTACACGGGAAATTTCGTGTGCACGGCGGATCTGTAGACGACCCCGGGTTCTGGTTTACACCCGGGGCGTGACAACAGGTTGGATTAGTTTGTGGGGTTTTGCGGCGACCGCGGATATTGGGCGGTTGACCGGATATTTACTTATGCATCAGATTGGGTGTCAGTTTTCTCTAGTGGATGGAGTTTCCCACTTATCGTTTAGTTGCATCCGATTGAGGTCGGGTCTTTCTTTAGTGGTTGGGTTTTCCCACTTTGATAAGAGCCGTGATCAAAGTCCTGCTATACAGAGATACTTGTTACAGAGATACTTTACTCGTGTGGGTTGCTCCCCTCGAGTGCCGCTCCGAAGTAGGCTTTAGACCGTGTCGGGTTCCGGTCCATCTTATTGGGATTTCGAGCCTTGTGTGCAGATCCCGCGGTTTCGAGCCATGTGTGCAGATTCCGCTGAGCAGGCAATACCAGTTTTACTGGTGGCACTAGATTGGGTTATTGTTGCGTTCGTGCCTGGGGGCCGAGTGGAGTCTAGTAGCTGTGTTTAGACCAATGCTAGTGTTGTTGGGAGCCGTTTGGTTTGACGGTGGTCCCGTGTCGTTGAGAGTACTTTGACCGTTGTGTGTGAGGTTGAGCATGTTGAGTCTATCCGTTCTGAGTGAGAGCATGTTGAGTCTATCCGTTCTGCATGAGCCAATATTCGATAGCGAGTTAGTCCGTTTGGACGCCCTACGTAATTCCTGCCCGTCAGCGGGAGGTGGTTGTAGGTGGGCGCAGGTGTCACGCCCCGGAGGTTCTAACAGAACGGAAAACGCACCCATTTTTTTTTTCTAAAACATTTAAATGAACCATGCCTCCGGTGCGTATCAGACCCGCCGCATATACAAATTCATTCCCCAAACGGGCGGAGCCTCCTTTGTATATGCACGGCGTTACCAACAAGTCGAATACTTTAACCATTCCAACCATGACAGGCAAAGAGGAGAGAATATATGTCACGCCCCGGGGTCGAAACTGCGACCCGGGCTCGCCAACAGATCCGCCACCTATGCCAAACCCGCATAGGCGAAGCGTCCTAACTGCAAGAAAAGTACTACAGCTAACAGATATCAGAGCTATAAATAAACATCTGCTGTATAACTAAAATCAATCACTGTACAACTGGAAAAAATACAACAATGTTCGCCTCCCAAAAATAATAATAATACAATATCCTCAAATACAAGCTCTGAACCCAACCGGGAGGTAACTCCAATAAATACATCAGTGTACAGTCTCTCAATACATAATATATCCTCACTACATCAGTCTCTCAAAAGAGGAAAATAAAACAACTAATCTACTGAAGCTCTCCTCAGAAGGGATACCGATACTCTCCAAACATGGGTAGGGATCTAGCTCGCGACTCCCTCGCCTCGATCATCAACCGCAGAATCAGCAACACCCGCTAAGACTCTGCAAAACAAAGGAGAGGAAGGAAAAAGGAGGGGGAAAACCCCCAAAGGGTGTGAGAACTTCACCAAAAAGGGAGTTCTCAGTGGGTACCACCGCCAGGACCGACGGTCTGCCCACCAAGTCCTCAAGAGACCAAAACTAACAAGAGACGTAAAGACAGATAAAAAGAAGCTGGAGCCCCTCAACAGCTATCATGCCTCTATGCTTGCTATGCCTGCCATGCCTGCTATGCCTGCCATGCCTGCCTATGCCTGCCATGCCTGCTCTGCCTGCCTATGCTTTCCCTGCCTACCTATGCCCACTATGCCTGCCATGCCTGCCTGCCTGCCATACCTGCCTATGCCTGCTATGCCTGCCTATGCCTGCTATGCCTGCTTATGCCTGCCATGCCTGCTATGCCTGCCTATGCCTGCCATGCCAGTTCTGCCTGCCTATGCCTGCCCTGCCTGCCTATGCCTACTATGCCTGCCATGCCTGCCTGCCTGCCATACCTGCCTATGCCTGCTATGCCTGCCTATGCCTGCTATGCCAGCCTATGCCTGCCATGCCTGCTCTGCCTGCCTATGCCTGCCATGCCTGCTATGCCTGCCTATGCCTGCCTATGCCTGCCCTGCCTGCTATACAACGGTCAACAACTCACAATGACCTTGGGACCACCGTATCCCCAAACGGTTCCCAACAACACTAGCACTGGTCCAAACCCCACCACTAGACTCCACTCGGTCCCCCTGACACGAGTGCAACTATAAAGAAAATGTCTGTAATAAGCCCAATCTAATGCCACCAGTAGAACTGGTACTGCCCGCTGTGCCTGCCAAATCCTGCCAGCCTACGCATAACACCGATAGGGGATGGGAGTCTCAAGGACTCAAAGGTGCCTGCCAAATCGGGTATGCCAGCCTACGCATAACACCGATAGGGGATGGGAGTCTCAAGGACTCAAAGGTGCCTGCCAAATCGGGTATGCCAGCCTACGCATAACACCGATAGGGGATACGAGTCTCAAGGACTCAAGGTCGTAATAACAAGTATCATAGAAGAATAAGTCATTATGACTAGATCATGACACTGATCTAAGTGGGAAACCATCCCCTAAAAGAAGCCCAAATCCTCTCCCCGATCTGATGCACTAACAACTATCCGGTCAACCGCCCAAAATTCGCAGTTGCCGCAATACCCTGTCCTCAAACCTGCCTGTCCCCAAATCCCCAATAGCTGACTACACTATCCCAATCCCCGCTCTAGCCTGAGCATACTATCCCCTAAGTCTAGATAACTGGAGAAAGAATAACTGCATGGTTTCTCCTAAGTCAGTTCCAGCATGATAGTGTAGCAGAAAAAGGTGGCCTAACTAAGTGACCATACAAGCATGCAAGGTCCTCATGATGGTAATTAAATACAGGCTTAGTTGTTCAAGTAATTATCAAACATGCTATTCCAGGATACTAGTAATCATATAAGTCACTAGATACCAACCCAACAATACCTGCCTATGCCACAAGTATAGTATTTCCAATGTACTAACAAGCATTCCTATAAACATGCTTCTACATTTCCTGCAATGTGAATACCAAAATAGCAATCCTAATTAAATCAAATATTCATCTACCTATGCATTTTAATCCAATAAGCATGCAAGTATTCATGCAAACATAAACTCCTGCAAGGATTCATCCTCATATGCCTTTTAGCCTTTTAGCCTTTTATACATGCATTGCTCCAATAAGCCTAGTGGGTAGCCTAATTTAAGTGGTTCACAATGATCACCCACCTCGAGCGCTAAATCCTGGTCCCAAAGGTGAAGTCCACGCTCGGCCCAAACCATCTCCATAACACTGCAGAACATATCCCAAAAGAACATACATAATTTAAACATACCAAGTTCACAAAATCTGTCCACCATTACCACAGTCCAGAGTTTTTCAATATTCACCTGCGAAAAATGCCTGAAAAATTTGAAGAAAAATAATATCGCGATCCTCGCGACGAACCCGTCGAAATGAGTACCTGCACGTTCAAAACCGAGCTTCCTTCGCTGAGATACAAATTCGGCAAGGGGAACACCCCAAACAAAACTGTGCAGAAATTCTGTACCAAAAGACTACAGAGAAAGGAGATTTCCACCTTTGAAAAATAATTAGAAAAATCTGAGAATATGCCAGGAGATTCCTTGCGAGGTTTAGATGAAAAATGCCTTTTGAATCACCTCGATCCGTCGCCTGAGCGCGAAGTTATAGCCAAAACAATCAGGTGCTGTCCAAAACTCCGCGAAGAAAAATGGGTCACAAAGAAGCTCGGGAAACTCAAAATCCACATGAAAACCAGGGGCAACTCGGCGCAAGAATCACCCGAATTGGACGTCGGGGTGAGCCGGGGGAGCCCGAACACTGCTATGAGATGAAACGGGTCGTCGAGGAACAAGCGTCGCGCCGCGTCGGAAAATGGCCAACCTCGAAAAACGCGCTCCTAAAAATCCCAGGAATGATCAGCCAGAAAGGTCTCAGGTGGAGGAAGGTTTTTCCTTAAGGGTGCCCTGTGAAAATCCTCACAGAAAAAGTGTAAAGAAGGCCCCCAAAGGCCTATTTATAGGCTGCCAAACAATCGCCCCCCCTTATCGGATTCGGGCGCTACTGTTGGCGCCCGAATCCGCAAAGCATGTTGGACAGGGGGGCCGTCCGACCGCCCGGAACACCGTGGTGCGGCCATGTGTCCCCCGCACAGCAAACAGCTGTGCGGGGCGACTCGGCGCCTGCCGCGTGGCAGGAGCCCGCTGGGGGCGGTGCATGCGCCCGCCCCGTGACCGGCCGACACGTGGCCCGCACTCGAGTGCGGGCCATGTGCGGCCGACCAGCCGCACTGGCGCCCTGCACCGGCACGCGCCCCGAGGCGGTCTGCACCCGCTCCATGGACTCGGCGCACAACACCGCGCCAATGACACTCCGCCACGTGTCACCCACGGTCCACCGTACACCCGCGATCTTTTCCGTGGACCAAGACTGCTGAACCAGCCAATCCCACCATGCCACGTGGCCCGCCCCCCGGTGCACGACGGCGCCGTGGACCGCGCACCTGCCCGCGCGCCTGCCTGGGCGCTGCGCACTGCCCGCGCCTGCCCGCCGCTGCGCTGCTGCCCTCCGCCGGCCGCCGGAGTTACTGTTCCGGCTTGAACAGTAACCAGTGGCGAAAAAATCAAGTAAATAGCCCAATTTCATCATTTTCGCGCGCTGAATCCAAATCCGGTGTCCGATTTGCCAAATTCTAATTCCAAAATTTGCCGAATGCATCCAGACAAGTGTTTTTACCCCAAATTTTGTGCTGAGTCCACCTTTGATATCTGTTCCGTGCGAGAACACTTTTAAACACTCGACGGGGTCTTCTGACTACTCTCGTAATCCATTAAACACTCCGGGTCCAACACTAGTGTCCAATTGGTGCACAAACACCACCAACGCGCCATATAGGCAACCAGAAGCTGCTGGTCAACCAGCATTCTCGTCGTGGGGATCTAGGTCCTCACATCCTCCCCCACTAAGGAAAGTTTCGTCCTCGAAACTAGCTCAATTCCACTGGGAGTCACGGACACCAAGGGTAAGTACTCAACATCACCCTCTCCAGCCTCCTAAGTCATCATTCGCTCCCAGTGATCACTCCTCAACAACAACAACAGGGTTCCATCCAAAGCTGGGGGGAAAACAAGATAATCGCCAGTGCAACACGCACCAACCACAACCTGTGTAAACTCAACCAAGGCAATCGGAAACACATCCCCGTAATCATCCAAGAAAGAAGGAAGCCCTCACAAACAAGGATCCTCACTCGGTCACTCCCGAATCCTAACCATCCGAGTGAACTACTCAGCCACGGTCTACCATCCAAAGGGACCCTCAGGGACACAACCACAAGCCAAGTTTGCCCCAATAGTCCACACAACGGCCGCCGTGGAATTATCAAACTCATCCCCAGACAGCTTTCCTGCGCCAAGTATCCGCCATCACAGTGGCCCTGTCGGGGTAATCCAGAATGCTCAACAATAATCCAACGGTAATTCCACAGTCGCTACGGGAGGCATCACTAAAACTCGCAGATATCACTCCCAACACTGAAAATACTAACATTGGCGCTGGTATCAGTCTCATCATCCAATTGCCAAGCTCTCCTGCCACTGTCCAGTCCAAGAAACTCCTCACCTCGACAATAATTGTCGATCTCGGCCAAATCCCAAGTGATATCCATATTGGCCCGATTTCTACTGCCGCCCCAGCGGCTAACACAATGTGACCCAAGAAGGTATGCTTTAGAAGCTAAAACTTGTACTCCAATGACTTGGCATACAGCTTCATCCACATAGGCATGGTAGCACATCCACAAGTGCTCCTTGTGTTCCAAGTCGCTTCGGGAGTGAATCAAACATCCTTGGGGAACACCACTCCCAATCCGTCCAAGCACAACTGGGACACACAATTCCTCAAATCTCAAGACAACGGGGCATTAATTATTCCGTTTGGCCACACCATGCTCTCGTAATGCCCTTACCGTGTCCCGAACACCATCTAGGCGAAGTCCTCGGCTGTCTGATTCCGAATAGGTACTCGCATTACACAATAACTGCCGGAGTATAGCTCCATCAAAAGGTCCTAGATACCACCCGGACCATAAAAGGACCCTCACAGTCGTGTATCAACGACGTGGCATCACCGCCGTATACCAACGGCGTGGCACTAGGTCAAACAAACCCCTCGATCCATCAGATCCTGCAACTACGCCATCAGCTCTCTCAGCTCTACAGGTGATATCCAATGAGGTGCTGTCGAGGGTGGCGCGGTTCCCCGAACCACGTCCAACGCAATCTCTATCTCCCTAACCGGCGGCATTATCAACAGCTCAGATGAAATCACACCCGGGATCTCATGAGCAACAAGGATATTCCTGAGTCCCGGTGCCGCCGTAAGCACCTCTCACACTGTCGCTAAAACCTGTGTGCTCTAACAATCTCAACAAGCAAGCCTTCTCTCGTCTGCCTCGTAGAAGGTCAAAGTCTTATCTTTCCGCAGTCAAACATCCTGTGGCATTGTGCCAATCAATCTTAAGCACCTGGTCAAAATACCGAACTACCACAATTACTAATAAGTCTGCCGGTAACTCGCAGTCTCAGCTGCACTGGACATGATCCAAAAGTCTCCTCCACATGCACAACAACAACAGAAACCTGTACCTCAAGTGCACGTGGTGATAATTCTGCCTCTAGTCCATGCAGGAATGCAACATGTTCTAGCTCCGGCTGCTGTGATGAAATCACACTTGCAACAACTCGATCCACTACCGTGGCGCCCTCCAACCGGGCGGCACAGATTCATCCACTCGATGCAAGTGGTTGTCGCTCAATCTGCCTGAAAATCAGGACTATCCACAAGGGAGCATGACCTCTGTCTCTGATCGCATTGAGGCGACGAATATGGTCCTCCGCAGATAACAAATCCATGCTTCCGCTGCGCCACTTTGATAAAGACGCTAACACTGCCATCGGGGTCCACCCGATCTCTAATATCTTAGAAATCCAATACCAGGGGAAAAAGAAAGCAGAAATGCCTCTGTCGGCCGATCTGTCCTCCATCACCCGGCGCCAAGGGCCAAATCCAGAACTCGCCTCTGGCGGCAGATCCCTATCCAAAGGAACTGCAATGCCACGCTCCAAACACAACGCCTACTCCAACGAGGCGTCAAAACCTATAACGGAGGGACTGAATAAACTAAAAGGTGTCCTGGCGCAAATCCACTCCCAGTCTCACATATCCTATGCGCCTCGTCCCTCGAACCTGGAGCGCGCAGTTAAACAACCGCGCAAACTCCCTAGCACAAGGAGGCTCTCAATTGATCATTCCATCACCACCAGCCACGACTCTGCCTCCAAAGGCTCCAAACTCAATCTTACGAGTCGGGGTGGTTCATCTGCCAAACCTGGCTCAATAGATCGATCATGTCCCACAGCTCCTCTGCTGTTAACTATCCACCCTGCCTCGGTGCCTCGGCACTAAACGTTGGCACGGAGGGGGTTACTCAGTGCTCCGACAACTGTGTCACCAAGATTAGCTGCTCGCTCGCTCTGCCGCTGATAGGCCTCAGACGATCCTGTCATCTGGGTCCGGAACTTTCTGATCTCAATCCGGGTATCCGGCCCAAAATCAACCGCTCAAGCTCAACTGCTATGACAGGAAGTACACGGGTCAAAACCCAGCGTCGGGGAGACACCGCTCGCCACGACGAAACAACAAAATAGCACAAAACAACGCTCGACTCAATCCAGCGAAAGTCTAAAGCATGTCACCCGTTCCACAGCATTATGTTGTCTGCAGCCAACATAATCACTTACGAGAATAAACATGCCAATCACTCTTCCCGTCCCTTGGGAGAGGTATAAAACTCAATCAGGACTCTCGCTAAAAGTCACGACTCTCACGAAGTCAACCAAGGGTCAAACCACAAGCCTAGGGTTTCTAAGTCTACCACGACCTACAACCTAGGCTCTGATACCACTCTAATCTGTCACGCCCCGGGGTCGAAACTGCGACCCGGGCTCGCCAACAGATCCGCCACCTATGCCAAACCGGCATAGGCGAAGCGTCCTACCTGCAAGAAAAGTACTACAGCTAACAGATATCAGAGCTATAAATAAACATCTGCTGTATAACTAAAATCAATCACTGTACAACTGGAAATAATACAACAATGTCCGCCTCCCAAAAATAATAATAATACAATATCCTCAAATACAAGCTCTGAACCCAACCGGGAGGTAACTCCAATAAATACATCAGTGTACAGTCTCTCAATACATAATATATCCTCACTACATCAGTCTCTCAAAAGAGGAAAATAAAACAACTAATCTACTGAAGCTCTCCTCAGAAGGGATACCGCTACTCTCCAAACATGGGTAGGGATCTAGCTCGCGACTCCCTCGCCTCGATCATCAACCGCAGAATCAGCAACACCCGCTAAGACTCTGCAAAACAAAGGAGAGGAAGGAAAAAGGAGGGGGAAAACCCCCAAAGGGTGTGAGAACTGCACCAAAAAGGGAGTTCTCAGTGGGTACCACCGCCAGGACCGACGGTCTGCCCACCAAGTCCTCAAGAGACCAAAACTAACAAGAGCCGTAAAGACAGATA
The DNA here is from genome assembly GCA_029204045.2 of Tillandsia leiboldiana. Taxonomy (NCBI): domain Eukaryota; kingdom Viridiplantae; phylum Streptophyta; class Magnoliopsida; order Poales; family Bromeliaceae; genus Tillandsia; species Tillandsia leiboldiana. The sequence continues at coordinate 22,764,088 of CM055071.1, forward strand.
AAAAGAAGCTGGAGCCCCTCAACAGCTATCATGCCTCTATGCTTGCTATGCCTGCCATGCCGGCTATGCCTGCCATGCCTGCCTATGCCTGCCATGCCTGCCTGCCTGCCATACCTGCCTATGCCTGCTATGCCTGCCTATGCCTGCTATGTCGAAATGGACCAAGGAAGAGTTAGATTCATCTTCTTACAATGGCAAGGGAATTAATGCTATTTTTAATGCCTTATCTCAAACTGAATTCTCTCGCGTCTCGGCATGTGAGACTGCGAAAGAAATCTGGGATGTTCTTCAGGTTACACATGAGGGAACTAACCTCGTGAAGATTCAGAAACTGCAAATGCTTACGAGCAAGTTTGACTCTATCTTGATGGCAGAAAATGAATCTTTCACGGACTACTATACACGATTGCAAGACATCGTAAACTCATGTGCTAACCTGGGAGAGAAGATTCCAGAATTTAAGGTTGTAAGAAAGATCTTAAGAACTCTTCCTGAACGATTTCGCCCAAAGGTTACAGCCATTGAAACTATTAAACACCCGGACGAAATGCGTGTAGAAGAATTAGTTGGTTCATTACAAACATATGAAATGACATTTACTACTAACAATTCTTCTGGAAAAGCATCCTCTTCTAAGTCTTCAGGTTATGCGTTGAAAACAACTAAGGAAGAAGACGCGGATACATCCTCCTCAGATGATGACGAGAATCTTTCTATGGAGGAATTTGAGAAGCAGCTCGCTCTCTTGACAAGGAAGTTTCGCCGCAACTTTCGAAGGGGTAATTCAAGTAAATCTCCATCCTTCGGAAAGTCGAACAAAGGCAAGGGTACTTCAAGTTACAAGTCAAGAAAGCAAGAGAACTTCTCAAAGGATAAGAAAAGTTCAGAGGGACAACTACAATGCTTCAAATGTCGAGGCTACGGCCACATTGCAACGGAGTGTCCCAACAAGTATCCGGCAAAGAAGAAGGCGATGCAAGTCGTCACTTGGGATGACAACTCAACGTCAAATGAGTCGTCTTCAAGTGATGAAGAAAAGAGCACCACGGCATTCCACGCGTCCAAATCTTCACCCTTCATGTGCTTTATGGCAAGTACGTCCGAGTCATTGTCCAACTCCACTGTTGAAAAGATTGCAACGGACAACGAATCGGATGATTCGGAAGGTGAAGATTTTGCTCTAGCCTACCACAGACTTTTGAGGGATTCAAAGAAAGTGGCTAAGCAAAACAAGAGTTTGAGAGGGAGATTGCATGATCTCGAAGAAGAAGCAAAAAGGGCAACTTCTCTCTCAAACGCTCTTGAAGTAGAAAGGGAAAATCTGATAAAAGTAAATGTTTCCCTTCAAGAGTCCAATGAGCTTTTTGAGAAGGAACATACAAATCTGGTGGATAAAGTGGATCACTTTTCGAAGCTCTACAACGAGGCTCGACAGGATAACCTGGAAATGACAAAGACCATTTTCCAACTCAAGGATGACTTACAGCAATTTTCATCTGGAAGGAGTAAGTTGGATAAACTTCTTGGTCTTGGTCAAACAAACAAGCTCGGCCTCGGATACAATCGAACTGAAGACAATTTTAGTTCGGTTGAGACAGTCTTTGTGCCTCAGTCGGTATCTCCTCCACCGACACCGAAATTCACAACAACCAACGACAACAAGCCTCCTTCACCCTTTTCGGAATCGTCAAGCACAAAGGTATGTTTTCGTTGTAATTTTGCAGGGCACATTGAAAGAAATTGCAAGATTGGAGCTCAAAGATCAAATCAACCACATCTTGCAACTGCTACCAATAAGTTCACTCCCCGGAATTCAAAGAAGGATTTTTCAAAAGAAAAGAACATTGGTAGTACTTCAAACAAGACGATGACAAAAGAAAAAGATCAATCATACAAGACGTCTTCATCAAGGAAAATTTCTCAACCATTGCCAACATACTCCAAAACTCAAAAGGTTTGGGTATGCAAAGGTGAAATCCTTCCTTGTCTTTAATCGTTCTACGATTAAATGTTGTGTAGTTTATGTAGACTATTTTTCTTTCTTTTGGCCAACTCGTCAACCATCTTTGGGAGGTAAATGGTATATTTTCTTGATGATTGATGATTTCTCTCGATATTCTTGGGTAGCATTTTTAAAAGAGAAAGCTGATACTTTTGATTCTTTTCACGAGATTTGCCTTCGTATTATGATTGAAAAGAATGAAAAGATCATTCGTGTTAGAAGTGATAGAGGTGGAGAATTCGTTAACTCTAAATTCATTGACTTTTGCACTTCAAACGGTATTAAGCATGAATTCTCTGCACCCTATACACCTCAACAGAATGGTGTTGTCGAGCGCAAAAACAGGGTTGTTCAAGAGATGGCACGTGTTATGCTTCACAGCCGGAATTTACCGCTACATTTTTGGGCTGAAGCTGTGAACACTGCAATCTATGTAATTAATCGAGTTTATTTGCGCCCGGGAACGTTAAATACACCATATGAACTATGGTGTGGTAGAAAACCCAACATCAAATATTTTCGCATCTTCGGGAGTCGGTGTTACATTTTACATGACCGTGAAAATCTTGGAAAGTTTGACTCTCGAAGTGACGAAGGGATATTCTTGGGGTATTCTACAAATAGTAGAGCATATCGAGTTTTTAACTTGGAATCTAAGACGATCGTAGAATCTATAAATGTTAAAGTAGATGAAGCTTTTCACTTTGGATCTGGAAAATCTACCCTCGATATCTCTCTAGATGATGATTCATCTGCCATTGCATCTTCTCATAATAATACTTCCAATATTAATGATGCATCTAATGGTTCTTCAAGTTTATCTGATGTGCAGGAATCATCTCATATACCTCCGAGTACTCCGTTTCAACAAACGCTACGAATCTCCAAGGATTATCCGGAATCGAATATTATTGGAGATCCACAAGAAGGAGTTAGAACTCGGAGGCAGTTGGTTTGTGGATTCGCTTGCTACCACTACAAGAAATTATAGCTATAACGACGAAGTTTTAACGACGGGCGCCATAAGTGGTCGTTAAAAGTAATCAATTAACGACGGGCGTAATTAATGGTCGTTAAAAATAAACAAATTAACGACGGGTGCAATACTTCGTCGCTAAAAGCAACAAAATTAACGACGGGTGCAATAAATGGTCGCTAAAAATAGATAAATTAACGACCGGTACAATACGTGGTCGCTACAAGGGTTGAATTTAACGACGGACACAATATGTCATCGCTAATAGGAAGAATTTAACGACGGACACAATAAGTCGTCGCTAATAGGAATCAAATTAACGACGGGCGCAATTAATGGTCGTTAAAAATAATCAAATTAACGACGGGTGCAATACTTCGTCGCTAAAAGCAACAAAAGTAACGACGAGCGCAACAAATGGTCGCTAAAAGTAAGTAAATTAACGACGGGTGCAATACGTGGTCGCTACAAGCATTTAATTTAACGACGGACACAATAAGTCGTCGCTAATAGGTATCAAATTAACGACGGGTGCAATAAGTTGTCGCTAAATATAACAAAATTAATGAAGGGCGTAATAAGTTGTCGCTAAAAATAACCAAATTAAATGCTACCAAATTAACGACGAGCACAATAAGCCGTCGTTAAAAGCTAGGAAATTAACGACGAGCACAATAAGCCATCGTTAAAAGCTACCAAATTAACGACGAGCACAATAAGCCGTTGTTAAAAGCTGCAAAATTAACGACGAGTACAATAAGCAGTCGTTAAAAGCTACTAAATTAACGACGAGCACAATAAGTCGCCACTAAAAACAACCAAATTAAGTAAAAAAAATTTTATGGAGTTAATAACATGAGGGTTTGCTGTAAATAAAATAGAAAATCTTGTAATTAAAAAATTTTATGGTTTTAAATTTTGAAGTGTTTGGATACATAATCAGCAAAGAGTGTAGTGGTGTAGTACCCGTGAAATTCAAATTTGAATTTGAAGAATTTAAATGTGAATGTGAATGAGCAAATGCAAAAATAAATCTAAGTGGTTGTATATCGGTGTGCAAATTGCAGAGTTTTCGGAGCACTATTTTTGCATTTCAGATCCGAGTCTAATCTCGAAAATCTGAAATTGTTAGTGCGATCGTCTGATCAAATCGATTAAAAATGGTATAGACTGATTTTTGATCCGACGATCAGATCATCCAGAAATCAGCGAAAAAAACTACCGGGCCCCGCGACTTAAGTGAATAGTACTTATGAATAGTAACCGCTGATTTAATTCCCTCACCGGCTAACGTTGGTCGATCAACCGTTTGGAATCCGAATCTGACAGTCCTAGTAGTCGATTTAAATGTCGGCGTCGTTCTGAGCACAGTGGCGCTGACGAAATTTGCGTTTGAAGAGCCTAAAGCATTGTAAAGTGTGCCGAACTGTATAATTTATCGTATAAGATGAATTTTAGAATTATCGGAGCTTGAATCCAGCGAACCAAAATCGCTACTCAATAGGTTTCGTCGAGCCGGACGTCGTGGTGGTGTCCATTTTTTCGTTTGACGACCCGGCTGTCTCGAAAAATGTGATATATAGAAAAATTCATAGTATTTTGCATAAAAGCCCAATATTTTATGCACTAAAATGCATAAAACTTTCTTGGTGAGGGACTTCTCAGCATTTATCATCTATTTTGAGGGACCCAGATCATAAAAAAAAATTGGAGGACTTATTTGCATTTTTTGCAATAGTTATCGTTCCAGCCTAGGTTTTCTACTAGCAACCGAACCGTCGGCCTTTAGAACCCGTAGCCGCATCATCCACCCATCCCTTCGTCTCCTCTAGCTACCTTCCCGGACCACCAGCTCCGCCGGCCGCCGTCCCCGTCGCCGGGAAAAACAACTAAATAACCCTTGGTTCTTGATCTCGATCGGGTACTTGTGGGAGACAACGGAACCCCATTGGCTTGCCTCCTGAGGGCCTAGAGGATTTCTTCAACATCCAGAAGTCGAGCAAGAGGTGCCTCGCAGCCTGCATTGGCCGCGCGTGGCGGGGAGGAGAAGCTTCTTCTTCGTTCATCTTCTCCATCTCCGGCGAGGTGAGTGCCCTTCCTCTGTGATTTCTTTTGCAACCTAGGTCACTGCATTGACCTCATTGGGTCATGGGAATGCAACCTGCAGAGCCTCGACCCCCGAGGTGCGCCGGGTTGCCGGCGAGGACTCTGGACCCGCCGGAACCCTAATTCGCGCCACCTCGTGCACGCGCACTTTCCGGCAGCTTGCGCCGGGATAAAAGATGCTGAGCATCTTCTTTAGGGTCTAGAGAACACCTCCATGAAGTTTGGTTAGGTTTGGTTCATCCTAGATCCCGCAGTTCTTAGCCCTAGTTTTGGGCCATCTTTGCTAGGCTATTGTTTTTTTTTTTCTTTCCCCCTTTTCCTTCAACTTTTTCTTTTCCTCCCCTTTAGAGGGAATATAGTCCATGTTACTATTGCATCAACAACCATCGGATGTATTTGATAAAGAAAAAAAGATTAATGCTCCACTCAAACCAACAGAGAAGATTCTCCGACTAGTGAAAAAGTCTAAGGTACAAAATTTATATGTTTAGAAATTAACACTTTGAACGCCAAGCTTTACGGTAATTAGAAGAGTTCCAAGTTGAACCACGATTTAAAGTTTTAAAATGGGAGCAAATAAAATTATAGAAGTGAGGTGATTTGATTATATGGAGAGTTTCAGAATGCTCTTTAGATTTCCATTTTCCTTCCACTTGTTCAAAATAACCATTTATAGTCCCAGTTTTGTTCTTACAATTTTCCTCTCTCTCACACACACAGACTCAACATTAACCAACTAGTTTCACTGATGATTAGCAACTGCTAGCTATTACTCATTTACCGCACTGCAGACCAGTAAATCTATTAATGAACAAATATTTATTATAAACTTCATAGTGTTTAAAATATGATCAAAATTTTATTTAGTGTGTGCTGATGTATGATAAGGATGCAAACTATTTCTCCTATTTAATTATTGTGAAAAAGTTTTTTTGTGCAAAAGAAGTCTCAATCTTTCAACAGCCCCCTATACAAGGAAACACTAAAATGTGTAATCCCTGATCATTTAAAGGCATCTCAAATAGATTTTTTTTATATAAATAATCTTATTTTATATTATAATTTTTAAAAAAATTCTCTGTGAAATAAATTATAAAAATACGCTCCTATATGCGGTGAATTATTTACTACTTTTAAAAACGGTGAATGGTTTACCGTATATAGAATGCGGTGAACCATTCACCGCTATTAAATATAACTTATGAGTTTTTTTAATTAATTTACTTTTAAATTTTATTTTATTTTAATTTGTTTTTAATTTAAATTTGATTCTTGGTTTAAATAATTATTAATGGTATGATTCTATTTTTTAATTAATCAATTTTTAAAATTTGACTTGTTTCAATTTGTTTTTTCCGGCAAAAAAAAAAAGAAAAAATGAAAATATTCATCTAAAAGGAAATTTTATTTTGAAATTAAATACAAATTTAACTGTTTAATTTTTACTTTATTTTTTAATTAATTAATTTTTAAAATTTGATTTATTTTGATTTATATTAAATTTGAGATAATCCGAAAATATAAAAAAAAATGAAATCATATATTAATATTTAATAAATAAAAGATAAGAATATTCGTTAGAGAACAAAATTATAAAATTCAGCTTCGCTACGTAATTATTAGTGGCATATTCTTTTATTCATTTTAGGATTCTATCTGTAAATTTGTATTCGCTTTTTTATATATAATATAGATTTGATATTAAATTTAAAATTTTAAAATATAAATTCAAGTATAGCATCGAATATTTATAATTTATTATATAATGTAGATCCATACCTATTAGTATATCAAGGCGTCGAGTATATCGAGGCCCACCTATTAGTGGCCTTGGTTCAGTTTAAAAATATTCAGAAATGAAATGCAAGTGAAAAAGGTGTTAATTTCCATACTTTTATGCAATTTTGTAAAACTCTAGTGGTCTAATTGCAATTGTAGCCTCATGGGCTGTTTTGGGCTGTGTGCCCATGATCTCTAAACTCTTCGTTGGAGATTCGTCAGCTTTCCTTGAGCAGAAATCGGGTAACGAACCGTAAATCGGCAAAATTGTCGATTTAACGGCGTTTCGGCGTTAATCACGCAATTCGAGGAATTGCGGTGATTAATTTTATGTGCCAGATATCCCTGGCTGTTACCGGCGCTGTCCCGGTCAGTCTGGCGATTTTAGTTCTTTGTTTGCAACTTTTGGAGCCAAAATGGGCTTCCCGAAAGTGTTTCAGTGGTTATGGCACCGCCGGTGCACAGTGTTTCAGTGGTAATTAGACTTATATAAGATTGTATGTAATTTTACTATTCCGTTATATTATAGTAATTTTATGTGAAGTTGCTTATCGACTCTATCTTATTTAGGTAATTTTGAACTTTAATCTTTACCGATTAAAAAAAGAATGGCACCTAATAAGGATTGGATGGATCTGGTTGATGATCGACTGAATGAGGCATATGATAAGGGTGTTCAAAGTTTTCTTAGTTTTGCATTTAAAAGAACTGGAGAAAATAATGAAATCAGATGTCCTTGTGTTAAGTGTAATAACACTGATTCAGGAACTCGTGAGATGGTAGAAACTCATTTAAAAGTTTATGGAATCGTTCGTAGTTATACTTTTTGGTATCATCATGGGGAAAAATCATGTGAGTCTCAATCTGAATCTGATGATGAAGATAATGAGGAAACAGAAGAAGATGAGAGTGATAACGAGGAGGAGAATATTATAAGAGATTTATATCCGGATTTTAGTGATCTCGGTATGAACCCCGAAAGCATTGGTGTCTCAAGTCATGAAGTGCATGAAGAGGAACCCAATGATGAAGCTAAAAAATTTTATAAATTATTAAGAGAGTCTAATCAACCATTATACTCTGGTTCTAAGAACTCCAAATTGTCAGTTCTAATAAAATTACTTCATATCAAGAGTCTTGGAAAGTGGAGTAATGCATCATTTACCATGTTACTACAACTATTAAATGAAAATTTTCTTCCTGAAGGATCAACTTTACCAGATTCCTATTATGAAGCAAAAAAGATTATTCAGGATTTGGGGCTCTCCTATAAAAAAATAGATGCATGTGTAAATGATTGTATGTTATATTGGAAAGACGACGAAGAATCTAATCATTGTAAAGTTTGTGGTGCTTCTAGATGGAAGAGTGATACAAAAAATGAGAAAATCAAGTATAATGCAAAAGGTAAAAAAATACCATCAAAAACATTGCGTTATTTTCCATTGAAGCCTAGGCTTCAACGATTATTCATGTCCACAAAGACAGCTTCTTTTATGAGATGGCATTTTGATAAAAGAGTAGATGATGGAATTATGAGACACCCTGCTGATGCGATGGAATGGAAATCTTTTGATAAACTATATGAATCATTTGCCTTAGAGCCTCGAAATATAAGACTTGGTCTTGCAAGTGATGGCTTCCAACCCTTTGGAGATACGAGAAAACCATACAGTATTTGGCCAGTAATATTAATACCATACAATTTACCACCATGGATGTGTATGAAGGAACCTAATCTTATATTATCGATGCTCATTCCAGGACCTTCAGGTCCTGGAGATGCAATTGATATCTATCTCCAACCTTTGATTGAGGAGTTAATGGACTTATGGGAAGTAGGTATTGAAACATTTGATGCGTCAACACGTCAAAATTTTCAAATGCGTGCAGCTTTGTTATGGACTATTAATGACTTTCCTGCATATGGCAACTTATCTGGATGGAGCACTAAGGGTAAATTGGCATGTCCTTGTTGCAATAAGAACACTGTTTCAATTAGATTAGTCAATGGTGGCAAGCAATGTTATATGGGACATCGACGCTACTTATCTGCCAATCATAAATGGAGGAATGACAAATCTTCATTTGATGGCACAAAGGAGAGAAGGTTACCACCAAAACTACTTACTGGCAATGATATTCTTGAACAAGTTGAAGATCTTGAGGGGATCAATTTAACTAAGGCTGCTAATAAAAAGAAAAAAATATCACATGATATTCGAGGGGATAATTGGAATAAAAAGAGCATATTCTTTAAGCTTCCATATTGGAGAGATCTTTTGTTGAGACATAATTTGGATGTGATGCATATTGAAAAAAATATAAATGATAATTTTGTTGGGACATTCATGGATACCAAGGGAAAAACAAAAGACACAATTAAAACGCGTCTTGATTTGCAAGCAATGAACATAACGCCAGAATTACACCCAATTCAAGATGGGAGTAAGTTTATACTTCCTGTTGCATGCTACACATTATCTTCAGAAGAGAAGCATCGATTTTGCCTTTTTCTTAAGCAACTAAAACTTCCAGATGGATTTTCATCAAATATTTCGCATTGTGTGAATCTTAAAGAGCACAAGATTTCAGGATTAAAAAGTCACGATTGTCATGTTCTTCTTCAACGTCTACTACCTCTAGCATTACGTGGTCTCCTTCCTAAAACAGTTTATGAGCCACTTCTTGAGTTATCTGTATTCTTTACAGTATTGGGTTCTAAGACAATAAGTTTGAATGATTTGAATCAGGTTGAATCTCAAATTCCAATAACTCTTTGCAAGTTGGAGAGAGTTTTTCCACCTTCATTTTTTGATGTCATGATACATTTGGTAATCCATTTAGCAAATGAGGCTAAGCTTGGTGGACCTGTCCAATACAGATGGATGTATCCAATAGAGCGAAACTTGTACACACAAAAGTCTAGTATACGCAATAGGGCTCGTCCGGAGGGATCAATTGCAGAAGGGTATATTGCGAATGAATGTATGACATTTTGCTCACGATATCTTCATGGTGTTGAGACAAAATTTAATCGTCCGGAACGCAATTATGACAATAGACATAATAAAATTGATGGATATTTGTCTATCTTTTCTCAAATCGGAAAAACACTTGGAGCTGGTAGAACTCGTGATTTAGAAACACATGGTTTCGAGCAAGCGCATATTTATGTTCTAAAGAACTGTGAAGAAGTAGAACCATTTCTGAAGTAAGTTTTTTATATAATTCTAACTCATTCCGATTAATTTTCTTATTTATTACAAATTATATGTTGACCTATTTTATTCTTATATGCAGCCAATATACAAACATTGAAAATAGAAGTACAATACAAGTATCAGATAAAAGCTTTATTAAGTGGTTTAAGAACAGAGTAAGCACTAATCTTGTTTTTATATATTGTATAAATTTGCATTCATTGTAAATTTATACTAACAATCTAAATTTTAACATTTAACTTGTAGGTTACACAAATGTACAAGCAGGACAAAAGTTTGGTTATGGAAGACTTACTTTCCTTGTCTCGTGGACCTACGAAATATGTGACTTGCTATAGTGGTTATATAGTAAATGGCTATAGGTTTCGTACAGAAGAGCACGACCAAAATTTAAAAACACAAAACTATGGAATGGTTGTAGTTGGAGACATTGGTAGTGAAACTGAAAAAATAGATTATTATGGGGTCTTAACAGAGATTCTTGAATTACAATATCTTGGTGGCTGTCGAGTGGTGTTATTTAAGGGTAATTGGTTTGACGTATATGACAAAGAAAAAGGAATTAAAACAGATGAATATGGGTTCATCAGTGTTAATCCCCAACGTTTGCTTAAAACAAATGAACCATTTGTATTGGCCAGTCAAGTATCACAAGTATTTTATGTTACCGATCATATTAACAAAGGTTGGCATGTTGTGCAAAAGACTCAACCTCGTGACACGTACATGATATCAATGGAGGAGTTAAATAATGATCCCAAAAATATGGAAGATATGGATGAGGCCTACCAACAAGAAGAATCTTTCAATCCTATAATGGATGCATGCACAACATTGAGTATGGATAATGAAATTAGTTGGAACAGGAATGATGTGGATCCAAGGATAGAGGACATATTATCTACACAAAAGAAGAGAAAACGATGATCCTAATTTATCAAGTTTGTGCATTTAATTTCTTGCTACTGTTTGTTATTACTTAGGTTGTCACAATAGTTAGTACCACATTTACTTTTGATAAAATATAATTTGTTAAATTTTACATCTATTTGATTAAATTTTGTAGGCGAAAAATGCAAGCATCAAAGTTACAGAAAGGAAATATGATCACTTCTAGATTTGAAAAGCAACTCTTCATACCACCAGGTTCATTAGGGAAGGGTCGGGGACAAGGATTACGACCTTCTATTAGATTGTCATCACGAGATGCTGTAATAGGTGCTATCAACAGTACTACATCGGTAAATGATACTCCAACAGAACCACCAAATGATTCCTCTTTACCACGTGATATCGAAAGTGTCGAAGAAATAAGAGGGAGTGGTAAAATTTCTTTACATTTGGACATATTTATCTTATTTCATATTTTTCTTTCTACATAAATGTTACACAATTGATATATTTAAGCACTTTTATATGATTTTTGTGTGATATTTTTAGATATGGTGACTTCTCCAAAGAAAAGGAAAGTGCGAGGGAAAAACAAGTGCAAGATATTTGGAAAATTAAAAAATGGTGAAAAGTTGGAGGTAATATTCTACAACAACCGTGCCACCGAAAAAAATCATAAGGTTTTCTCAAGACACTTAGGTAAAATTGTGCGTGATCGTAATATTTGTCCTCTTCAAGTACATTCGTGGAAGGAAATTGAGGAAGACAGTAAAAATCACATGTGGGCAGCGGTAACGGTAATATTTTATAACATGAATTTAAATTTGACTTGATTGTATTTGTTGTTTTTATTTTCCAATATCATATTTTGAGGAAAATTTAACAAAACATGATTGCACTTGTAGGATAAATTTCAAAATAATCAAATGGAAGCATATCGTGATGAAACTTTGGAACATATGAATGAATTGTGGAACAAATGGCGAGGAGATTTGCATCGTAAATTTATAAAGCCTTGCAAGACCATTCAAGATGCTCTTAAAATTTTTTCTCAAGGTGTTCATCGAGACGATTGGAACTGGCTCGTTAAAGAACATTTTTTTAGTGAAAAATTTCTGGTACGTAATTTTTTCTTATTATAAAGATAGAAATACATGCCAATTTATTTTCTTTTCCTATTCATTCTTTTATTATTTTTATTTTCTACAATTATACTACTATGCATATACCAGTTTTTTATTTTATATCTAATACTCATATTTATATCATGTTACCATGTGAATGTAGGCGGCAAGTAAAAGAAATTCAGAAAATAGGTCGAAGGTAGCAATGCCTCATCGCACGGGTAGTAAACCTTTTAGACAAATTATTTGGAAAAAGGTAATAGTAGGTAACTTCAAACTTCTATATTCAATTGATGGCATTGGTTGAACCTAATTTATATTTTGTATAGGGAGGGAAAGATAATAACCCACCAAGTTTAGCAACAATATTTTATGAAACTAGAAAAAAGGGTGGACAACTAGAAGGAGAAGATACTATGAAGAAATATGTAAGTTTTTTACATTTATTTTATTATAATCTATCTCTTTTTGTAGTTTCATTTTTTTTTAATATTGATATCTATATTTTGAAGGATGAAATTGTTGAAGCGTCGCAATCAAATCCTTCTTCTTCCAACATAGAACTTATTGAAAAATGCTTTGGATCTCAAAGTCGTAATCATGTGATTTGTTTCGGAGGTGGTGTAAAAGCAAATGATTTGAGACCTCCTTATTCTTCGAGAGCGGAACTTCATACTAAACTTTGTGAAACTCAAAAGGAAAATGAGTCACTTAAAAGTCGCATTGACGGAATGGAGGAAGAACTTCGAGCAATTAAGGAAATGCTACAACAACAATTCAATGCTCCTCCACCACCGACTCGATCTGAAGAGTAAGAAACACAATCTTACTATTGTTAATAGTAATTATCCAAAAGCATATCTTCATTTAAATTTTCTAAAATATTATTTTTTATTTCAAGAAGTTTCAATATTTCTTATATTATTTTAGTAATGTTGTAATAATATTTACTTTGGCCTTTTGCAGATAACTGAAGATGTTCGTATTTGAGCAAAGAGGATCGTCTTGAAGCCAACAGAGTAGATTTCCAATTATCTTTTTTCTGCTTTTCTTTTGAAGCACAATGGATGGTTGCATGTTTATTTTGGAGTGGTTACTTCTTAGGTTGCATGTTTATTTTGGAGTGGTTACTTCTTCTTTCGAATCACAATGGATGGTTGCATGTTTATTTTGGAGTGGTTACTTTTAATTTAGTAAACATTTTGGCAACTTTATATGTAGACTTGAAATGGTGTGTATGTGATGGTTGTATGTTGGATGACAATACTTTTGATAATTATGTTGACAAAATGGTGTGTATGTGAATGTAGTTTTAATTGAATGTAATGTCTTCTCTATTGTATTTGTTGATATATGGTTTAATGGGAATATATATATTGTATTATTATACTATTATTAGCGACCAAAATACTGGTCGTTATTATTATACATTTTTTAAAACGTACATTTATTAGCGACCAAAATACTGGTCGTTATTATTATACTCTTTTTCTAAAGGTTTACTTTTAGCGACGACAATTTTAGTCGTTAATGTCATATTATTTCGTAATAATTTAATTATTAGCGACAAAAATATTGGTCGTTAAATTTACAAACTTCTAAATCATAAGCTTATTAGCGACGACGAATAGGTCGCTATTGTTGCATTATATGGTCACTAATGAATACTGATTAACGACCGAAAATTTCTCCGTCGTTAAAAAGTTCCGTCGTTAAAAAACAGTAACGACCGATTTATACTGTCACTAATGAGTACTGATTAACGACCGGAAATTTCTCCGTCGTTAAAAAGTTCCGTCGTTAAAAAGCAATAACGACCGATTTATACGGTCACTAATGAGTACTGATTAACGACCGGAAATTTCTCCGTCGTTAAAAAGTTCCGTCGTTAAAAAACAATAACGACCGGTTTATACGGTCACTAATGAATACTGATTAACGACCGGAAATTTCTCCGTCGTAAAAAAGAAATAACGACCGGTTTTTCTAAACCGTCGTTAATTCTTTTAGTAAGGAAGGCAATAACGACGGGTGACGACGACATTTTATCCCGTCGTTATTTGTTTTTAACGACGAAAAATGGAGCAATAACGACGACTTTTCCTTTCGTTACAGGGCAATTTTCTTGTAGTGTACGTATCTTTAATCGAACCAAAGAACATAGATGAAGCTCTTCAGGATGACTACTGGATTAAAGCAATGCAGGAAGAGCTCCATCAATTTGAGCGAAACAAAGTCTGGGAATTAACGAAGCCTCCAAAGCAACATAATGTGATAGGTACCAAATGGATTTTCAAGAACAAGAAAAATGAGGATGGTACTATCATCAGGAACAAGGCACGATTAGTTGCTCAAGGCTACTCTCAAGTAGAAGGTATAGACTTTGATGAAACATTCGCCCCTGTAGCTAGACTCGAGTCCATTCGTATACTATTTGCTATTGCTTGTCATTTTAAAATCAAATTATTTCAAATGGACGTTAAGAGCGCATTTCTAAATGGGTTTTTAAATGAGGAAGTTTATGTGGCTCAACCGAAAGGTTTTGTAGACCATAAACAACCTAATCATGTTTTTCGTTTGAAAAAGGCTCTTTACGGTCTGAAACAAGCACCGCGAGCATGGTACGAAAGGCTGACAAAGCACCTTTTGGAGAAGGGCTATACTCGAGGGGGAGCTAACAGGACTCTCTTTGTGAAGCATTATCAAAGCAATTTCATTGTAGCACAAATCTATGTCGATGACATTGTATTTGGCGCAACAAGAGATAATGATGCTTCTAAATTCGCGGAGACCATGGAAAGCGAATTTGAGATGTCCATGATGGGCGAATTGACTTATTTCCTTGGATTGCAAATTAAACAAAATGATGAAGGTATTCACTTGAGTCAATCCAAGTATGCAATGGAGTTGGTTAAAAAGTTTGACTTAGAAAATTCGAAGGATTTTCCGACTCCAATGGGAACTAGCCACAAGGGACTTGGAAGTGATTCACAAAGTGAGAATGTAGACGAGAAACTGTATCGAAGTATGATTGGAAGTCTACTTTACCTCACGGCTAGTCGCCCGGATATATCCTTTAGTGTTGGGATTTGCGCGAGATATCAATCAGCACCAAAGGAGGTTCACCTGAAAGCGGTGAAAAGGATCATCCGGTACATCAAAGGATCAATTAATTTCGGAATTTGGTATCCTATGGGAACTAGTTTGGATATTGTTGGATACTCAGATGCCGATTGGGCAGGATCAGTGGATGATCGGAAAAGCACGAGTGGTGCATGCTTCTATCTTGGCCATTGCCTTGTTGCATGGCACAGTAAAAAGCAGAATTGCATAGCACTCTCGACTGCCGAAGCGGAATACATTTCAGCGGGTAGTTGTTCAACAACTCATTTGGATGAAAAGTGTGTTGAGCGACTTCCGGATTTCAGCATCTTCGGTAACAATTCTTTGTGACAACACAAGTGCAATTAACATTTCTAAAAACCCTGTGTTGCACTCTAGAACAAAACATATTGAACTTAGATATCATTTTCTTAGAGAGCTAGTTGAATCAAATACTCTTCAACTTTCATATATTTCAACTGAGGATCAATTAGCTGACATTTTAACAAAACCTTTGGATCAAAAACGTTTTATTCATTTGCGAAAAGCAATTGGAATGCTTTCCTTGAAATAAACTTCTTTTTGAAACCTTTGCTTAGGATAGGTTTTGTTTTTGTTTTGTTTTGTTCATTATCTATGTTTGTACATAGGACATTAATTGAGCATAGATCATAATTGACTTTAATTGCATCTTTTCGCACATTTAGAAATTTATTATGCTTTTGCCATCATAATATTTCACTGTTGCAATGATCATTTATGTTAATTAAATCATCTTCTAAGTGATCAAAGTCAATTTCTCTCTCAATGATCTTTTGGTATAGTCATTATCTTATTTGACTGTTTAGTCGAGTATGAAATCGAGATCAATTTTTGGTTGAATACTTTATATCTTAAATAATTGATAGCCAATTGAGGGGGAGTCAAAGAAATGTAAAATGCTCAAAAGATGTGGAAAGAGTTACATCCCAATGAGGAGTGTGAAAACTACTACCACATGGAGGAAAGAGCTACCACCTCGGTCGTCCGAGTATTGTGTGCAGCTACCACATGTATACCAAGCATGGTTGTTCAATTTTTGATTAAGTAAAATGCATGTTGAAATACTTGACTCCGTCAAATTTCAAGGTTGGTATAAGGTGGGATTTTAAAGAAAGATGCTCAAAGAGTCACTCTCTTCAACAGATTGTCTAGATAAATTATCTACCATATTTGGGATTTCAAACATCTATTGATCTTTGTATTTCATTTTCTTTACCGAATTGATGATTTGATAAAGGCATTACTCATAAGATCAAGTTAGATGTAGTTGAAGGTGTTCAACTTTAAGGGATTTAATTTTTGTAAATTCTCGTTTCATTTTTGGATATTATTGATAGATTTGGCATAATCTAATTCTTGTTGTATAAAACGATGATTTTTATTTAAAGTTGATACACAATTGTGCTTACATACTTTTTCTGGATCTTATGAAATTTTTCTAAATTTTTCTGAAGAAAAAGTTGGAGCCGATCCGGATCGGACAAGCTGATCCGGATCCCGAACGCAGGCTTCTTCCTGCGGCTGGCCGATCCGGATCGAAATCTCGATCCGATCCGGATCACGGCTAGGGTTTTAAGAAGAACAAGAGGGTTTTGATTTCTTTTACCTTAATCTTTTGTTCTCAAGTCTCTAGAGCCTCTCTCTCTAGAACTATTGCACCTTGGAGCTTTCCAAACTCAAGTTCTTCGAATACAAGTAAGTTTTATTGATCAAAATCCCGTTTTTCATAGTTTTTCTCTATTTTCTTCAAAACGTGATGAGATTTTTGTATCAATTTCGTTTGTGGATGGTTTTTGATCAAATTTCTTTTGAAACAAGAACTCTGGGTAGATTAGTTTTGATTATATGCTAGGTTTTCTCCTGATTAACGAATTTTTGGTCTTCGATTTCAAAGAATTCGGTTTTAGGGCATATAATAAGGATTTTCGAAAATCATGCAATTGATCTATTTTTAAAAGTCCTTTTGCAAAACTAATTTGATTCTTAGTCTCTCTACATGATTATAATTGTTTGGGTACAATTTTTCAAATCTATGAAAATTAACAATTTATCATGTGTTCTTGAGTTGGTCTTCACAGGATACATTTTTCACTAGCAATCAAAATGGTGATCACTTGGATTATTTTCCTACTTGCTGCCATGGTACATGTCAAGGATACTGCCAAGCCTAAGAAGGCTAAGAAAGCGAAGAAGACTAAGGATGATTCTGACACTGAATCAGAGACGGAGTCGATTGACTGGGATAACATCGAAATCGAGGGAACTGTCCCCATTATCTCCAAAGGGAGAGCCCCTGCTGAAACCTCAAAGGCTCCGGCCACTGCAGCTGAAAAAGGGAAAGCGCCAATGGAACCAAGTCCAATTGGAACAAAAAGAAAAACCGGTGCAAGAAAACGAGGCAGTGCTCAAGGAATCTCCATCGAGCAACCAGTTGCTAGACAGCCATCTCCACAAGACTTCATCAGCTCCGCAAGAATCAAGGATTTTGAGAAGAGGGAATGCATTGGCGAGAGACATGTCAATGTCAAACCAATGAAGGAACGATCTGCAGTCTTTGGGATTCTGTTTGACCAAGTTGGTCTTGCTCAAATTTGCAACTTCCCTGAGACTACTGGGTACTGTCCACACTCAGTTCGAATGTTTTATCAGAACGCTGCAAGTCTAATTGATCACGTTGATGGACATCGAGAATTTCACACTTTGGTTAAAAATATCAAAATCAAAGTCACACCCCAACTGATTGGAGATGTGCTAGGTATGACAGCCAGAGCTGATGGACTCCATTACCTAAAAACTCAAAGCTTCAACGACAACTCCTGGAGAGTTGTAGTTAATGGAATTTGTGTTCCGAATACTTTGTCAACCGGAAATTCTGTTTTCTCTAAAGAGCTTCGACCAGAGTATCGGTATATAAACTTCATTGTCTGCTACAACATTCTTCCCAACATGAATACGAAGGTTCTTCGATGGGACAGGATGTTATTCCTTTATCTTCTTGGAAACCAGGCCGCATTGATGGGAGCAAACTTGAATATTCCTTATCTCATTTGGTCAAGGATGGCGCGGTATGTGGAACACTCTCACCCCACGGAGAGACTACCATACCCAATGATAATCATGCGCATCCTCAAAAAGTTTAAAGTCGATACAAGCGCGAGCTCATACATGTACAGTTTGGGCACCATTAATGAGACAACAATTGTGAAGTCTCTCTCGACGAAGCCAGATGATCCCATAATACCTCCTCACCGCCAACGGGCACAACAACAACAAGCAACAACCTCTACACCAGCAGCACAACCAGCACCTCCATCAACGTCTGATGATGATGCGTCGGTTAGCTCAATCTTTAAGGAACAACAGCGACTCTCAAACGAGCAAGAACGCATGGCTACTGATTTCGCTGAAATGAGAGAGGATATCAAAGAAGTTAAGAAGGAACAAGCTTCTATGAACAAACGGATCAAGAAAATGTTTCAGAAGCTTGGGTGTATCAGCTCCGACGACTCTGCATAAACTTTTGTTTCTAATCTTTCTTTTGCAGGTTTTTAAGTTTTTGTTATTATTCAGCTCTCACGTTTCTTTATTTTGAAATTTTTAACTCTCCTTAAATTTTTGGTAATTTTGGCTTTGTTTGTGACAAAAAGGGGGAGAGAGTTTAGAGAGAACTTGAACAATGATTGAACAATGATGATGTGAATGTGTGAACATCAAGGTAAGTATCACTTCAACTTTGACTTTGGTGAAGGGTAAGTATCACAACTTTGGTTTTTATCTTGTGATTTGTTGCATGTTCCTACTAACTATTCGACTAACTATTTGGACATGTATTATTACTAACAAGTTGTTTGATTACTAACAAAGCAAAGTTATGACATTTGGAATTTTATTGCTTAGAAGATATGTCAATGTTTTATTGTGATCTTATTACATATCTGAATAACTCAATGTCATGGTGAGCATAAACTGTATCTCTGTTAGGTTTTGAATGCTAAATATTCTTGAGGTATCTAACAATCTCTTTTTGTCAAGAATGATTTCTTTGTGCAGAGAGTACAGATGTCTAAGTCTAGAGTCTGTTTTAGGAGTTTATATCTCATGTTTTTAAATTTTTGGATCTTCATTGTAAATTTTTGTTGTATGGTGATAGCAACAAAAATATCTTTTTGAATTTTCTTTAGTGGATCTGTGTTTTGTCACGAAACCGCCAAAGGGGGAGATTGTTACGGAATTTGAGTTGGCGTAGTTTCGTGAAAGGTTCAAGTCTTGAAGATTGAAGGTGAAGAAAGTTGGATCATTTAACTCAATCTCAAGAAAGAAGAATTCAAAAGGATCAGGTATGTTTAACTAAAGTTTATTGGTGATCCGAATACTTCTTGTAGTGTAGAAACACCTGGAAGAATTTTTAATTGCATAAAAATCAAAAACTGGTGTTCGGACATGTTCAGGATCCGGATCAGAGCCAGCGATCCGGATCCCGAAGGTTGTTGTTTCATACATTACTTCAATCCGGATCGCAGCATCTCACGATCCGGATCCCGAACGTTGAGTTTTTCTGAATTGTATGAACGATCCGGATCAGGCATTCCGATCCGGATCCCGAACGATTGTTTTTTTGGAAACCATCTTTCTTGCTACTGCAATCCGGATCGCCCAAATCCGATCCGGATCGCCATCCGTAAAAATTCCAGAAATGTTAGGTTTTTGATTCTTATCTCCTTCCTAGGGTTTCTAACCTATAAATAGACCCTATGACTCTTTTTCTAGGGCAAATCCAATTAATCCAAAAAGAAGCCGATAATCCAAAAAGCCGTCATCTTTTATACGGCCTAAGATCCACATAGAGAGAAGAAAGGAAATCATTAGATAATACTCTATGTTTCTACATCTATATTGATTAGTTTGATTCTAGGTTTTCATACTCACATCTTGAGTTGAATCAAACTAATGAATACTTAGATGGTATTTCCGATCTATCTTTGATATAAGTATTCGGCGGATCATCACCACCCAAAAACAACGATTTACCCCAAAATCGGCGTGTGGATTCGCGTGTCCTTGTGGATTCAAGGTTCAACCGCTCTCGTGGATTCGGAGCGAGGCACGTTCGTGGATTCGAAGGGTGCTACTGGGTGAAGACCGTGGATTCGGTCGGACGTCGTGGATTCGACGTTGGACGCCGTGGATTCGGCGTTGGGCGCAGATCGTGGATTCGAGAAGCGTCGTGGAGCGAGCGGAGAAGATCCTCTAGGAGCGTATGGAAAAGGTTGAGTCGTAAGTGTGTACGGTAAATCACCTTGTACGTGTTTTAATTCTAGTGGATTTCGCCGTGTTATCGGTCTCGTGGTTTTTTACTCCGGTTTGGAGTTTTCCACGTAAAAATCTTGCGTGTTATTTTTATTTCCGCATTGGGTTTTTTATCGCAACGATTTTTGAGTGTTTATACGTTTACACCTATTCACCCCCCTCTAGGTGTTTCTTCCCCTATTTAGATCTATATTACATATAACCCAACAGTCGCTGTTATATTTTGCGTGATCGCGAAAATCTTGGAAAATTCGACTCTCGAAGTGACAAAAGAATTTTCATGGGTTATTCTACAAATAATAGAGCATATCGGGTATTTAACCACGAATCTAAAACGATGGTAGAATCTTTTAATGTTAAAGTAGATGAAGCCTTTCATTTTGCATCTGATAAATCTACCCCTGATATGTCTCTTGATGATGATACTCCTGTAAATGCATCTTCTCATAATAATTCTTCCGATAATGTTGATGCATCTAACGGTTCTTCTAGTTTATCTGAAATGCAGGAATCATCACATGTACCTCCGAGTACTCCGTTACCTCAAACGTTACGTATCTCCAAGGATCATCCAGAATCAAATATTATTGGAGACCCACAAGAAGGAGTCAGTGTTACGGCTCTTTGTGTTGCCATATTTCGTGAGTTGAGTCGGAGTCTTGAAGTGATCAAATTGTCAATCAGCAATCGAAGACTCAGAGAAGATTCAACAAGAGCTCAAGTTGACACTCAGTGTTTTGAGTCTTGAAGATTGAAGTTGAAGAATTATGGATCATATACATCAATCTTAAGGAAAATGGATTCGGATTGATCCGGTACGTTTAACTAAATAATTTTGGTGATCCGAATACATTTGAGTAGTTTAGAAACACTTGGATACGTTTTCATTGCATAAAAGTCAAAAACTGTTTTTTCAGGAAATATGTTCAGGACTGGAAATTCTGTTCAGGATTGTTTTGTTAATCCAGTCCGGACCGTGGATTCCAGTCCGGACCCCGAACCTTGTTTTTTCAGGAATTGCTGAAAAAAAACGACAGTCCTGAACCAGTCCGGACCGTCGTGCGGGAAAAATTCTGTTAAGTCAGTTTTTGATGCTTATCTCTTTCCAAAGGTTTCTAACCTATAAATAGACAATTAGGGTTTCTCAAGAATAACCGATTAATTAATAAAACACTTGAGAGCAACCCTAGAGGCTAGGTTTTTTATCGTTCTTCTTTTAGCCTCTTTTAGGTCAATTCGACGGTTCTTCCAAGATCTATCTTTTGTCGAATTGATCTAGTCTTTGCTTAGAGATTTTTTCTACGGTTCCTCAATGATAATCTAAGCAAAGGATGTCACGCCCCGGGTGTAAACCAGAACCCGGGCCCGTTCACAGATCCGCCGTGCACCCGGAATTTTCCGTGTACACGAAGCGCTGATAACCTGCTCAGATATAAAACAAGTAATAAAGGAGCATAAAACAGAGCTAAACTAAAACTAATACAACTCAGACAAATGCTGGAAATGAAAGTACAGTAAGCTCTCAAAAATATACAAGTGTCTCTCCCAGCTCACGAAATATATACAACCAGCTGGCCGCAGCCAGACCCAAAAGAAAAGGAAAATACAACCGTCTGAGTGTACTGGGGATACATCAAAACTACAAAACTCCAACTCGGGGCAGCAGCTATCTAATCAGCGATCCTCTTACCTCGATCCAGGGAAGAGGGTCCCGCGACTCCCGCAGAAGACTCTACAAAACAAAGGGGAAAAGAAAAGAGAAAACAGTGGGGGTGAGAACTACTATAAAAACAGTAGCCTCCCCTAGTGGGTAGACCTCAAACTCAGAAATACCCACTAGGACTACTAGAGGCGAAAATGAAATAAAGGTAGTATGCTAAAGGTAAGTCTACTGATGATAAAGCTACCCCTAATATGCCTCTAAAATGCCTAGCTGTCAAAATCGCTAGAGGTATGCATCAGTATGTCAAAACCTGGCCAACCAAACCCAATCAATACACCAGTCAACACTGGTACTGCCTGCTGTACTGTCAACTCGAGAACCCAGTATCTGATCGGCACACGGCACGATCCTCAAAGTACCCAATCGACCGGCACACGGCTCGGCCCTAAGCCTACTCCGGAGTGGCACTCGAGGGGAGCGACCCACACGAGTAAAAATATGTAACCATAAGTATCTGATGTAGCAGGACTGGATCAAGACTCTAAACGAGCGGGTAAGACCATCCACTAAAGAAGCCCGATCCCTCACCTCCAATCTGATGCAATAATAATAATACTAGTAAGCCGGTCAACCGCCCACAGTCCGCGGTTGCCGCAACACCCAACCATCCATCCCCGACTGTCCCAACTCTGAACATCTGAACTACACAATCCTCTACAACTAGACTACAGGAGAATGAATAGAAAGCATGGTTTCTCCTAAGTCAATTCCAGCATGTATGTGTAGCAGAAAAAGGTGGCCTAGCTAGATGACCAATGAAGCATGCAAAGTCCTTTACTTGATAAACCCCTTTTTAATTATTCTAACATATGCAACATTAAATGTTTGGACCCTCCGATGTACACGTGGCATGATATACGATACATGATACAATTTAGATGCACAATTAACTAGCAAGTACCCCTTTTACAACATGCATTCTAACCACATGCCCAAACCTTTCCTTAACACACAATATGATATGGCTATAGCATTCATTCCAACTAATTAAATTGCATATCTAAACATGGAAACACCACTTACTAACTTGTAGCCTGCTAACAATGCAAGTATTAGCAAAGGAACCTTAATCTCGTGCAAGCATGCTAGATACATTCATATTTAATAACACATAATCGTGGCATTCTAATAGGCCTAGTGACATTCACAAGTAGGAGGTTCACAACATCACCCACCTCGAGCGCTATTCCAAAATTCCCAAAGGCGAAGTCCAAGATCAGTCCAACACACCACCAATCTGTACAAAATACCCCAAAGGAAAAATACATAAGCTAAACATCCACACTTTCTAGAATCTGTCCCCCAAATCAGCAGTCCACAATTCACTAATTTTTACCTGCGAATAACGCCCAGAAAAATCCAAGAAAAATACTATCGCGATCCTTGCGACGAGCCCGTCGAAACAAGTACCTGCACGCCCAATTTGGAGTTTCCTACGCTGAGATAAAAATCCGACAAGGGGTACACCCCAAAACCAAACTGCACTAAATTCCTGTAACAAGGAACCACAGAGAAAGGAGATTCTCACCCTCGAGTAAAATTCAGAAAATTCTGAGAAAAATCCAGGAGACTCCTTGCGAAGCGTAGATGAAAATTGCCTTTTGAATCGCCTCGTTCCGACGCCTGAGCGAAAAGATATGGCAAGAACACTGCGGTGCTGTCCCAAAAGTCCGCGAAGAAAAAGGGTCAAATGGGTGCTAAGAAAACTCCAAGATCAGCACGGAAATCGAGGAACCATAAAACACAGGAGTTGAAGCCCTACCTGTCGTGAGTCCAACGGCGCAAGAATCGGCGAATTCAGAGGTCGGGGTGGGTCGGAGGAGTCCAAACACTGAGAAGGGGCGAAGAGGATCGCCGGAGAACAAGCGTCGCGCCGCGCCGTAAAATGGTGAACCTCGGGATGCGTGCCTCCAAAAATCTTCAAACTTCTCCAAAGGATAGAGCTCTGAGAGAGGAGGAATCTCTGTGAAGGAAGCCCAGCGAAAAGAAGCCCAAAAAAGCCAAAGGGGCGAATGGGGGGAGCTATTTAAAGGCCCAGCCCAACACACAAAAATCCGGATTTCCGGGCGCATGTTTCGGGCGCACTGCGCCCGGAAACCGATTGCATGCTTCCAGTCCGACGCGCCCGAAATCCTCTGGTGCTGCCACGTCGCCCCACAACAGGGGACAGCGGATCCCCGCGGCCCGCACACGCCACGTGGCCCCCCGTAGTCAGCGGGGGTAGGTACGGCCGGCCAATCCCGAGGCGACGCGTGTCGCACTCGAGTGCGGCCGACCGCCCCGCCTGGCGCCACTGTGCGCGCACGTGCGCGCACAGTACCGAGGCGCCCTCCCCCACGCACCCGTGGACCGCGCCCACGTGGACCGACGAATCCGAAGCCGCCACGTGTCATGCGCCCGGTCCACCGCAATCCCGCAATTCCAGTGAGCCGTGCCGCGTGCGCCCGCCTACCAGGGCACGCCACGCGTCCACCCGCCGCGGTCCATGCACCGCCGCGCCACTGCGTGGACCCAGCCGCGTGAGCCGGCCAATAAAAGGCCGCCACGTGGCTCGGGCCGGTCCACGTGTCACCCCCATGCACCGAAAATCCCCCAAATCTTCCGGAAGCCCGCATTTGGTCATCCGGACTCCAAATTCAACAAGCAAATAGCCGTTTTCAAGCATTTTTCCGCGCTGAATCCAAATCTAACCTCAGATTGGCCCAAAACCTTTTCTAAAATTCGGCAATTACAGCCGAAGGCCAATTTCGCTATCAAAGTCTCACAAGGTCCATCTGTGGCACCCCTTCGATGCACCATGGGCCAGACACCAACACTAGGTGTTCTACACAATGGATTCACCGGAAAGTTGCATGGGAAAACCAATACACTACAAAGGATCACCATCAAAGCCAATATTCTTATCGGCTGAGTTTGCGTCGTGGATTCGACGTAGCATCGTGGATTCGATGTGTTGAAGGCGTTTCGTGGATTCGAAACGTGTGCTCATGGATTCGAGTGGCGTTCGTGGATTCGAACGTGTGCAATGGACGTGCAATCGGTGAGTGCAAGGTCCGAAGAAGTTGAAAGAGGGGCCGAGTCCGTGGAGTCGGTAATCACCTTGTTATTCTTTATTTTCTTAGTGGATTGTTATTGCGTGTTGGTCCCGTGGTTTTTCTCCTGGATTGGAGTTTCCACGTATATCTCGGTGTGCTATTTTTATTTTCCGCATTGGTTTTTATTTTGCACTGAGATTGGTTTTATAAGTATTACACCTATTCACCCCCCCTCTAGTTGTTTGATAGTACCTATTTAGATCCTTGTGGATCCTAAATATATTAAAAACCTACAAGTGGTATCAGAGCGGGTTTTAGGTTTATCTATCATGTCGGGTGAATGTGGTAATATTTTTAGACCTCCTCTTTTTGATGGGACTAATTATGCTTATTGGAAAGTCCGGATGAGAGCTTTTCTCATCGCAATTGATGAGCGGGTATGGCAATCCGTGGAAAACGGTTGGGTGCATCCTGTTGAGTAAGTAGGAAATTCTACTACCCCAAAACCTCGCTCTAGATGGTCCAAAGAGGAATTCGAAAGATCTTCTTACAATGGGAAAGGTATGAACGCTTTATTTAATTCTCTTTCCTCGACTGAGTTCACACGAATTTTCGCGTGTGAAACCGCAAAGGAAATTTGGGATATTCTCAAAATTACACATGAGGGTACTAATCTAGTAAGAATTCAAAAGCTCCAAATGCTTACAAGTCAATTTGACTCTATTCATATGGAAGAGCATGAATTGTTTACAGATTATTACACTAGACTTAAAAATGTAATCAATACTTGTGCTAATTTAGGAGAAAAGATCCCGTAGTCGAGAGTTGTAAGAAAGATACTTCGGACTCTTCCGGAATGGTTTAGGGCAAAGGTTACCGCCATTGAAACCGTTAGTCATCCAGATGAGATGAGAGTAGAGGAATTAGTAGGTGCTTTGCAAACTTATGAAATGACTTTTCCTACTAATCAAGTTTCTTCCAAGTCTTCTTCTAAGCTTACAGGTGTTGCATTCAAATCTGCAAAGGAAGAAGATGGCGAATCAAGTTCCGACGATGAAATCTCTTTTAACGATTTTGAAGAACAATTGGCGCGGATCATAAAGAAATTTCGTCGAAAGTTTTGGAAGAATCGAACCGATGGATCTTCATCCTCGAAACCATCTAAAGGATCATCGGGTTCTAAATTCTCTAACCTCAAAAGCTCTGCAAAACCTTCTAAGGAAAAAGATGAATTCGAAGGGGAAATCCAATGTTATAGATGCAAAGGCTACGGCCATATTTCAACGGATTGTCCTTCCCCGAAATCATATAAAAAGAAGGCTTTGCAAGCGAAAACTTGGGACGATTCTACTTCCGATGAATCGACCTCAAGTAAAGAGGAAAAAGTCGTTGCCTTTCATGCCTCTCGAATTCCCTCTTCTAATATTTGCTTATCATCTTTAATCACTGACTCTATTCCTTTGATTTTGCATAAAACATCAACATCCGGCGGAGAGTCATCAAGTGAGGGGGAGTCGGACGAAGAAGAACTCGTTGAGGCATATCAACAACTTCTTGCGGAATCTAAGAAGATGGCCAAGAATATCAAGAAGTTGAGGAAGCAACGACTAGAGGCTAAAGACGAGAATCATGCTTTAAAGACAAAACTTCATGATCTCGAGGAGGAACGAGAACGTTTATTGGATAACAATAAAATCCTCCAAGAAAAGCTAAACCAATCGGAGACAAACGCCAAATCATATATGGACAAGATTGGTTTTCTAGAAAAATAGTTTGAGGAGATTCATGTCACCAATCAAGCTTTGACCAAGCAAGTTCATCAACTTAAATCTGACATACAAAGGCTTTCAACCGGTTCTAAGAAACTTGATTGTATGTCCGGATTAGGTCAAACAAGCAAGGTTGGTTTGGGATTTAAAAAGAACCAAACTGTGAAGGCTTCAAGTTCCACAACTAAATTGAGAGGAAGAACTTGTCACCAATGTGGACTTGAAGGACACTTGATGAAGTCGTGCCCGAAAAAAAGAAAGAGGAATTCTTCGGCAACTTCATCTACGGAGCGAACTCAACGGAATCAAAAGACTCATCAAGTCAAAGGAGTTCACTCAAACCACCAAAGGTCCGAGCCACAACATCAATCATACAAGTGGATCATTGCGAGGCAAAGACCTAAGGTGGATCAATAGTCAAAGCTATCATCTCCCAACCACAATGAATCAAGACAACCCAAAATTCGACGATTTTGGATTCGGAAAGGTGATATCTTTCCTTGTCTTAAGTTCTAAATAGCTTATGACTGTATGTAATGCTTTGATTGGTTTTCCTTTCATATTTTTCTAAATCTCTGCATTACATGGTTTCAATGCTCTTCGTTTTTATGTTTTGTTTTTGAACAAAAGGGTTTTAACGAACAAGTGCATTGAATAAAAAGGATTTCACTGTCAATCACTCCAATTTAATTTTATATGAATTATCAACTTTACTCTATAATCATAATTCTTGAAGATACTTCATTATAAGAGTTTTTGATAATTATATTCATCAAATTTTAGTAATCACGTGTGATCTTTAGATGATTATTCTATCTCGGTTGTGTGAGTTCTTTGTGATAAACATGAGACAACCGATTGACTAAAATTTGGGATTTAATTCTTTCACATAAGAGATTGTATTTTTTTACAAGGGTAATGAAATGAATTCCAAAAGATGTGGAAAGAGTTACATCCGAAAGGAGTGTGAAAACTACCACCACATGTTGGAAAGAGCTGCCACCCCGGTCGTCCGGTTTGTGTGTGAAGCTACCACATGTTTTGAATGCTAGGAAAATATTTTTGAAATTTTTTAGTTGAAGCATTCGGAGATTTATATTCAATGTTCTTATTTTGATTAATCTCCTGGTTGGTATAAGGTGGGATAGTTGAAAGATGCTCAAAGAGCCACCCTTAGGTATTTTAGTGCTTATCTCAAATTTGAAAGGGTAAAATTCAAAATTGATGTCATTTGGAAATCTCTGTAAGTCATCTTTGTAAATCCGTTACATCTTGATAGACTTTGGATCTCTAGATTATTTTTGATGACTTGTGTTTGATGTATATAATATGAAAAACGGTTTATAATGTCTTATCTTTGTTTTTCATGATTTCGGAGTAAATCTTTTTAATTTTTGTAAAATTAATTGGATTGAATGACATCTATGTGATCTCATATTATTTTCAAGCACTTAAATTGTTTTCTTGATGGAATACAAATCGGTAATTCAAATATTTCAAAATCAGGATTTGTTTCAAGAAATTATTTGATTCTTGATGGAATACGCAATCTGTGTTTTTGTTAAATACCGGAATTGAGCTTTTATCTCTCTTTCTCTATGAACTAATGCTGTTAGTGATTTCCTTTTGTCTAGTATGTTCACTGTTTGACAATTTGTGACAAAAAGGGGGAGAAGAGAAATGGGGGAGAAGAGATCATCGAGATAGGGGGAGAAGAGATCATCGAGATAGGGGGAGATGATGAAAAAGGAGCCGAAAAACAAAAAGAACCAAAAGGACGAATCAAATGTAGGATTTACATTTAATTTCTAACGACTGACTTTTGATTTTGTTTGGAGTTTTGTTTTGCAGGAACTAAATCACTTTAAGACTCCAAGTCCTAAGTCATAGAGTTTGTTCTAAGATTGGTTGGATCTTTCACGCAAAGAAAGTCAATGTTTTGGTGATGACATTGAGTTTCGATTTTTTGGTTTAAGATGAGTGTCTTGAGCGTTTTATGTATTTTTGAGTTTTGTCACGAAATTGCCAAAGGGGGAGATTGTTACGGCTTTTTGTGTTGGCATATTTCGTGAGTTGAGTCGGAGTCTTGAAGTGATCAAATTGTCAATCAGCAATCGAAGACTCAGAGAAGATTCAACAAGAGCTCAAGTTGACACTCAGTGTTTTGAGTCTTGAAGATTGAAGTTGAAGAATTGTGGATCATATACATCAATCTTAAGGAAAATGGATTCGGATTGATCAGGTACGTTTAACTAAATAATTTTGGTGATCCGAATACATTTGAGTACTTTAGAAACACTTGGATAAGTTTTCATTGCATAAAAGTAAAAAACTATTTTTTCAGGAAATCTGTTCAGGACTAGAAATTCTGTTCAGGACTGTTTTGTTAATCCAGTCCGGACCGTGGATTCCAGTCCGGACCCCGAACCTTGTTTTTTCAGGAATTGCTGAAAAAAGACGACAGTCCTGAACCAGTCCGGACCGTCGTGCGGAAAAAATTCTGTTAAGTCAGTTTTTGATGCTTATCTCTTTCCAAAGGTTTTTAACCTATAAATAGACACTTAGGGTTTCTCAAGAACTACCGATTAATTAATAAAACACTTGAGATCAACCCTAGAGGCTAGGTTTTTTATCGTTCTTCTTTTAGCCTCTTTTAGGTCAATTCGACGGTTCTTCCAAGATCTATCTTTTGTCGAATTGATCTAGTCTTTGCTTAGAGATTTCTTCTACGGTTCCTCAATGATAATCTAAGCAAAGGATCACCATCGAAGCCAATATTCTTATCGGCTGAGTTTGCGTCGTGGATTCGACGTAGCATCGTGGATTCGATGTGTTGAAGGCGTTTCGTGGATTCGAAACGTGTGCTCGTGGATTCGAGTGGCGTTCGTGGATTTGAACGTGTGAAGTGGACGTGCAATCTGTGAGCGCAAGGTCCGAAGAAGTTGAAGGAGGGGTCGAGTCCGTGGAGTCGGTAATCACCTTGTTATTCTTCATTTTCTTAGTGGATTGTTATTGGGTGTTGGTCCCGTGGTTTTTCTACTGGATTGGAGTTTCCACGTATATCTCGGTGTGCTATTTTTATTTTCCGCATTGGTTTTTATTTTGCACTGAGATTGGTTTTATAAGTATTACACCTATTCACCCCCCCTCTAGTTGTTTGATAGTACCTATTTAGATCCTTGTGGATCCTAAATATATTAAAAACCTACAGTCAGGACTCGGAGACAATTGGTTTGTGGAGTCGCATTTTACGTCTCCATGATAGAACCAAAGAACGTCGATGAAGCTCTTTCGGATTATTACTGGATTGAAGCAATGCAGGAAGAGCTCCATCAGTTCGAAAGAAACAAAGTCTGGGAACTAACGAAGCCACCGAAGCAACACAACGTGATTGGTACTAAATGGATTTTCAAGAATAAGAAAAACGAGGATGGTACCATCATCAGGAACAAAGCACGCCTAGTTGCTCAGGGCTATTCACAAATAGAAGGTATAGACTTTGATGAGACGTTCGCCCCGATAGCTCGTCTCGAGTCAATTCGCATCCTCTTTGCGATTGCTTGTCATTTTAAAATTAAGCTTTTTCAAATGGACGTTAAGAGCGCCTTTTTAAATGGTTTTTTAAATGAGGAAGTTTATGTGGCTCAACCGAAAGGTTTCATTGACCATAAACTACCTAACCATGTTTTTCGATCGAAAAAGGCTCTTTACGGTCTAAAACAAGCACCGCGAGCATGGTATGAAAGGTTGACAAAGCACCTTTCGAAAAAGGGCTACACTCGAGGGGGAGCGGATCGGACACTCTTTGTGAAGCATTTTCAGGATAACTTTATTGTGGCACAAATCTATGTGGATGACATTGTATTTGGAGCAACAAGAAACAACGATGCTTCAAAATTCACGGAAACAATGGAAAGCGAATTTGAGATGTCCATGATGGGCGAGCTAATATATTTTCTTGGATTGCAAGTGAAACAAAATGAAGAAGGCATCCATTTGTGCCAATCCAAGTATGCCAAGGAGTTAGTTAAGAAGTTCGGATTAGAAAACTCTAAAGACTTTCCGACTCCAATGGGAACTAGCAATAAGGGATTAGGAAGTGAATCTCTTAGTGAAAGTGTAGACGAGAAGCTTTATCGCAGCATGATAGGAAGTCTACTCTATCTCACGGCTAGTCGCCCGGATATATCCTTTAGTGTTGGGATTTGCGCGAGATATCAATCAGCACCAAAGGAGGTTCACCTGAAAGTGGTGAAAAGGATCATCCGGTACGTCAAAGGAACACTGAATTTCAGAATTTGGTATCCTATGGGAACAACTCTTGACATAATAGGATATTCAGATGCCGATTGGGTAGGATCAGTGGATGATCGGAAAAGTACGAGTGGTGCATTTTTTTATCTTGGCCATTGCCTTGTTGCATGGCATAGTAAAAAGCAAAACTGCATTGCACTCTCGACTGCCGAAGCGGAATATATTTCAGCAGGAAGTTGTTTGACACAATTGATTTGGATGAAAAGCGTTTTGAGCGACTTCCGAATTCCTGCGTCTTCGGTAACTATTCTTTGTGACAACACTAGTACTATAAATATTTCTAAAAACCCTGTGTTGCACTCAAGAACTAAACACATTGAACTTAGATACCATTTTCTAGGAGAGCTAGTTGAATCAAGTATTCTTCAAATTTCTTATGTTTCAACTGAGGATCAATTTGCCGATATTTTAACAAAATCTTTAGATCAAAAACGGTTTATTCATTTGCGTAAAGCAATTGGAATACTTTCTTTGAAATAACATCTTTTGAAACCATTGCTTAGGTTAGGTTTTGTTTTGTGTTTGTGTTCTTTATCTATGCTTGTACATAGAACATTAATTGAGCATTAGTATAATTGACTTTACTTGCATCCTTTAATGTTATTGAGAAATTTTTTATGGTTTGGATATCATGATAATTCATTTGATGCAATGATCATTTATATCAATTAGTTCATTTTTAATTGATCAAAGTCAATTTCTCTCTCAGTGATCTCTTGGTATAGTCTTTATCATATTTGAAAATTAAGTTAAGTATGAATACGAGATCAATTTTTGGTTGAATACCTCATATCTTAAATAATTGATAGCCAATTGAGGGGGAGTATATTCAAATGTTTATGCTCAAAAGATGTGGAAAGAGTTACATCCCAATGAGGAGTGTGAAAACTACCACCACATGGAGGAAAGAGCTACCATCTCGGTCGTCCGAGTACTGTGTGCAGCTACCACATGTATACAAAGCATGGTTTTTCTTGATGATTAGATAAAATGCTTATTGGAATACTTGACTCTGTCAAATTCCAAGGTTGGTATAAGGTGGGATTTTAATTGAAAGATGCTCAAAGAGCCACTCCTTAAAATAAATTGACTAGATATATTATCTAACTTATTTAGGATTTCAAACATCTATCGATCTTGGTACTTCATTTTCTTTATTAAATTGATGATTTGATAAACGCATTACTCATTAGATCGTGATAGATGTTCTTGAACTTGATCAACTTTAAAGGATTTAATTTTTATAAATTCTCGTTTCATTACTTGGATATTATTGATAGATTTAGCATAATCTATTTCTTTTGAAATGAAACGATGTTTTTGTTTAAAGTTGACATACAAAAGTGCTTACAATCTTTTTCTGAAATTTCTGGAATTTCTCTAAATTTTTCTAAAGAAAAAGTTGGAGCCGATCCGGACTGGAATTCCTGTTCCGGATCCCGAACGCAGAACTTTTCTGCTGGTAGCCGATCCGGACTGGATTCTTGATCCGATCCGGACCGCCGCTAGGGTTTATTTAAAACAAAAAGGGTTTTTGATTTTATTTTATCACAAGCTTTTGTTTTCAAGTCTCCAGAGTTTCTCTCTCAAGAAAACAATCAATTTGGAGCCTTTCTAACTCGAGTTATTCAGATTCAAGTAAGTCTTTTTGATCAAAACTCAATCTTTTCACTGGTTTTGCATTGTTCTTCATAACATGAGTGAAAATCATGATTCAAATTCAATTTTAGATGGTTTTTGGTTAAATTTCTTTTAAAATAAGAACTCTGAGTACATTAGTTTTGTTTATATGCTTGGTATTCTCTTGATTAACGGATTTTTAGGCTTTGATTTCTGAAAATTCGGTTTTATGGCATATAATGAGAATTTTTGAAAATCATGGAATTGATCTATTTTTAAAATTCTTTTTGCAAAACTAATTTGATTCCTAGTCTCTCTACACGCTAATGATTATTTAGAAACAATTTTTCAAATTTTTGAAAATTAAACAATTTTTCGTGTTCTTGAGTTTTTGCTCGCAGGTTCTTCACTTACTAAGGCACAAGCAAGGATGGTGTTTGCTTGGATCATTGTGCTCCTTGTAGCCATGGTACACACAAGAGCAACGAACAAACCTAAGAGGGCTAAGAAAACTCGGGACAATTTCGAGACAGAATTTGAGACAGAATCCGTTCACTGGGATGAACTTTTGGAGGAAGGCACAGCGCATGCTGCGGCAACTGCCTCGAAAGGGAAAGCCCCAGCAGCTTCCACAAAGGCGAAGACAGCGCCTACTGCTGCTGAAAAAGGGAAAGCCCCAATGGAATCAAGTCCAGCTAAGATGAAAAGAAAGAGCGTTGCCCGAAAAAGAGGGAGTGCTCGAGGTATCTCTATCGAAGAGCCACTCACAAGCGAGCCTCCTCTACAAGATTTTATAAGCTCTGAGAGGATCAAGGATTTTGAGAAGAGAGAATGCATTGGTGAAAGACATGTAAATGTCAAAGCTCTTAAGGAGCGATCTGCTTTGTTTGGCACCCTTTTTGACCAAGCGGGACTTGCACCTATTTGCAGCTTCCCGGAATCAACTGGCTACTGTCTCCATCTTGTGAGAATTTTCTATCAAAATGAATCGAGACTAGTAGACCTTGAAGAAGGACAACGAGAATTTATAACAACTAATAGAAATACAAAGCTAAAGATCACACCTCAGTTGATTGGAGAGGTGTTGGGAATGAAGGCCCGGGTTGATGGAGCTCATTATCTAAAGGGTCATATTTTCAGCAATACAACCTGGAGAGTGGTTGTCAATGGGATTTGTCTCCCAGATACTCAGTCGACGGGGAACTCAATTCTTTCGAAAGAACTTCGACCTAAGTATCGCTACTTGAACTTCATTGTTTGCTACAACATCCTACCCAACAGGCAAACAAAAGTTCTTAGATGGGATAGAATGTTGTTTCTGTATCTTCTTGGAAACCCCACAGCAGCCTTCGGATCCAACTTCAACATTCCCTATCTCATCTGGTCAAGGATGGCGAGGTATGTGGAAAATGCCCAACCTACTGAGTGACTTCCCTTCCCAATGATCATAATGCGGATCTTACGCAAGTTTAAGATCGACACTAGTGCGAGCTCATACATGCACAGTTTGGGAACCATTAATGATACAACGATTGTGAAGTCCCTCTCCACTCGACAGGATGAGCCACCAACGCCTCCTCGCAGTAAGAGACCAGCAGCAGCAGCACCAAGAGCACCAACAGCAACAGCTTCAACACAACCAGCAGCAGCTTCAACGTCAGAGGACGATGTGTCATGCCCCGAGTTCAGAAATCAGTGTCTAAAAATTTTTTTTTTTTTTAAAAAAAATCAGAGTTGCAAAACATCCAGGGCAATGACAGACCGCCACATATATAGAAGAGTCCCAATCCCGTTTGGGATTGAGCCTTTTCTATATATGCACGGCTAGCTTGGCAACAACATCAGAGTTACTAACTACGTAACAACTATAAACCAATATTACAAATTAACTTTACAACTATTTACATTTGCGTTACAACTCTTTTCATTAACATCAAATAATACAAGATCTTTCGGCTGTCAGGGTCAACATCTAACTCGATAGCCTCAACAACACGTTCCGACATCCCAGCACCCGCTCGACCTGAAAAACAGTCACCCGAGGGTGTGAGACACACCGGAGTGTATCCCAGTGGGCACGACGAGCCGAGAAATAGCAGATCGTACCTACTGGTATACAATACTAGAGGATAGTAAAAATCAGGGGTTAGAATAATCAGATATAATCTTGCAACTGTATTTAAGATCATCAAAGAGATTCTAAATCATGCATAGGCTAATAATAGGAATCAAATCAAGGATAAATAGGATAATATATCAGTATTCGAAAGCATCTTGTAGAATCTCAATCATGCATAGGCTGATAACAGGAAATTAAATCAGGAACTCAATGAAATAGGTTAAAAACAGGCTTTAATCAACAACATATGCATCAACAGATGAATAATAAAATCACCAAATCATAAGCCACCATATTGGTCTACAAGACCTCAGGGAATTTGCCCAAACTAGCACCAACCTAGTTGACATTCTCCCCTTGGGAGTCACGGGCCTTTCAACAGACCACTTTACCGGCAAAGAACAAAGCACACGAGGAGCGACCTCGGATATGTTCGTGAAGTACAGCGATGCGGGCGATCAATGCGAATGCTCAAGCTCTCGGTCTACAGACCGGGTAATCGGCAAAAAGCCAGAACAATCCCCTCTGGGATGCAACAGTGATATCGACATCTCAACTCAATGCAGAATCAACAACAAATCTCAACTCAATGCAATATCAACAACAGCAACTATAAAATATGAATCAATAATGTTAATAGACAGATATGACATTATCCAGAAATCAAGTCATGGTACTTAGGAAACAACTGATCATCAATCTAGCAACCAAACTAACCATACACTACTAAACACACATTTTTAGTAAAATCATTTTGAAAACAGGATTTAGATCCAAACTTCGAAGAGCAGTGCCTTTGTCCTATCAAACAAGAACAGACTCAGGCGACCCAACGATGTTCGGTAAAATGTAATTTAATTAAAACTATGTGTCTAGCAGGGTATCGAAAGATCAACGGATAAACAGGCTAAACATCTAATGACCAATCAGGCAAGGCAATGTCCAGAATAAGGGTATAAACTCTGAAAGCAACAAGGATCAAACATGCTATGCAACAGATAACTATAGATCATCAATCAGGCGTAAAGCAATAGAAACTAATCAAAGAAAGGATAGCTCAAAGCAGAAACTAAGCCTCAAAAATAGGGGTCCAACCAATATCGTACCCCAGAGGGCCGAAATGATAAAACCCGGACCGAAGATAAACCCACCTGTCGTTTTGCAGGCGACTAAACTGTATCGACTGAACACTCGAAACCAGAGGCAAACCGTGCCAACCTGAATCAAAAATACTGATCAGGGAAAACTCAAACCCGACCAACAACTTACCTAGACCCTTAAGGTTTTCAAAAACCGCACTTTTAATGCTTTTTGAGCACTGTTTTCGCTCGTTCTCTTAAACAGAAAATCATTTTTACGAGTCGTCACCTCCAGCAGGTGACCTTTAACTTGCTGAACACCGTGCTCACACATTTGTGGCAGCACGCAACCCAAGGAAAACTTCGGGCCATAAAACATCCTCTAACATAGCCATTTTTGCATTTTTGTTTCTCCGGATCTTCGAAACCTATATCTAACGCGAACATCGCGTCCAGTGACCCCAAATTAGTCAAAAGATCACTGTTACAATTTTTCAAACAGTCCAAAAGCAGGACTTTAGCCAACTATTTAACCTAAAGCTAGTTTATACACTAACTTTCAATCCATTCAACATCTGTTAAAACTTTGTATATGAAACTACCTCTGGACAGTGCCAGGACACCGGGGCTCACCTTTGGGCAGCCCAGAACTTGCTGGATCAAAGAGATCCAAAGCCTAGTTCTCTAATAATGTGTACGATGCTCCAAACTTAGTTCCACACTGAATCTGTTTGATCCGAAGTGAGCATCAAGCTCAGGGGACTTTTTGGAGCATCATTCATATTTACAGCAAACCCAAATTCCACATTTTTTCTCTCTCAGGCATTTTATCAAACACATGGCATGCACAAACTTGAAACATGTAGTAAACACCATTTCTTACTTGTTCTCTGCAACCACTGCACCTGGGGTTTTCCAACTTGGAAGGAAATGCTCCATAGAGTTGCAGGAGCATTTCCATCATTTTATTTTCAAGCTAGCACCCCCAGGTTTGGCCGCAAGCATGAGGAAGAAGATGATATTAACCTTGAAAATTATGACAATTCAAGCAAAGCATCTGGGACCAAACAACTTGACCAAAAAGTTGCTAAATACCATAACTAACTTACCTGAGCCCGTGCCCGGCGACAGAACACGGCGGCGGCGCGGCGGTGGCAAGCTCGGTTTTGGAGCTTTTACCAACAATGGCAACTTTGCAACTATTGGTTTTAAGGTGCAAGGGACAGCACCTGAAGCTTCCTAGCAAGCTTTTAGGAAGGTCTAGCCTTGTCCCCGCCGTCGGAGGTCGCCGGATGGCCGGCCGCCATTAATGACCTCGAGCTTGGGCCAACAATGGTGGATCCCCCCTCGGACTGCATGGCTGCCATGCAAAGGCATGGTTGGACTCTAAATGGTCCCATGAAGCTTCTCGGCCATGTGCACGGCGGTGGGGAGGCTCGCCGGCGCCGGAGCACAAAGCTCGGCCGAAGTGCAATATTCCCGAAAACTAGGGCACAAATCTGCCATTGATCCGTTCGATCATACTCCACCAAATTTGGTGGGGTTGATCCCCATCCCCTACAGTCCATGCCTACCAACTTTGGCTCATTTTGGCCAATTGGTCGAAGAGAAAGGCCGCGGTGGAGTTTTCTTAGGTTTCCGGCGAGATCTTGCTTCCGCCGGCAAACCAGTGTGCATGGGGAGCTCAAACATGGCTCGAAGCATCCTAAGGACCTAAATAATCTACTGCTAGTGGTCTCGGGCTCAAACAAACCGTGGTTTAAAAACCTCACCTTTGCCGGAGTTGATGAAGATGGGATGAAGCCGGTTCTCTTCCTCCCTCTTCGCGCGGCCCCGGCAACCACCCAGGTGCTCCACAGGTACAGGGAAACACCACAGGGACTCCAGATCCCAACTTTGGAAAGGTTTGATCCAACCTTCTTCTTCCTCTCACTCTCTCTCGGTTCCTCCCAGGCTATTAAGAGAAATAATCTGCTACGGTTTGGAAACCCAAACAACACATAATGGCCCCTCGTGTAACCTCCCACGAGTATACCAAGAGCCAAAGGTTGCAATGTAACAAAATGCCATTTGGCCCCTATACCTGTGCCTCTAACATCTAGGTCCCTGCTGTAGGTCATAATTGCACCCAGAACCTTAGCTTATAAGCCTCATAAATTTTGGTACATAAAATATATAGGTTCTATAGAAAAATATTGAGTTTTCGACACTTTTCACGCAATTC
Organism: Tillandsia leiboldiana; assembly: GCA_029204045.2. Taxonomy (NCBI): domain Eukaryota; kingdom Viridiplantae; phylum Streptophyta; class Magnoliopsida; order Poales; family Bromeliaceae; genus Tillandsia; species Tillandsia leiboldiana. Next base: position 22,802,524 of record CM055071.1, read on the forward strand.
GAGAAAATCCGCTCAGCGAATTGCGAAACAGACTTCGCCACGATGTCCGGCTCGTCGAGACCTGTCAAGTAGCGTATGTGTTTGTTTAGTTTGGCGCCCATATAAAATCTCGGGCCATCTTGTTCTGTATGTCGCAAATCGACGCACGCACTTTGATGCACCTGGATCGCCAAACGCGAAAACCGTCAGTGCCATTGCGTTCAGAACGTTGAAATTAGTTGGGTTTGACTACTCATACCCCTATGTCAGGGTTTCAGACAGTGAATCGGCCAATAGTGATCGAAAGGGGATTTAAAATGTAGAGTTACTATTCACAACTTAAGTTGTGGGACCCTTTCTTCTTCGCTATTTTGCGGAAGATCCGACCGTTGGATCATCGATAAGTGAATATGAACCTTTCATGTTTCGTCGAGACGATCGCAATGGTGATCTCGGATTTTCGAGATCAGGCCCCGATCAAAAGTCGGTATTTTAGGGCCACTATTGTACTAAAAATTCACATTTTTGCCAAAATTACCAATTTTATAAATTCCAAAGGTAATTATAAAGTCTTTAATTTTCCAAGGGTCAAACCATAAGCCTAGGGTTTCTAAGTCCACCACGACCTACAACCTAGGCTCTGATACCCCCTAATCTGTCACGCCCCGGGGTCGAAACTGCGACCCGGGCTCGCCAACAGATCCGCCACCTATGCCAAACCCCGCATAGGCGAAGCGTCCTACCTGCAAGAAAAGTACTACAGCTAACAGATACCAGAGCTATAAATAAAAATCTGCTGTATAACTAAAATCAACCACTGTACAACTGGAAGTAATACAACAATGTCCATCTCCCAAAAATGATAATCGTACAAAATCCTCAGATACAGAACTCATAGCTCAACAGGGAGGTAACTCCAATAAATACAACAGTGTGCAGGCTCTCAAATACATATCATCCTCACTACAACAGTCTCTCAAAAGAGGAAATAAAATAACTAATCTACTGAAGCTCTCCTCTGAAGGGGTACCGCTACTCTCCAAACATGGGTAGGGATCTAGCTCGCGACTCCCTCGCCTCGATCAACAACCGCAGAATCAACAACACCCGCTAAGACTCTGCAAAACAAAGGAGAGGGAGGAAAAAGAAGGGGGAAAACCCCCAAAGGGTGTGAGAACTATACCAAAAAGGGAGTTCTCAGTGGGTACCACCGCCAGGACCGACGGTCTGCCCACCAAGTCCTCAAGAGACAAAAACTAACCAAAGCCGTAAAGACTGATATAAAGAAGCTGGAGCCTCTCAACAGCTATCATGCCTCTAACTAAATGCCCAAACGGGGAGAACCAAAGGATGGTATACAGCTACTAGCACATAAAGTGCACAATCGACCCAATTGATAGACCAGTAATCACTGGCACTGCCTGCTATGCCTGCTATGCCTGCCTATGCCTGCCATGCCTGCTATGCCTGCCTATGCCTGCCATGCCTGCCTGTGCCTGCCATGCCTGCCTATGCCTGCCATGCCTGCTATGCCTGCCTATGCCTGCCTATGCCTGCCTATGCCTGCTGTGCCTGCTATGCCTGCCTATGCCTGCCATGCCTGCCTATGCCTGCCATGCCTGCTATGCCTGCTTGCCTGCCTATGCCTGCCTATGCCTGCCATGCCTGCCTATGCCTGCTGTGCCTGTTATGCCTGCCTATGCCTGCTGTGTCTGCTAAATCGGGTATGCGGGCCAACGCATAACACCGATAGGGGATAGTAGTCTCAAGGACTCAAAGGTGTATGCCAAATCGGGTATGCCAGCCTACGCATAACACCGACAGGGGGTAGGAGTCTCAAGGACTCAAAGGTGTATGCCAAATCGGGTATGCCAGCCTACGCATAACACCGACAGGGGATAGGAGTCTCAAGGACTCAAAGGTGTATGCCAAATCGGGTATGCCAGCCTACGCATAACACCGACAGGGGATAGGAGTCTCAAGGACTCAAAGTGTGTATGTGCCTGCCAAATCGGGTATGCGGGCCAACGCATAACACCGATAGGGGATAGGAGTCTCAAGGACTCAAAGGTCTGAGTAACAAGTATCATAGTAGAATAAATCAGCAGGACTGGATCGTGACACTGATCTAAGTGGGAAAGCCCAACCACTAAAGAAAGCCTCGGTCCTCAATCAGATGCACCAATAAATATCCGGTCAACTGCCCAATGTCCGCGGTCTCCGCAAAACCCTGCCAACCACAATCCAGCACAACCCGTCCCTGACACCAATGTCTTGACTACACTACCCCAGACCTCTGCTCGCACCCGAGCAATATAGACTGCCTGACTAACAAATGAGGGGAAAGGGAAAAGTATGGTTTCTCCTAAGTCAAGTTCCAAGAAGTAGTGTAGCAGTAAAAGATGGCCTAACTACATGTCCATACAAGCATGCTTTTGTCCTCAGAAACGATAAAAGTGGGTGAAGCATATATTAGCAAAGCATGCTAAAGTATTCCTACTATGGTATACCAATCTTACCCAAGTAGGCCATTCTTTGCTTACCTCTCGCTCATATCGGTTGCACATCAAATATGCCTGCTATCAGTCATAGAGGGGTGACATCCCCACAAGTGTACTTACATTCACCCTAATGTAAGAACCTTAAACTGTTACCAAATTAAGCCTACCCACCTGAAGTGTTCAATCCAAGGCAAACCTGGGGTCGGTGAAGAGCGTGGCCATTTGCTCGCACAATCCGCTGAACCCGTATCCACGGTACATGTCGCGCCACCTCGGCTCCTTGCAGTGTTCCAAAAACACTCGCGAACCCTCCTAGGTGCAACAAAAGGTCCAAAGTTACACTTTATGCTAAAATATCCAAGTATACACCAACCGCTGAAACCAGCCCTGAAGATGTGCAATTTTCACCTGCAGAACGGACTCTGAAAAATCCACCAAAAATACAGACGCGATCGTCGTGTCGAGCCCTTCGAAACGAGTACCTGCACACCAAAATCCGAGTCCCGGAGGCCAAGTTACCAATTCCACAACGCGGTGAGCGCAAAAGTCCACAATATACACATCTGTATCGCATTGCACAGGAGAACGGGAAAAGTATACCTTCGGGCAATTCCCAGAAAATATGGTGATAATCCTTGCATCGAGCAGATGCAAAAACTGTAAAGGCACGCCTCAATCCGAGTCTCGTACACCAAGTTGCACGCGAAACGGTGCACGCCGCCAGAGTCCGTACGCAAAACGGAGCACGATGCCGGAATCCGCACGCAAAACGAAGCACAGTGCCAGAATCCGCACGCAAAATAGAGTTCGCATGCAAAACGGAGCACGATGCCGGAATCCGCACGCAAAACGGAGTCCGCACGCAAAACGGAGCACGGTGCTGGAATCCGAAAGCAAAACGGAGTCCGCACGCAAAACGGAGCACGCCGTCGTGGTCCGCACGCAAAATGGTGCAGTAAGACACGGTCCCTAACACAGATAAGAGCAAGGGGTCAAACCAAAGTCCAAAATAACGCCCCAAAACTGTGCCAAAAATACCGTAAAAACGAAGTGCGGAACCCACCTCGACTGCGCCGTGCCGCCCAACCGCTCCAGTGGAACACTTCGCGCGCTCCGCGAGGTCCACAACGCACCGCCGCACCCCACAAAAATCCCGTCCTCACTCCCTCCCTCGCTCGGTTGGAGAAGAAAGAAAAGAAAATGGAGGAGGAATGGTGTGCGGGGAAGAAAGAAGAAGAAGAGAAGAAAGGGAGGAGGGGGGCTCCCGTGGACCGAGTCCACGGTGCACCGGTCCACTGCCAGGACGGTCCACCACCCTCGGGCGCGTGCACCCGGCCCAGGCACGCGCCTGCCTGCCCACGCGGCACGCGGCTAGCGTGCCACGCGGGCGCGGTTGCCGCGCGCCACACGGGCGCGTGACACCCAGTCCCGCGCAAGCGCGGGACATGCCGCACGCCACACGGGCGCGCCCCCCCCCGCGTGACCGCGTGCGCCAGTGGGGGCCCGCTACGTGGCGGCCCCCCGCGCCACGTGCCGCAGGCGCGCTTCCCCAGCGCGCCTGCCTGCCGCGCCCACGCGCGCCGTACGCGCCTGGAACTGCGCGCCAGCGCCGCCTTGGGATCCGTACCATGTCGCCTCGAGATCCGCGCACGAGCCTCGAAAAATGCGCGCGTCAACCGGTCTCCGAAAAAAACAAGTAGATAGTCCATTCTCAACGATTTCGCGCGCTGAATCCAAATACGATGTCCGATTCCCCAAATTCTTATCCGAAAATTTGCCGAAAGTCCCCGGAAAGCCCACTTGATCTGATTTTCACGCCGGGTCCATTCCAAAATTCCGATTTGCCAATTTCCAGCTCTAAAAATTGCCGAAGGCATCCGGAGAGGTGATCCTTTATCCAAACTTCATCCCGAATCCAATTTTAATATCCATTGGGCGTGAAACCACTTCTAAGCATTCAATGGGGCCATCTGACTACTCTCGTGATCCAATTAACACACCGAGTCCATCAAAAGTGTCCAATTGGTGTACAAACGCCACCGACACGCCACATAGGCCTCCAGGGGCTACTGGTCAACCAGTAATCTAGTCGTGGGGATCCAGGTTCTCACAGTATTTCTCAGTTCTTTCGAAAGTACGTTGTCGGCCACCAACGTGCTTACCAAAAGAATGATGAAATACCAAAGATCTGTTGCCAACAACTAGTTGGAGACACAACTCACATCTGAAGGTACATCACATACCTTCCTTCACAGTCTCTATGCCGATGATATACCCTCTACCAAATGTCACTACCATCACGTGGTCAGGAATGCCACTTTGTCTATTCACAAGAAACTGGAATCATATTTCAACGTTTTTCCTACTCCTTATTAAATCCGACGCATAGGCAAAAGGTGAATCAAGATTACCATCGGGCAGCCCCCGACTAATGCCAGTCCTACGCCTGCCACCAACACCACGCCTAGTGCGAGCCATAACTGCAATACCAAGGATGGATTTTAGTTTGACCGACCCACAACTTCTGTTTCTAACTACAAGACTTAGAACACTACCCATCGCTCTCTCGTAGACACAAGTCATCCTAGGGTTCGTTCCTATCCAAACCTAGGCATCGTATTCCTATTGCTCTGATACCATCTAATCTGTCACACCCCGAGTTCAGAAATCATTGTCTAAATTTTTTTTTTTTTTTAAAAAAAATCAGAGTTGCAAAACATCCAGGGCAATGAAAGACCGCCACATATATAGAAGAGTCCCAATCCCCTTTGGGATTGAGCCTTTTCTATATATGCACGGCTAGCTTGGCAACAACATCAGAGTTACTAACTACGTAACAACTGTTGGGTTATGTATAATTGGATCTAAATAAGGGAAAAAACACCTAGAGGGGGGTGAATAGGTGTAAACAATAAACACTCAAAAATCTTTGCGATATAAAACCCAATGCGGAAAAATAAATAACACGCAGAGATTTTTACGTGGAAAACTCCAAACCGGAGTGAAAAAACCACGGGACCGATAACACGGTGAAATCCACTAGAATTAAACACGTACAAGGTGATATACCGTACTCACAGACGACTCAACCTTTTCCATACGCTCCTAGTTGATCTTCTCCGCTCGCTCCACGATGCTTCTCGAATCCACGATGTGCGTCCAACGCCGAATCCACGGCGTCCAACGTCGAGTCCACGACGTCCGACTGAATCCACGGTCTTCACCCAGTAGCACGCTTCGAATCCACGAACGTACCTCGCTCCGAATCCACGAGAGCGGTAGCACCTTGAATCCACAAGGCCACGCGAGTCCACGCGCCGATTTTGGGGTAAATCATTGTTTTTTGGGTGGTGATGATCCGCCGAATACTTAGATTAGAAATAGATTGGAAATACCATCTAAGTATTCATTGATTTGATTCAACTCAAAATGTGAGTATGAAAACCTAGAATCAAATCAATCAAAATAGATGAAGAAACATAAGATAGAATCTATGATTTCCTTTCTTCTCTATATGTGGATCTTAGGCCGTATAGAAGATGACGGCTTCTTTTTCAATTATGTGGATTAGCCCTAGAAAAAGAATCATAGGGTCTATTTATAGGTTAGAAACCCTTGAAAAAAGATAAGGATCAAAAACTATCCTTTTCTGGAATTTTTACATGACGACGATCCGGATCGGAGATCGGCGATCCGGATTGCAGTAGCGAGAAAAATAGATTCCAGAAAAACGAAGGTTCGGGATCCGGATCGAAGTGCTTGATCCGGATCGTTCATACAGTTCACCAAACATCAACGTTCGGGATCCGGATTGCAAAGCCTGATCCGGATCGCTCAAATAAAATGGTAAACCCAGTGTTCGGGATCCGGATCAAGGGAAGCTACGATTCGGATTGAACTGGTGTATGAACGAACCACCTTCGGGATCCGGATTACAAAGCCTGATCCGGATCCTGAACATGTCCCATGTCCAGTTTTTGATAATTATGCAATTACAAGTTCATCCAAGTGTTTCTACACTATAAGAAGTATTCGGATCACCAAAGATATTAAGTTAAACATACCTGATCCTTTTGAATTCTTCTTTCTTGAGATTGAGTTATATGATCCAACCTTCTTTACCTTCAATCTTCAAGACTTAACCGACTTCACGAAATACGCCAACTTAAATTCCGTAACAATCTCCCCCTTTGGCGGTTTCGTGACAAAACATAGATCCACTCAAGAAAATTCAAAAAGATATTTTTGTTGCTATCACCATACAACAAAAATTTACAATGGAGATCCAAAATAAAATACATGAGTTAAACTCCTAAAACAGACTCTAGACTTAGACATCTGTACTCTCTGCAAAAGAAATCATTCTTGACAAAAGAAATCGTTAGATACCTCAAGAATTTTATATCATTCAAAAACCACATACAGAGATGAAGTTTATACTCATTTATACTTACCATGACATTTATACATTCAGATATGTAAATTGATCATAGTTAAAACACCAACATATCTTCTATGCAACATATCTTCTATGCAATCAAAATCCAAATGTCATGTTAGTGAAGATCAACTTGTTAGTTATATTACATGCCCAAATAGTTAGTCGAATAGTTAGTCGAGGCATGCATTCAAACACAAATGAAAACCCAAAAGTTGAAGTTCTACTTACCTTTCGAGGTTATACTTACCTCTATAGTTTCAAGTTTCTTTCTCACAAACATTGTATCATTGTTTATCTCTCTCTCCCCCTTTTTGTCACAAAAGTTAGCCAAAAAATACCAAAATGGAGAGAATAGTTAACAGTTCAAGGACCAAAAGTTTGAGAAATAAAAACTAAAAACTAAAACGTAAAAACCTGCACACAAAAAAAAGTTAAAAATCTGAATAAGAAAAAGAAATTAGAAGGATACGGATTATTCAGACTCCTCTGAACTGATACAGCCGAGAATTTGGAAGATTTTCTTTAATCGCTTGTTCATTGATGACTGATTCTTATTTACCTTCTTTATTTCTTCCTTTACCTCAATAAGTTCATTTGATATACGTTCTTGCTCGTTGGAGAGCCTCTGCTGTTCTTTATAGATTGAGGTAACTGATGCATCATCATCAGAAGTTGATGGAGGTGCTCGTTGTGCTGCATGTGCTGGTTGGACTGGAGGAGTTGCTGCCGGTGCAGAGGTTGTCGCTTGTTGTTGTTGTGCTCGTTGTCGGTGAGGAGGTAATATGGGCTCATCTTGCTTTGTCGAGAGAGACTTTACAATTGTTGTTTCATTGATCATTCCTAAACTGTGCATGTAGGAACTCGCATTTGTGTCAGCTTTAAACTTGCGAAGAATGCGCATGATGATCATTGGATAAGGTAGTCTCTCTGAAGGGTAAGCATGTTCCACATAGCGAGCCATCCTCGCCCAGATGATGTAAGGGATGTTTAAGTTTGCTCCTATTGCTGCTGTCGGGTTTCCAAGAAGATAAAGAAATAACATCCTATCCCATCGAAGAACCTTCATGTTCATATTTGGAAGGACGTTATAGCAGACAATGAAGTTTAAGTAGCGATACTCAGGTCGTAGCTCTTTTGAAAAGACTGAGTTTCCTGCTGACGGAGTATCGGGCAGACAGATGCCATCAACTACCACTCTCCAGGAGTTGGTGTTGAAAATTTAATTCTTCAGATAATGAGCGCCATCGGCTCGGGCCTTCATCCCTAATACCTCTCCAATCAGTTGAGGGGTTACTTTATTTAATCTTAACATTTTTGACCAATGTTTGAAAGTCTCGACGACCGCTCTCCTGATCAACGAGATAGCAAGCATTTTGATAGAACATCCTCACTGAGTGAAGACAATACCCAGTGGTCTCGAGGAAATCGCAAATGGGAGCAAGACCTGTCTGGTCATACAGAGTCCCAAATACCGGAGATCTTTCCTTCAAGGCTTTGACATTAACATGCCTTTCGCCAATGCATTCCCTGTTTTCAAAGTCCTTTATCCTAGCAGAGTTGATAAAGTCTTGTGGAGGTGCTTGGCTATCAACTGGTTGCTCAATGGAAATTCCTCGAGCACTCCCTCTTTTGCGAGCAACACTTTTTCTTCTTGTCTTCCCAGAAGTTTCTTCCATTGGAGCTTTTCCCTTTTCAGCAGCAGTAGGCGGAGCCTTCGATGTCTCCGCAGGCGCTTTTCCCTTTGAAGCAGTGGGAACAGTTGTTGCTTCAACTTGCAACTCATCCCAATCGATCGATTCCGTTTCAGATTCTGTATCGGAATCATCTTTAGCTTTCTTCGCTTTCTTAGCCCTCTTGTGCTTGACAGTGTCTCTCGTATGTACCATAGCAGCCAGAAGAAAAATGATCCACGTGATCACCATTGCTATTGGTTTCTTATGAAAAGAAATCCTGTGAGCAACACCTCAAGAACACGAAAAAATTGTTAATTTTTAAAAATTAGAAAAATTGTACCCAAACAATCATTATCGTGTAGAGAGACTAAGAATCAAATTAGAATTGCAAAAAGAATTTTAAAAATAGATCAATCGCATGATTTTCGAAAATTCCCATTATATGCCCTAAAACCGAAATTTTTGAAATCGAAGGCCAAAAATCCATTTATCTTGAGAATACCTAGCATATAATCAAAACTAATCTACCCAGAGTTCTTATTTCAAAAAAAATTTGATCAAAAACCATCCACAAACGAAATAGATACAAGAATTTCATCACGTTTTGAGGAAGAATATGAAAAACTGTGAAAAAATCGAGATTTTGATCAATAAAACTTACTTGGAATCGAAGAACTTGAGTTTGAAAGCTTCCAAGATGGATGAATTCTAGAGAGAGAAGCTCTGGAAACTATGGAACAAAAGATTGGAGTAAAAGAAATCAACACCCTTTTGTTCTATATAAAACCCTAGCCGCGATCCGGATCAGTTCGTGATTACGATCCGGATCGGCTACCCGCAGAGAAAATCTGCGTTCGGGATCCGGATCGGCAGGTCCAATCCGGATCGGCGTCAACTTTTTCTTTAGAAAATTTCAGAGAAATTCTAGAAAAACCAAAAAAAGATTGTAAGCACTTTTGTGTATCAACTTTAAATGAAAGTCATCGTTTCATACAACAAGAAATAGATTATACCAAATCTATCAATAACATCCAACAAACGAAACGAAAATTTATAAAAATTAAATCCCTTAAAGTTGAACAACTTCAATTACATCTAACTTGATCTTATGAGTAATGCCTTTATCAAATCATCAATTCGGTAAAGAAAATGAAATACAAAGATCAATAGATGTCTAACATCCCAGATAAGTTAGATAATATATCTAGTCAATTTATTGAAGAGAGTGGCTCTTTGAGCATCTTTCATTAAAATTCCCACCTTATACCGACCTTGAAATTTTGACAGAGTCAAATATTTCAACATGCATTTTATTTAATCAAACTTGAAAAACCTTGCTTGGTATACATGTGGTAGCTGCACACAGTACTCGGACGACCGAGGTGGTAGCTCTTTCCTCCATGTGGTGGTAGTTTTCACACTCCTCATTGGGATGTAACTCTTTCCACATCTTTTGAGCATAATACTTTTTCTTTGACTCCCCCTCAATTGGCTATCAATTATTTAAGATATAAAGTATTCAGCCAAATATTGATCTCGATTTCATACTGTCACGCCCCGGGTCGGAACTGCGACCCGGGCTCGCCAACAGATCCGCCGCCCATACGGGAAGCCCCGTATAGACGTAGCGACTAACCTGCAAAAGAGATCTACACTAAACAGATATCAGAGCTGAAAGTAAAAGCTGGATAAAATAAATACAACTCTAACAAAATATACAACCAGAGTCCTCACCAAAATACAAATATCTCTCAAAATAAGAAGAGTACAACTCAATCCTCACTACATGGTCACTCGACAAGAACTCTCAAAAAGTATGGAGGTACATCTACTCTCAAGCGACAACTGGTAGGGATCTATCTCGCGACTCCCTTACCTCGATCAGTCGGGTCAGCAACAGGTGCGGCAGGAACTGGAGCAGAAGAAGAAGTCCCTGGGGAAAAACACCACGACGGGTGTGAGAACTACGTCCCAAGTAGTTCTCAGTGGGTGCCGCCAACAAGCCCGACGGTCTGCCCACTAAGTCCACTAGAGGCAAAAAGTAACAATGCAGTGCGGAAAGGGAAAAGCTGGTAAAGTAATCTCTACAGCTACTATGCCTTTAACTAGATGCTCAAAGGTGGGACAGAAAGAACATGATGCTACAACTAGCTCTCGACTCGAATCACCCAATCTCAACTGACTGCCGCATAGGGTCCAGTCAAACCTGCGCCTACCTACTGCCGTCACGTCCCGGGGGACCGGACTTACGTAGGGCGTCCGTGACTGCCACTAACTGGCCCAGCCAGAGGGACTGTGTCCGTGACTGCCACTAACTGGCCCAGCCAGAGGGAACACTGCGTCGACAAGTCGCGATAGAAGAACAGGCCCAACTCCGGAGTGGCTCTCGAGGGGAGCGACCCCACCGAGGAAAGTATCCGCGCATCTCTGTCGAGCTCCAATGTGGCTCATGCAGGCTATAATCCAAATCCTCGATCAACAAGATCGACTGAAACCAAAGGAACACTGTCTCACACACAGGCTGGAAAACTGCACAGCCGAGACTCACTGTCACTCAAAATAGCTCTCAAGATCTCAATCTACAACCCAAGTCACTTTCCCAAGGAAACCTGGTCTACAGACTGCTAACAACTCCACTCGGTCCCCAGACACGAGTGTAAAAGCATCCCACAATAATCCGACCTCTCGACCCACTACTTGGGCGAGGAGAACTCTAAGTCCAGAGTGATAAACAGAAAAGTGATGTGGGAATGTCTAGAGCAATAAAACCTAGCCCAAGTTGAGGTTTCCTACAGTCTGGCTGAACATGCAACATGTGACAGTGGTGCTAGGTCAAGTTCCAAGATAAATAATAAACAACAGCTTGTAGGGAGCAAGATAATAATAATCAACAGCTTAGGGGAGAAAATAATCACAGGATCATCTAACTATAACAGGAACATCAATTCACGCCTTCTAGCATGCTGGACATCAAACATTAAAATATGCAAGTCCCTAAAGTTAGAATTAGTCCACAGTCCGCTGATCTTGAAAAGAGGTCACCCACCTGATGCGCTGAACAGTCCAAGTCCTACAGCTGATAATACCAGGAAAACTGCAACTCCAAATCTAACAGTTCCAGCACAGTCCAACAGCCCCTGGGTACAACACAAGGTTACTAAAACGCTTAACTCCCAAAATCTGCCAAGAGATACCATGCTGAAAATTCAGCCGCAGAGATGCCAATAATTCACCTGCAGAAAGTGCTCAATAAATTCCAGATAAAATACCCCGGTGTTCTACGCGTCGATAGCTTCGAAACAAGTACCTGCACGTACAAAACGGAGTCCTCTACGCTGGGATAAAAATCCGGCAAGGGAAGCACCCCAAACCAAACTGTACCAAATTCCTGTAACAATAAACCTCAGGAAAAGGAGATTCTCACCTTCGTGCAAAATCCAGAAAAATATGAGAAAAATCCAGGAGATTCCTTGCGAAGAGTAGATGAATTTTGCCTTTTGAATCGTCTAGATCCGATGCCTGTGCACAAAGCTACAGCAAGAACACCGCAGTGCTGTCCAAATATCCGCGAAGAAAAAGGGGTCAAAAGGGAGCTCGGAAAACTCTAAGATCATCACGGAAATCGAGGTAGCTCAAAACACAGGAGTTGAAGTCCTACCTGTCTAGAGACCGATGGCGCGAAAATCGTCGAAAAAGGAGGTCGGGGTGAGTCGGGAGAGCCCAAACACTGCAGAGGGACGAAGCGGGTCGAAGATGAACAAGCGTCGCGCCGCGCCGAAAAATAGTTAGCCTCGGGATGCGTGCCTCCGAAAATCCTGAAATTCCTCCAAAGAGTAAAGCTCGGTGTGGGGCAGAACTCCTCTGAAGGCTTCACAGGGAAAAGAAGAGAAAAAAGGCTAAGAAGAAGCCCAAGAAGCCTATTTATAGGCAAGGCCCAAGTTGAAGTGGGCCGGGTTTCCGGGCGCAAGATTCGGGCGCCTTGCGCCCGGAAATCCGGTCGGACAGACCCCGTCCGACGCGCCCGAAACGCCCAGGTGACGCCACGTCACCCCGCAACAGGGAACAGCGGTGCCGACGACCCGCAGAGCGCACCCGCCGGTCAAACTCAGTGAACCGCACAACAAAGGCCAGCAAATCCCCGCCTGCCACGTGTCCTGCGCCGGGCTCATGCACCCGGCCGCGCCGCTCCGTGGACCGAACGTCGCGAACCGGCCAATTACAGGCCGCCACATGGCAGCCGGCGGTCCACCAACACCCCCGTGCACCAAAAAGTTCCGAAAACTTCCGGAAGCCCGTTTTTGGTCATCCAGACTCCAAATTTAACAAGCAAATAGCCGTTTTCAAGCGTTTTTCCGTGCTGAATCCAATTCCAACCTCTGTTTGGCCTAAATCCTTATAAAAATTTCGGCAAATGCAGCCGAAAGCCAACACAGTAAAAGATAACACACTGGGTCCATCTGTGGCATCCCCTTGATGCCCCATGGACCAGATACACCAACACTAGGTGTTGAAAACAGTGGATTCTCCAGGAAAGCTGCACGGGATTTAGGGTCTCTACATCCTCCCCCACTAAAAGGAAGTTTCGTCCCCGAAACAATGAAAGAACAACAGACGTACCTCAACCGGAAGTCTCGAACAGGAAAGGGTATGAATCCCGCATCACCGTCTCCAGCTCCCAAGTAGCCTCTCGCTCCTCGTGATTGCTCCACAGGATCTTCACATACGGAATGGCCCGGTTGTGCAATTCCCTCTCCTCACGAGCAAGAATTTGCAACGGGCGCTCCTCATAACCAAGATCCTCGCCAAACTCCAAGGAAGTGAAGTCGATCACGTGCGAAGGGTCGAAAACATATCTCCTCAAAGCCGAGACGTGGAAGACGTCATGAACTCCGGCCAGGCGTGGTGGAAGGGCAACCCTATAAGCCACTAGGCCAATCCTCTCCAGTACCTCGAAGGGTCCAATGAAGCGGGGACTGAGCTTCCCCCGAACTCCGAATCTCCTGACCCCTTTCGAAGGCGAGACCTTCAAAAAGACATGATCCCCAATCTGAAACTCTAGGTCTCGCCGTCGAGTATCAGCGTAGCTCCTCTGACGACTCTGGGCTATCTCGAGGTGTCGGCGAACTGATCGGACCTTCTCCTCTGCCTCCAACAATAATTCCGGTCCCAAAGTCCTCCTCTCACCCACGTCACTCCAATGCAGGGGCGACCGACACTTGCGTCCATACAACGCCTCAAACGGAGCCATCTGAATGCTCGCTTGATAGCTATTGTTGTACGCAAACTCAACCAGTGCTAAGTGCCGATACCACCCTCCTCCAAAATCTGTCACGCACGCTCTCAACATGTCCTCGAGAGTCTGTATGGTGCGCTCCGACTGTCCATCGGTCTGTGGGTGGAAAGCAGTGCTAAATCTGAGCTGGGTCCCCAAGGCTGAATGTAGACTCCCCCAGAAACGTGATACAAACCTCGGGTCCCTGTCTGATACGATCGAGGCGGGTATACCGTGCATCCTCACTATCTCATCCAAATACAACTGTGCCAGACGATCCAACGACCAAGTCATCTGTACAGGCAAGAAGTGTGCAGACTTGGTGAGTTTATCAACGATAACCCATATAGCATCGGCCCCACTCTGCGCCCTCGGCAGTCCCGTGACGAAGTCCATGGTGATGTGGTCCCACTTCCACTCGGGAATTGGAAGACTCTGTAACTTGCCAGCAGGAACACGGTGCTCCGCCTTCACTTGCTGACAAGTTAAACAATGAGCCACAAATCTTCCAATATCCCGCTTCATTCCAGGCCACCAAAAATGTGCCTTGAGGTCCTTATACATCTTAGTACCACCTGGATGAATGGTATAAGGTGTATAATGGGCCTCCCTCAAAATTTGATCTCTGAGCTCAGTGTCCAAAGGCACACATACTCGGTCCCTGTACCGCAGTACTCCCGAGCTATCCACTACAAAATCCCCTATCTGATCGGCCAGAATCTGCGATCTAATCCTCGTCAAGTGGGGGTCCTCACTCTGTGTCTCTCTAATCCTGTCCAACAGAGTGGGCTGCAAGACCATGGACATGAGTCTAGCAGAGACCCCAGGGGATACTACCTCTATCTGCAGGCGTCTCAACTGCTCTACAAGCGGTGGCTGTTGTGTAATCAACATGCTCAAGCTCTGTGCTGACCTCCTACTCAAAGCATCTGCTACTACATTGGCCTTGCCGGGATGATAAAGGATGCTCACATCATAGTCCTTTAATAACTCCAACCACCGGCGTTGCCTCAAATTCAGTTCCTTTTGAGTAAACAAGTACTTTAAACTCTTATGATCTGTGTAAATTTCGCAGTGCTCCCCGTAGAGGTAATGCCGCCACAACTTCAGCGCGAATACCACGGCTGCAAGCTCCAAATCATGAGTAGGGTAATTCTTCTCATAATCCTTTAACTGGCGTGAAGCATAAGCAATTACCCTACCATGCTGCATCAAAACACATCCCAAGCCGCTGTGAGAGGCGTCACTATAAATCACGAATCCATCGCCCATCACTGGTAGTGCTAGAACTGGTGCCGAGATCAATCTCCTCTTGAGCTCCTCAAAACTCTCTTGGCACCGCTCAGTCCACACAAACTTAATCCCCTTCCTGGTCAAACTGGTAAGGGGAGTAGAGAGCTTCGCAAAGCCCTCTACAAACCGACGGTAATAACCTGCTAATCCAAGAAAGCTACGGACCTCAGTAACCGTCGTCGGTCTAGGCCAATCCCGAACTGCATCAATCTTCGTCGGGTCCACTGCCACTCCTGCGGCTGATACAATGTGGCCTAGAAATGCAACCTCCCGAAGCCAAAATTCGCACTTTTTAAACTTGGCATACAACTCCTTCTCTCGCAGAAGCTGCAGCACTATCCTCAAGTGCTCCACATGCTCTATATCACTTCGGGAGTAAATCAGGATGTCGTCAATGAACACAACAACAAACCGGTCCAAGTACGGCTGAAATACCCGGTTCATTAAATCCATAAATGCGGCAGGGGCATTAGTTAGACCAAAAGGCATAACAGTAAACTCATAATGCCCATACCGGGATCTAAAAGCCGTCTTGGAGATGTCCTCGGCCCTCACCCTCAACTGGTGGTAACCTGGCTGGAGATCAATCTTGGAGAACACAGACGCTCCCTGTAACTGATCAAACAGATCATCAATCCGTGGAAGGGGGTACTTGTTCCGGATGGTCACTTTATTCAGCTCTCTGTAGTCGACACATAATCGAAGCGACCCATCCTTCTTCTTCACAAATAAAACAGGCGCTCCCCACGGAGATACACTGGGCCTCACAAAGCCCACATCCATCAAGTCCTGCAACTGGGCCTTCAGCTCTCTCAGCTCGGCAGGTGCCATCCTATAGGGTGCCTTCGAGATAGGTGCGGTTCCTGGAACCACATCAATCACAAACTCAATCTCCCTCTCCGGCGGCATGGTCGACAACTCTGAGGGAAACACATCTGGGAACTCGCGGACAATAGGAATATCCTCGAGTCCCAGTGCCGCCGTAGGCACCTCCACAACCGTCGCCAGGAAGGCGGTACAACCCCTACTCATCATCCGCCGGGCTCTCGCCGAAGAAATAGTCATGGCAAATAAGGTACTCTGGCAGCCTCTGAAAACGAACTCCTCCTGTCCCGGCTCGCGGAGGGTCACCGTCCTCTCTCTGCAGTCAATGGTGGCAAAATACCGAGCTAACCAATCCATGCCAAGTACCACGTCGAAATCCTGGAGCTGCCGCAAGACGAGCAAGTCTGCCGGCAGGACCCAGGGTCCCAACTGTACCGGGCAATCCCTACAACACTCCTCGACATGCAAGACATGGTCTGTAATCTGAACCTCTAATGCATGCGATAATGAAACTACCTCTATACCATGTAGGGATGCAAATGCTCTAGTAATAAATGAATGCGATGCACCGGTATCAAAAAGAGCATGAGTATGAACTGCAGAAATCAAAATAGTACCTACGACGACATGATCGGCTGCTGAAGCATCCTCAACCTGGGTGGCATAGACTCGCCCGCTCTGCGCCGGGGGACGTCGCTCTGACTGTCGCGAAGAGGAAGAAGCCTGATCAGGCCTACCATAAGCCACAGAAGGCCCTGCTGTCATGTGAGGAGCAGAAGGTGCTGAGGCCGCGGAAGGAGCTGGAGGACCTGCCCTGGGGCATGAACTCTGAATGTGACCGGCCTGTCCACAACGGAAACAACGGCCGTGTCTCTGCTGACAATGCATCGGTAAGTGCGACCCTCCACAAAAGACACATCGCTCCTGACGGGGCTGCCGCGAAGTCTGCTGCTGCTGAGATGACTGCTGAGGTCGAGGCGGACGACGCTGCTGCGAAGACTGATGAGATGATCCAGGTCTCTGGCGCCCCTGGCGTCCACGACCCTGAGGATGGAATCGTGGGGGTCTCGGGGGTCCCTGCCTACTCGACTGCCCCTCATCCACCGGCGCCGGGCGCTTCGCCCCAGGAGTCCCTACGGGGGCTGGAGCCACCTCATCCATAACTACCTCTCCAGACTCAACATATAACGCCTGCTCCATCGAGGCCTCTAATGTCTGCAATCTGCGGGAGCGAACAAGCTGATAAATGTCCCAGCGCAGCCCCCGCTCAAACATGTAAACCTGGTGAGCCTCATCCCTGGCCACGTGAGGCATACTAGCCAACAGCTGATTGAAGTTAGCTATGTACACATGCACGGGCCTATCTCCCTGGCGGAGATTCCTCAGCTGCTCCTCCAGTCTCTGACGTACACTCTCAGGAAAGAAGGCCCCCAGAAGAAGTCTGCGGAACTCCGCCCAAGGAAGAATCTGTGTCCCAGACGGACCAGCAGGCCGCACACGCCGCCACCAAGCCTCGGCGTTGCCCTCCAGATAATGCGCTGCCAAGAAGACCCGAAACCGATCGTCGACGAATAAACTCTCAAAGTGACGCTCCATGGCCGTAACCCAAGTCTCGGCCTCCCATGGCTCAGCACCCAGACCAGAGAAACGGGATGGATCGAACCGACGGAACCTCATCAAGAGATCTACCGCTGCCTGCTGCTCAGAAGAAGTAAAAGGGCCCGACGACTCAGACGGTGGTCTGCAGGAAACCGGCTCGACAGGAACAGCTGGTGCTGACGGAACCACAGGGGGCGCTGCAGCTGGCGAAGAGGGCACAGGCGAACTCTCAGGGGGTGCTACCACAGGCTGCGACCTCTGCTCTAACATAAGCATCATCCGACCCAAGGCCTCCTCCTGGCGTCGGGAAGCCTCCTCCTGGCGTCGGGAAGTCTCCTCCTGGCGCTGAACAGCCTCAGACATCTGTGCCAACTGGGCACGAAGCTCCAAAACCTCACTCTGCTGTCCCTGCCCCGAGTCCTCCGGCTCGGGCTCAGAGGAAGAAGGCTGCGAATGCGTCGACATCGTGCGTCGCGGAGGCATCACCAGCCTGAGGGAAGAAGAGAAACAGTCAGAACCCCAAACAAAACACGACCCAATCTAGCGAAAGCCAAAGGGCATGTCCTCCTTCCCATAGTACTATGTTGTCTGCAGCCAACATAGTTGCCACCGAAGGAAGACACGTCGATCACTCATCCCATCCACTGGGAGAGTTAGGAACCCAATCAAGACTCTCGCTAAAAGATTATGGCTCTCACGTAAGTCATCCTAGGGTCCAACCACAAGCCTAGGGTTTCTAAGTCCGCAATGACCTACATCCTAGGCTCTGATACCACTCTAATCTGTCACGCCCCGGGTCGGAACTGCGACCCGGGCTCGCCAACAGATCCGCCGCCCATACGGGAAGCCCCGTATAGACGTAGCGACTAACCTGCAAAAGAGATCTACACTAAACAGATATCAGAGCTGAAAGTAAAAGCTGGATAAAATAAATACAACTCTAACAAAATATACAACCAGAGTCCTCACCAAAATACAAATATCTCTCAAAATAAGAAGAGTACAACTCAATCCTCACTACATGGTCACTTGACAAGAACTCTCAAAAAGTAGGGAGGTACATCTACTCTCAAGCGACAACTGGTAGGGATCTATCTCGCGACTCCCTTACCTCGATCAGTCGGGTCAGCAACAGGTGCGGCAGGAACTGGAGCAGAAGAAGAAGTCCCTGGGGAAAAACACCACGACGGGTGTGAGAACTACGTCCCAAGTAGTTCTCAGTGGGTGCCGCCAACAAGCCCGACGGTCTGCCCACTAAGTCCACTAGAGGCAAAAAGTAACAATGCAGTGCAGAAAGGGAAAAGCTGGTAAAGTAATCTCTACAGCTACTATGCCTCTAACCAGATGCTCAAAGGTGGGACAGAAAGAACATGATGCTACAACTAGCTCTCGACTCGAATCACCCAATCTCAACTGACTGCCGCATAGGGTCCAGTCAAACCTGCGCCTACCTACTGCCGTCACGTCCCGGGGGACCGGACTTACGTAGGGCGTCCGTGACTGCCACTAACTGGCCCAGCCAGAGGGACTGTGTCCGTGACTGCCACTAACTGGCCCAGCCAGAGGGAACACTGCGTCGACAAGTCGCGATAGAAGAACAGGCCCAACTCCGGAGTGGCTCTCGAGGGGAGCGACCCCACTGAGGAAAGTATCCGCGCATCTCTGTCGAGCTCCAATGTGGCTCATGCAGGCTATAATCCAAATCCTCAATCAACAAGATCGACTGAAACCAAAGGAACACTGTCTCACACACAGGCTGGAAAACTGCACAGCCGAGACTCACTGTCACTCAAAATAGCTCTCAAGATCTCAATCTACAACCCAAGTCACTTTCCCAAGGAAACCTGGTCTACAGACTGCTAACAACTCCACTCGGTCCCCAGACACGAGTGTAAAAGCATCCCACAATAATCCGACCTCTCGACCCACTACTTGGGCGAGGAGAACTCTAAGTCCAGAGTGATAAACAGAAAAGTGATGTGGGAATGTCTAGAGCAATAAAACCTAGCCCAACTTGAGGTTTTCTACAGTCTGGCTGAACATGCAACATGTGACAGTGGTGCTAGGTCAAGTTCCAAGATAAATAATAAACAACAGCTTGTAGGGAGCAAGATAATAATAATCAACAGCTTAGGGGAGAAAATAATCACAGGATCATCTAACTATAACAGGAACATCAATTCACGCCTTCTAGCATGCTGGACATCAAACATTAAAATATGCAAGTCCCTAAAGTTAGAATTAGTCCACAGTCCGCTGATCTTGAAAAGAGGTCACCCACCTGATGCGCTGAACAGTCCAAGTCCTACAGCTGATAATACCAGGAAAACTGCAACTCCAAATCTAACAGGTCCAGCACAGTCCAACAGCCCCTGGGTACAACACAAGGTTACTAAAATGCTTAACTCCCAAAATCTGCCAAGAGATACCATGCTGAAAATTCAGCCGCAGAGATGCCAATAATTCACCTGCAGAAAGTGCTCGATAAATTCCAGATAAAATACCCCGGTGTTCTACGCGTCGATAGCTTCGAAACAAGTACCTGCACGTACAAAACGGAGTCCTCTACGCTGGGATAAAAATCCGGCAAGGGAAGCACCCCAAACCAAACCGTACCAAATTCCTGTAACAACAAACCGCAGGAAAAGGAGATTCTCACCTTCGTGCAAAATCCAGAAAAATCTGAGAAAAATCCAGGAGATTCCTTGCGAAGAGTAGATGAATTTTTCCTTTTGAATCGTCTTGATCCGATGCCTATGCGCAAAGCTACAGCAAGAACACCGCAGTGCTGTCCAAATATCCGCGAAGAAAAAGGGGTCAAAAGGGAGCTCGGAAAACTCTAAGATCATCACGGAAATCGAGGTAGCTCAAAACACAGGAGTTGAAGTCCTACTTGTCTAGAGTGCGATGGCACGAAAATCGTCGAAAAAGGAGGTCGGGGTGAGTCGGGAGAGCCCAAACACTGCAGAGGGACGAAGCGGGTCGAAGATGAACAAGCGTCGCGCCGCGCCGAAAAATAGTTAGCCTCGGGATGCGTGCCTCCGAAAATCCTGAAATTCCTCCAAAGAGTAAAGCTCGGTGTGGGGAAGAACTCCTCTGAAGGCTTCACAGGGAAAAGAAGAGAAAAAAGGCTAAGAAGAAGCCCAAGAAGCCTATTTATAGGCAAGGCCCAAGCTGAAGTGGGCCGGGTTTCCGGGCGCAAGATTCGGGCGCCTTGCGCCCGGAAATCCGGTCGGACAGACCCCATCCGACGCGCCCGAAACGCCCAGGTGACGCCACGTCACCCCGCAACAGGGAACAGCGGTGCCGACGACCCGCAGAGCGCCACGTGTCCGTCCCGCGGTCAGCGGGGTAGGTACGGCCCACCAACCGCACGCTGACGCGTGGCGCACTCGAGTACGGCCACCGCTCGCGTTGCGACGCGTGGCGCACTCGAGTGCGGCCGACAGCCGCGTCAGCGCCCCCCTGTGCGCCCTCTGTCCCGAGGCGGGTCCCCACGCACCGCGTGCGCCGCGCGAACTGAGCCCGCCACTCAGCTGCCGCCACGTGTCCCTGCGCCGGGTCTATGCACCCGCGCGGGGAACTACGTGGACCGAGCCCCCAGCGCCCGCCAATCGGAGACCGACACGTGGTCCCGCCCAGGATTCCTGCACCGGCGCTCAAACAGTGCACCCGCCGGTCAAACTCAGTGAACCGCACAACAAAGGCCAGCAAATCCCCGCCTGCCACGTGTCCTGCGCCGGGCTCATGCACCCGGCCGCGCCGCTCCGTGGACCGAACGTCGCGAACCGGCCAATTACAGGCCGCCACGTGGCAGCCGGCGGTCCACCAACACCCCCGTGCACCAAAAAGTTCCGAAAACTTCCGGAAGCCCGTTTTTGGTCATCCGGACTCCAAATTTAACAAGCAAATAGCCGTTTTCAAGCGTTTTTCCGTGCTGAATCCAATTCCAACCTCTGTTTGGCCTAAATCCTTATAAAAATTTCGGCAAATGCAGCCGAAAGCCAACACAGTAAAAGATAACACACTGGGTCCATCTGTGGCATCCCCTTGATGCCCCATGGACCAGATACACCAACACTAGGTGTTGAAAACAGTGGATTCACCAGGAAAGCTGCACGGGGTTTAGGGTCTCTACACATACTCGACTAAACAGTCAAATAAGATAAAAACTATACCAAGAGATCATCGAGAGAGAAATTGACTTTGATCAAAACAAAGATGATTTAATTGACATAAATGATCATTGCATCAAATGAATTATTATGATATCTAAAGCATAATAGATTTCTAAATATATAAAAGGATGCAGTTAAAGTCAATCAAAACTAATGCTCAATTAATGTTCTATGTCTAAGCATAGATAATGAACAAAAACACAAAAACAAAACCTAACCTAAACAAAAGTTTCAAAAAGAGGTTATTTCAAGGAAAGCATTCCAATTGCTTTACGCAAATGAATAAAACGTTTTTGATCCAAACGTTTTGTTAACAAGTCAGCTAATTGATCTTCAGTTGAAATGTAGGAAATTTGAAGAATATTTTATTCAACTAGCTCTCTAAGAAAATGATATCTAAGTTCAATGTGTTTTGTTCTAGAGTGCAACACAGGGTTTTTTGAAATATTTATAGCACTAGTGTTGTCACATAAAACAGTTACCGAAGTTGCTGAAATCCGGAAGTCGCTCAACACGCTTTTCATCCAAATGAGTTGAGTTGAACAACTACCCGCTGAGATGTATTCCGCTTCGGCAGTCGAGAGTGCAATGCAGTTTTGCTTTTTACTATGCCATGCAACAAGACAATGGCCAAGATAAAAACATGCACCACTCGTACTTTTCCGATCATCCACAGATCCTGCCCAATCGGCATCTGAGTATCCAATAATATATAGACTTGTTCCCATAGGATACCAAATTCCGAAATTAATGGTTCCTTTGATGTACAGGATGATCCGTTTCACCGCTTTCAGGTGAACCTCCTTTGGCGCTGATTGATATCTCGTGCAAATCCCAACACTAAAGGATATATCCGGGCGACTAGCTATGAGGTAAAGTAGACTTCCAATCTGTGACGCCCCCAATAGTCCCACATTAGATGTGGATGGATTTGTGATTGGGTTTATATGAGACTTGGACACTAGTAATAATAACTGGGCTTAAGCATTTTGGGCTGTGGTTTGGGCCCAACGAGTTATTATTGCTAGTGGGCCGGGGATTTTACATTTGGTATCAGAGCCAATAACCAGCCGGAAGTGTGCGGCGAGTCTCGGCTGAGCCTAGGTCTAGATGACAGGGCTAGCGAGACGAGTCTCACATCGCCTGGTGATCTTGGGCTTGTGTGTGTGTGTTTGGGCTGACGAGGACGTCAGGCCTAAACGGGGGGAGTCTGTGACGCCCCCAATAGTCCCACATCGGATGTGGATGGATTTGTGATTGGGTTTATATGAGACTTGGACACTAGTAATAATAACTGGGCTTAAGCATTTTGGGCTGTGGTTTGGGCCCAACGAGTTATTATTGCTAGTGGGCCGGGGATTTTACATTATAAGGTTCCGATAGTTTCAAAATTGGTGTCCGATTGAATGGGTTGCTAGGCCATATTGGGCTCAGAGTGCGACGGCCCGTATTCTGTCCACCGTTGAGAGCGGGAGGTGTTCGCTGCTCTGTGAAACCAGCCTCACGCGGTCCCCTCCACTACAGAGCCCACTTGACCCAAGCCTTCGCCTGAGCCCACGTGGCCCACTACCCGACTTGGACCGAGCTCAGCAGCGCGAGTGTGACGCCCCACTTCCCAGGGGGGTCACCCATCCTAGAACTACTCTAGCACTAGCACGCTTAACTCTCATGTTCCTCTTGGATTTTGCTACCATCCAAAATGCTATAGCCGGGTTAGAGATTTAGTCCTATTATATCATTTATATAGAGGACTAATCCAAATTCTGGGGGTGTCACATTCTTCCCCCCTTTAAGCCCTGACGTCCACGTCAGGCTCAAGCACACTCACAAGCACCAGGCGATGTGAGACTCGTCTCGCTAGCCTTAGCCGACCTTGTGAGGAGCTGCACTCCACTCACAACGGTCATTAGCCGAGGAGCCTCGCTCTACCCGCTATATAACCCTGGCTCAGCCGAGACTCATCTCACATTTCCGGCTGGTGAATGGCTCTGATACCAACTGTGACGCCCCACTTCCCAGGGGGGTCACCCATCCTAGAACTACTCTAGCACTAGCACGCTTAACTCTCATGTTCCTCTTGGATTTTGCTACCATCCAAAATGCTATAGCCGAAATTTGGATTAGTCCTCTATATAAATGATATAATAGGACTAAATCTCTAACCCGGCTATAGCATTTTGGATGGTAGCAAAATCCAAGAGGAACATGAGAGTTAAGCGTGCTAGTGCTAGAGTAGTTCTAGGATGGGTGACCCCCCTGGGAAGTGGGGCGTCACAGCGAGCTTGTAACCCGAGTGGGGGCAATGAGTTGGTTCGGACGTTTGGTGATGTTGTTGGGTCTGGGCTTTAGTTGTGCAACTGTCCCCGGCCCACTAGCAATAATAACTCGTTGGGCCCAAACCACAACCCAAAATGCTTAAGCCCAGTTATTATTACTAGTGTCCAAGTCTCATATAAAGCCAATCACAAATCCATCCACATCCGATGTGGGACTATTGGGGGCGTCACAGACTCCCCCCGTTTAGGCCTGACGTTCTCGTCTGCCCAAACACACACACACAAGCCCAAGATCACCAGGCGATGTGAGACTCGTCTCGCTAGCCCTGTCATCTAGACCTAGGCTCAGCCGAGACTCGCCGCACACTTCCGGCTGGTTATTGGCTCTGATACCAAATGTAAAATCCCCGGCCCACTAGCAATAATAACTCGTTGAGCCCAAACCACAACCCAAAATGCTTAAGCCCAGTTATTATTACTAGTGTCCAAGTCTCATATAAACCCAATCACAAATCCATCCACATCCGATGTGGGACTATTGGGGGCGTCACAGAAAAAAAAAAAAAAAAAAAAAAAAAAAAAAAAAAAAAAAAAAATTTAGACGCTTGTTTTTAAACTCGGGGCGTGACACAATCATGCTGCGATAAAGTTTCTCGTCTACATTCTCACTAAGAGATTCACTTCCTAATCCCTTATTGCTAGTTCCCATAGGAGTAGGAAAATCTTTAGAATCTTCTAATCTGAATTTCTTTACCAACTCCTTTGCATACTTGGATTGACACAGATGGATGCCTTCACCATTTTGTTTCACTTGCAATCCAAGAAAGTATGTCAGTTCCCCCATCATAGACATCTCAAATTCGCTTTCCATGGTTTCTGCGAATTTAGAACCATCATTATCCTTTGTTGCTCCAAACACAATGTCATCGACATAGATTTGTGCAACAATGAAGTTATTTTGATAATGCTTCACAAAGAGAGTCCGATCTGCTCCCCCTCGAGTATAGCCCTTCTCCAAAAGGTGCTTTGTCAACCTTTCGTACCACGCTCGCGGTGCTTGTTTTAAACCGTAAAGAGTTTTTTTCAAACGAAAAACATGGTTAGGTAGTTTACAGTCTACAAAACCTTTCGGTTGAGCCACATAAACTTCCTCATTTAAAAACCCATTTAAAAACGCGCTCTTAACGTCCATTTGAAAGAGTTTTATTTTAAAGTGACAAGCAATAGCGAATAAGATACGAATGGACTCGAGTCTAGCTACAGGGGCGAACGTTTCATCAAAGTCTATACCTTCTACTTGAGAGTAGCCTTGAGCAACTAAACGTGCTTTGTTCCTGATGATGGTACCATCCTCATTTTTCTTGTTCTTGAAAATTCATTTGGTACCGATCACATTGTGTTGCTTCGGAGGCGTCGTTAATTCCCAGACTTTGTTGCGTTCAAACTGATGGAGCTCTTCCTGCATTGCTTCAATCCAGTAGTCATCCTGAAGAGCTTCATCGACATTCTTTGGTTCGATCATGGAAACGTAACAGGCGAATCCACAAACCAACTATCTCCGAGTTTTGACTCCTTCTTGTGGGTCTCCAATGATGTTTGATTCAGGATGATCCTTGGAGATGCGTAACGTTTGTTGTAATGGAGTACTCGGAGGTACATGAGATGATTCCTGCACATCAGATAAATTTGAAGAACCATTAGATGCATCATTAATATTGGAAGTATTATCATGAGAAGATGCACTTACAGGAGGATCATCAACAAGAGAGATATCAGGGGTAGATTTATCAGATGCAAAGTGGAAAGCTTCATCTACTTTAACATTTATAGATTCTACGATCGTTTTAGATTCCAAATTAAATACCCGATATGCTCTACTATTTGTAGAATACCCCAAGAAAATCCCTTCGTCACTTCGAGAGTCAAACTTTTCAAGATTTTCACGGTCACGTAAAATGTAACACCGACTCCCGAAGATGCGAAAATATTTAATGTTGGGTTTTCTACAACACCATAGTTCATATGGTGTATTTAACGTTCCCGGGCGCAAATAAACTCGATTAATAACATAGATTGCAGTGTTCACAGCTTCAGCCCAAAAATGTAGCGGTAAATTCCGGCTGTGAAGCATAACACGTGCCATCTCTTGAACAACCCTGTTTTTGCGCTCGACAACACCATTCTATTGAGGTGTATAGGGTGCTGAGAATTCATGCTTAATGCCGTTGGAAGCGCAAAAATCAATGAATTTAGAATTTATGAATTCTCCACCTCTATCACTTCTAACACGAATGATCTTTTCATTCTTTTCATTCATAATACGAAGGCAAATCTCGTGAAAAGAATCAAAAGTATTAGCTTTCTCTTTTAAAAATGCTACCTAAGAATACCGAGAGAAATCATCAACCAATAAGAAAATATACCATTTACCTCCCAAGGATGGTTGACGTGTCGGCCCCATAAGATCCATATGCAATAATTCCAAGGGCCGTTTGGTACCGACGTGATTCAAGGATGAAAGAAGAATTCACCTTTGTGTACCCAAACCTTTCGAGTTTTGGTGTACGTCGGAAATGATTGTGAGGTTGATACCTTTGGTGAAAGCGTATTATTTGATCCGTCGTTTTTCCTTGACGTCGTCGTCTTGTTTGATGAACTACCGAGGCTCTTTTCCTTCAAAGAATTTGCATTTGATTTCCGAGGAATCACCCTTTTGGTAGTCGTTGCAAGAAGTGCTTGAGTTGACCGTTTGGCTCCCATCTTGCAATTTCTCCTTATGTGCCCTGCAAAATTACAACGAAAACATACCTTAGTGCTTGACGATTCCGAGGAGGGTGAAGTAGGCTTGTTGTCGTTGCTTGTCGTGAATTCCGGTGTCGGAGGAGGAGATACCGACTGAGGCACAAAAACTGTCCCAACCGAACTAAAATTGTCTTCAGTTCGATTGTATCCGAGGCCGAACTTGTTTGATTGACCAAGACCAAGAAGCTTATCCAACTTACTCCTTCCTGATGAAAATTGCTGCAAGTCATCCTTGAGTTGGAGAATGGTCTCTGTCATTTCCAATTTTTCCTGTCGAGCCTCGCCGTTGAGCTTCAAGAAGTAATTTGCTTTGTTCACCATATCTATATAATTATTCTCGAATTGCTCATTGGACTCTTGAAGGGAAACATTTGCTTTTATCAGATTATCCCTTTCCACTTCAAGATCGGTCGAGAGAGAAGTTACCCTTTTTACTTCTTCTTCGAGATCCTGCAATCTCCCTCTCAACCCCTTGTTTTGCTTAGCCAGTTTCTTTGAATCCCTTAAAAGTCTATGGTAGGCTAGAGCAAAATCTTCACCTTTCGAATCATCCGATTCATCGTCCGTTGTAATCTTTTCAACAGTGGAGTTGGACAATGACTCGGATGTACTTGCCATTAAGCACATGAAGGGTGAAGATGTGGACGCGTGGAACGTTGTTGCGTTGTCTTCTTCATCACTTGACGATGACTCATTTGACGATGAGGTGTCATCCCAAGTGACGGCTTGCATCGCCTTCTTCTTGGACGGATTCTTATTTGGACATTCCGTTGAGATATGGCCGTATCCTCGGCACTTGAAGCATTGGACTTGTCCTTCTGTGCTTTTCTTATCCTTAGAAAAACCCTCTTGCTTTCTTGACTTGTAACTTGAAGAACCCTTGCCTTTCTTCCACTTTCCGAAGGATGGAGTTTTGCTTGAATTACCCCTTCGAAAATTTCGGCGAAACTTCCTTGTCAAGAGAGCGAGCTGCTTCTCAAAGTCCTCCATAGATAGGTTCTCGTCATCGCCTGAGGAGGATGAATCGGGTTCTTCTTCTTTTGTTATTTTCAAAGCATAACCTGAAGACTTAGAAGAGGATGCCTTTCCCGAAGAATAGTTAGTAGGAAATGTCATTTCATAAGTTTGTAAAGAACCAACTAATTCTTCTACACGGATTTCGTCCGGGTGTTTAATAGTTTCAATGGCTGTAACCTTGGAACGAAATCTTTCAGGAAGAGTTCTTAATATTTTTCTTACAATTTTAAATTCTGGAATCTTCTCTCCCAAGTTAGCACATGAGTTTACGATGTCTTGCAATCGTGTGTAATAGTCTGTGAACGATTCATTTTCTGCCATGAAAATAGAGTCAAACTTGCTCGTAAGCATTTGCAGTTTCTGAATCTTCACAAGGTTAGTTCCCTCATGCGTAACTTGAAGAACATCCCAGATTTCTTTCGCAGTCTCACATGCCGAGACGCAAGAGAACTCTATTTGTGATAAGGCATTAAATAAAGCATTAATTCCCTTGCCATTGTAAGAAGATATATCAATCTCTTCCTTGGTCCATTTCGACCTAGGTTTGATGGTGCGAACATCACCAATAATTTCAGTTGGATTAGTCCATCCTAATTCAATTGATTGCCACACCCGTTCGTCGATGGAAATTAAAAAGGCTTTCATCCGTACTTTCCAGTACGCATAATTTGTTCCATCGAAGAACGGAGGTCTGTTGATGTTTCCACCTTCAACCATTGTTTACAACCCTATTCCCGCTCTGATACCACTTGTTGGGTTATGTATAATTGGATCTAAATAGGGGAAAAAATACCTAGAGGGGGGTGAATAGGTGTAAACAATAAACACTCAAAAATCTTTGTGATATAAAACCCAATGCGGAAAAATAAATAACACGCAGAGATTTTTACGTGGAAAACTCCAAACCGGAGTGAAAAAACCACGGGACCGATAACACGGTGAAATCCACTAGAATTAAACACGTACAAGGTGATATACCGTACTCACAGACGACTCAACCTTTTCCATACGCTCCTAGTTGATCTTCTCCGCTCGCTCCACGACGCTTCTCGAATCCACGATGTGCGTCCCACGCCGAATCCACAGCGTCCAACGTCGAGTCCACGACGTCCGACCGAATCCACGGTCTTCACCCAGTAGCACGCTTCGAATCCACGAATGTACCTCGCTCCGAATCCACGAGAGCGGTAGCACCTTGAATCCACAAGGCCACGCGAGTCCACGCGCCGATTTTGGGGTAAATCGTTGTTTTCTGGGTGGTGATGATCCGCCGAATACTTAGATTAGAAATAGATCGGAAATACCAACTAAGTATTCATTGATTTTATTCAACTCAAAATGTGAGTATGAAAACCTAGAATCAAATCAATCAATATAGATGAAGAAACATAAGATAGAATCTATGATTTCCTTTCTTCTCTATATGTGGATCTTAGGCCGTATAGAAGATGACGGCTTCTTTTTCAATTATGTGGATTAGCCCTAGAAAAAGAATCATATGGTCTATTTATAGGTTAGAAACCCTTGGAAAAAGATAAGGATCAAAAACTATCCTTTTCTGGAATTTTTACATGACGACGATCCGGATCGGAGATCGGCGATCCGGATTGCAGTAGCGAGAAAAACAGATTCCAGAAAAACGAAGGTTCGGGATCCGGATTGAAGTGCTTGATCCAGATCGTTCATACAGTTCACCAAACATCAACGTTCGGGATCCGGATTGCAAAGCCTGATCCGGATCGCTCAAATAAAATGGTAAACCCAGTATTCGGGATCCGGATCAAGGGAAGCTACGATCCGGATTGAACTGGTGTATGAACGAACCACCTTCGGGATCCGGATTACAAAGCCTGATCCGGATCCTGAACATGTCCCATGTCCAGTTTTTGATAATTATGCAATTACAAGTTCATCCAAGTGTTTCTACACTATAAGAAGTATTCGGATCACCAAAGATATTAAGTTAAACATACCTGATCCTTTTGAATTCTTCTTTCTTGAGATTGAGTTATATGATCCAACCTTCTTTACCTTCAATCTTCAAGACTTAACCGAATTCACGAAATATGCCAACTTAAATTCCGTAACAAAAACTATAAACCAATATTACAAATTAACTTTACAACTATTTACATTTGCGTTACAACTCTTTTCATTAACATCAAATAATACAAGATCTTTCGGCTGTCAGGGTCAACATCTAACTCGATAGCCTCAACAACACGTTCCGACATCCCAGCACCCGCTCGACCTGAAAAATAGTCACCCGAGGGTGTGAGACACACCGGAGTGTATCCCAGTGGGCACGACGAGCTGAGAAATAGCAGATCGTACCTACTGGTATACAATACTAGAGGATAGTAAAAATCAGGGGTTAGAATAATCAGATATAATCTTGCAACTATATTTAAGATCATCAAAGAGATTCTAAATCATGCATAGGCTAATAACATGAATCAAATCAAGGATAAATAGGATAATATATCAGTATTCGAAAGCATCTTGTAGAATCTCAATCATGCATAGGCTGATAACAGGAATTAAATCAGGAACTCAATGAAATAGGTTAAAAACAGGCTTTAATCAACAACATATGTATCAACAGATGAATAGTAAAATCACCAAATCATAAGCCACCATATTGGTCTACAAGACCTCAGGGAATTTGCCCAAACTAGCACCAACCTAGCTGATATTCTCCCCTTGGGAGTCACGGGCCTTTCAACAGACCACTTTACCGGCAAAGAACAAAGCACACGAGGAGCGACCTCGGATATGTTCGTGAAGTACAGCGATGCGGGCGATCAATGCGAATGCTCAAGCTCTCGGTCTACAGACCGGGTAATCGGCAAAAAGCCAGAACAATCCCCTCTGGGATGCAACAGTGATATCGACATCTCAACTCAATGCAGAATCAACAACAAATCTCAACTCAATGCAATATCAACAACATCAACTATAAAATATGAATCAATAATGTTAATAGACAGATATGACATTATCCAGAAATCAAGTCATGGTACTTAGGAAACAACTGATCATCAATCTAGCAACCAAACTAACCATACACTACTAAACACACATTTTTAGTAAAATCATTTTGAAAACAGGATTTAGATCCAAACTTCGAAGAGCAGTGCATTTGTCCTATCAAACAAGAACAGACTCAGGCGACCCAACGATGTTCGGTAAAATGTAATTTAATTAAAACTATGTGTCTAGCAGGGTATCGAAAGATCAACGGATAAACAGGCTAAACATCTAATGACCAATCAGGCAAGGCAATGTCCAGAATAAGGGTATAAACTCTGAAAGCAACAAGGATCAAACATGCTATACAACAGATAACTATAGATCATCAATCAGGCGTAAAGCAATAGAAACTAATCAAAGAAAGGATAGCTCAAAGCAGAAACTAAGCCTCAAAAACAGGGGTCCAACCAATATCGTACCCCAGAGGGCCGAAATGATAAAACCCGGACCGAAGATAAACCCACCTGTCGTTTTGCAGGCGACTAAACTGTATCGACTGAACACTCGAAACCAGAGGCAAACCGTGCCAACCTGAATCAAAAATACTGATCAGGGAAAACTCAAACCCGACCAACAACTTACCTAGACCCTTAAGGTTTTCAAAAACCGCACTTTTAATGCTTTTTGAGCACTGTTTTCGCTCGTTCTCTTAAACAAAAAATCATTTTTACGAGTCGTCACCTCCAGCAGGTGACCTTTAACTTGCTGAACACCGTGCTCACACATTTGTGGCAGCACGCAACCCGAGGAAAACTTCGGGCAATAAAACACTCCTCTAACATAGCCATTTTTGCATTTTTGTTTCTCCGGATCTTCGAAACCTAAATCTAACGCGAACATCGCGTCCAGTGACCCCAAATTAGTTAAAAGATCACTGTTACAATTTTTCAAACAGTCCAAAAGCAGGACTTTAGCCAACTATTTAACCTAAAGCTAGTTTATACACTAACTTTCAATCCATTCAACATCTGTTAAAACTTTGTATATGAAACTACCTCTGGACAGTGCCAGGACACTGGGGCTCACCTTTGGGCAGCCCAGAACTTGCTGGATCAAAGAGGTCCAAAGCCTAGTTCTCTAATAATGTGTACGATGCTCCAAACTTAGTTCCACACAGAATCTGTTTGATCCGAAGTGAGCATCAAGCTCAGGGGACTTTTTGGAGCATCATTCATATTTACAGCAAACCCAAATTCCACATTTTTCCTCTCTCAGGCATTTTATCAAACACATGGCATGCACAAACTTGAAACATGTAGTAAACACCATTTCTTACTTGTTCTCTGCAACCACTGCACCTGGGGTTTTCCAACTTGGAAGGAAATGGTCGATAGAGTTGCAGGAGCATTTCCATCATTTTATTTTCAAGCTAGCACCCCCAGGTTTGGCCGCAAGCATGAGGAAGAAGATGATATTAACCTTGAAAATTATGACCATTCGAGCAAAGCATCTGGGACCAAACAACTTGACCAAAAAGTTGCTAAATACCATAACTAACTTACCTGAGCCCGTGCCCGGCGACAGAACACGGCGGCGGCGCGGCGGTGGCAAGCTCGGTTTTGGAGCTTTTACCAACAATGGAAACTTTGCAACTATTGGTTTTAAGGTGCAAGGGACAGCACCTGAAGCTTCCTAGCAAGCTTTTAGGAAGGTCTAGCCTTGTCCCCGCCGTCGGAGGTCGTCGGATGGCCGGCCGCCATTAATGACCTCGAGCTTGGGTCAACAATGGTGGATCCCCCCTCGGGCTGCATGGCTGCCATGCAAAGGCATGGTTGGACTCTAAATGGTCCCATGAAGCTTCTCGGCCATGTGCACGGCGGTGGGGAGGCTCGCCGGCGCCGGAGCACAAAGCTCGGCCGAAGTGCAATATTCCCAAAAACTAGGGCACAAATCTGTCATTGATTCGCTCGATCATACTCCACCAAATTTGGTGGGGTTGATCACCATCCCCTACAGTCCATGCCTACCAACTTTGGCTCATTTTGGCCAATTGGTCGAAGAGAAAGGCCGCGGTAGAGTTTTCTTAGGTTTCCGGCGAGATCTTGCTTCCGCCGGCAAACCAGTGTGCATGGGGAGCTCAAACATGGCTCGAAGCATCCTAAGGACCTAAATAATCTACTGCTAGTGGTCTCGGGCTCAAACAAACCGTGGTTTAAAAACCTCACCTTTGCCGGAGTTGATGAAGATGGGATGAAGCCGGTTCTCTTACTCCCTCTTCGCGCGGCCCCGGCAACCACCCAGGTGCTCCACAGGTACAGGGAAACACCACAGGGACTCCAGATCCCAACTTTGGAAAGGTTTGATCCAACCTTCTTCTTCCTCTCACTCTCTCTCGGTTCCTCTCAATGGGGTTTGATGTCTAGGCTTACCCAACGCCCAGGCTATTAAGAGAAATAATCTGCTACGGTTTGGAAACCCAAACAACACATAATGGCCCCTCGTGTAACCTCCCACGAGTATACCAAGAGCCAAAGGTTTCAATGTAACAAAATGCCATTTAGCCCCTATACCTTGTGCCTTTAACATCTAGGTCCCTGCTGTAGGTCATAATTGCACCCAGAACCTTAGCTTATAAGCCTCATAAATTTTGGTACATAAAATATATAGGTTCTATAGAAAAATATTGTTTTTTCGACACGTTTCACGCAATTCGAGAAAATTTG
Organism: Tillandsia leiboldiana; assembly: GCA_029204045.2. Lineage (NCBI taxonomy): Eukaryota > Viridiplantae > Streptophyta > Magnoliopsida > Poales > Bromeliaceae > Tillandsia > Tillandsia leiboldiana. The sequence goes on from CM055071.1 coordinate 22,836,076, forward strand.
CTCAGCGAATTGTGAAACAGACTTCGCCACGACGTCCGGCTCGTCGAGACCTATTAAGTAGCGTATGTGTTTGTTTAGTTTGGCGCCCGTATAAAATCTCGGGCCATCTTGTTCTGTATGTCGCAAACCGACGCACGCACTTCGATGCACCTGGATCACCAAACGCGAAAACCGTCAGTGCCATTGCGTTCAGAACGTCGAAATTAGTTAGGTTTGACTACTCATACCCCTATGTCAGGGTTTCAGACAGTGAATCGGCCAATAGTGATCGAAAGGGGATTTAAAATGTAGAGTTACTATTCACAACTTAAGTTGTGGGACCCTTTCTTCTTCGCTATTTTGCGGAAGATCCGACCGTTGGATCGTCGATAAGTGAATATGTGTCACGCCCCGGGATTCGAAAGTGGGTCAAATTTTTTTTTTTTTTTATCAGAGTTAAAACTTGAACTCTCCAAGGCGTGAACAGACCGCCACACATATAGAAAAGTCTCTGTATCTCCAACAGAGTCTTCCCTATATGTGCTCGGCTAACAGATACAGTCAATCAGAGTAGATACAAGATAGATATACTAATTAAGTTCTACTCCATTACATCCACAAGGTTCCAGAGTTATTACAATCCAGTTTCTCAAAATAGAAATATCAGTTATAAGTTTTACTAAAACCAAAAAGGGTACATCCTACCAGGGTCAGTCTATCTCACGTCCTCACACAGAGCGTCCAAAAGTCCCCCCACCCGAAGGACCTGAAAAACAGTCACCCGAGGGTGTGAGACACACCGGAGTGTATCCCAGTGGGCACGACGGGCCGGGAAATAGCAAGTCGTACCTACTGGATACAATAATAAGCGGATAGCAAAAGTAGGATATACTGCAACTGAAAGGTATAATTCAAATATGTACCATTAATCATGGATTAATCAACAGAGCAGTGTAATCATATATAAAGTTGATCATGCTATAACTGATAATCTGACAAGTAGGAATGAATATGTTATAGCTGACAAACAGGAAATAGTCGTACTATCACTGATAATCTGGCGAGCAATAAATGATCATACTATAACTGATAATCTGACAAGCAGGAAATAACAAAGATCATGCGTCAAAGGTGTCACCACAAATATACCCAATCGAATGCCACTGTTGGCCACAAGGGCCTCAGGCTAAACTTGCCATGGAGCATATGACCTCAGGCTAAACCACTTTTGGTCACACAATCAAGCTATCATAACCCCACTAGGCTCACGGGTCGATCAGACCTCTATACCGGTAAAGAACACCGTGACGGTGGCCAAACCGTCAGTGTGCGTGACGAAAAGCTTGGTTCGACGGCGATCATAATGCTGATGCTCAAACCATGGTCCACTGACCACATAGACGGCAAGAAGCCGAGGAAAATCCCCACCGGGATACTAGTATAACATGCCACATGCTGAAGTAGTATCTCCTATTCTAAATATGCAGTGAAGAATAGAGACAGGTATAGAACTATGCTAGTGACCAATCAAGCATGGCATGTGTCCAGGAAATGCATATCAACTGTTGAAGAAATCATGATATAACTCAACATGATAAACAAGTAACTGCTGGAATGTAAGCACGATATGACAAGCAACTGCTGGAATGTAAGCATGATATATCTTAATATGGTAAACAAACAACTGCTGGAATATAAGCGTGATATGTCTCAGTAGGGTAATCAAGCAACTGCTGGTAGATAAGCAAGTAATAAGAACAGGTATAAACTCAATAGCAATCATACTGCTAAATCTCAGTCCACGATCGGTAGACCGGACAGACGGCGAGAAGCCGAGGAAATCCCCACTAGGATATCGATACTGATGCAATTCATGCCAAGTACTGAGACTAGAACTCCTATTCTAAACATGCAGTGAAGAATAGAGTATAACGAAAGGCTCATATGTATAATCAGGCAATATAGCTGAAATAACTGAATGCTGGAATGAAAGCATATAGTAAGGCTAAAGCATAGGTTCAGGGCTACACCAAGAACAGGGGTCCGACCTACCACGGCACCCAATAGGGCCAACCTGATAAAACGCGGACCGAAGATAAACCCACCTGTATATAGGAGGAACAACGACTCCACCAGAAGGTAGACGGTCACGATAACCACAAGACGGATCACGGCTGGCTCCTGATGACTGGGCCCTACAATAATACCGGGTGACAACTCAGGATCTATCAATCCTCAAAGTGCAACTAGCGCGAATTGACTATTTCGTCGATTAACGCAATAATAAGCAATTTAGCTTTTCAAGAACCCCCGAGAAACCCACTGAAAGGTTAATACTGTTTTAGAACATTTATCTAGCTTTTCTATACTGCTACAATTGCAGCAAGGCCCTCGAGTTTACTCAGAATGGATTTTATACGATAAATAACCACTGTTTTGGCTCGTTCACTCAAACGGTAAATCATTTTTACGAGCCGTCACCTCCAGTAGATGACATTCGACTTGCTAAACGCCGTGCTCACCATTTGTGGCAGCACGATGCCCGGGGCAAACTTCGAGCCATAATTTACTTCTCTAACCTAGCCGAAACACATTTTCGTTTCTTCGGCTCACCAAAACCCAAAATAAACGCGAGCATCGCGTTCAGTGACCCCAAAATAGCTAGGAGTACACTGTTACAACTTTTAAACAGACCCTAACACTGTTTTTAAGAATTTATTGCATTTAAGATTGATTATGACACAACTTTGCATCTATACCTCATATATCAAAACTTTGTATATAAACATGCCTTTAAACATTGCAAGGACACTGGGGCTCACCTTATTTGCAGCCCATTCCGCTGGTTCAACCAGAACCACAACCTTGCTCTCACACAAGTTCACAATGCACCATACACTTGTCCACACAGATCCAGGTTGATCTGAAGTGAGCATCAAGCTCAAAGGACAATTCTGAGCAACTTTGATATACAACGCGAGAGCTAATTCCCATGTTTCCTTCATTGGGGCATTTCCACAAACACATGGTAGGCACAGTTTTATACAATATACACAAACCATTGTTGCAGGTTGTTCTCAGCAAATACTGGACCATTTTGCTTCCAACTTGGAAGGAAATGATCCACTTCACTTACTGATCACTTCCCCTCAACTTGGAGAAATCAAACTCCCCCAAACCGGCCGGGCCCGAGGAAGAAGATGACCTCCTCGGCTTTGAAAATCGTGATGATCAACCCAGGACTTATGGGCTTCATCCAAATGCACCAGCAGGTGCACCTCATCCCCCTGATGCTCTCCAAGTCCATGCCTGGTCGACGGGGTGAGGAGGCGCCGGCCGGGCTCCAAGCTCTATTTCGAGCTTCAAGCCTCTAATGGCGAAATTCAACAGAGCCCATGGGAAGCCCTAAAACTTGCAAGGTAGGTTCCCTAGACCCGTACGAAGCTTCCCGACCCACTCCCGGTTGCCGGAGATGGCCGGAGCGCCGGCGGCCAATAATGAGGTCATTCTCGGGTTGAACATGGCCACTGCCACCCGATGCGGCATGGGCAGCATGCAAGTGCATGTATGCACTCATTGCGCTCCCCGCAACCCATTTGGACTAGTGCCCGGCGGCGAGGAGGCGCGCCGGCGCCGGAGCCGCAAGCTCGGCCAACATGCAATATTCCAAAAATGTAGGGCATCAAACTGCAATTCACCGGGTTGACCATACTCCACCAAATTTGGTGGAGTTGGTCCCCTCCTCCTACAGTCCAAGCACCCCGAGTTTGAGCCATTTTGGCCAAACGGTTGCCGAGTTCTTCCGAGGCGGAGCAGTTCTAGGTTTCCGGCGAGACCTTGCTCCCGCCGGTCAACCAAACTGCATGGGGACTTGGGCTTGTGCAGGGAGCATCCTTAGAACATGGGGAGTCTACTTATAAGGGTCTCAGGTGCTAGCAATCAAGGGTTTAGGTGATCTTACCTTGGCCGAGTTGGAAGAAGATGGGATGAAGCCGGTTTCGGGTTCTCCTTCACGCGCGGCCTCGGGCAACTCCAGCAATGTTCCAGAGATGCCAAGAATTCCACCGAGCTCTTCAGATCCAACTATGGTAAGGTTTGGTTCAACTCTCCTCCTTCTCTCTCTCTCCCGAGTTCACAACATGGAGGGGGTGACTCCTCGGCCACCACAACACCAAGGCCTTATGAGGATTAACTCTTGGGAGTTAGAAATCCCAAGAGCCTTCCTCGTGTAACCTCCCACGAGGAAGCCCAAAAGCCAAAAGGATTTAATGCAAGATTCTTTGTAAATGCCTCAAACCCGGTTCACACACACCCCTAGCCTCCAAGCTCTGCACAGTAGGTGCAAAATGCACCCAACACCCTCATATTTAATCCCCTAAATATTTGGTACATAAAATATTATAGTTTTCTCGAAAATACCCACTTTTCGGTACACTTCACGTATTTTGAGAAAATTCGCTCGACGAAATACGAAACAGACTTCGCCACGACGTCCGGCTCGTCGAGACCTTCAAGATAGGCTATTCATTTGCTTGATTTGGTGCTCAAATGAATTCTCGGGCCATTTTGTTCTGTATGTCGCAACCCGACACACGCACTTCGATGCACACGGATCGCCAAACGCGAAAACCGTCAGTGCCATTGCGCTCTGAACGTCGAAATTAGTTAGGATCCACTACTCATACCCCTATGTCAGGGTTTTAAACAGTGGTTCGGCCAACTGTCGCTTGCGAAGGGTCGAAAATCGCGAGTTACTATTCACACTTAAGTCGCGGGGCCCGTTTTTGATTTCTGATTTCGGGAAGATCCGACCGTCGGATCGAAAACATATGAATATGAAACTTCTATGTTTCGACGAGACGATCGCAATGGTGATCTCGGATTTTCCAGATCAGACCCCGATCAAAAGTCGATATTTTTGGGGTCCTATTTACTTATTTTCTGCTATTTAAAATTCCAGAAATTTATTTAAATCTTTTTAAAATTCACGATTACTACATCACCCACCACTTATAAAAAGTTTCGTCCCCGAAACTTAAACTTAACTATAGTACTACTAAAGTTTTAATATGACTCAATTATCACAAAATAGTTCCAACCACCAATAATTCTTCATTTGTCAATTATGTAGACTTCTGTCGGGTCCTCCATTGGTGGATCGCTCTGACTCAATGCATAGACTCGTCCGCCAGCAGGTTGGCGCGCTCCCTCAGTCGGTCGAGGGGTATGTCCCGTGGATGCCGAACTAGCAGTAGGGTTTGGACGTCGACCAGGGGCGGCAGGAACAGAAGCTGAGGATGGAGCCAATGTAGGTTGCTGCGAACAGCTATTCGCCATATGTCCTGTCTGGCCACAGCGGAAACAGCGACCAAAGCGTTGTTCACAACTAGCAGCACGATGGGATCCGCCACAAATAATGCATGACTGAGAAAATGGCGGTTGGCTAACAGCAGGGGTACTCACGCTCTTGGCCGTTCTTTGGTATTGAGGATATTTAGGTGGTTTGCCACTGATTATTGAACCACTAGTATTTCCAGGAAATGGCCTTTTCTTCTCCTTGCCCTTTTCAGCCGCTTGGCGCTCAGCACGCGCCACAGTGATATCAGCTTGAACAGCAAGTGCACGCTTGACACAGTTCCGATACACACTGATGTCCAGAGGGGAGAGAAGTCGCCTGATGTCGGGTCGCAACCCCTGAGTAAACAGTCTAATCTTGCGCCCTTCGTCTCGTACCGCCTGCGGAATTAGAGCGCTTATACGGCAGAATTCCCGCTCATAATCCCGAACCGTGCGATCACCCTGATGTATGGTCTCCAGTTCCCTTTCCAACTCTTGCTTCGTGATGTCATTCAAGTAGCGGTCATAAATTGCCGCCTTGAATTCATGCCATGGGGGTTCATGTATACCCCCAAACTGTTCCCTCAGTATTTCTGACCACCATTGGTCCGCCTCACCCGCAAGACAGTGAGCGGCCAAATGTACACGGTCTCGGTCCTCCGTATACATGTCTCGGAACAGCTTCTCAATATGCAGTATCCACTTCTCAACCGCCCAGAGCACTAGTGGAGCCGGCGGACACTGATCGGTTCCAGCAGATGCAAGATCAGTTCACCGCACTGTCGGCGGTGGTTCAGCAGCTTGTGCAACTGGTGGCTGCTTTTACTGCCCCACCAACCCCGCCACCAGTACCACCTCTTGTGGATGGATTTGTGATTGGGTTTATATGAGACTTGGACACTAATAATAATAACTGGGCTTAAGCATTTTGGGTTGTGGTGTGGGCCCAACGAGTTATTATTGCTAGTGGGCCGGGTCGTTACATTTGGTATCAGAGCCAATAACCAGCCGGAAGTGTGTGATGAGTCTCGGCTGAGCCTGGGTCTAGATGACAGGGCTAGCGAGACGAGTCTGACATCGCCTGGTGATCTTGGGCTTGTGTGTGTGTGTTTGGGCTGACGAGGACGTCAGGCCTAAACGGGGGGAGTCTGTGACGCCCCCAATAGTCCCACATCGGATGTGGATGGATTTGTGATTGGGTTTATATGAGACTTGGACACTAATAATAATAACTGGGCTTAAGCATTTTGGGCTGTGGTGTGGGCCCAACGAGTTATTATTGCTAGTGGGCCGGGTCGTTACAATATGAACTTTTCATGTTTCGTCGAGACGATCGCAATGGTGATCTCGGATTTTCGAGATCAGGCCCCGATCAAAAGTCGGTATTTTAGGGCCACTATTGAACTAAAAATTTTCATTTTTGCCAAAATTACCAATTTTATAAATTCCAAAGGTAATTATAAAGTCTTTAATTTTCCAGATTACTACATGATGCCTCTGTTACGTCGATATATAAAGAACAACAACAGCTATCATCACAACAAGAACGAATGTCTAACGAATTCATAACGATGAGGGCCGACATAGGGGATTTAAAGAAAAGGCAAAAGCCCCTAGGGAAGTTAGTGAAAAAGATCTTCCAGAAACTTGGTTGCAGCAGTTCTGAGGATTCAGACTGATGTTTTTCTTTCTTTGTTGTTCTAATCTTTTTTTTTTGTTTTGCAGGTTTTTAGTTCTAGTTCTTATATTTCTTTTTCTAAACTTTTAGCTCCCTTAATTTTGTAATTTTGACTGCTTTTAGTGACAAAAAATGGGAGAGATATGAACAATGGTTTGACAATGGTTTGTGAGAACATTAAACTTTGACAATGGTTTGTGAGAACATTGAACTTTGACAATGGTTGTGAGAACATTGAACTTTGAAAGGTAAGTATGACAACAACGTTGGTTTTCTATTGTGAATGAATGCATGCCTCAACTAATTATTTGACTAACTATTTGGGCATGTAATATTACTAACAAGTTGTTTAATTACTAACATACTTATGACATTTGGAATTTATTGCTTAAAAGATATGTCTATCTCTGATTGATATTTTAATACATATCTGCTTTTGCAAATGTCATGGAGAGTATAAACTTCATCTCTCTGGTTGGTTTTTGAATGTCAAATTCTTGAGGTATCTAACGATTTCTTTTGTCAAGAATTATTTCTTTTGCAGAGAGTACAAACGTCTAAGTCTAGAGTTTGTTTTAGGAGTTTATCTCATGTATTCATTCTTATTTGGATCTCAATTGTAAATTTTTGTTGTATGATGATAGCAACAAAAATATCTTTTTGAATTTTTTTAAGTAGATTTTTGTTTTGTCACGAAACCGCCAAAGGGGGAGATTGTTAAGGATTTTGTTTTGGCGTATTTCGTGAAGTGGTTAAGTCTTGAAGATTGAAGATGAAGATGTTTGGATCATATACCTCAATCTTAAGAAAGAAGAATTCAAAAGGATCAGGTACGTTTAACTAAACAACTTTGGTGATCCGAATACTTCTTGTAGTGTAGAAACACTTGGATGGGTTTTAATCGCAAAAAAATCAAGAAACTGGATTGTTATATGTTCATGATCCGGATCAGAGTAATCCAGTCCGGACCCCGAACGTAGGTAGGTTCATGCGCAAATCCAGTCCGGAACACCCTTGGTTCAGTCCAGACCCCGAACGTGGATTCTGCAGAAATCGCATGAACAGTCCGGACCGTGGATACTTCAGTCCGGACCCCGAACAGTGTTTTTTCAGGAATTCTCTGAAAAACAACGACAGTCCGGATCCAGTCCGGACCGTCGTGCGGGTAAAATTCTGTTACAGTCAGTTTTTGATTCTTATCCTCTTCCAATGGTTTCTAACCTATAAGTAACCCTAATTGTGGTGACCCGGATCTTTGCAGGGCTTCTACAGTGTGACCAGCAGCTTCTGGAAGCCTACGTGGCATGTCGGCGGTGTTCGCGCGCCAATTTGGACACAAGAGATGGACTCGAGGCTTAAAATGGATCTCGTAGGTAATCGGGGGACCCCATCGGATGTTTAGAAGAGTTCACGCGCAGAGTGGATATCAAATTTAGGCTCGGCGCGGAATTCGGATTAAAAATACCTTTCCGGGAGCCTCCGGCAAATTATAGGAGTGGAATTTGGCAAAATGGACACCGTTTTTGGAATCAGCGCGCGAAAACGGTTAAGATGGGCTATTTACTTGTTAGTTTTGAGATTGCGGTTACTGTTCACGCCGGAACAGTGTCTCCGGCGATCGCCGGCGGCGGTCGGCGGCGGCGGGCGGCGGCGCAGCCTCGGGCAGGCGGCAGGCGGCAGGCGGCGGCGGGCAGGCGCGCGGTCCACGGCACCGACGTGCGCCAGTGCGGGATGCCACGTGGCATTGTTTGGTTGGTTGGTCCACGGCGCGAGGTCCACGGACTGTGGGCATGGGTGCACGGTAGACCGGGTGGACACGTGGCATGCGGTTACTGGTTCGGTGTTGTGCTCCCGGTCCACGCAGGCTGTGGAGTGGTTGACCGGGGGCAGGTGGCCGTACGGCGGGCAGGTGGCCGTACGGGCGCGGTGCAGGCGGCGACGTGCGCGGTGCACGGGTTGCCGGGGCCACGTGGCGCGACGCCACTGGCGGGCGAGGGTGCGCCGGGCGCAGCGGGGCCCGGGGAAGCACAGTGCTGGGCTACGTGGCGGGCCCGAGTGGTTTCGGGCTTGCACAGTAATGGGCCGGGCCCATTACTGTAGCAGCCCGAAACACTCCGGCGCCCGGAAGTGGGGACACATAGGGTATTTCTTCAAATGTTTTTCTTCAGCCTATTTAAAGGCAACCCGAGCCCCTTTCTTTGCCTTTTTTCTCTAAACCCTCTCACCTTCTGCCCGAGCCCCCTTAAGCAAAGTTGTTCACCTCTTCACCCTTGATCTTCCTACCAAGTTCTAGGATTTTAGGAGGCTCGAATCCCAAGGTTCCCCATTTTACGGCTCGGCGCGACGTTGCATTCCTGTGTTCTTCTTCGTCGCAGCGGCAGTGTTTTGACTCCCCTGGGCTACCCCGAGATCCTTTTTCTGTGATTCTTGTGCCGACAGACTCCTAAGAGGTAGGGCTTCATCTTTCGTATTGATCACGCTTTCCCGTTGCGAGTTTTTGGCATGAATCCCGAGGCAACACTGTGACCCATTTTCTGTTTGGCTTTGTGGGGCAGCATCGAGGTGTTTTGGCCATATCTTTGCGCACAAGCGTCAGCCGGAAACGAGCTTATACAACTTTTTCATCTACAGATCACAAGGAACGTGCACGTAGTTTTCTTGGATTTTTCTGAGATTTCATCAGAGGTGAGAATCACTGTTTCTCTGTGTACAGTGCTACAGTCTTTTGTGCTGAAATCTTTTGAGTGTACCACCTTGTCGAATTTATATCTTGGCTTACCGAACTCAGATTTGGGCGTGCAAGCTACCGTTGCGAAGCTATCGACGCGAGGATCGCGGTTATATTTTTCAGGGAATTTTCTGGGCTCTTGCTGCAGGTGAAAATTAAGCATTTCTGGGACTGTTGTTGTATGTGTGTGTGAGTGCAGATTTTTGGAATGTATGTGTAATAGTGGACTTTGTATTGGGCCAGGAGAGTTACGGGTGTGCTGAACTTATTGGAGCAAGGGATTAGAGTTATCTGGTGTTTTCAGCTATTGGGCTTTGGACAGTCAGCTTTTCAGGTGGGTGCTTTGTTCCGAGAACCGGTGGACGGTTCTCTAACTCTATATGTTAGAATTGCATGCAGGTGTAGGGTACAATACCTGGGATTGATTGGTAAGCTTAACAATGTTGATTTATGGGAATTGCAAGTTAATTATTCATATTATGACGATGGTAAAAATCAGACATTTAGGTTGATGATTAGTGGAAGCTTACCTAAGGCAAGGTTACCCTATATGATTAATTATCATGCCATGTTAGCATATAACCCTTTTTATAAGGCTGGTTTATACAATGGGATAGGATTATGTAGTTATGTGCAGGTTCTACTCCAAGGAGTGATTATGGATCGAAAATCATGGACAGGTATGGTCAATGCTAATTCTGGCATGAGGTTTATTTTCTTTATCCTTCTTGAGGACAAATGCATGCTTGTATGGACATATGTGTATGGACATATAGTTAGGCCATCTTTTACTGATACACTATCTTTTGGGATTTGACTTAGGAGAAACCATGATTGCTTTCTTTCTCCTTTTTTTTTAGACTTTTGAGTCATGTTGCTCGGGTTCGAGCAGAGGTTTGGGATAGTGTAGCTGGGACCTTCGGGTCAGAGACAGGGTGTGCTTGATGTTGGATTGTGGGTTATTGCGGCAACCGCGGACAGTAGGCGGTTGACCGGATCTTGATTATTTTACCCAATTGTGGGTCGTGGGTTATTGCGGTGACCGCGGACTTTGGGCGGTTGACCGGATGTTGACTATTGCATCAGATTGGGTATCAGATTTGTTCTAGTGGATGGTGTTTCCCACTTTTTGAGTACTATTGCATCAGATCGGGGTTTTGTTAGGGGACGGAGGTTCCCACTTTGATCATAGTCTTGATCCAGTCCTGCTATTATGAGATAGTGGTTACAGAGATACTCGATACCGTGATACTTGATACAGTGATGCTTGATACAGTGATACTTTACTCGTGTGGGTCGCTCCCCTCGAGTGCCACTCCGGAGTAGGCTTTCCACGGTGTGAGTGCCGGGCACCAGGCGGGGTTCTTGAGTTCGACAGCAGAGCAGGCAGTACCAGTGATTACTGGTCTATCGATTGGGTTTATTCAGGCTGATACTTTTTGTTACACTCGTGCCTGGGGGACCAAGTGGAGTCTAGTAGCTGTGTTTAGACCAGTGCTAGTATTGTTGGGAACCGTTCGGGGTTTGACGATGGTCCCGTGGTCGTTGTGGGTTCTTTGACCATTGTGTGAGAGGTTGAGCATCTTGAGTCTATCCGTTCTGAGAGAGAGAGCATGGATTATGACTATAGCCTGCATGAGCCACTACTCAATAGCGAGTTAGTCCGTTTGGACGCCCTACGTAATTCCTGCCCGTCAGCGGGAGGTGGTTGTAGGTGGGCGCAGGTTTGACTGGACCCGATGTGGCAGTCAGCTCGATTGGGTCGATTGAGCACCTCGTGTGCGAGTGTTGCATATATTTATCAGAGTTTCCCCATTTGAGCATTCAGATAGAGGCATGGTAGCTGTAGAGTGTCTTCTGCTTCTTCTTTAAGTCTTACTACATTAGTTATCTTTTGGCTCTAGTGGTCTTGGTGGGCAGATCGTCGGGCCTAGTGGCGATACCCACTGAGAACTCCCTTTTTGCGTAGTTCTCACGCCCGTCGGGGGTTTTTCCCCCTTTTTGTCCTTTTTTTCTCCCTTGTTTTGCAGAGTCTTGGCGGGTGTTGCCGTTTTTGCGGTTGCTGTTCGCGGTGAGGGAGTAGCGAGCTTGATCCTGACTCATTGGAGAGTAGCGGTACCCCCCCCCCCCCCTTTAAGGAGATCTTCAGTATAGTCGGTAGATTAGTATTCATTTCCTCTTTTGAGAGACTGCTGTAGTGAGGATATGATGTATTGAGAGCTGGTACACTGATGTTGTATTTGACATATCTCCCTGTTGAGCTATGAGTTTTGTACTCGAGGTTATTGTATGATTATCATTTTTGGGAGATGGACCTTGTTGTTTTATCTTCAGTTGTACAGTGGTTGATATTATTTCTATAGCAGTTTTATCTTTTAGCTCTGATATCTGTTAGCTGTAGCTCTTTTTGCAGGTAGGACGCTTCGCCTATGCGGATTTGGCATAGGTGGCGGATCTGTTGGCGAGCCCGGGTCGCAGTTTCGACCCCGGGGCGTGACAGATTAGGTGGTATCAGAGCCTAGGTTGTAGGTCATGGTGGACTTAGAAACCCTAGGCTTGTGGTTGGACCCTAGGATGACTTCGTGAGAGTCGTGATTTGTAGCGAGAGTCCTGATTGAGTTTTACACCTCTCCCGAGGGACGGGATGAGTGATTGGCATGTTTATTCTCCTAAGTAGTTATGTTGGCTGCAGACAACATAACGCTATGGAATGGGTGACATGCTCTAGACTTTCGCTGGATTGGGTCGAGCGTTGTTGTGTGCTGATTTGTGGTTTCGTCGTGGCGAGCGGTGTCTCCCCGACGCTGGGTTTGGGACCCTTGTGCATCCTGTCATGGCAGTTGAGCTTGAGCTGTTGGTTTTGGGCCGGATATCCGGATTGAGGTCAGAGAACTCCGGACCCAGATGACAGGATTGTCAGAGGCATATCAGCGGCAGAGCGAGCAGCTAGTTTGGTGACGCAGTTGTCAGAGCAGTGGGCAGCCCGACAGTACTTTTCTTCTGAGACCACCAGGATGTAGTATCCTCAGCGGCAGGGATTTCTGTAGTGCCAATAGAGCGAGTGGCCCCCTCCGTACCAATGTTTAGTGCCAAGGCACTGAGGTAGGGTGGATGGTTGACAGCAGGGGAGCTGTGGGGCATGTTTGATTAAGTGAGCCAGATTTGGCAGATGAACCACCCCGACTCGTAAGATTGAGCTTGGAGCCTTTGGAGGCAGAGTCTTGGTTGGGGGTGATGGAGTGATCAATTGAGAGCCTCCCTGTGCTAGAAAGTTTATGCAGTTGTTGAACTGGTGCTCCAGGTTTCGAGGAACGAGGCACATAGGATAAGTGAGATTGGGAGTGGATTGCGCCAGGATACTCTTTAGTTTCTTTTCGGTCCCTCATGTTCGGGTTTTGGACTGTGGATGCCTCGTCGGAGTAGGCATTGTGTTTGGAGCTGGACACTGCAGTTCCTTGGATGGGGATCTGCCGCTAGAGGCGAGTTCTGGTGGGAGGCGCTTGGCGCTAGGTGATGGAGGACAGATCGGCAGGCAGAGGCATTTTCGTTTTGCTTTCCTGGGTGGTGGATATCCTTGTGGATGGTTAATGTAAAGCTTACCCAAGGGAATTCTACCCTTTGTGATTTATAACTTGCATATTTTGATTGTATCATATGGGATTGAGGGGTGAGCTTAGAAAGGATAAGTGTATAGGGAATTGCATGGATTAATGGTGTTTTGGCTTATGACGGTTGCAATGATGGATTTCTGAGATGTTGGGGATCGGGTGGACCCCGATGGCAGTATCAGTGTCTATATCAGAGTAGTGCAACGGTAGCGTGGTTTTGCTGTCTGCGAAGGATCGTATCTGTTGCCTCAGCGTGAGCAGAGACAGAGGTCGTGCTCCCTTGTGATTGATTGTATATTTTCTGATGGACTAAGCGACAACCGCTTGCACCGTGTGGATGAGTTTGTGCCGCCTGGTTGGAGGGCGCCACGGCAGTGGATCGGGTTGTTGCAGGTGTGATTTCATCACAGTAGTCGGAGTTAGTGCACTTTGCATTCCGGCATGGACTAGAGGCAGAGTTGTCACCACGTGCACTAGAGGTACAGGATACCATCGGTGTTGTGCATGTGAAGGAGGCTTGTGGATTATGTTCAGTGTCGTTGAGACCATGAGTTATACCGGCAAACCTTTTGATGTGGGTGGCAGTTCGATGTTTTGACCCAGTGCTTGGGATTGGTTGGCACGGCACCACTGGATGGTTAAGTGCAGAGAGGGTGCTGATTGTGACTTTTGCGAGGCAGACAAGGGAGGCTTGTTATGGGGAGATTGTTCGAGCACACAGGGTTTAGCGACTGTGTGAGAGGAGCTTATGGTGGCGCCGGGACCAAAGGATATTTCTATTACTGCAAAATCCCGGGTGTGAGTCCACTCGAGTTGATGATTATGCCGCCTGTTAGGGAGATTGAGATTGCGGTTGACGTGGTTCTGGAAACCGCGCCAACCTCAATAGCACCACTTGGATTATCTGTAAGAGCTGGGAGAGTTGATCGCACCGGTGCAGGGATCTGTTGGATCGAGGGTCTGTTTGACCTAGTGCCACGTCGTTGATACACGACGGTGAGAGCCCTTTGGGATTGGAGTCCAGGCAGGTCCAGATATTATTTAGAATATTTTGATGGAGCTATGTTCAGGCAGTTATTGTATGATGCCTGCACCAATATGGAATTTCAACTGAGGGCTTTGTCTAGATGGTGTTCAGGACACGGTAGGGGCATTACGAGTACAGTGAAGCCAATGGATGGACTAATGCCCTGTTGCCTCTAGATCGAGGAGTTTTGTGTTTCAGTTGGCCTTGAACGGTTTGATAGCGGCATCCTCCAGGAATATTTTGGTTTTACCCCCCTCCCTGATGGAATTAGAGCTTGTGCAGCATTTGTAGATGGTGTGACAAGGTCTGTGGGGAAGAAGTTTTTTTTGCCAAGTCGTTGTGGTGTAAGTTTTAGCTTCGAGAGCATATCTTCCTGGATTACTTATTCTAGCCGTAGGGGCGGCGGTGGAAATCCGGCCAAAATGGATGCTAATTTAGACTGGCCGAGATCGACGGTCATTGTTGGGGTGAGGAGTTTTGGACCGGATAGTGCCAGCAGAGCTTGATGACCGGGTGATGAGATTGGTACCAGCGCCGATTCTAACCTAGTCAGTGGTGGGAGTTGGATTTGCGAGTTTTTTGTGATACCTCCCTTAGGGGCTGAAGAGCTACCATTGGATTTTTTGTTGAGCATCCAATATCACCTTGACTGAGCTACTGTGGTGGCGGATACCTGGAGCGGAAGAGCTTTTGGGAGTCGAGTTTGGCGGTTCCTTAGCTGGCGCTGTGTGGGGCCATTCTGGTGTACAGAGTATGAGTTTGTGTCCCAGAGGGTCCCTTTGATGAGAGGCTGCGGCTGAGCAATCCACTTAGGTGGTGGAGTTTTGAGGGCGACCGAGTGTGAACCCCTGCTTGTTTGGGCCCCTTTTTTGTGCAGGTGTTTGTGTGGATGTGATTCGGGTCGCTTTGGTTGAGCTGGCTCTTGGGAGTGATTTTAGAGCGTGTTACTCAGGCTGTTCGTTCCTTTCCCCCAGTCTTTTGTTGGGGTTTGGAGGTTTTTCTGCGTCTCAGCTCAAGAGTGTTATGTTTTGGACCCCTCGCCCGTGATTGACTCGTTCCTTTTGGGGTCTGTGAGAGTTTGGAGTACGAGGGACGCCCGTTGCGAATTCCGACTCGTGAGGTGAGGGAATTGCGCAATCGGGCTATGCCGTACTGGTTGTTGCTGTTGTTGTTGCTGAGGAGTAATCACGGGGAGTGATAGGTGACTTGGGAGCTGGAGACGGCGGTGTTGAATATTGACCCCTGGTTTCTGAGACTCCTTGGGAGTTGCCTTAGTTTCGAGGACGAAACTTTCTTTTAGTGGGGGAGGATGTGGTGACCCGGATCTTTGCAGGGCTTCTACAGTGTGACCAGCAGCTTCTGGAAGCCTACGTGGCATGTCGGCGATGTTCGCGGCGCCAATTTGGACACAAGAGATGGACTCGAGGCTTAAAATGGATCTCGTAGGTAATCGGGGGACCCCATCGGATGTTTAGAAGAGTTCACGCGCAGAGTGGATATCAAATTTAGGCTCGGCGCGGAATTCGGATTAAAAATACCTTTCCGGGAGCCTCCGGCAAATTATAGGAGTGGAATTTGGCAAAATGGACACCGTTTTTGGAATCAGCGCGCGAAAACGGTTAAGATGGGCTATTTACTTGTTAGTTTTGAGATTGCGGTTACTGTTCACGCCGGAACAGTGTCTCCGGCGATCGCCGGCGGCGGCGGGCAGCGCCGGCGGGCGGCGGCGCAGCCTCGGGCAGGCGGCAGGCGGCGGCACAAGGCGCGGGCAGGGCGCGGGCAGGTGCCCGGGCGCGCGGGCAGGCGCGCGGTCCACGGCACCGACGTGCGCCAGTGCGGGATGCCACGTGGCATTGTTCGGTTGGTTGGTCCACGGCGCGAGGTCCACGGACTGTGGGCATGGGTGCACGGTAGACCGGGTGGACACGTGGCATGCGGTTACTGGTTCGGTGTTGTGCTCCCGGTCCACGCAGGCTGTGGAGTGGTGACCGGGGGCAGGTGGCCGTACGGGCGCGGTGCAGGCGGCGACGTGCGCGGTGCACGGGTTGCCGGGGCCACGTGGCGCGACGCCACTGGCGGGCGCGGGGTGCGCCGGGCGCAGCGGGGCCCGGGGAAGCACAGTGCTGGGCTACGTGGCGGGCCCGAGTGGTTTCGGGCTTGCACAGTAATGGGCCGGGCCCATTACTGTAGCAGCCCGAAACACTCCGGCGCCCGGAAGTGGGGACACATAGGGTATTTCTTCAAATGTTTTTCTTCAGCCTATTTAAAGGCAACCCGAGCCCCTTTCTTTGCCTTTTTTCTCTCAACCCTCTCACCTTCTGCCCGAGCCCCCTTAAGCAAAGTTGTTCACCTCTTCACCCTTGATCTTCCTACCAAGTTCTAGGATTTTAGAGGCTCGAATCCCAATGGTTCCCCATTTACGGCGCGGCGCGACGTTGCATTCCTGTGTTCTTCTTCGTCGAGGCGGCAGTGTTTTGACTCCCTTGGGCTACTCCGAGATTCCTTTTTCTGTGATTCTTGTGCCGACAGACTCCTAAGAGGTAGGGCTTCATCTTTCGTATTGATCGCGCTTTCCCGTTGCGAGTTTTTGGCACGGATCCCGAGGCAACACTGTGACCCATTTCTGTTTGGCTTTGTGGGGCAGCATCGAGGTGTTTTGGCCATATCTTTGCGCACAAGCGTCAGCCGGAAACGAGCTTATACAACTTTTTCATCTACAGATCACAAGGAACGCGCTCGTAGTTTTCTTGGATTTTTCTGAGATTTCATCAGAGGTGAGAATCACTGTTTCTCTGTGTACAGTGCTACAGTCTTTGTGCTGAAATCTTTTGAGTGTACCACCTTGTCGAATTTATATGTTGGCTTACCGAACTCAGATTTGGACGTGCAAGCTACCGTTGCGAAGCTATCGACGCGAGGATCGCGGTGATATTTTTCTTGGAATTTTCTGGGCTCTTGCTGTAGGTGAAAATTAAGCATTTCTGGGACTATTGTTGTATGTGTGTGTGAGTGCAGATTTTTGGAATGTATGTGTAATAGTGGACTTTGTATTGGGCCAGAGAGATACGGGTGTGCTGAACTTATTGGAGCAAGGGATTAGAGTTATCTAGTGTTTTCAGCTGTTGGGCTTTGACAGTCAGCTTTTCAGGTGGTGCTTTGTTCCGAGAACCGGTGGACGGTTCTCTAACTCTATATGTTAGAATTGCATGCAGGTGTAGGGTACAATACCTGGGATTGATTGGTAAGCTTAACATGTTGATTTATGGGAATTGCAAGTTAATTATTCATATTATGACGATGGTAAAAATCAGACATTTAGGTTGATGATTAGTGGAAGCTTACCTAAGGCAAGGTTACCCTATATGATTAATTATCATGCCATGTTAGCATATAACCCTTTTTATAAGGCTGGTTTATACAATGGGATAGGATTATGTAGTTATGTGCAGGTTCTACTCCAAGGAGTGATTATGGATCGAAAATCCTGGACAGGTATGGTCATTGCTAATTCTGGCATGAGGTTTATTTCTTTATCCTTCTTGAGGACAAATGCATGCTTGTATGGACATATGTGTATGGACATATAGGTTAGGCCATCTTTACTGATACACTATCTTTTGGGATTTGACTTAGGGGAAACCATGATTGCTTTCTTTCTCCTTTTTATTTAGACTTTTGAGTCATGTTGCTCGGGTTCGAGCAGAGGTTTGGGATAGTGTAGCTGGGACCTTCGGGTCAGAGACAGGGTGTGCTTGATGTTGGATTGGGGTTATTGCGGCAACCGCGGACAGTAGGCGGTTGACCGGATCTTGATTATTTTACCCAATTGTGGGTCGTGGGTTATTGCGGTGACCGCGGACTTTGGGCGGTTGACCGGATGTTGACTATTGCATCAGATTGGGTATCAGATTTGTTCTAGTGGATGGTGTTTCCCACTTTTTGAGTACTATTGCATCAGATCGGGGGTTTTGTTAGGGGACGGAGGTTCCCACTTTGATCATAGTCTTGATCCAGTCCTGCTATTATGAGACAGTGGTTACAGAGATACTCGATACCGTGATACTTGATACAGTGATGCTTGATACAGTGATACTTTACCTTGTGGGTCGCTCCCCTCGAGTGCC
>CM055071.1:22854656-22926500 GCA_029204045.2 Tillandsia leiboldiana
GGCGGGCGAGGGTTGCGCCGGGCGCAGCGGGGCCCCGGGAAGCACAGTGCTGGGCTACGTGGCGGGGCCCCGAGTGGTTTCCGGGCTTGCACAGTAATGGGCCGGGCCCATTACTGTAGCAGCCCGAAACGGCACCTCCGGCGCCCGGAAGTGGGGACACAAGGGTATTTCTTCAAATGTTTTTCTTCAGCCTATTTAAAGGCAACCCGAGCCCCTTTCTTTGCCTTTTTTCTCTAACCCTCTCACCTTCTGCCCGAGCCCCCTGAGCAAAGTTGTTCACCTCTTCACCCCTTGATCTTCCTACCAAGTTCTAGGATTTTAGGAGGCTCGAATCCCAAGGTTCCCCATTTTACACGGCGCGGCGCGACGTTGCATTCCTGTGTTCTTCTTCGTCGCAGCGGCAGTGTTTTGACTCCCCTGGGCTACCCCGAGATCCTTTTTCTGTGATTCTTTGCCCGACAGACTCCTAAGAGGTAGGGCTTCATCTTTCGTATTGATCGCGCTTTCCCGTTCGAGTTTTTGGCACGGATCCCGAGGCAACACTGTGACCCATTTTCTGTTTGGCTTTGTGGGGCAGCATCGAGGTGTTTTGGCCATATCTTTGCGCACAAGCGTCAGCCAAACGAGCTTATACAACTTTTTCATCTACAGATCGCAAGGAACGCGCTCGTATTTTTCTTGGATTTTTCTGAGATTTCATCAGAGGTGAGAATCACTGTTTCTCTGTGTACAGTGCTACAGTCTTTTGTGCTGAAATCTTTTGAGTGTACCACCTTGTCGAATTTATATCTTGGCTTACCGAACTCAGATTTGGGCGTGCAAGCTACCGTTGCGAAGCTATCGACGCGAGGATCGCGGTGATATTTTTCTGGGAATTTTCTGGGCTCTTGCTGCAGGTGAAAATTAAGCATTTCTGGGACTGTTGTTGTATGTGTGTGTGAGTGCAGATTTTTGGAATGTATGTGTAATAGTGGACTTTGTATTGTGCCAGGAGAGTTACGGGTGTGCTGAACTTATTGGAGCAAGGGATTAGAGTTATCTGGTGTTTTCAGCTGTTGGGCTTTGGACAGTCAGCTTTTCAGGTGGGTGCTTTGTTCCCGAGAACCGGTGGACGGTTCTCTAACTCTATAGTTAGAACATGTGCATGCAGGTGTAGGGTACAATACCTGGGATTGATTGGTAAGCTAACATGTTGATTTATGGAATTGCAAGTTAATATTCATATTATGACAATGGTATAAATCAGACATATTAGGTTGATGATTAGTGGAAGCTTACCTAAGGCAAGGTTACCCTATATGATTAATTATCATGCCATGTTAGCATATACCTTTTATGAGGCTGGTTTATACAATGGGATAGGATTATGTAGTTATGTGCAGGTTCTACTCCAAGGAGTGATTATGGATCGAAAATCATGGACAGGTATGGTCATTGCTAATTCTGGCATGAGGTTTATTTTCTTTATTCTTCTTGAGGACAAATGCATGCTTGTATGGACATATGTGTATGGACATATAGTTAGGCCATCTTTTACTGATACACTATCATTTTGGGATTTGACTTAGGAGAAACCATGATTGCTTTCTTTCTCCTTTTCTTTTTAGACTTTTGAGTCATGTTGCTCGGGTTCGAGCAGAGGTTTGGGATAGTGTAGCTGGGACCTTCGGGTCAGAGACAGGGTGTGCTTGATGTTGGATTGTGGGTTATTGCGGCAACCGCGGACAGTAGGCGGTTGACCGGATCTTGATTATTTTACCCAATTGTGGGTTGTGGGTTATTGCGGCGGTGACCGCGGACTTTGGGCGGTTGACCGGATGTTGACTATTGCATCAGATTGTGGTATCAGATTTGTTCTAGTGGATGGTGTTTCCCACTTTTTGAGTACTATTGCATCAGATCGGGGTTTTGTTAGGGGACGGAGGTTCCCACTTTGATCATAGTCTTGATCCAGTCCTGCTATTATGAGATAGTGGTTACAGAGATACTCGATACCGTGATACTTGATACAGTGATGCTTGATACAGTGACTTACTCGTGTGGGTCGCTCCCCTCGAGTGCCACTCCGGAGTAGGCTTTCCACGGTTGAGCGCCGGGCACCAGGCGGGGTTCTTGAGTTCGACAGCAGAGCGGCAGTACCAGTGATTACTGGTCTATCGATTGGGTTTATTCAGGCAGATACTTTTTGTTACACTCGTGCCTGGGGGACCGAGTGGAGTCTAGTAGCTGTGTTTAGACCAGTGCTAGTATTGTTGGGAAACCGTTCGGGGTTTGACGATGGTCCCCGTGGTCGTTGTGGTTCTTTGACCATTGTGTGAGAGGTTGAGCATCTTGAGTCTATCCGTTCTGAGAGACGAGAGCATGGATTATGACTATAGCCTGCATGAGCCACTACTCAATAGCGAGTTAGTCCGTTTGGACGCCCTACGTAATTCCTGCCCTGTCAGCGGGAGGTGGTTGTAGGTGGGCGCAGGTTTGACTGGACCCGATGTGTGCAGTCAGCTCGATTGGGTCGATTGAGCACCTCGTGTGCGAGTGTTGCATATATTTATCAGAGTTTCCCCATTTGAGCATTCAGATAGAGGCATGGTAGCTGTAGAGTGTCTTCTGCTTCTTTCTTTAAGTCTTACTACATTAGTTATCTTTTGGCTCTAGTGGTCTTGGTGGGCAGATCGTCGGGCCTAGTGGCGATACCCACTGAGAACTCTCCTTTTTGCGTAGTTCTCACGCCCGTCGGGGGTTTTTCCCCCTTTTGTCCTTTTTTTCCTTCCCTTGTTTTGCAGAGTCTTGGCGGGTGTTGCCTGTTTTTGCGGTTGCTGTTCGCGGGTGAGGGAGTAGCGAGCTTGATCCTGACTCATTGGAGAGTAGCGGTACCCCCCCCCCCCCCCCTTTTCTAAGGAGATCTTCAGTATAGTCGGTAGATTAGTATTCATTTCCTCTTTTGAGAGACTGCTGTAGTGAGGATATGATGTATTGAGAGCTGGTACACTGATGTTGTATTTGACATATCTCCCTGTTGAGCTATGAGTTTTGTACTCGAGGTTATTGTATGATTATCATTTTTGGGAGATGGACCTTGTTGTTTTATCTTCAGTTGTACAGTGGTTGATATTATTTCTATAGCAGTTTTATCTTTTAGCTCTGATATCTGTTAGCTGTAGCTCTTTTTGCAGGTAGGACGCTTCGCCTATGCGGATTTGGCATAGGTGGCGGATCTGTTGGCGAGCCCGGGTCGCAGTTTCGACCCCGGGGCGTGACAGATTAGGTGGTATCAGAGCCTAGGTTGTAGGTCATGGTGGACTTAGAAACCCTAGGCTTGTGGTTGGACCCTAGGATGACTTCGTGAGAGTCGTGATTTGTAGCGAGAGTCCTGATTGAGTTTTACACCTCTCCCGAGGGACGGGATGAGTGATTGGCATGTTTATTCTCCTAAGTAGTTATGTTGGCTGCAGACAACATAACGCTATGGAATGGGTGACATGCTCTAGACTTTCGCTGGATTGGGTCGAGCGTTGTTGTGTGCTGATTTGTGGTTTCGTCGTGGCGAGCGGTGTCTCCCCGACGCTGGGTTTGGGACCCTTGTGCATCCTGTCATGGCAGTTGAGCTTGAGCTGTTGGTTTTGGGCCGGATATCCGGATTGAGGTCAGAGAACTCCGGACCCAGATGACAGGATTGTCAGAGGCATATCAGCGGCAGAGCGAGCAGCTAGTTTGGTGACGCAGTTGTCAGAGCAGTGGGCAGCCCGACAGTACTTTTCTTCTGAGACCACCAGGATGTAGTATCCTCAGCGGCAGGGATTTCTGTAGTGCCAATAGAGCGAGTGGCCCCCTCCGTACCAATGTTTAGTGCCAAGGCACTGAGGTAGGGTGGATGGTTGACAGCAGGGGAGCTGTGGGGCATGTTTGATTAAGTGAGCCAGATTTGGCAGATGAACCACCCCGACTCGTAAGATTGAGCTTGGAGCCTTTGGAGGCAGAGTCTTGGTTTGGGGGTGATGGAGTGATCAATTGAGAGCCTCCCTGTGCTAGAAAGTTTATGCAGTTGTTGAACTGGTGCTCAGGTTTCGAGGAACGAGGCACATAGGATAAGTGAGATTGGGAGTGGATTGCGCCAGGATACTCTTTAGTTTCTTTTCGGTCCCTCATGTTCGGGTTTTGGACTGTGGATGCCTCGTCGGAGTAGGCATTGTGTTTGGAGCTGGACACTGCAGTTCCTTGGATGGGGATCTGCCGCTAGAGGCGAGTTCTGGTGGGAGGCGCTTGGCGCTAGGTGATGGAGGACAGATCGGCAGGCAGAGGCATTTTCGTTTTGCTTTCCTGGGTGGTGGATATCCTTGTGGATGGTTAATGTAAAGCTTACCCAAGGGAATTCTACCCTTTGTGATTTATAACTTGCATATTTTGATTGTATCATATGGGATTGAGGGGTGAGCTTAGAAAGGATAAGTGTATAGGGAATTGCATGGATTAATGGTGTTTTGGCTTATGACGGTTGCAATGATGGATTTCTGAGATGTTGGGGATCGGGTGGACCCCGATGGCAGTATCAGTGTCTATATCAGAGTAGTGCAACGGTAGCGTGGTTTTGCTGTCTGCGAAGGATCGTATCTGTTGCCTCAGCGTGAGCAGAGACAGAGGTCGTGCTCCCTTGTGATTGATTGTATATTTTCTGATGGACTAAGCGACAACCGCTTGCACCGTGTGGATGAGTTTGTGCCGCCTGGTTGGAGGGCGCCACGGCAGTGGATCGGGTTGTTGCAGGTGTGATTTCATCACAGTAGTCGGAGTTAGTGCACTTTGCATTCCGGCATGGACTAGAGGCAGAGTTGTCACCACGTGCACTAGAGGTACAGGATACCATCGGTGTTGTGCATGTGAAGGAGGCTTGTGGATTATGTTCAGTGTCGTTGAGACCATGAGTTATACCGGCAAACCTTTTGATGTGGGTGGCAGTTCGATGTTTTGACCCAGTGCTTGGGATTGGTTGGCACGGCACCACTGGATGGTTAAGTGCAGAGAGGGTGCTGATTGTGACTTTTGCGAGGCAGACAAGGGAGGCTTGTTATGGGGAGATTGTTCGAGCACACAGGGTTTAGCGACTGTGTGAGAGGAGCTTATGGTGGCGCCGGGACCAAAGGATATTTCTATTACTGCAAAATCCGGGTGTGAGTCCACTCGAGTTGATGATTATGCCGCCTGTTAGGGAGATTGAGATTGCGGTTGACGTGGTTCTGGAAACCGCGCCAACCTCAATAGCACCACTTGGATTATCTGTAAGAGCTGGGAGAGTTGATCGCACCGGTGCAGGGATCTGTTGGATCGAGGGTCTGTTTGACCTAGTGCCACGTCGTTGATACACGACGGTGAGAGCCCTTTGGGATTGGAGTCCAGGCAGGTCCAGATATTATTTAGAATATTTTGATGGAGCTATGTTCAGGCAGTTATTGTATGATGCCTGCACCAATATGGAATTTCAACTGAGGGCTTTGTCTAGATGGTGTTCAGGACACGGTAGGGGCATTACGAGTACAGTGAAGCCAATGGATGGACTAATGCCCTGTTGCCTCTAGATCGAGGAGTTTTTGTGTTTCAGTTGGCCTTGAACGGTTTGATAGCGGCATCCTCCAGGAATATTTTGGTTTTACCCCCCTCCCTGATGGAATTAGAGCTTGTGCAGCATTGTAGATGGTGTGACAAGGTCTGTGGGGAAGAAGTTTTTTTTGCCAAGTCGTTGTGGTGTAAGTTTTAGCTTCGAGAGCATATCTTCCTGGATTACTTATTCTAGCCGTAGGGGCGGCGGTGGAAATCCGGCCAAAATGGATGCTAATTTAGACTGGCCGAGATCGACGGTCATTGTTGGGGTGAGGAGTTTTTGGACCGGATAGTGCCAGCAGAGCTTGATGACCGGGTGATGAGATTGGTACCAGCGCCGATTCTAACCTAGTCAGTGGTGGGAGTTGGATTTGCGAGTTTTTGTGATACCTCCCTTAGGGGCTGAAGAGCTACCATTGGATTTTTTGTTGAGCATCCAATATCACCTTGACTGAGCTACTGTGGTGGCGGATACCTGGAGCGGAAGAGCTTTTGGGAGTCGAGTTTGGCGGTTCCTTAGCTGGCGCTGTGTGGGGCCATTCTGGTGTACAGAGTATGAGTTTGTGTCCCAGAGGGTCCCTTTTGATGAGAGGCTGCGGCTGAGCAATCCACTTAGGTGGTGGAGTTTTGAGGGCGACCGAGTGTGAACCCCTGCTTGTTTGGGCCCCTTTTTTGTGCAGGTGTTTGTGTGGATGTGATTCGGGTCGCTTTGGTTGAGCTGGCTCTTGGGAGTGATTTTAGAGCGTGTTACTCAGGCTGTTCGTTCCTTTCCCCCAGTCTTTTGTTGGGGTTTGGAGGTTTTTCTGCGTCTCAGCTCAAGAGTGTTATGTTTTGGACCCCTCGCCCGTGATTGACTCGTTCCTTTTGGGGTCTGTGAGAGTTTGGAGTACGAGGGACGCCCGTTGCGAATTCCGACTCGTGAGGTGAGGGAATTGCGCAATCGGGCTATGCCGTACTGGTTGTTGCTGTTGTTGTTGCTGAGGAGTAATCACGGGGAGTGATAGGTGACTTGGGAGCTGGAGACGGCGGTGTTGAATATTGACCCCTGGTTTCTGAGACTCCTTGGGAGTTGCCTTAGTTTCGAGGACGAAACTTTCTTTTAGTGGGGGAGGATGTGGTGACCCGGATCTTTGCAGGGCTTCTACAGTGTGACCAGCAGCTTCTGGAAGCCTACGTGGCATGTCGGCGATGTTCGCGCGCCAATTTGGACACAAGAGATGGACTCGAGGCTTAAAATGGATCTCGTAGGTAATCGGGGGACCCCATCGGATGTTTAGAAGAGTTCACGCGCAGAGTGGATATCAAATTTAGGCTCGGCGCGGAATTCGGATTAAAAATACCTTTCCGGGAGCCTCCGGCAAATTATAGGAGTGGAATTTGGCAAAATGGACACCGTTTTTGGAATCAGCGCGCGAAAACGGTTAAGATGGGCTATTTACTTGTTAGTTTTGAGATTGCGGTTACTGTTCACGCCGGAACAGTGTCTCCGGCGATCGCCGGCGGCGGCGGGCAGCGCCGGCGGGCGGCGGCGCAGCCTCGGGCAGGCGGCAGGCGGCGGCACAAGGCGCGGGCAGGGCGCGGGCAGGTGCCCGGGCGCGCGGGCAGGCGCGCGGTCCACGGCACCGACGTGCGCCAGTGCGGGATGCCACGTGGCATTGTTCGGTTGGTTGGTCCACGGCGCGAGGTCCACGGACTGTGGGCATGGGTGCACGGTAGACCGGGTGGACACGTGGCATGCGGTTACTGGTTCGGTGTTGTGCTCCCGGTCCACGCAGGCTGTGGAGTGGTTGACCGGGGGCAGGTGGCCGTACGGGCGCGGTGCAGGCGGCGACGTGCGCGGTGCACGGGTTGCCGGGGCCACGTGGCGCGACGCCACTGGCGGGCGCGGGTGCGCCGGGCGCAGCGGGGCCCGGGGAAGCACAGTGCTGGGCTACGTGGCGGGCCCGAGTGGTTTCGGGCTTGCACAGTAATGGGCCGGGCCCATTACTGTAGCAGCCCGAAACACTCCGGCGCCCGGAAGTGGGGACACATAGGGTATTTCTTCAAATGTTTTTCTTCAGCCTATTTAAAGGCAACCCGAGCCCCTTTCTTTGCCTTTTTTCTCTCAACCCTCTCACCTTCTGCCCGAGCCCCCTTAAGCAAAGTTGTTCACCTCTTCACCCTTGATCTTCCTACCAAGTTCTAGGATTTTAGGAGGCTCGAATCCCAAGGTTCCCCATTTTACGGCGCGGCGCGACGTTGCATTCCTGTGTTCTTCTTCGTCGCAGCGGCAGTGTTTTGACTCCCTTGGGCTACTCCGAGATCCTTTTTCTGTGATTCTTGTGCCGACAGACTCCTAAGAGGTAGGGCTTCATCTTTCGTATTGATCGCGCTTTCCCGTTGCGAGTTTTTGGCACGGATCCCGAGGCAACACTGTGACCCATTTTCTGTTTGGCTTTGTGGGGCAGCATCGAGGTGTTTTGGCCATATCTTTGCGCACAAGCGTCAGCCGGAAACGAGCTTATACAACTTTTTCATCTACAGATCACAAGGAACGCGCTCGTAGTTTTCTTGGATTTTTCTGAGATTTCATCAGAGGTGAGAATCACTGTTTCTCTGTGTACAGTGCTACAGTCTTTTGTGCTGAAATCTTTTGAGTGTACCACCTTGTCGAATTTATATGTTGGCTTACCGAACTCAGATTTGGACGTGCAAGCTACCGTTGCGAAGCTATCGACGCGAGGATCGCGGTGATATTTTTCTTGGAATTTTCTGGGCTCTTGCTGTAGGTGAAAATTAAGCATTTCTGGGACTATTGTTGTATGTGTGTGTGAGTGCAGATTTTTGGAATGTATGTGTAATAGTGGACTTTGTATTGGGCCAGGAGAGATACGGGTGTGCTGAACTTATTGGAGCAAGGGATTAGAGTTATCTAGTGTTTTCAGCTGTTGGGCTTTGGACAGTCAGCTTTTCAGGTGGGTGCTTTGTTCCGAGAACCGGTGGACGGTTCTCTAACTCTATATGTTAGAATTGCATGCAGGTGTAGGGTACAATACCTGGGATTGATTGGTAAGCTTAACAATGTTGATTTATGGGAATTGCAAGTTAATTATTCATATTATGACGATGGTAAAAATCAGACATTTAGGTTGATGATTAGTGGAAGCTTACCTAAGGCAAGGTTACCCTATATGATTAATTATCATGCCATGTTAGCATATAACCCTTTTTATAAGGCTGGTTTATACAATGGGATAGGATTATGTAGTTATGTGCAGGTTCTACTCCAAGGAGTGATTATGGATCGAAAATCCTGGACAGGTATGGTCATTGCTAATTCTGGCATGAGGTTTATTTTCTTTATCCTTCTTGAGGACAAATGCATGCTTGTATGGACATATGTGTATGGACATATAGTTAGGCCATCTTTTACTGATACACTATCTTTTGGGATTTGACTTAGGGGAAACCATGATTGCTTTCTTTCTCCTTTTTATTTAGACTTTTGAGTCATGTTGCTCGGGTTCGAGCAGAGGTTTGGGATAGTGTAGCTGGGACCTTCGGGTCAGAGACAGGGTGTGCTTGATGTTGGATTGTGGGTTATTGCGGCAACCGCGGACAGTAGGCGGTTGACCGGATCTTGATTATTTTACCCAATTGTGGGTCGTGGGTTATTGCGGTGACCGCGGACTTTGGGCGGTTGACCGGATGTTGACTATTGCATCAGATTGGGTATCAGATTTGTTCTAGTGGATGGTGTTTCCCACTTTTTGAGTACTATTGCATCAGATCGGGGTTTTGTTAGGGGACGGAGGTTCCCACTTTGATCATAGTCTTGATCCAGTCCTGCTATTATGAGACAGTGGTTACAGAGATACTCGATACCGTGATACTTGATACAGTGATGCTTGATACAGTGATACTTTACTCGTGTGGGTCGCTCCCCTCGAGTGCCACTCCGGAGTAGGCTTTCCACGGTGTGAGCGCCGGGCACCAGGCGGGGTTCTTGAGTTCGACAGTAGAGCAGGCAGTACCAGTGATTACTGGTCTATCGATTGGGTTTATTCAGGCTGATACTTTTTGTTACACTCGTGCCTGGGGGACCAAGTGGAGTCTAGTAGCTGTGTTTAGACCAGTGCTAGTATTGTTGGGAACCGTTCGGGGTTTAACGATGGTCCCGTGGTCGTTGTGGATTCTTTGACCATTGTGTGAGAGGTTGAGCATCTTGAGTCTATCCGTTCTGAGAGAGAGAGCATGGATTATGACTATAGCCTGCATGAGCCACTACTCAATAGCGAGTTAGTCCGTTTGGACGCCCTACGTAATTCCTGCCCGTCAGCGGGAGGTGGTTGTAGGTGGGCGCAGGTTTGACTGGACCCGATGTGGCAGTCAGCTCGATTGGGTCGATTGAGCACCTCGTGTGCGAGTGTTGCATATATTTATCAGAGTTTCCCCATTTGAGCATTCAGATAGAGGCATGGTAGCTGTAGAGTGTCTTCTGCTACTTCTTTAAGTCTTACTGCATTAGTTATCTTTTGCCTCTAGTGGTCTTGGTGGGCAGATTGTCGGGCCTAGTGGCGATACCCACTGAGAACTCCCTTTTTGCGTAGTTCTCACGCCCGTCGGGGGTTTTTCCCCCTTTTTGTCCTTTTTTTCTCCCTTGTTTTGCAGAGTCTTGGCGGGTGTTGCCGTTTCTGCGGTTGCTGTTCGCGGTGAGGGAGTAGCGAGCTTGATCCTGACTCATTGGAGAGTAGCGGTACCCCCCCCCCCCCCCTTTGAGGAGATCTTCAGTATAGTCGGTAGATTAGTATTCATTTCCTCTTTTGAGAGACTACTGTAGTGAGGATATGATGTATTGAGAGCTGGTACACTGATGTTGTATTTGACATATCTCCCTGTTGAGCTATGAGTTTTGTACTCGAGGTTATTGTATGATTATCATTTTTGGGAGATGGACCTTGTTGTTTTATCTTCAGTTGTACAGTGGTTGATATTATTTCTATAGCAGTTTTATCTTTTAGCTCTGATATCTGTTAGCTGTAGCTCTTTTTGCAGGTAGGACGCTTCGCCTATGCGGATTTGGCATAGGTGGCGGATCTGTTGGCGAGCCCGGGTCGCAGTTTCGACCCCGGGGCGTGACACTAATTCTATCTTTTAGGGTAATCCACTATAAGTTTTGTACTACGGGTAATGACAGAAAAATATTAACGGAGAAAAACTTATAAATCCACATATAGAGAAGAAAGAAAATAACTAGATTTAATTCTATGTTTCTTCATTTATATTAATTAATTTGATTCTAGGTTTTCAAACTCACATTTTGAGTAGAATCAAATTAATGAATACTTAGATGGTATTTCCGATCTATCTTTGATCTAAGTATTCGGCGGATTATCACCACCAACAAAACAACAATTTTTCCCAAAATCGGCGCGTGGATTCGCGTGGCCTTGTGGATTCAAGGTGCTACCGCTCTCGTGGATTCGGAGCGAGGTACGTTCGTGTGATCGAGACGTACTACTTGGTGGAGACCGTGGATTCGGTCAGACGTCGTGGATTCGACGTTGGACGCCGTTGATTCGGCGTTGGACGCAAATCGTGGATTCGAGGCGTGTTGCGGAGCGAGCGGAGAAGATCAACTCGGAGGGTTTTATTACGCAAAGATTTTTGAGTGTTTATTGTTTACACCTATTCACCCCCCTCTAGGTATTTTTTCCCTATTTAGATCCATATTATCATAACACAACAACCATGCCTCTATCTAAATGCTCAAATGGGGACAAACCAATAAAAGGTATACAACCACTCGCACACGAGGTGCACAATCGACCCAATCGAGTTGACTGTCACATCTGGTCCAGTCAAGCCTGCGCCTCCCTAGTGTATCCACGTAGGGTGTCCAATCGGACTAACTCGCTATCGAATAGTGGCACCTGCAGGCTATAGTCGAAATCCACGCTCTCTCTCAAAACGGGTAGACTCAAGTTCCTCAACATCTTGCACAACGGTCGAAGTACTCTCAACGACACGGGACCACTGTCAATCCAAACGGCTCCCAACAACACTAGCACTGGTCTAATCTCGGCTACCAAACTCCACTCAGCCCCCAGGCACAAGTGCAACAATAAAAGTATCTGTCCGAATAAACCCAATCAAATGAACCGGTATAAAACCCGGTACTGCCTGCTCTGTCATCAATCTCACGAACTCAGTATCTCCAACTATCCAACCGACCGGCACCCGTCACTTTCTAAAGCCTACTCCGGAGTGGCACTCGAGGGGAGCGACCCACACGAGTAAAGTATCACTGTAACAAGTATCATAAGTATCATAATATAGCAAGACTGGATCACGACTCTAATCAAAGTGGGAAAACCCATCCACTAAAGGGAAACCCGATCCCCAATATGATATAACAGTAAACAAAAAGTGGGAAACTCCATCCACTAATGGAAATCTGATACCCAATCTGATGCACAAATACATATCCGGTCAACCGCCCAATATCCGCGGTCGCTGCATCACCCACAACCCACAATCAAGTCCAACCTGCCCCAGACTCGAAGTCTCGACTACACTATTCCAAACCCCTGCTCAAACCCGAGCAACAAGAATCACCTGACTAACGAATAAGGAGAAAAGAAGCAAACATGGTTTCTCCTAAGTCAAGTTCCAACATGATAGTGTAGCGATAAAAGATGGCCTATCTAGATGTCCATACAACCATGCATTGTCCTCAAGAAAGATAAAAGGGAGTAAATCACATATTAGTTCCATAATCCATGATCAAACTGATATAACCAAGATGCCTAAATCACTCATCAACGACACCTGTCCATAATCCATGATCAAACTGATATCCGCACATAGATACATAATCCTGCCCCATCGCATAATCAAATCTCATAAAGACTATGTGCTAACATGGCATGCTAATAATCACATAGGGTAACAATCCCTTAGGTAAACTTTCACTAATCATCAACATGGATATCCGAATCATGCAAGTCCTCATAATATATAACATGAATATTAATCTTGCAATTCTCTTAGACAATCATCAATACTAAGCTTACCTCTTAATCACAAACAATGTACCCTAAACATGCATGCATTCTATCAGATAGAATTAGAGAACCGTCCACCGATTCTGTGGACAAAGCAACCCACCTGAAACGCTTTCCGCAGGCAAAGCCGAAGTAGGTGAAGTGCGCAGTCACTCGCTATCAACCTCCGCCGAAACCACACCCTCGGTACACGGCCGCACGAGCCTCAGCTCCAACCCACATCACAACCACAACACACTAGTCAATACCCCACACACACCAAACAGCGTTTGCTATTTTGCCAAAATAGCACAGAGAATGGGACTTTTCACCTACGTGTAGTCCTCCGAAAAGTCTAAAAAAATTACGGTTGCGATCCTCGCGACGAGTAGATCCAAATCGAGTATTTATACACCTCGTTCCGACACCTGTAGGCCAAGAAACAATTAGAACATCGCCGTAAGCCAAATCCTTCACGAACACAAGCCTGCAGAAAATCAGTCCCAAAGAAGCTTAATTATCAGCTTCGAAGAGTCCTCCAAAAATTCCAATAAAAATACGGGCGCGTTCCTCTCGAGGTGTACATGCCGATCAAGTCCTCATACGTCTCGTTCCGATGCCCGTAGGTCGAGAAATCCCAACAATACACCACTACTATCCTATACCTCGCAGTGTTACAGAATTTGTTTTGGCGTATTTCGTGAAAGTGTTAAGTCTTGAAGATTGAAGATAAAGAAGTTTGGATCATATACCTCAATCTCAAGAAAGAAGAATTCAAAAGGATCAGATACGTTTAACTAATTAATTTTGATGATCCGAATACTTCTTATAGTGTAGACACACTTGGATGGATTTTTAATTACATAAAAAATAAAAAACTGGACATGGGACATGTTCAGGATCCGGATCAGTGATCACAGTCCGGACCCCGAACGTTGTTTGTTCATGCGCAAATCCAGTCCGGACCGTGGATCTTCAGTCCGGACCCCGAACGTGGATTTTGCAGAAACTGCATGAACAGTCCGGACCGTGGTACTTCAGTCCGGACCCCGAACATATATTTTTCTGGAAATTGTCTGTTTAGCCACAACAGTCCGGACCACAGATTCCAGTCCGGACCGTCGTCCTGAAAAATTCCAGATTAGGTCAGTTTTTTATTCTTATCCTCTTCCAACGGTTTCTAACCTATAAATAAACCCTACGATTCATTTTTTTAGGGTAGTCCAAAATACGGTCAAAAAGAGAAATCCACATATAGAGAAGAAAGGAAATAACTAGATCTAATTCTATGTTTCTTCATCTATATTGATTAATTTGATTCTAGGTTTTCATACTCAGATTTTGAGTAGAATCAAATTAATGAATACTTAGATGTTATTTTCGATCTATCTTTGATCTAAGTATTCGGCAGATCATCACCACCCAAAAATAACGATTTTCCCAAAATCGGCGCGTGGACTCGCGTGGCCTTGTGGATTTAAGGTGCTACCGCTCTCGTGGATTCGGAGCGAGGTACGTTCGTGGATTCGAGACGTGCTACTGGGTGAAGACCGTGGATTCGGTTGGACGTCGTGGATTCGACGTTGGACGCCGTGGATTCGGCGTTGGACGCCGTGGATTCGGCGTTGGACGCTAATCGTGGATTCGAGGAGCGTTGCGGAGCGAGCGAAGAAGATCTACTAGGAGCGTATGGAAAAAGGTCGAGTCGTCTGTGAGTACGGTATATCACCTTTGTACGTGTTATAATTCTAGTGGATTTCGCCGTGTTATCGGTCCCGTGGTTTTTTACTCCGGTTTTGGAGTTTTCTACGTAAAAATCTTGCGTGTCATATTTTCATTTCCGCATCGGGTTTTATTGCGCAACGATTTTTGAGTGTTTATTGTTTACACCTATTCACCCCCCCTCTAGGTGGTTTTTCCCCTATTTAGATCCATATTTTAACATAACCCAACAATTGGTATCAGAGAGGGAATAGGGTAGTAAACAATGGTTGAAGGTGGAAACATCAACAGACCCCCGTTCTTCGATGGAACAAATTATGCCTATTGGAAAGTACGGATGAAAGCCTTTGTAATTTCCATCGACGAACGGGTGTGGCAATCTATCGAGTTAGGATGGTCAAATCCAACTGAAGCTATTGTTGATGTTCACACTATCAAACCTAGGTCGAAATGGACCAAGGAAGAGATTGACTTATCTTCTTACAATGGCAAAGGAATTAACGCTTTATTTAATGCCTTGTCACAAACTGAGTTCTCTCGCGTCTCGGCATGTGAGACTGCGAAAGAAATCTGGGATGTTCTTCAAGTTACACATGAGGGAACTAACCTTGTGAAGATTCAGATACTGCAAATGCTTACGAGCAAGTTTGACTCCATTTTCATGGCAGAAAATGAATTGTTCACAGATTATTACACACGATTGCAAGACATCGTGAATTCATGTGCTAACTTGGGAGAGAAAATTCCAGAATTTAAAATTGTAAGAAAGATTTTAAGGACTCTTCCTGAAAGATTTCGTTCCAAGGTTACGGCCGTTGAAACAATTAAACACCCGGACGAAATCCGTGTAGAAGAATTAGTTGGATCATTACAAACTTATGAAATGACATTTCCTACTAACTATTCTTCGGGAAAGTCATCCTCTTCTAAGTCTTCAGGTTATGCGTTGAAAACAACAAAAGAAGAAGGCACGGATTCATCCTCCTCAGACGACAACGAGAACCTATCTATGGAGGATTTCGAGAAGCAGCTTGCTCTCTTGACCAGAAAATTTCGCCGGAACTTTCGAAGGGGTAATTCAAGTAAAACTCCATCCTTTGAAAAGTCAAGGAAAGGCAAAGGTTTTTCAAGCCACAAGTCAAGAAAGCAAGAGAATTTTTCTAAGGATAAGAAAAGAACAGAGGGACAAGTCCAATGCTTCAAGTGCCGAGGATACGGCCATATCTCAACGGAGTGTCCCAATAAGAATCCGGCAAAGATGAAAGCGATGCAAGCCGTCACTTGGGATGACACCTCAACGGAAAATGAGTCATCTTCAAGTGATGAAGAGAATAACACAACGGCGTTCCACGCGTCCACATCTTCACCGTTCATATGCTTTATGGCAAGCACATCTGAGTCATTGTCCATGTGATGACCCGGATCTCCGCAGAGCTACTGCGGTGCGTTGGGGTGGCTATTGGAGGCCTACATGGTGCATTGGAGGTGTTTGGGGCACAATTGGGCACAAGTGTTGGACTTCGGGCTTATTTGGATCTTGTGGGTGACCGGAGGACCCCGGGGAGGGTTTAGAAGTGGTTTCGCGCGAATCAGATATTAATATTGGGCTCCGCGCAAAATTCAGGCTAAGAATACACTTCCGGGAGCCTCCGGCAAATTTTAGAGTTGGAATTTGGCAAATCGGACGTCAAATTTGAATTCAGCGCGCGAAAACGGTCAAAATGGACTACCCACTTGTCATTTTTGAGCTCGGGTTATTGTTCACCGCCGGAACAGTGATTCCGGCGATCGCCGGCGGCGGCGGCGGCGGCGGGCAGCGGCGGAGAGCGGCGGCGCGGCCTCGGGCAGGCGGTAGCGCGGCGGCGGGCAGGCGCGGGCAGCGCGCAGCGCGCGGGCAGGGGCGCGGGCAGGGCGCGCGGTCCACGCGCCGTCGTGCACCAGAGCGGGGTGCCACGTGGCATGACTGGATTGGGTGGTTTACTGGTCCTGGTCTACGGAGCTGTGTGGTGTTTGGTGGATTGGGCGGGAAGACACGTGGCAGCCTGGCATTGGTTCAGTGTTTGACGTTTCGTGCACCGGGTGCAGCGAGTAGGGGGCCGTGACACGTGGCGCGCGAAGATTGGGTGTGCTACTGTGCGCGTGCGACGGGGCAGGTGGCGTGGCAGGCGGCGGTGGCAGGCGCGGCAGGCGGCGGCCGGCTGGCGTGGCTGGCACGGCGGCAAGGTGCCGCACGCGGGCGCCACGTGGCGGCCCGCCATTGGCGGGCGCCAACTGCCCAGTTGACCTGGGTGCGCCACGCGGCGCGAGGTGAGCGGCCGGATCCGCTGTTTCGTGTTCGGGGACACGTGTCGGTGCGTGGAGCGGGTCGGACGGGTGCGCGGTCCGACCGGATCGGGTGTGCGGGCGTGGGCTGTGTGGGCCGAGTTACTATGCGCGCCCGAAACCGGGGCCCGAAAGATTCGGGTGCCCGGAAGTTGGGACCAAATGGGAATTTTCCCAATTGTTTCCCTCAGCCTATAAATACCAACCCGAGCCCCTTCTTTTCGAGTTTTTCTCCCATTTTCGAGCCTCTTCTGCCCGAGCCACCTTAAGGAAATTTGTTCACCTCTTGATCCTTGATCTTCCTGCCAAGTCCTAGGATTTTTGGAGCACGGATCACGAGGTTCTCCATTTTACGGCGCGGCGCGACGTTGCATTTCCTGTTTCCTTCTTCGGCGCAGCAGTGATGTTTTAGCTCCCTTGGGCTACCCCGAGGTCCTTTTTCGATGATTCTTGCG
Organism: Tillandsia leiboldiana; assembly: GCA_029204045.2. NCBI lineage: Eukaryota > Viridiplantae > Streptophyta > Magnoliopsida > Poales > Bromeliaceae > Tillandsia > Tillandsia leiboldiana. Next base: position 22,871,773 of record CM055071.1, read on the forward strand.
CCGGCTGACTCCTTACAAGTAGGGCTTCAACTTTCCATTTGATTGTGCTTTTCCATTTCGAGGTTTTGGCACGGATCCCGAGGCAAACAATGACCCCTTTTTGCTGTGTGGATTTCCTTGACAGCAGCAGAGTATTTCGGCCATATCTTCGCGCACGGGCTTCAGACGGAGACGAGCTTATACAACTTTTTCATCTACGGATCGCAAGGAACGCGCTCGTATTTTTCTTGGATTTTTCAGAGATTTATTTCGAGGTGATAATCACTGTTTTCTCTGTGTACTGTGTACAGTTTTTCTTCACAGTTTGTTGATTGGATTACCACCTTGACGAATTTATAACTTGGCTTACCGAACTCTGATTTGGGCGTGCAAGGTACCGTTGCGAAGCTATCGACGCGAGGATCGCCGTGATATTTTTCTGGGAATTTTCTGGGCACTTTCTGCAGGTGATAATTTAACAGTTCTGGGACTGTTGTTGTATGTATTTGTAAGCGCATTATTTGGGAGCCTAAGTGTTTTTAGTGGACTTGGTGTTGTGCCAGGAGTGTTGCGGGTGTGCTGACCTTGTTGGAGAAAGGGATTGGAGTTTTGGGTATTTTCAGCTGTACGGACCCGGACAGTTAGCGCTTCAGGTGGGTGGTTGTTGCTTGCCTCTACATCTGACTTACTCACTAAGTTTATTAGAAAACCCCCAAGGTTGAGCATATTGATTGAGTATCCTGCATGTTTGACTGTTATAGATGTGAGCCTATCATCTGAGATTTCTTTGGGGATATTACTGGGGCAATACTGCTGTAGGAACATGATCATTGGAGTAATTTATTATTGATAATTGACATGCTACTTTAGCACCCAGATTTTATGAAAATGGATTAAATAGATTAATTGGTGGGACATAATGATTTATCATTGTGCGGGTTTCACTCTGGGGATTTATTATGGATCAGGGATCATATACATGTGTAGTTGACTGATGATTTTGGCATGACTGTTTTATCTGTGTGGATATTATTAATCGATACACATGTAAAACTGTTACTTGACTTTCTTTCTCTCCCACATTGTATGAGGACTTTTGCATGCTTATTTGGACATCTAGATAGGCCACTATTTTATTGCTACACTATCATATTGGGATTTGACTTAGGAGAAACCATGACTGCTTTCTTTCTCCTTCTTATTTAGACTTTTGAGTCATGTAGCTCGGGTTCGAGCAGAGGTTTGGGATAGTGTAGCCGGGACCTGAGGGTCAGAGATAGGGAGTGCTTGATGTTGGATTGTGGGTTATTGCGGCAACCGCGGATAGTAGGCAGTTGACCGGATCTGGATTATTTTGCCCATTTGCGGGTTGTGGGTTATCGCGGTGACCGCGGACTTTGGGCGGTTGACCGGATGTTTACCATTGCGTCAGATTGGGTATCTGTTTTCTCTAGTGGATGGTGTTTCCCACTTTTGAGTACTATTGCATTTGATTGGGGATTGAGGTTTCATTAGTGGACGGAGTTTCCCACTTTGATCATAGTCATGATCCAGTCCTGCTATTATGAGACAGTGGTTACAGAGATACTTGATACAGTGATACTTTACTCGTGTGGGTCGCTCCCCTCGAGTGCCACTCCGGAGTAGGCTTTAGACCGTGTTGGGTTCCGGTCATTTGGACAGTGGAGATACTGAGTTCTTGAGTTCGACAGCAGAGCAGGGAGTACCAGTTTTACTGGTGGCACTAGATTGGGTCTATTCGGTCAGATACTGTTTTCTGATGCATTCATACCGTCATTTCCTTCGGTATTGCATTTAGAGGCATACTTGTTGTGGTTTCCCCTTTTATTCAGTAGTTCTGTTTACAGTTTTACCACTTGCTCTTTTCTTGCCTCTAGTAGACTTAGTGGGTACGCCAGAGCTTGAGGCTTTACCCACAGGGGGAGGCTACTGGTTTACTAGTGGTTCTCACCCCCATTGTTGTTGTTTCCCCTTTTTCTCCCCCTGTTTTGCAGTGTCCTCTTCGGGAGTTACTGATCTTCGATCGTTGTTCGAGGCGAGGGAGTCACGAGCTAGATCCTTACCACCCGAGGAGTGTAGCTATATCCCCTGGTTGGAGATTCCTGGTAGCTGTTGGCTGGTTTTACTGTTTTATTTGGAGGGAGATCTTTTGTATTTGGAGAGACTGATGTTGAGACTGGTTGTCACGCCCCGGGGTCGAAACTGCGACCCGGGCTCGCTAACAGATCCGCCACCTATGCCAAACCCGCATAGGCGAAGCGTCCTACCTGCAAAAAGAACTACAGCTAACAGATATCAGAGCTAAAAGATAAAACTGCTGTAGAATAAAATCAACCACTGTACAACTGAAGATAAAACGACAAGGTCCATCTCCCAAAAATGATAATCATACATTAACCACGAGTACAAAACTCATAGCTCAACAGGGAGATATCTCAAATAAAACATCAGTGTACAAGCTCTCAATACATCATATCCTCACTACATCAGTCTCTCAAAAAGGAAATAAATACCAATCTACCGACTATACTGAAGATCTCCTCCAAAGGGGGTACCGCTACTCTCCAAAGATGGGTCTGGATCTAGCTCGCTACTCCCTCACCACGCACAGCAACCACAGAACGGCAACACCCGCCAAGACTCTGCAAAACAAAGAGGAGAAAGGACAAAAGGGGGAAAACCCCCAACGGGCGTGAGAACTACGCAATAAGGGAGTTCTCAGTGGGTATCGCCACTAGGCCCGACGATCTGCCCACCAAGACTACTAGAGGCAAAAGATAACCGATGCAGTAAAACTGAAAGAAGAAGCTGGAAACACTCTACAGCTACCATGCCTCTATCCAAATGCTCAAATGGGGAAACTCTGATGAAGATAGGCAACACTCGCACACGAGGTGCTCAATCGACCCAATCGAGCTGACTGCCACATCGGGTCCAGTCAAACCTGCGCCCACCTACAACCACCTCCCGCTGACGGGCAGGAATTACGTAGGGCGTCCAAACGGACTAACTCGCTATCGAGTAGTGGCTCATGCAGGCTATAGTCAAATCCATGCCCTCTCTCTCTCAGAATGGAAAGACTCAAGATGCTCAACCTCTCACACAATGGTCAAAGAACTCACAACGACCACGGGACCACCGTCAAACCCCGAACGGTTCCCAACAATACTAGCACTGGTCTAAACACAGCTACTAGACTCCACTCGGTCCCCCAGGCACGAGTGTAACAAAAAAGTATCTGCCTGAATAAACCCAATCGATAGACCAGTAATCACTGGTACTGCCTGCTCTGCTGGTACGGTCGCATCCCAAGGTAAGTAACAGATCGGCATCGAACCGTCCGATCGCACACAAAAGTAAGTAACAGACTGGCCTCGATCCGTCCAGTCGCACACTCCGGAGTGGCACTCGAGGGGAGCGACCCACACGAGTAAAGTAACTCTGTCATCAGTATCACAAGTATCTCTGTAACCACTGTCTCATAATAGCAGGACTGGATCAAGACTATGATCAAAGTGGGAAACTCCGTCCCCTAACAAAACCCCGATCTGACGCAATAGTACTTAAAAAGTGGGAAACACCATCCACCTGAACAAATCTGATACCCAATCTGATGCAATAGTCAACATCCGGTCAACCGCCCAAAGTCCGCGGTCACCGCCATAACCCACAACCCACAATTGGGTAAATTAATCAAGATCCGGTCAACCGCCTACTGTCCGCGGTTGCCGCAATAACCCACAATCCAACATCAAGCACACCCTGTCTCTGACCCTAAGGTCCCAGCTACACTATCCCAAACCTCTGCTCGAACCCGAGCAACATGACTCAAAAGTCTAAATAAAAAGGAGAAAGAAAGAAATCATGGTTTCTCCTAAGTCAAATTCCAATATGTAGTGCAGCAGTAAAAGATGGCCTAACTATATGTTCATACACATATGTCCATACAAGCATGCATTTGTCCTTAAGAAGGATAAAGAAAATAAACCTCATGCCAGAATTAGCAATGACCATACCTGTCCATGATTTTCGATCCATAATCACTCCTTGGAGTAGAACCTGCACATAACTACATAATCCTATCCCAATGCATAAACCAGCCTCATAAAAGGTTATGTGCTAATATGGCATGATAATTAATCCTGATATGGTAACCTTGCCTTAGGTGGGCTTCCACTAATCACCAACATGAATATTTGATTATACCATTGTCATACTATGAGAAATTCACTTGCAATTTCCATAGAATCCTCACTGTTAAACTTACCGACCAATTTCAGTTATTGTACCGTACACCTGCATGCAATGCTAACATATAACAATATAGAGAACCGTCCACCGGTTCCGGGAATAAGGCACCCACCTGAAAAGCTGACTGTCCAAAGCCCAACAGCTGAAAACACCAGATAACTCTAATCCCTTGCTCCAATAAGTTCAGCACACCCGTAACTCTCCTGGCACAATACAAAGCTCACTAATTACACTAAGGCTCCCAAATATAACTCTTATAATCCCATACAACAACAGTCCCGAAACTGTTAAATTATCACCTGCAGAAAGTGCCCAGAAAATTCCAAGAAAAATACCACAGCGATCCACGCGTCGATAGCTTCGCAACGGTACCTTGCACGCCCAAATCGGAGTTCGGTAAGTCAAGATAAAAATTCGACAAGGTGGTACACTCAAAAGATTTTAGCACAAAAGACTGTAGCACTGTACACAGAGAAACAGTGATTCTCACCTCTGATGAAATCTCAGAAAAATCCAATAAAAATACGAGCGCGTTCCTTGCGATCTGTAGATGAAAAAGTTGTATAAGCTCGTTTCCGGCTGACGCTTGGGCGCAAAGATATGGCCAAAACACCTCGATGCTGTCCCACAAAGCCAAACAGAAAAAGGGTCACAGTGTTGCCTCGGGATCCGTGCCAAAAACTCGCAACGGGAAAGCGCGATCAATACGAAAGATGAAGCCCTACCTCTTAGGAGTCTGTCGGCGCAAGAATCACAGAAAAAGGAGATCGGGGTAGCCCAGGGGAGCTAAAACACTGCTGCTGCGCCGAAGAAGAACACTAGAAAGCAACGTCGCGCCGCACCGTAAAATGGGGAACCTCGGGATTCGTGCCCCCAAAAATCCTAGAACCTGGCAGGAAGATCAAGGGTGAAGAGGTGAACAACTTTGCTTGAGGGGGCTCGGGCAGAAAGTGAAAGGGTTGAGAGAAAGGAAGCAAAGAAGGGGGGCTCGGGTTGGTATAAATAGTGCTGGAGAAACAAATGGGAAAATTCCCATTCTGTCCGGGATTTCGGGCGCCCGGAAATTTCCGGGCGCGCACAGTGCGGCCCGGCCCACAACTTTCGGGCGCGCACAGTGCGGCCCAGCCCAAAATACGCGGTCGGACAGGATCCAGGCTTCGTCCGACCCGCCCCAGTGCTCGCCACGTGTCGCCCGAACAGGCAACAGCCAAACCGGCGTCCCTCGCTCCGCCACGTGGCGTTGACCGTGCCTGCCCCGCGCACGTCGCCCCGGCTGACCCGCGCGTACGGCCACCTGCCCGCCTGTACGGCCACCTGCCCGCCTGCCAGCGCACGTCGCCCCACCTGCCACGCACAGTACCCCGTCCAATGGGGAGGCGCCACGTGTCACACCCTTGGCCTGCTGCGCCCGGTGCACGTAATTTCAATGCACCGAACCAGTCACCTCACGCCACGTGTCCACCCGGTCTACCGTGCACCCGGGCCCAATTTCAGTGGACCGCTCCCGCTGAACCGGCCAACCGGAGAGCGCCACGTGGCCCGCCCCCGGTGCACGACCTCCGCGGTGGACCGCGCGCCTGCCCGCGCCCCTGTGCGCCTGCCCGCGGCCGCGCGCCGCCTGCCCGAGCGCCTTCCGCCGCCTTCCGCCGCTGCCCGCCGCCGCCAGCCGCCGCCGGTGATCGCCGGAAGTACTGTTCCGGCATGAACAGTAACCGCCAACCCAAAAACATCAAGCAAATAGCCCATCTTGACCGTTTTCGCGCGCTGATTCCAAAAACGACGTCCATTTTGCCAAATTCCAAACCCATAATTTGCCGGAGGCTCCCGCAAACCCCAAAAACTGCCAAAACTTCCGGGAGCCCGCTTTTGGGCATCCGGACTCAGAATTAAGCAAACAAAAAGCCATTTCCAAGCGTTTTTCCGCACTGAACCCAAATCCACCCTCTGTTTGGCCAAAATCCTTTCCTAAAATTCGGCAAAAGCAGCCGAAGGCCAATACAGCCAACCAAAGCTCACAGGGTCCATCTCTTGTGTCCAAATAGGCGCGCGAACACCGCCGACAAGCCACGTAGGCTTCCAGAAGCTGCTGGTCACACTGAAGAAGCCCAGCAACGGTCTGGGTCACCACACTGGTGTACTATAGTTTTAGTTTATCTCCTTTTATAGTTGAGAGATACTGTACTGAGGACATTGTATGATGATTATCTGTATTTGAGGAGATGGATATTGTACTTTATTTCATACTGTTCAGTGATTGGATTTTATTTTACAGCATTTTATTTCAGCTCTGATATTTGTGCAGCTATAGTACTATCTTTTGCAGGTTAGACGCTTCGCCTATGCGGGTTTTAGCATAGGTGGCGGATCTGTTGGTGAGCCGGGTCGCAGTTTCGACCCCGGGGCGTGACAGTCCAACTCCTCCCAAATTGAAAAAACTGAAACGGACGATGAATCGGATAATTCTGAAGGTGAAGATTTTGTTGTAGCCTACCATAAACTTTTGAGGGATTCAAAGAAACTGGCTAAGCAAAACAAGGGGTTGAGAGGGAGATTGCAAGATCTCGAAAAGAGTAAAAAGGGCAACTTCTCTCGCAACTGGTCTTGAAGTGGAAAGGGATAATCTGATAAAAGCAAATGTTTCACTTCAAGAGAAAAATGAGCATTTCGAGAAGGAACATGTAAAAATGGTTGATAAAGCTGGTTACTTCTTGAAGCTCTACACCGAGGCTCGACAAGAAAAAATGGAGATGACGAAGACCATTTTCCAACTCAAGGATGATTTAAAGCATTTTTCTTCTGGAATGAGTAAGTTGGATAAGATGCTTGGTCTTGGTCAAACAAACCGATTCGGCCTCGGATACACTCAAACTGGAGACAGTCCTAGTTCGAGTGGAACAGTTTTTGTGCCCCAGTCGGTAACTCCTCCGACGACGACGAAAATCACTGTATACAACGACAACCACCTTACCTCACCCTCTTCGGGATCGTCAAGTTCAAAGGTATGTTTTCGTTGTGGTTTTGCAGGGCACATTCGAAGAAATTGCAAGATGGGACCAAAACGATCAAATCAAGCACCTCTTGCAACTACTACCAATGAGTTGTCTCCCCGGAAATCAAAGAAGTATCTTTCGAAAGGAAAGATCATTGGTAGTACATCAAACAAGACGACGACGTCAAGGAAAAGCGATGAATCAAACAAGACGCTTTCACCAAGGAGAATAACTTCACGAGCATTGTCGACGCATTCCAAAAAGGTTTGGGTGCGCAAAGGTGAAATCTTCCCTTGTCTTGTTGTTCATACTTCTTTACATGCTTATGACAACTCGTCTTGGTATCTGGATAGTGGATGTTCCCGTCACATGACCGGTGACAAAAACTGCTTTCAAAATTTAGAGAAAATCTCCGGAGGACATGTTGTTTTCAGAGACGGTCGTTCTTCCAAAATTGTTGGAAAGGGAACAATCGCTATTCCAGAAGGCCCGGTTTTGAACAATGTCTTATTTGTTGAAGGCCTAAAGACTAACCTCATTAGTATAAGTCAACTTTGTGACAATGGTTTCTCAGTTAATTTTTCTTCTGTAGAATGTATTGTAACTGATAAGGACCATGTATTCTTTTTGAAAGGGGTTAGATCAGAAAATAATTGCTATGTTGTTTCAAACAAAATTTCTGAAAAATGTAACCTAGTTTCTTTAGAAAATGAAACTCTTTGGCATGAAAGACTAGGTTACATAAATTTTAAAGAACTAGCAAGGATTTCAAATAAAGACGTGGTTAAGGGGGTTCCTAAACTTTTATTTAAAGAAAACATTGTGTGCGGTGGTTGTCAAAAGGGAAAACAATCAAGGGCTGCACACAAGAACTTGAACCACGTTGGTACCAATCGGCCGTTGGAATTACTGCACATGGACTTAATGGGGCCGACTCGTCAACCATCTTTGGGAGGTAAATGGTATATTTTTCTTTTGGCTGATGATTTCTCTAGGTATTCATGGGTAACATTTTTTAAAAGAGAAAGCGGATACTTTCGACTCTTTTCATGAGATTTGTCATCGTATTATGATTGAAAGAAATGAAAAGATCGTTCGTGTTCGAAGTGATAGAGGTGGAGAATTCATTAATTCTAAATTCATTGATTTTTGCACTTCCAATGGCATAAAACATGAATTCTCAGCACCCTATACACCTCAGCAGAATGGTGTAGTCGAGCGCAAAAACAGGGTTGTTCAAGAGATGGCGCGTGTGATGCTTCATAGCCGGAATTTACCGTTATATTTTTGGGCTGAAGCTGTGAACACCGCCGTCTATGTAATTAATCGAGTGTATTTGCGCCCGGGAACTTTAAATACACCATATGAGCTATGGTTTTGTAGAAAACCAAATATCAAATATTTTCGTATCTTTGGGAGTCGTTTTATTTTGCGTGATCGCGAAAATCTTGGTAAATTCGACTCTCGAAGTGACGAAGGGATTTTCATGGGTTATTCTACAAACAGTAGAGCATATCGGGTATTTAACTTGGAATCTAAAACGATGGTAGAATCTATAAATGTTAAAGTAGATGAAGCTTTTCACTTTGCATCTGATAAATCTACCCCTGATATGTCTCTAGATGATGATACTCCTGTAAATGCATCTTCTCGTAATAACTCTTTCGATAAAGTTGATGCATCTAATGGTTCTTCAAGTTTATCTGATGTGCAGGAATTATCACATGTACCTCCGAGTACTCCGTTGCCTCAAACGTTACGGATCTCCAAGGATCATCCGGAATCTAATATTATTGGAGACCCACAAGAAGGAGTCAGGACTCGGAGACAGTTGGTTTGTGGAGTCGCATGTTACGTCTCCATGATAGAACCAAAGAACATTGATGAAGCTCTTCAGGATGACTACTGGATTGAAGCAATGCAGGAAGTGCTCCATCAGTTCGAACGAAACAAAGCCTAGGAATTAACGAAGCCTCCGAAGCAACACAACGTGATTGGTACTAAATGGATTTTCAAGAATAAGAAAAACGAGGATGGTACCATTGTAGGTTTTTATATATTTAAGGATCCACAAGGATCTAAATAGGTACTATCAAACAACTAGAGGGGGGGGGTGAATAGGTGTAAAACTTATAAAACCAATCTCAGTTCAAAATAAAAACCAATGCGGAAAATAAAAATAGCACACCGAGATATACGTGGAAACTCCAATCCAGGAGAATAACCACGGGACCAACACCCAATAACAATCCACTAAGAAAAGAAGAATAACAAGGTGATTACCGACTCCACGGACTCAACCCCTCCTTCAACTTCTTCGGACCTTGCGCTCCACCGATTGCACGTCCACTGCACACGTTCAAATCCACGAACGCCACTCGAATCCACGAGCACACGTTTCGAATCCACGAAACGCCTTCAACACACCGAATCCACGGTGCTACGTCGAATCCACGACGCAATTCAGCCGATAAGAATATTGGCTTCGATGGTGATCCTTTGCTTAGATTATCATTGAGGAACCGTAGAAGAAATCTCTAAGCAAAGACTAGATCAATTCGACAAAAGATAGATCTTGGAAGAACCGTCGAATTGACCTAAAAGAGGCTATAAAGAAGAACGATAAAAACCTAGCCTCTAGGGTTGCTCTCAAGTGTTTTATATATTAATCGGTAGTTCTTGAGAAACCCTAAGTGTCTATTTATAGGTTAGAAACATTTGGAAAGAGATAAGCATCAAAAACTGACTTAATAGAATTTTTCCCGCACGACGGTCCGGACTGGTTCAGGACTGTCGTCTTTTTTCAGCAATTCCTGATAAAACAAGGTTGGGGGTCCGGACTGGAATCCACGGTCCGGACTGGATTAACAAAACAGTCCTGAACAGAATTTCCAGTCCTGAACGGATTTCCTGAAAAAATAGTTTTTGACTTTTATGCAATGAAAACTTATCCAAGTGTTTCTAAACTACTCAAATGTATTCGGATCACCAAAATTATTTAGTTAAACGTACCTGATCAATCCGAATCCATTTTCCTTAAGATTGATGTATATGATCCACAATTCTTCATCTTCAATCTTCAAGACTCAAAACACTGAGTGTCAACTTGAGCTCTTGTTGAATCTTCTCTAAGTCTTCGATTGCTGATAGACAATTTGATCACTTCAAGACTCCGACTCAACTCACGAAATATGCCAACACAAAAAGCCGTAACAATCTCCCCCTTTGGCAATTTCGTGACAAAATCCAAAAATACATAAAACGCTCAAGACACTCATCTTAAACCAAAAAATCGAAACTCAATGTCATCACCAAAACATTGACTTTCTTTGCGTGAAAGATCCAATAAACAAAAATTACATTTGAACCAGTCTTAGAACAAACTCTATAACTTAGGACTTGGAGTCTTAAAGTGATGAAGTTCCTGCAAAACAAAACTCCAAACAAAATCAAAAGTCAGTCGTTAGAAATTAAATGTAAATCCTACATTTGATTCGTCCTTTTGGTTCTTTTTGTTTTTTGGCTCCTTTTTCATCATCTCCCCCTATCTCGATGATCTCATCTCCGTCTCCCCCTATCTCGATGATCTCATCTCCGTCTCCCCCTATCTCGATGATCTCTTCTCCCCCATTTCTCTTCTCCCCCTTTTTGTCATAAATTGTCAAACAGTGAATATAGGCAAAAAGAAATCACTAACAGCATTAGTTCATAGAGAAAGAGAGATAAAAGCTCAGTTCCGGTATATAACAAAAACACAGATTTCGTACCGGTCCTCGAAGGCAAAAATCACAAAAATTCTTGAAACAAATCCAAATTTTGAAATCTTTCAAATACCGATTTGCATTCCATCAAGAAAACAATTTAAGTGCTTGAAAATAATATGAGATCACATAGATGTCATTCAATCCAATTAATTTTACAAAAATTAAAAAGATTTACTCCGAAATCATGAAAAACAAAGATAAGACATTATAAACCGTTTTTCATATTATATACGTCAAACACAAGTCATCAAAAATAATCTTGAGATCCAAAGTCTATCAAGATGTAACGGATTTACAAAGATGACTTACAGAGATTTCCAAATTACATCAATTTTGAATTTTCCCCTTTCAAATTTGAGATAAGCACTAAAATACCTAAGGGTGGCTTTTTGAGCATCTTTCAACTATCCCACCTTATACCAACCAGGAGATTGTTCAAAATATAAGAACTTTGAATATGAATCTCCGAATGCTTCAACTAAAAATTTCAAAAAAAAATATTTTTCAAGCATCAAAACATGTGGTAGCTTCACACACAGACCGGACGACCGGGGTGGCAGCTCTTTCCAACATGTGGTGGTAGTTTTCACACTCCTTTCGAATGTAACTCTTTCCACATCTTTTGTAATTCATTTCATTACCCTTGTACGAAAATACAATCTCTTATGTGGAAGAATTAAATTCCAAATTTTAATCTATCGGTTGTCTCATGTTTATCACAAAGAACTCACACAACCGAGATAGAATAATCATCTAAAGATCACACATGATTACTAAAATTTGATGAATATAATTATCAAAAACTCTTATAATGAAGTATCTTCAAGAATTATGATTATAGAGTAAAGTTGATAATTCATATAAAATTAAATTGGAGTGATTGACAGTGAAATCCTTTTTATTCAATGCACTTGTTCGTTAAAACCCTTTTGTTCAAAAACAAAACATAAAAACGAAGAGCATTGAAAACATGCAATGCAGAGATTTAGAAAAATATGAAAGGAAAACCAATCAAAGCATTACATACAGTCATAAGCTATTTAGAACTTAAGACAAGGAAAGATATCACCTTTCCGAATCCAAAATCGTCGGATTTTGGGTTGTCTTGATTCATTGTGGTTGGGAGATGATAGCTTTGACTGTTGATCCACCTTAGGTCTTTGCCTCGCAATGATCCACTTGTATGATTGATGTTGTGGCTCGGACCTTTGGTGGTTTGAGTGAACTCCTTTGACTTGATGGGTCTTTTGATTCCGTTGAGTTCGCTCCGTAGATGAAGTTGCCGAAGAATTCCTCTTTCTCTTTTTCGGGCACATCTTCATCAAGTGTCCTTCAAGTCCACATTGGTGACAAGTTCTTCCTTTCAATTTAGTTGTAGAACTTGAAGCCTTCACAGTTTGGTTCTTTTTAAATCCCAAACCAACCTTGCTTGTTTGACCTAATCCAAACATACAATCAAGTTTCTTGGAACCGGTTGAAATCCTTTGTATGTCGGATTTGAGTTGATGAACTTGCTTGGTCAAAGCTTGGTTGGTGACATGAATTTCCTCAAACAGTTTTTCTAGAAAACCAATCTTCTCCATATATGATTTAGCGTTTGTCTCCGATTGGTTTCGTTCTTCTTGGAGAATTTTATTGTTATCCAATAAACGTTCTCGTTCCTCCTCGAGATCATGAAGTTTTATCTTTAAAGCATGATTCTCGTCTTGAATCTCAAGTCGTTGCTTCCTCAACTTCTTGATATGCTTGGCCATCTTCTTTGATTCCGTAAGAAGTTGTTGATATGCCTCAACGAGTTCTTCTTCGTCCGACTCCCCCTCACTTGATGACTCTCCATCGGATGTTGATGTTTCATGCAAAATCAAAGGAATAGAGTCAGTGATTAAAGATGATAAGCAAACATTAGAAGAGGGAATTTGAGAGGCATGAAAGGCAACGACTTTTTCCTCATTACTTGAGGTCGATTCATTAGAAGTAGAATCGTCCCAAGTTTTCGCTTGCAAAGCCTTCTTTTTATATGATTTCGGAGAAGGACAATCCGTTGAAATATGGCCGTAGCCTTTGCATCTATAACATCGGATTTCCCCTTCGAATTTATCTTTTTCCTTAGAAGGTTTTGCAAAGCTTTTAAGGTTAGAGGATTTAGAACCCGATGATCCTTTAGATGGTTTCGAGGATGAAGATCCATCGGTTCGATTCTTCCAAAACTTCCGACGAAATTTCTTTACAATCCGCGCCAATTGTTCTTCAAAATCGGCAAAAGTGATTTCATCGTCGGAACTTGATTCGCCATCTTCTTCCTTTGTTGATTTGAATACAACACCTGTAAGCTTAGAAGAAGACTTGGAAGAAACTTGATTAGTAGGAAAAGTCATCTCATAAGTTTGTAAAGCACCTACTAATTCCTCTACTCTCATCTCATCCGGATGACTAGCGGTTTCAATGGCGGTAACCTTTGCCCTAAACCGTTCTGGAAGAGTCCGAAGTATCTTTCTTACAATTTTCGACTCCGGGATCTTTTCTCCTAAATTAGCACAAGTATTGATTACATCTTGAAGTCTAGTGTAATAATCTTTAATAATTCATGCTCTTCCATATGAATAGAGTCAAATTGACTTGTAAGCATCTGGAGCTTTTAAATTTTTACTAAATTAGTACCCTCATGTGTAATTTTGAGAATATCCCAAATTTCCTTCGCGGTTTCACACACGGAAATTCGTGTGAACTCAGTCGAGGAAAGAGAATTAAATAGAGCGTTCATACCTTTCCCATTGTAAGAAGATCTTTCGGATTCCTCTTTGGACCATCCAGAGCGAGGTTTTGGAGTAGTAGAATTTCCTACTTCCTCAACAGGATGCACCCAACCGTATTCCACGGATTGCCATACCCGCTCATCAATTGCGATGAGAAAAGCTCTCATCCGCACTTTCAAATAAGCATAATTAGTCCCATAAAAAAGAGGAGGTCTAAAAATATTACCACTTTCACCCGACATGATAGATAAACCTAAAACCCGCTCCGATACCAATTGTAGGTTTTTAATATATTTAAGGATCCACAAGGATCTAAATAGGTACTATCAAACAACTAGAGGGGGGGTGAATAGGTGTAATACTTATAAAACCAATCTCAGTGCAAAATAAAAACCAATGCGGAAAATAAAAATGGCACACCGAGATATACGTGGAAACTCCAATCCAAGAGAAAAACCACGGGACCAACACGCAATAACAATCCACTAAGAAAAGAAGAATAACAAGGTGATTACCGACTCCACGGACTCAACCCCTCCTTCAACTTCTTCGGACCTTGCGCTCCACCGATTGCACGTCCACTGCACACGTTCGAATCCACGAACGCCACTCGAATCCACGAGCACACGTTTCGAATCCACGAAACGCCTTCAACACACCGAATCCACGGTGCTACGTCGAATCCACGACGCAATTTAGCCGATAAGAATATTGGCTTCGATGGTGATCCTTTGCTTAGATTATCATTGAGGAACCGTAGAAGAAATCTCTAAGCAAAAACTAGATCAATTCGACAAAATATAGATCTTGGAAGAACCGTCGAATTGACCTAAAAGAGGCTATAAAGAAGAACGATAAAAACCTAGCCTCTAGGGTTGCTCTCAAGTGTTTTATATATTAATCGGTAGTTCTTGAGAAACCCTAAGTGTCTATTTATTGGTTAGAAACATTTGGAAAGAGATAAGAATCAAAAACTGACTTAACAGAATTTTTCCCGCACGACGGTCCGGACTGGTTCAGGACTGTCGTCTTTTTTCAGCAAATCCAGAAAAAACAAGGTTCGGGGTTCGGACTGGAATCCACGGTCCGGACTGGATTAACAAAACAGTCCTGAACAGAATTTCCAGTCCTGAACGGATTTCCTGAAAAATAAGTTTTTGACTTTTATGCAATGAAAACTTATCCAAGTGTTTCTAAACTACTCAAATGTATTCGGATCACCAAAATTATTTAGTTAAACGTACCTGATCAATCTGAATCCATTTTCCTTAAGATTGATGTATATGATCCACAATTCTTCATCTTCAATCTTCAAGACTCAAAACACTGAGTGTCAACTTGAGCTCTTGTTGAATCTTCTCTAAGTCTTCGATTGCTGATAGACAATTTGATCACTTCAAGACTCCGACTCAACTCACGAAATATGCCAACACAAAAAGCCGTAACAACGATCATCAGGAACAAAGCACGCCTAGTTGCTCAGGGCTATTCACAAATAGAAGGTATAGACTTTGATGAGACGTTCGCCCCGGTTGCTCGACTCGAGTCGATTCGTATACTGTTAGCGATTGCTTGTCATTTTAAAATCAAACTCTTTCAAATGGATGTTAAGAGCGGGTTTTTAAATGGGTTTTTAAACGAGGAAGTTTATGTGGCTCAACCGAAAGGTTTTGTAGACTATAAACAACCTAACCATGTTTTTCATTTGAAAAAGGCTCTTTACGGTCTAAAGCAAGCACCGCGAGTGTGGTACGGAAGGTTAACAAAGCACCTATTAGAAAAGGGCTATACTCGAGGGGGAGCAGACCGGACTCTCTTTGTGAAGTATTATCAGGATAACTTCATTGTGGCACAAATCTATGTCGATGACATTGTTTTTGGGGCAACAAGAGATAATGATGCTTCTAAATTCGCGGAAACCATGGAAAGTGAATTTGAGATGTCAATGATGGGCGAACTGACATACTTTCTTGGATTGCAAGTGAAACAAAATGATGATGGCATCCATTTGTGTCAATCCAAGTATGCAAGGGAGTTGGTGAAGAAATCCGATTTAGAAAACTCTAAAGATTTTCCGACTCCTATGGGAACTAGCAATAAGGGATTAGGAAGTGAATCTCTTAGTGAGAGTGTAGACGAGAAGGTTTACCGCAGCATGATTGGAAGTCTACTCTATCCCACGGCTAGTCGCCCGGATATATCCTTTAGTGTTGGGATTTGCGCGAGATATCAATCAGCACCAAAGGAGGTTCACCTGAAAGTTGTGAAAAGGATCATCCGATACGTCAAAGGAACACTGAACTTCAGAATTTGGTATCCTATGGGAACAACGCTTGACATTATAGGATATTCAGATGCCGATTGGGCAGGATCTGTGGATGATCGGAAGAGTACGAGTGGTGCATGTTTTTATCTTGGCCATTGCCTTGTTGCATGGCATAGTAAAAAGCAAAACTGCATTGCACTCTCGACTGCCGAAGCGGAATATATTTCAGCGGGTAGTTGTTCAACTCAACTCATTTGGATGAAAAGCGTGTTGAGCGACTTCCGGATTTCAGCAACTTCGGTAACGATACTTTGTGACAACACAAGTGCTATAAATATTTCTAAAAATCCTGTGTTGCACTCGAGAACAAAACACATTGAACTTAGATATCATTTTCTAAGAGAGCTAGTTGAATCGAATATTCTTCAAATTTCTTACATTTCAACTGAGGATCAATTAGCTGACATTTTAACAAAACCTTTTGGATCAAAAATGATTTATTCATTTGCGTAAGGCAATTGGAATGCTTTCCTTGAAATAATTCCTTTTTGAAATCATTGCCTAGGTTAGGTTTTGTTTTGTGTTTTTGTTCATTATCTATGCTTGTACATAGAACATCAATTGAGCACTAGTACTATTGACTTTAACTGCATCCTTTTATATAACTTGAAGTTTATTATGCTTTGGATATCATAATAATTCATTTGATGCTATGATCATTTATATCAATTAAGTCATCTTTGTTTTGATCAAAGTCAATTTCTCTCTCAAATGATCTCTTGGTTTAGTTTTATCTTATTTGACAATTGAGTCGAGTATGAAATCGAGATCAATTTTTGGTTGAATACTTTATATTTTAAAAAATTGATAGCCAATTGAGGGGGAGTTAATGCAAATTGTTATGCTCAAAAGATGTGGAAAGAGTTGCATCCCAATGAGGAGTGTGAAAACTACCACCACATGGAGGAAAGAGCTACCACCTCGGTCGTCCGAGTACTGTGTGCAGCTACCACATGTATACCAAGCATGGTTTTTTCAAGTTCATTAGATAAAATGTTTTTTGGAATATTTGACTCTGTCAAATTCCAAAGTTGGTATAAGGTGGGGATTTTATTGAAAGATGCTCAAAGAGCCACTCCTTACAATAATTTGACTAGATATATTATCTAATTTATCTAGGATTTCAAACATCTATTGATCTTGGTATTTCATTTTCTTTACCAAATTGATGATTTGATAAAGGCATTACTCATAAGATCATGATGGATGTAATTGAACTTGCTCAACTTTAAAGGATTTAATTTTTATAAATTTTTGTTTCATTAGTTGGATATTTTTGATAGATTTTGCATAATCTATTTCTTTTATTATGAAATGATGATTTTCATTTAAAGTTGACATGCAAAGTGCTTACAATCTTTTTCTGAATTTTTTAGAACTTTTCTGAATTTTTCTGTAGAAAAAGTTTGGAGCCGATCCGGACTGGACAATCCGATCCGGATCCCGAACGCAGGAATTTCCTGCGGGTAGCCGATCCGGACTACATTCACGATCCGATCCGGACCGCGGCTAAGGTTTTATATAGAACAAAAGGGTTTTGATTTCCTTTTACTTCAATCTTTTGTTCCTAAGTCTCCAGAGCTTCTCTCTCTAGAAATCAACTGATTTGGAGCCTTTTCAACTCAGGTTCTTCGATTCCAAGTAAGTTTTCTTGATCAAAAACTCGGTTTTTCACAGTTTTTCATCTTTTTGCTCAAAAACGTGAGGAAATCTTGTAACTTTTTCGTTTGAGCTTGGTTTTTGGTCAAATTTCTTTTGAAATAAGAACTCTGGGTAGATTAGTTTTCATTATATCCTAGGTATTCTCTTGATTAACGGATTTTTAGGCTTCGATTTCTAAAAATTCGGTTTTAGGGCATATAATAGGAATTTTTGAAAATCATGGGATTGATCTATTTTTAAAATTCTTTTTTCAAAACTAATTTGATTCCTAGTCTCTCTACATGATAATGATTGTTTGGGTACAATTTTTCCAATTTTTGAAAATAAATAATTTTTTTTCTCGTGTTCTTGAGTTGTTGCTCGCAGGTTTTTCACACAAATAGCAGAGATGGTGATCACCTGGATAATCTTTCTTCTTACTGCCATGGTTCACACGAGAGCAACAAACAAATTGAAAAGAGCAAAGAAAACTCTGTGAAAGGGTGAGTTTGTTCTTGTTAACGACTCCGAGACTGAATTTGAAAATGAAGAGGTAAACTGGGACTAATTGATGAACGATGAAACAATGCCTATTAAGTCGATGCGAAAGACCCCTGATTCACTAAAAAGAAAGACTGCTGAGGATAAAGGTAAAGTACCAATGACATCATCATCTATCTCGATGAAAAGAAAAGGACTGGCTCGACGGTTTGAACGAGCACGAGGGGTTGAAATTAATGAACCATTAGCTCCCGATTCTCCACCCCGTGAGGAACAAGTGTTCGTTAATGCAGATCGTCTAAGGGCATTTGAGAATCATGAATGCATTGGCGAGAGGCATGTTAATATTGGGGCTCTACGAGACCACTCCCCGGAGTTTGGTATTTTGATTGAACAAGCAAACCTTCTTCAAGTATGCCAATTCCCAGAAATGCTTGGATATTGTCTGCATCGCGTAAGGACCTTCTACACAAATGCACGACACCTTCGAGAAAATGAAAACGGTCCGATGGAGTTTTACACGAATGTCCAAGGCACGAGATTTAAAATAACTCCACAATTGATTGGCGAGGTCTTAGGAATGCAAGCTAGCAAGACAGGAATTAACTACTTGAAAGGAAAAAGTTTGACGAACACGATGTGGCAAACGGTTATAAGGGGAATATGTTTGGAGGGAACTCAATCAACGGAGAAATCTGTCAAATCCAAAGAACTTCGTCTTGAGTACCGGTTCCTAAACTTCATCACATGTTACAATATCCTTCCAAACATGCAGACGAAAGTCTTGAGATGGGATCGAATGCTGTTTTTGTATCTCTTAGGACATCCGTCAGAGGCAATGGGATTAAATATCAACATTCCATACATTATTTGGAATAGAATGACAAGATATGTTGAGCATCCTCATCCCACAGAAAGAATCCCATTTCCATTGATTATAATGAGGATTTTAAAGAAATTTTAGGTTGATATTAGTTCGACAACTTATCAACACTGTTTGGGCATGATCAATGAGTCCACCATTGTTAAGTCCCTTCATAAGCTGCCTCATGTCACTCCGACTCCTCCATGCGGAACGAAACCCGGCGTCGGCACTTCCGCATCACCGTCACGGCCAACACCCGCATCAGAGGATGAAGCATCAGTCACATCCATTTATAAGGAACAACAACGCCTATCCTTTGAGCAAGAACAGATTACGAAGGAACAGAAGAGAATTTCAGATGAGCTTGAACTCATTACAGCAGCTCAAATCACTTTGACGAAGACGGTTACGTCAATGAAAAAGTTGATGAAGAAAATGTTCTCAAAGATGGGATGTGCGAGCTCTGAGGACTCTGAGTCCGATGATTGATTCTTACTAATCATTTTTGTTTTGCAGGTTTCTCATTTGTTTTTAAGTTTTAGTTCTTACCTTTTATTTTTGCACTTTTATCACTCTCTTTTTATTTTTGTAATTTTGGCTACTTTAGTGACAAAAAGGGGGAGAGATATAAGAACAATTGGAACAATGGGTGTGAGAACTTTAAACTTTGAAACTTTGAAGGTAAGTATCAAAACAACTTTTGGTTCTGTATTGTGTTTTGAATGCATGCCTTGACTAACTATTCGACTAACTATTTGGGCATGTATTATTACTAACAAGTTGTTTGATTACTAACAAACTTATGACATTTGGATTTTAATGCTTAGAAGATATGTCTATTTCTGATTTTGATCTTAATACATATCTGAGTTCACAAATGTCATGGTAAGTATAAACTCTATCTCTGTTTGGTTTTGAATGCTAAATATTCTTGAGGTATCTAACGATCTCTTTTGTCAAAAATGATTTCTTTTGCAGAGAGTACAGATGTCTAAGTCTAGAGTCTGTTTTAGGAGTTTATCTCATGTACTTAATTCTTGGTTCTCAAATGTAAATTTTTGTTGTATGGTGATAGCAACAAAAATATCTTTTTGAATTTTCTTAAGTGGATTTTCTGTTTTGTCACGAAACCGCCAAAGGGGAAGATTGTTACGGAATTTGTTTTGGCGTATTTCGTGAAAGTGTTAAGTCTTGAAGATTGAAGATAAAGAAGTTTGGATCATATACCTCAATCTCAAGAAAGAAGAATTCAAAAGGATCAGGTACGTTTAACTAATTAATTTTGATGATCCGAATACTTCTTATAGTGTAGAAACACTTGGATGGATTTTTAATTGCATAAAAAATCAAAAACTGGACATGGGACATGTTCAGGATCCGGATCAGTGATCACAGTCCGGACCCCGAACGTTGTTTGTACATGCGCAAATCCAGTCCGGACTGTGGATCTTCAGTCCGGACCCCGAACGTGGATTTTGCAGAAACTGCATGAACAGTCCGGACCGTGGTACTTCAGTCCGGACCCAGAACGTATGTTTTTCTGGAAATTGTCTGTTTAGCCACGACAGTCCGGACCGCAGATTCCAGTCCGGACCGTCGTCTTGAAAAATTCCAGATTAGGTCAGTTTTTGATTCTTATCCTCTTCCAACGGTTTCTAACCTATAAATAAATCCTACGATTCATTTTTTAGGGTAATCCAAAATACGGTCAAAAAGAGAAATACACATATAGAGAAGAAAGGAAATAACTAGATTTAATTCTATGTTTCTTCATCTATATTGATTAATTTGATTCTAGGTTTTCATACTCAGATTTTGAGTAGAATCAAATTAATGAATACTTAGATGGTATTTCCGATCTATCTTTGATCTAAGTATTCGGCGGATCATCACCACCCAAAAACAACGATTTTCCCAAAATCGGCGCGTGGACTCGCGTGGCCTTGTGGATTCAAGGTGCTACCGCTCTCGTGGATTCGGAGCAAGGTACGTTCGTGGATTCGAGACGTTCTACTGGGTGAAGACTGTGGATTCGGTTGGACGTCGTGGATTCGACGTTGGACGCCGTGGATTCGGCGTTGGACGCTAATCGTGGATTCGAGGAGCGTTGCGGAGCGAGCGGAGAAGATCTACTAGGAGCGTATGGAAAAAGGTCGAGTCGTCTGTGAGTACGGTATATCACCTTTGTACGTGTTATAATTCTAGTGGATTTCGCCGTGTTATCGGTCCCGTAGTTTTTTACTCCGGTTTTGGAGTTTTCCACATAAAAATCTTGCGTGTCATATTTTCATTTCCGCATCGGGTTTTATTGCGCAACGATTTTTGAGTGTTTATTGTTTACACCTATTCACCCCCCCTCTAGGTGGTTTTTCCCCTATTTAGATCCATATTTTTACATAACCCAACACGCAGCAGTACAATGGGGTCAGAAGATACCATGGGAACCATGCCAAAACCCAAAACGGAGCAAAGTGCTCAACACAGAAATCGAAGGCGTACCTCTCATGAACGCGCTGCCATGAAAATCGGCTCAAAACACCATCGGGGTGATCCAGGGGGTCTCGCGGATTAAAAAGCGACGGTAAAAGCAAAAATCCAAGGAGCGTCGATGTGCGCCACGTCGCAGAAAACGCCGATACCGAGGCATCCAAAAATCTCGGGAATCCATCAAAGGGTGGAGAAGAGGGATGGGAGGAACTTCACTTTAGAAGTCCCACGGAGAATAGTCCCGAAAAATTCGGAAAACAGAGGAACGGAGAGGGAGGGGACCTATTTATAGGCTCAGCTGAACAAATGAGAAAATACCCGCTGAGTCCCTGGTTTCAGGCACCCGAATCTTTCGGGCGCCGAAAACCCGGTCGCACGAAGCCCGTTCGACCACGCCAGAAACTGCCAGGAAGCGCCACGTGGCCCCGAACAGTGCACAGCCGACCCAGCCGCCCGCGTTGCGCCGCGTGGCCCGCGCCCACGCGCGGGAACCCGAGCGTCAACGGCTCGGTCGCTGCGCCCACGTGCGCCTGCGCCCACCGCTTGCCACCCTGACCTCCACGCAGCCTGAGGCGCCTCCCCGCCTGTTCCGTGGACCGCGCCTAATGCGCCAACCATTCCTCTGCTGCCACGTGTACACAGCGGGCCACTCGAAAGATGCCACATGGCACACGCCCCCTCTGCACCGCGCTCGCCAGCGCGCCTGCCCGCGCGCCTGCGCGCTGCCCGCGCCTGCTCCCGTGGGCCGGGCCCACTGCGCCGCGCCTCCTGCTCCGCCACGTGGCGTACGGCGCCAATAAGAAGCCGCCACGTGGCACACCCTCGGTCCACCGGTCCACCGTGCACCCGAAAACTCTAAAATCTTCCGGGTGTCCGTTTTCAGGCGTCCGGACTCAGAAAAATACAACCAAGTAGTCGATTTCCATCGTTTTTTCGCGCTGAATCCAAATCTAATGTCCGTTTTGTGCAAAACCACCTTTAAAATTCGACGGGGCATCCGAATGCACTCGTGATCCATTTTACACACTGAGTCCAACACTTGTGTCCAATATGCGCACAAACACCGCCACCACATAGGCCTCCATAAGCTGCTGATGTAATAGTAATCCTTACGTGAGGATTCGGGTCCTCACAGAAGATCATTGGCAAAAATAAGAGGGAATGGCATGATAAAATTTTAGATGTGCTTTGGGCTTATCGAACAACTTTTAAGACCCATACCCAGGCCACACCTTATTCTTTGGTTTTTGGAACCGAAGCGGTGCTTCCTTTAGAAGTCGAGCTGCCATCACTGAGGATAGCAGTTCAATATGAAATGACGAATGAGGAAAATACTCTTTTAAGACTTGACGAACTTGATTCTATAGACGAGATGCGACTGACTATCTGTGCAATAAAACTTGAAACTTTACCAATCCCAAATGTCAAGGGCTTACAACAAACTTGCACATATCCGTACCTTTGAAGCTGGAGATCTGGTGTTAGTCCACCGACGATCGATAATCATTAACAAACATGCTGGGGGCAAGTTCGATCCAAATTGGGAAGGTCCCTATGTCATAGAGAAAGCATATGAGGGAGGCGCTTATCAACTGATTGATACAAATGGAGAAAGGCCGATTCCACCGATCAATGGTCGATTCTTAAAAAAGTATTACCCGTAAAAAAAAAATAATAATAAAATAAAATAAAAGAGAGGAAACAAAAAATTCCGGTTGTGATTAGAACCTCACAGGCAAAAATGGAATCCCCGCTGTGAGAAAACTCACTTTTGGCTCACAGGCAAAAATGAGGGGAAAGGATTTCTAGCGAAAACCCTCACGGGCGCTAGTTCCCAATAAACTTAAAATCAACACCCATCATGCCGACGATGGAACGCTAACTCACACTTAGGGATCGGTTATGCGCAGCAATCTCGACATACCAGGTTGTTTCGGGAGGCCAAACAAACTCAGCAAAATACATGTTTCTGCCGATGATGGAATGCTAACTCACCCTTAGAGGTCGGTTATGCGCAGCAATCTCGACATACCTGGTTGTTTTCGGAGGCCAAACAAACTCAACAAAATACATGTTTCAGCCGACGATGGAATGCTAACTCACCCTTCGGGGTCAGTTGTGCGCAGCAACCTTAATATACCAGGTTGCTTCTGGAGGCCAAACAAACATAACATACTCATTTTTTAGCCGACGATGGAATGCTAACTCACATTTCGGGGTCAGTTATGCGCAGCAATTTCGACATACCGAATTGCTTCCGGAGGCCAAATAAATTTGACAAATTCGTTTTTCTACTGACGATGAATGCTAAACAATTACACCTTTTTTTCCACTCACGTAAGCGTTTGGGGCAAAAGGTGGGGGGCACTTTGTTCGGATAAAAAAAAAATTAAAAAAAAAAGAAGAAAGAAGAAGAAACAAGGAAGAAGAAGAAGAAAGAAAAAAAAAAAAAAGAAACAAAAAAAGGGAAAAAAATAAGAAGAAAGATGGAAAGAAGAAAAAAAAAATGAAAGGAATAAAACAAAAAAAGAAAAGAAAATACGAAGAAGGAAGAAGAAAGAAAGAAAGAAAGAAAAAGGAAACAAAAAAAAAATAAAGGAAGAAAGAAAAGAAATAAAAAAAAAAGAAGAAAGGGAATGAGATATAAAAAAAAAAGAAATAAAAAGGAAAAAAGAAAAAAGAGAAGAAATAAAAAAAAAAAAAAAAGGAAAGAAAAAGAGGGAAATCACACCTCCTCTCTTACGTACCAAGAGGGAGGTGGGCTCCCTCTTTCCAAAAAAGAAAAGAGGAAATCAAAACAAGAAAAGGCAAAATATAAAAGAAAATGCAAAATAAAAAAAAATGCCAAAATTTTTGATTGGCATCAAATGCCTTTTAAGATTTTTGAAACCATTATAAATGGATGAGTGAACTCAAAGAAAAAAAAGCAAGAGAGAAGAAGAAAAAAAAAGCAAGAGAGAAGAAGAAAAAAAAATCAGAGAAAAGAAAGAAGAAGAGAAGAAAAAAAGAGTTCTACAGCAACAAACAAAAAAAAAAAAAAAAAGAAAAAGAAAAAAGAGAAGAAGAAGAAGAAACGGTAAAAAAAAGAAAAAAAAAGATTTTTTTCTCTCTCTCTCTCTCTCTCTCTCTCTCTCTAGCGCGTGCAACAGAGGAGTTCATTTTTTGTTTTCTCCACCCATGCGGCAACACTAAGCAAAAGGCATTTGCTTGGTGTCCTCTAATTCGTCCCAACAAGCAAAAAAAAAAAAGAGGAAAGGCGGCTCCGGGCTTTTGTTCTTCAACAACAAAGACGATGACGGTAAAAACAACGAAGGCGACTCGACTTCCACGACAATAAAGAGATGACGCATACATGCAAGCGATAAAAAATGCGATCTCTTGTCCGTTTGACCGAGCGGCTATCTTCGTGATAGGCTCGACACGATCAAACACGACTTTAGATTTTTTTTTTATTGCGCACATGTATCGTTAACCTTTGTGCCGAGCGGCCATTTTCGTGATAGGCTCGACTCGATCAAACCTAACTTTTTTTTTTTTTTTACCGAGCAGCCATCTTCGTGATAGGCTCGACACGGTTGAAACATAACGACTCAAATCAAACCATCCTTTTGGTGTGATCGAGCGTCCATCTTCGTGATAGGCTCGACACGATCAAACCTAACTTTAGATTAATTTTTTTTACCGAGCGGCCATCTTCGTGATAGGCTTGACACGGATGAAACATAACGACTCAAATCAAATCGTCCTTTTGGTGCGATCGAGCGGCCATCTTCGCGATAGGAACGACATGATCAAACCTAACTTTATTTTATTATTTTTTTTACCGAGCGGCCATCTTCGTGATAGGCTCAACACGGTCGGCACATGGCAATTTAAACCAAACCATTCCTTTGGTGCGATCGAGCGGCCATCTTCGTGATAGGCCCGACACGATCAAACCCACAAAAAAAAAAAAAAATAATAATAAAATAAAAATAAAAAAATTACAAAAATAAATCGCCATCTTCGTGATAGGCACCGGTCGAGCCAACTGCCATCTTCGTGATAGGCACGGCTCGACTCGCCTCGATCAAATTGCCATCTTCGTGATAGGCGTCGGTCGAGCCAACCGCCATCTTCGTGATAGGCACGGCTCGACTCAACTAGATCAAATCGCCATCTTCGTGATAGGCACCGGTCGAGCCAATCGCCATCTTCGTGATAGGCACGGCTCGACTCGATCAAATCGCCATCTTCGTGATAGGCACCGGTTGAGCCAACCGCCATCTTCGTGATAGGCACGGCTCGACTCGACTAGATCAAATCGCCATCTTCGTGATAGGCACCGGTCGAGCCAACCGCCATCTTCGTGATAGGCACAGCTCGACTCGATCAAATCGCCACCTTCATGATAGGCACCGGTCGAGCCAATCGCCATCTTCGTGATAGGAAAGGCTCGACTTGATCAAACCGCCATCTTCGTGATAGGAACTGATTGAGCCAGTCGCCATCTTCGTGATAGATACGGCTCGACTCGATCAAACCGCCATCTTCGTGATAGGCACCGATCGAGCCATTCGCCATCTTCGTGATATGCACGGCTCGACTTAATTCGATTTAAATCGAATTGCCAACTGAACCCAATATGGATATGATTTAAAACAAATACAATTGAGATATATAATTCAAATTGAACCACATGAGGTTCGAGCTGAACCGAATTAAATCGCAAACCGGTTTGACTTCAATTGAACCTAAGCCAGTTCAACATGAATGGAATCACAGGAGGACCGAGCCAAGTCGAACCGAATCATAAGCTAGCTCGACCTAAACTGAACCATGAAGGATACACCATGAACCCAAACTACAACTCGGTTGAACCCAAACCGAACCACATGAGGTTCGAGTCAAACCGAATGACAAGACGATTCTACTTAAACCAAGTCGTGAAGGATTCAACTTGAACTGAAGTCGGTTCCAACCCAAACCGAACCACAAGCTAGTTCGACTTAAATCGAACTATAAAGGATCTAACTCGAACTACAATCTAGTTCAACCCAAAGCGAACTACAAGAAGTTCGAGTTGAATCGAATCAAATCACAAGCCGGTTCGACTTAAACTGAACCATAAAAGATTCAATTTGAACTACAAAACGGATTAACCCAAACTGAATCACGAGAGGATCAAGGCAAGCCAAGCCAAATCATAAGCCAGTTCAACCTGAGTCAAATCCGGGTGGAATCATACGAACCGGACCACGCACCAGCTCGAGCCCAAATCAAAGTCAAAGGGTCTTGAGCCAAACCGCAAAGAGGGTGACTCAAACCAAACTCCAAGGCATATTAAATCAAACCATAAAGGTTCAATTCAAACCAAATGCAATGGACTTTCAAGTTCAAACGGATCTCGAACCAAACCATAAGGTTACAATCCGAACCAAGCCGAACTACAGAAGGGTCCAAGCTGAGCCGAACTATAGGGGCCCGACCCAAATCAAATTCAAAGGGTCTCAAACTAAGTCATAAGGGTTCCACCTAAACCATGTCTCAAAGGGTTTTGAACCAAAGTATAATGGTTCGACCCAAATCAAACTCAAAAAGGACAAACCGAGAAAAAGCCTAAGGCAGCTCAACCAAACACAAAAAGTTCAAACCGATTCAATTTGGACCCAACCTAAGCAAGATTCAGACCGAACTTCAAGGACGAATCAGAACAAGAAAACTAATCCCACTCGAATTGAAGCCTACCAACAGTTCAAACCGAGCGGAATCCAAAATAACCGGCTAAGTCAGCTTCCTTGACCTATAAGCCAGATTCAACTTGACCACCAAGTCATTAAAACTGAACACATCAAAATCAAATTCAAATTAAATTTGACTACTAAGTCTTTAAACTAAGAAAGTTAAAATCAAACTTATTTTAACTTGACCATCAAGTCTTCAAACTGAACAAATTAATTTCGATTGACCACCAAGTCCAAGAACTGAGCATTTTAATTTTACTTATGTACAGTGGGGGTATGCCCCTGCTTAAGCCATGTACACAGTAAATTATATTAATAAATTTTATCCATTCACGCTTTGGTCCTTTTCATATCAGCATTTATTTTTGATCTCTTAATCGAGGGTCCCTTAACACTGCAAGTGTGGGGTAATTAACAGCGGATTTTTGAGTCTGCTGGAAGCCATGAGGCTGCAAACCTGATTTTAAATAAAATTTTAAACAAACCCAATCTGTATCATGAATGACCACTCATCGTGAGTTGGTTCATTCGCGGCGGCAGACAGTCGTATAGGAGGATTCTATTTGTACTTTGATTCAGTGGACCATATTATTGTATTATTATTTTTGGGAGATGGTTATTGTGCCTTTATTTCAGTTATACAGTGGTTCAGAATTTTATTACAGTAGTTATTTTCAGCTCTGATATCTGTATAGTGGTTAGATGTTACCTTTTTCAGGTTGGACGCTTCGCTTATGCAGGGATTCCCGTATGGGTGGTGGATCTGTTGGCGAGCCCGGATCGTAGTTTCGACACCGGGGCGTGACAAAATATGGTCGGGGTCGGGGTAGGGGTAACCCTTATAGCAGCATAGTGGCCGGGTTGTGGCATAGTTTCCTGGTGTGGCATGGCATGATAGCATACGACATAGAGCATGGACTAGTAGTATAGAGATTTCATATTTGCATACTAGCAAAGTATTTACGGCTTTCCTATTATCTTGCTACTATTGATTCCATTGGATCAAGAGGTGTAGAACATGTTTCTTAGTGGATGAACCCACTAGGAACTAATCATAGTTCTCACACCCCGTTGGTTTTCACTTTTTGCAGATCAAGGTTCAGCTGGTGAGGCAGACGACAGGAGCAAGAGCCTAGCAGCTTAGAGACCTGGAGGGTCTAGTGGTATTTGTCAAGCCCAGGGTGTAAACCGGAACCCGGGCCCGTCTATAGATCCGCCGTGCACATGGTATTTCCCGCGTACATGAAGCGCCAAACCTGCTCAGATATAAGAGATAATAATAAAAGAGCAATAAAAACAGAGCTGAACTAAAAACTAATACATCTCAGACTAAAGCTGGAAATAAAATACAATACATCTGTATAAATGATACATCAGTCTCTCCCAGCTCACCAAAATAAATACAACCTGCTGGCAAAAGCCAGTCCCAAAAGTAAAGGTACAACCGTCTGAGGAAACATGGGTACACCGACAGTCCAGCTAACTCGCTCATTCTGCCTCGAGATCTATCTACTCAGCCGTCCTCTCTCCTCGACCTGCCGCTGAAAGCCCAGCAGCACCCGTAGAAGACACTGCAAAACAAAGGAGAAGAAAAAGAATAAAGAAGAATGGGGGTGAGAACTACTAGTAAACCAGTAGCCTCCCGTAGTGGGTAAAACCTCAAACTCTGACACACCCACTAGGTCTACCAGAGACAAAAAGGAAAGAAATGTGGTAAGCAATAATGACTGCTGAAGAAAGGAAACTACCACTACTATGCCTCTAAAATGCAGTCCTTGACTGGAATAACCGTATGCAACAGTAACCAACCGTCCCAGATGAACCCAATCTGTACCGCCCTCATCATCGGGCAAGTAAGACGCGCCGATGTGATAGCAAAACTCCTGCTACCGCTCTCATCATCGGGCAAATAAGCTGCGCCGATGTAATAGCAAAACTGTCAATAACTGTCTGGGCCCAGCCTCCGGAGGGGAACTTGAGGGGAGCGACCCACACGAGGAAAGCATCACCGGGCAATAACCGCGCCGGTGTGATAAGTATCAAAAGCAGGACCGGATCAATATAAAATCCCAGTGGAACACACCCCTCCACTAAAAGAAAACTGATCCCCAATCTGATGCATAAGTGATTATCCGGTCAATCGCCCAAAATCTGCGATCGCCGCAATACCTCACAATCCACAACCAAGTCTCACAACCGACCTCCGGTCAACCGCCCAATATCCGCGGTCACCGGAATAACCCACAATCACAATCATGTCCCACATCCGACATCCTGTCAACCGCATACTATCCGCGGTAGCCGCTATAATTCCCCAATCCAAATCGGGTAAAATAATATGTATCTGGTCAACTGCCCAAAATCCGCGGTTGCCACAAAGCCCTCTAGTCCATAATCATGCCCTAACACCGATGTCCTATAACCGACATCCGGTCAACCGCCCAATATCCGCGGTCGCCGCCAAAACCCATAATCCACAATCCAGGCCCCGGCTACACTATCCCAAACCCCTGCTCAAACCCGAGCAACAAGAACCACCTGACTAACGAAAAGGAGAAAAGAAGCAAACATGGTTTCTCCTAAGTCAAGTTCCAACATGATAGTGTAGCGATAAGAAATGGCCTATCTAGATGTCCATACAAGCATGCATATGTCCTCAAGGAAGATAAAAGAAAAGGTGACCAATAGTGTTTCCACATGTGTAACAATTAATAGCTCCGCATAGATATAACCATCATGCTAAAATATTATCCAACCACACATGTCTATAATCCATGTTCCATAATAAAGCATTACTATCCACCTATGCATGTCATAAAATCCTCAAATAGTACCAACCATCAAGGTACTTTAATTATCCCAATTTAAGATCCAATTCCCATGCAAAGTTAACCGCTAACATAGCCAACCATATGCCCAAACAAGCATGCATAAGTTCCATCCCCACTTGTTAATCAATAATCCTAACATAAGGAGATCACTCTAATATTCCTAGTGAGCATGTCAAAATAGAGGTAAGCAACAACCACCCACCTGGAGCGCTAATTCCCTGACCAAAGGTGAAATCCACGCTCGGTCCAAACAGTCACCACAACACTGCACAACATACCCCAAAAGAACATACATAATTTAAACATACAATGCTCCACAAAAATCTGTCCAAAACACATTAGTCCAGAGTTGCCCTGTTTTCACCTGCGAGTTCTACTCGAAAAATTCCCAAAAATATACCGTCGCGATCCTCGCGACGAGCCTGTCGAAACGAGTACCTGCACGTTAAAATCCGAGTTTCCTACACTGAGATATAAATTCTGCAAGGGAAACACCCCAAAGAACTCTGTACAGAAATCTGTAGCACCTAACACTGAAAATAATGCCTTTTTCACCTCCGGGAAAAATCCAAAAAAATCCAGGAAAATTCAAGGATGTTCCTTGCGCTGTGTAGATGAAAACCTCCTATTGGCACGCCTCAATCCGACGCCTGTGCGCAAAGTTATCGCCGAAACACTGTGGCGCTGTCCAAAACTCCGCCCAAGAAAATCGGTCAAAAGAAAGCTCGGGAAACTCCAAGATAAACTCGAAAAGAGAGGGAGCTCAAAACACGAAGATCAAAGCCCTTCCTGTCATGAGTCCAACGGCGCAAGAATCGCCTCAATCGGAGGTCGGAGTAAGCCGGGGGAATCCTCGCACCCAAACCGCGACGAAGGAGACCACAAATGAACGAGCGTCGCGCCGCGCCGTAAAAATGGAAACCTCGGGATGCGTGTCACAGAAAAATCCAGAAATCTGCAGATGGAACTAGCTCTGGGAGAGGAGGAAATCTCGTGCAGGTTGTACAGTGAGAAGACGAGCAGGAAAAGAGCTTCAGGGAGAAGTTCGGGCTCTATTTATAGGCCCAAAACAACAAATCCGGAAATACCGGATTTGTCCCAACTTTCGGGCGCAAGCCCGTTTTCGGGCGCCCGAAAGTTCCACGGGCAGGCCTGCGACGAGCGCCCGGATTCCCCTGGTGGCGCCACGTGTTCCCAGAACACGGGACAGCGTCCCCAGCCGCTCAGAGCGCGCCACGTCGCCCACGCCCGGTCAAAGCGGTAGGTGGCGCCCGCCAATGGCAGGGCGCCAAGTGGCCCGCCCTGACCGGTCGCCGACAGCGCCCACTGGCCGCCTGCCACGCCGCCTGGCGCCCTGACGCGCACGCGCCCCGAGGTGCCCCGGTGCGCCTCCGTGGACCCCGCCTTCGTGAGCCCACCAACCGCAAGCCGCCACGTGTCCAGCCCGGTCCACCGTGCGCCCCGCGCTCTCCGTAGACCGCGCCTTGCGGACCGGCCCACTCCCGAGCCGCCACGCGTCCAGCCCCCGGTGCACGCCTGCCGCGTGGACCGGGCGGCCCGCGCCTCTGCCCGCCGCGCTACCCGCGGCTGCGCCGCCGCGCTCCGCCGCTGCCCGTCGCCGCCGGCGCTGCCCGCCGGCCGGAACAGTAACCCCAAGCCTCGAAAAATGCGCTTTTGCATCCGGACTCCGAAAAATACAAGTAGGTAGTCCATTTTCACCGTTTTCGCGCACTGAATCCAAATCCGGTGTCCGATTTGCCAAATTCTAATTCTAAAAATTGCCGAAGGCATCCAGAAAGGTGTTCCTTGGTCCAAACTTCGCACTGAGTACATTTTTAATATCCGTTTCGCGCGAGACTACTTCTAAACATCCAACGGGGTCCTCCGATCACTCGCGTGATTCATTTTAAGCCCGAAGTCCAACACTTGTGTCCAATTTGTGCACAAACACCTCCAACCCACCCCGTAGGCCTCCAGAAGCCACCCAACGCACTGCAACAGCTCTGCGGAGATTCAGGTCATCACAGTATTATTACCCACTTTTGCATTTTGGAGTGAACTATGTATTTTGTTAGGAAAGACAAAGAAAATTGTAACTATTTGTTATATAGCCAATGTTCATAGAAAAATATAACTAATAATATATTGAGATGTTCACTCTTGTACTTTACTTTCAATTTGTTATAAACTTTTTGTTTAAAGGTTGAATGTTATAGCTTAGTAGTTTTACTCTGATATTGTATCTCATTGTACACTTATATCGATTGAGATGGATGTTTTGTTCTTTTCGAGTATAGGGAGGTCATGCCCGATTGGCAGATTTTTTGCCGTGCCGAACTGACCAAATAGGCGGTCTTGGGGCGTGGCATATGAGCCCTAGGCTAAACTTAGGCTAGAGGACAATTGTATATGTATTGTGCATGGTGAAACCCTAAAAGTCATGAGATCTTAGCTAGGGCTGTGACATTGACATAAGTTGCAACATTTCGGAATGGTCAAGTGGGAAATGTCAATCATGTTTCGACTCCCAATGTGATGGTGGGAGAGGTTGATCACTTTCGACTCCTCAAGCAGTATCAAGATATGGCAATCATGTTTCGACTCTCTATGCAGTACTTGGAGATGTCGATCCCCTTCGACTCCAAGTAACTATTAGGCTTGGCGATATTGATCACCCTCAACGCCAAGTGCCTATTGATTAGAGAGTAGTACGACCTCTCTTCGCTATCCATGAGATGTATTAGAGAAATAGAACCAATCAATAGATGGTTAATGACATGTGACGTAAAGAGTATGCACATAGGTTGTATGTAAGGAAGAGAAACCGAACTAATAAGTTGGTCAAAGTAAATATTTATATGGATAGAGAAGTAGAACTCTGACTTGTAGCATAGTGGCAAATTGGGTAAATATATAGACATTGATATAGTATGTAGCATCTTACTTAAATTGACGTATTTTAGTTGTATTCTCAGCTATTGCATTTTCCTAATAGAAATATATGTTCATCAAATTATCCACTAATATATTTTTTGGACTAAGTAAATGCAGAACGTCATGTTTGGTGATTGTACTCACTGAAAACTTATTTAAAGTTCTCACTTCATTATTATTTACCCTTTTTCAGATCCCAGTATCACTAGTGAGGTGCAAGAGCATGACAAAAATGTCACAAAATAAATAGATCAAGTTAGAAGTCTAGAAAGTACTATTTTTAAAACAATAAAAAATTATAATATTTTTGGGAGATAAATCAGATGATATAAATTTTATATTTAAGGTTCAGTTTAATGGATTAGATGTTTAGTTATTTAATTCGGATACTTTCTATCTACATTTTATGCAAATTTGTACAGGTTTGATATTTATCTCCGTGTTTGTTCGGATAAGGAGAGCATTGCCCATTCGGCGAGTCTGTGCGCATGCCCGTGCTGCCTAATTGGCGGCCTAATTGGCAGCCTCGAGCATAACAATTGATGCATGTTTAATAAATGTACTTATGCATTAATTAGATCTAATACTAGGAATGTCAACAGGTCGAATTCGGGCCGAAATTTCAAAAATCCGAATCCGACTACATACCCGAAATCCGAATTCAAACTCGAATCCGACGAACGTTATAAATCCATATCCAAATCCGAATCCGACCAAAAATTCAAAACCTGAACGCGAACCCGAACCCAAACCCGAACCGAAAAATCCAAACCCAAAACAATTATTTCTCTTTTCCTCTTTACAATATTTCAAAATATATATTACATTAAATCTAAATTTTTAAAATATAAATTTAAATATAATATCAAATATTTATATACACAAATATTATATAACATAAAATCAATTCGGGTTCGGGTCGGGTTCGGATTCGGGGTCAGGTTTGGGTTCAGGTTCGGATCGGGTTCGGTCCGAACCCAAATCGGTCGGGTTTTTCTTTTTTATATCCGTATTCGAATCCATATCCGTTTAGCATCGAGTAAATCCATTCCGTTCGGATTCGAATTCGGATAAAATTTCGGGTATCCGTACCATTGGCATTCCTATCTAATACATCTATTGTAGTATACATATCTCAACTTATAATTAATTATCAACACGGCACTGTACAAGTAGCTAGCTATATGTAAGTCTTAGAACTTTTGCTAGAAAATTCCACAGATGTAAATCAACTAAAAAACTCATTGAATTGTAACAAAGTTTGAGTACAACTGGTAAATAATGAGTTCTAGCTACTCAAATTATTGGTCCTTCAAGGACGTTGGACCAATCCTTCAATATGAAGCATGTACCTATTGAACAAGCAACACAGAGAGAAAAAAATGGGGAACAATTAAATGTTGAGCAATAGTGCATTTTGCTTTTTCATGCGTTGTTTGTTCAACTATCCTATTAGTATTAATAACTTATGGAGTCCGAACATATAATATTCTAAATACTTGTTGGACTGTTGTGAACGGCCAGTTCCTTTTCGATCTAGTAATAAAATTGAATTATTTATTAAAAAAGAGTGTTGGACGATTCGACGAATAAACTAATGAACCATTCCAGCTTCTATTAAACTGTCTGGGATTTTACTTTGTTGTTGTATGGTTGATATTTGTGGCGGTCCAAATTAAACATTATGATTAAAAAAACTCTTTTCCTCATAGTCTAATTTAATTTTTCTCTTCTTTTATATTTTATTCTTATAATCCTTTAGTTCATATTATATATCTTTTTAATATATATTTAATTAGTAACTAATAATTTGTGATCTTATGTTGATGTCATTGGTTGAACTAGTGAACATTATGAGCCCATAATATTTTTGAACACTCCTTATATACTGAAGAGAATATATAACATCTACATTATCAATCAGATATGGATGTAATATACTGACACTCAGTATAGTGAACCAAATTTTAGCCAAATTAATAAAGTGATCATTAAAGTCATATTAGACATGATTAAAATAGGTTCGGAGATATTAGGTTGAGTGTGAAATAAGCTAGAATCAATTCGAATTGAAACGAAGTTTCAAAAAAAATGAAAATTCAGCTTCTACTCTGATAACCAGCATGCAATGAGTAAAGTGGTAAGAGGGACGATGGGTGGCTCAATCAATCCTCTATTTGGATTTGGCAAGGGTTAGAGCCCGGTGATTTGCTTTGGCTTATAGATCAGCATCCGAGAAAAGGAGGACTGAGCGCCCGCGGGGGAACTAATCAAATCATTTTCTAACTTGCTTTCCAAAACAGGAAAGAACTGGCCCAGATGCCTTTATCCCTTGCTAGAAAGTCTGTAAAGTGCTCTTTAGAAGCGGTGTTTTACTTGCTCGAAAGCAATTGAAGGCGAAAGAAAAGTATCCGTTCATTTTTATCATGTCCTGAGCTTGAAAAAGGACTCTAGCTTCTCAGACTTTCTGAATGACCCAAGAAAAATATTTCTAACTGCCAAAATCTTTCGAATCGCTCAGTCAAGAGCTCGATTTAAGCGGACCGTCTACCCGATAGCAAGGTTTCACAGGCGGATTAAAATCGGGTGTCCAAATAATCTTGTTGGCATTCGAAACATTCCGGATTTCTCCTGCCGGACGTCTAGTTCTACTTTCGGATGCTCAACCCGAGAGAAGGGGTCGCTCGGCTTGTTAATTAAGTGGTCGCTTGATTTGCCCTGCGAGCATTCGAAAATAGTGTCGAGCAGATGGGCTGGCGCCCTGATCAACTTTCGGATGCTAAGCCCGAGGACTCTAGAACTGCAGCATGGGGCTTTCGGGGGAAGGGCGCCCAAAAACTAGCACGGAGGCAACGGTTTGTTAATTGGAAAATATATGATGAGAAAATTTAAATGCAATTGTAGCACTCCTATGAATACCCCTTCACAATCAATACTCCTCTCTCACCCTTATTCCCCCATCTCAATCACTCTCTACTTCCTATTTCTAAAAGAGAAAACGAAATCATAGGCTTCCATTGTTGGGATCGTGGAGCTCCATCTTTTAGCTAGCAAGCTTGGAGAAGAAAAAAAGGCACTTGATAAGAACTCTAGGAGGGAAAAGGCAACATTCCCAAACCCCATTTCTTTTGTTGGGAGGAGTAGAGGAGGGTTGGAGTTTTCTAAATAAGGTTTTAAAAGTTTTAATTTTTTAATATTTTTTGGGAGCCTCAAGAGCTCAAGATATATTTCCAATAGGGTTTTACAAGACAAGATGAGACTATTATCAAAATGGATTTGATCTCTCTTTTATCTAAAGTATTTCTATTTCTATTCATGTAGTCTAAAATTTCATATTCTCTTGTGTAAGATATCATACCCCGGGACCCTCTTGTAAAGTCTTTTATGAAGGAGGTGTAATTTGAAGCTCAGAGTTTGCGAAAGAATATTAATTTTTTTTTTAAAAGCATACTTTGGCCACGGGACGTACAAACCCACCACAAATATAAAGATTTATTTACCTACACAGACAGAGTCCCCCTTATAATTGCATGACGTACAAGCCTGATACAACACCATACAACCAACAATTTCGCACTCACACCAACAAACATTCATCAAATACACAATGCAGGATACTCATACAGCTAATAACTCCATAGCGAAAATGATGCATGCCCTATACATTCAGCTAAGCACTCCTTAAAAGAGATGATGTGAATTCACAATACAATAATCATTGAAAACCTTCTATTATTTGAAAGTGTTTTCCACCCGAAAATTTTAACTTGAAATTCTAGGAATTTAATAAAATCAAAAGTCCTTTGAAAATTATTTTCCACATGGAAACATAACTTTTTCAAAAATCAGCTACCACGAAAGTTAGAAAGCCATTTTGCCATAAAAAACCATAATTCAGAAAATCGATGTCATATTCTCAAAGGAATGTCCATAACTTTAATGAACCATAATAACCAATTATCTATAAATATTCAACCAACTAACTGAACCACCTCAAACATCTATTAAGGATAATAAAACAAGATAGAAAAGAGTAACCGTAGCAGAAACAGCGAGATAGGTGACCCAAAACCCTATACTCTAAAACCCTACGGGGTGTCCCGAAACAAGTTAAACTCCTATCCTACCTCACCCACTATCTCAAAACACCAATTTATTGCCGTTGGGATAGCCGAACAAAAATTGCGCCAAAACGGAGAATTAGAACCTCAAAAATCACCAGTTTGATTCCCGGAATGTCAGTTTTGGCACCGGAATCTCCCATAGGGTTCTTACTCTAACTAGTGGTGTCAAACCTCACCGCGTGACCAGCCAATAAGATCCAATCACTGCTACGAACAGAAATAACCCACGCAACAAGATTTTGTGCCCGAAATTGCTCGTTTTTTATTTTTTGGGGTCCAGTTCGGTCCCAAAGTGTTTCAAAATACTTTGAATGACATCCAACCATCCTCACTATCCCAAAACACTCAGGGTGTCAAGACATCCGCACACCAAGTGCTACGAGACAGGTGCGAAAACCCTAAACCTAGTCGTGTCGGTTCTCTAGAAATTGCTATTTAGGTTTCGGAAGCCATCTATTGTCGCTCATTGGTTTGAGCTTCACACCAACGAGTCTCCAACCAACCAACGAGGCTTTTCTACCACAGCAGCTAGCAATGAAACCTAGTCCACAAAAATAAAGCCAAAAATGCTATTCCTACACTGCTAGTATGTCGTTTTACATGTCGAACGCCGCGAGATCAAAACCAAAGGACTCCTGAGCTTTGAACATCACGGTCGAACAACCTAAGGCAAAACCCTTACTGTATGGGACAGCCACAGCACAAAAAGCATCATTGCGGCATTTCGCCGAACACCTAATATGTATTAAATAAGCCATAATGGGGTTTTAAGTTCGTTATCGAAGATTCCACATTCCGAAATCTAACCAATAGCATAATTCAAAAATGTTTCGACATTCCGGACACCGTGCTTGCTATTTGGAGCACAAACGATGTAGCAATCTGAATTTCTACAATAGTGGGTTCTAGTGAAAAATAGCTTGGAGGACTATCTCAGTAGTCTAGGCGAAGTTTTAAGCTAATTGGAGTGTTTCCGACGCGGATCTGGCGAGAAAACATAATTAAAAGAATATTTGACTATGACCAATTGAGCAAAATATAGTCAGAAGCGACTGTGGACAAGTCCAAGTTAGGTTCTAGAATTTTCGGAATGATTAGAAGAGAGTTGGAGCTCTATGGAGAGAAAATAGAGATTTTTAAATGAAGCAATTTTTGGTCTTAGAGGTTTAGGGGCCGGAACTTGGTGTGAAGGACCAGACGCTGGCATATGGAAACCGGACCCTAAAGAGAAGACCGAACCATTCATAAGAACCCAAAATATTTAAGGTTCGCAGACCGGTCCGTGGGAAGGCAGATTGGTTCATCAGCGAAGGTTCTCGAACTTATTGTTCGGGGACCGGTCCATGCCTGTCCGCACGCAAAATACCCAGTAAAAAGGCATTTTGGTCATTTCATATGGTGGGGTTTTTTTTTTAAACGGGCCTCTCTCTATTTTTTTTCCCCTGTACACCCCACACCACACACGCACGCACACTGAGAGAGAGGAAAGGAGCTCTCTTCATCTCCCTCATGCGTCTCTCTCTCTCTCTCTCTCTCTCTCTCTCTCTCTCTCTCTCTCTTGCAGGGATCGATGTGGCAACTGTACTAATTCCCAGTCTACAGGTAGTATCAGATTTTATCAAAAATCAAAATATTTAATCTACCATGTTGGACATCTAAATAAATAGACATAACAGAAAATTCATCAATTTTGGTAAAATCCAATCCGCCTAAAATACTAGTCCAACCATGGAGTGAAGTCGTTGTGGCCTGATCCTAAGGCAGGAAGCCGATCTAAAGCCTTAGCTCAACCAGATGGTCATGAAAACAAAATGCCCAAGCAACCCACAACCAACTCCACCACCAAAGCCTCTACTAGCCTCAACAACTCAAATCCACCCATACCACCAACCCAAGCTTCACAGGAATAAGAAAATCATAAAATTTGGGCATGAAGCCTCATTTAATCATGGAGCGCTCAAAAACTCCAAAAACCCAACAAAATCATCCAAAAAAATCCAACTCCAAAATAAATCCACGCCTACCTCTGTACACACAGTCAAGCCATTCTCTCCTCTTGAAAACCAAAGCCTCTGTAGCACAAAATGGGCTCCCAAGGTGCTCAAGCTGCTCCTCTAAAAATGCTCTCGCTGCTACTTCGCTTCTTCTCCATTGGCAGAAAAAAGAAAGGGAGGATAAGGAGGACGGTAAGTGTTACGGAATTTGAGTTGGCGTATTTCGTGAATTCGGTTAAGTCTTGAAAATTGAAGATAAAGAAGGTTGGATCTTATAACTCAATCTCAAGAAAGAAGAATTCAAAAGGACCAGGTATGTTTAACTAATTATTTTTGGTGATCCGAATACTTCTTATAGTGTAGAAACACTTGGATGAATTTTTAATTGCATAAAAATCAAAAACTGGACATGGGACATGTTCAGGATCCGGATCAGACAATCCGATCCGGATCCCGAAGGGTGTTAGTTCATACGCAAATTCAATCCGGATCGTAGCCTCTTTTGATCCGGATCCCGAACACTGGTTTTTACTGTAATATATGAACGATCCGGATCAGGCATTTCAATTCGGATCCCGAACATTGGTGTTTGGTGAATTGTATGAACGATCCGGATCAGGCACTTCGATCCGGATCCCGAACCTTCGTTTTTCTGGAAACTCTCTGTCTCGTTACTGCAATCCGGATCGCCGAAATCCGATCCGGATCGTCATCCTGAAAAATTCCAGAAAAGGTTAGTTTTTTATTCTTATCCTCTTCCAACGGTTTCTAACCTATAAATAGACCCTATGATTCATCTTTTTAAAAGGGGAAAAATACGACCGAAATAGAAAAATCCACATATAGAGAAGAAAGGAAATACTAGATTTAATTCTATGTTTCTTCATCTATATTATTAATTTGATTCTAGGTTTTCCAAACTCAGATTTTGAGTAGAATCAAATTAATGAATACTTAGATGGTATTTCCGATCTATTTCTAATCTAAGTATTCGGCGGATCTTCACCACCCAAAAACTACGATTTCCCCAAAATCGGCGCGTGGACTCGCGTGGCCTTGTGGATTCAAGGTGCTACCGCTCTCGTGGATTCGGAGCGAGGTACGTTCGTGGATTCGAGACGTGCTACTGGGTGAAGACCGTGGATTCGGTCGGACGTCGTGGACTCGACGTTGGACGCCGTGGATTCGGCGTTGGACGCAGATCATGGATTCGAGAAGCGTTGCGGAGCGAGCGGAGAAGATCAACTAGGAGCGTATGGAAAAAGGTTGAGTCGTCTGTGAGTACGGTATATCACCTTTGTACGTGTTATAATTCTAGTGGATTTCACCGTGTTATCAGTCCCGTGGTTTTTTACTCCGGTTTGGAGTTTTCCACGTAAAAATCTCTGCGTGTTATTTATTTTTCCGCATTGGGTTTTATATCGCAAAGATTTTTGAGTGTTTATTGTTTACACCTATTCACCCCCCTCTAGGTGTTTTTTTCCCTATTTAGATCCAATTA
Organism: Tillandsia leiboldiana; assembly: GCA_029204045.2. NCBI lineage: Eukaryota > Viridiplantae > Streptophyta > Magnoliopsida > Poales > Bromeliaceae > Tillandsia > Tillandsia leiboldiana. The sequence continues at coordinate 22,912,458 of CM055071.1, forward strand.
TATATAACCCAACAAGTGGTATCAGAGAGGGAATAGGGTTGTAAACAATGGTTGAAGGTGGAAACATCAACAGACCCCCGTTCTTCGATGGAACAAATTATGCGTACTGAAAAGTACGGATGAAAGCCTTTTTAATTTCCATCGACGAACGGGTGTGGCAATCAATTGAATTAGGATGGTCTAATCCAACTGAAATTCTTGCTGATGTTCGCACCATCAAACCTAGGTCGAAATGGACCAAGGAAGAAATAGATTTTTCTTCTTACAATTGCAAAGGGATTAATTGTCTATTTAATGCTGTCTCAAACTGAGTTCTCTCGCATCTCGGCATGTGAGACTGCGAAAGAAATCTGGGATGTTCTTCAAGTTACACATGAGGGAACTAACCTTGTGAAGATTCAGAAACTGCAAATGCTTACGAGCAAGTTTGACTCTATTTTCATGGCAGAAAATGAATCGTTCACAGATTATTATACACGATTGCAAGATATCGTGAATTCATGTGCTAACTTGGGAGAGAAAATTCCAGAATTTAAAATTGTAAGAAAGATTTTAAGAACTCTTCCTGAAAGATTTCGATCCAAGGTTACGGCCGTTGAAACTATTAAACACCCGGACGAAATCCGTGTAGAAGAATTAGTTGGTTCTTTACAAACATATGAAATGACATTTCCTACTAACTATTCTTTGGGAAAGGCATCCTCTTCTAAGTCTTCAGGTTATGCTTTGAAAACAACAAAAGAAGAAGACGCGGATTCATCCTCCTCAGACGATGACGAGAACCTATCTATGGAGGACTTTGAGAAGCAGCTCGCTCTCTTGACAAGAAGATTTCGCCGAAACTTTCGAAGGGGTAACTCAAGCAAAACTCCATCCTTCGTAAAGTCGAAGAAAGGCAAAGGTTCTTCAAGTTACAAACCAAGAAAGCAAGAGGGTTTTTCTGTCATGCCCCGGGGTCGATACTGCGACCCGGGCCCGCCAACAGATCCGCCGCCCATACGAGAAGCCCCGTATAGACATAGCGACTAACCTGCAAGAGAACCTCTAATCTAGCAGATATCAGAGCTGAAATAGTAAAAGCAGAAATAAAAGCTACAATAATACAACTACAACTTCCAAATATACAACCAACCTCACCTGATACAAGTGTCTCTCAGAACAGCAGAAAAGGAAAGTACAGCTCGATACCTCACTAGAAAGCCACTCCACAAAACACATCCAAAAGTAGTAAGGGGTACATCTACTCTCGCTACTCAGAAGCTGACGGGAAGGGATCTATCTCGCGACTCCCTTACCTCGGTCCGAAGGAGCTGGATCAGCTACAGGAGCTGCAGGAACTGGAGCAGAAGTCCCTGGGGAAAAACACCACGACGGGTGTGAGAACTACATCCCACAGTAGTTCTCAGTGGGTGCCGCCAACAAACCCGACGGTCTGCCCACCAAGTCTACTAGAGGCATAGAATAAAATATGCAGTGCTGTAAGGAAAACTGGAGAAGTAAAGTCTATAGCTACAATGTCTCTATCTAGATGCTCTATGAGTGGAACAGGAAGAACAATATGCTAGGGGAACAAATGCGTCGACAAGTCGGGAAAGAGGAACTCAATACTCACGCCGGTACAACAACCCGGCAAAAGCTCAACTCAACACCGGTACGACAACCCGGTAAAAGCTCAACTCAACGCCGGTATGACAACCCGGTCTCGCCTACTCCGGAGGGGCACTCGAGGGGAGCGACCCGCTCGAGTCAAAATGTGGCCCAAGTCCAACTGCTCTGCTGAATATCTCAGTAAATCAGATAAAAGTCGACGCTATGCTCAAGGTGGAGACTCACTCAATCCACAATGCAAAAACCCAGTCCCAACTGATGCATAACACTAGTCGGTCCAACCGCCCACAGTTCGCGGTTGCCGAAACAATAACTCGAGTCGATAATCTGGTGCTATCCCACCCGACTCAACAAATCACTGTCTCACTCACTGGCTGGAATCTACCCAGCTGAGATTCACTGTCACTCAGACAGTTCCCAAGAACTCAGATCCACCATCACTATCACTTTCCCAAAGAAACCGAATCTACAGACTGCTATCAACTCCACTCGGTCCCCAGACACGAGTGCAAAAGCATCCCACAACCACCCGACCCTCAGCCCGCAACCCGGGCGAGAAAAGCTAAGTCCAGAATGACAAGTATAATACCGTGATGTGGGAATGTCTAGAACAATAAAGAACCTAGCCCAAGTTGAAGTTTTCTACAGTCTGGCTGAACATGATACATATGGCAGGGGTGCTAGGTCAAGTTCCAAGATTTAATATTTAAATATAATGTAGGGATCACAAAAAGATCATACGCTCCACCATCTAATACACAGGAGTGCTAATATTCAGTTTTCAGAAGATAAAATACTAATATTCAGTTCTCACATGAATATATCTACTAACATTCAGTTCTCACATGATAACAAGTCCAATCACTAACATGCATGGTCCTACAATCATAGAATTAGCACGCAGTCCATAGATTTTGCAAGCAAGGTCACCCACCTGAACGTGCTAACTGTCAGGGATCGTACAGCTGAAAATACCCAAGAGTCCAAATCTCCTACTCCAAAGGATTCCAGCAACACACGAACTCTCCTAGGTACAACACAAAGTCCACAATTACACTTCAACTCCAAAACTGTCCATAAAAACATACACAGAATTTCAGTCACAAAGTTGTCCCTTTTTCACCTGCTAAAAATGCCCAGAAAATTCCAATAAAAATATCACAGTGATCCTCGCGTCGATATCTTCGAAACGGTACCCTGCACGCCCAAATCCGAGTTCCGAAGGTCAAGATACAAATTCGGCAAGGCAGCATACTCAAAAGATTATTGCACAAAAACTGTAGCACTGAATACAGGAAAAACGGGATTTTCACCTCCAAAATAAACTCTGGAAAAATCCAAGAAAAATACGAGCTTGTTCCTTGTGATCTGTAGATGAAAAACTTGTATAAGCACGCCTCAATCCGACGCTCGTACGCAAAGATATGGCTAAAACACTCCAATGCTGTCCCTAAAACCAGACAGAAAAAGGGGGTCACAAGGAACCTCGGGATCCGTGCCAAAAACTCGGAATGGGATAGCACAATCAATACGAAAGATGAAGCCCTACCTCTCTGGAGTAAGTCGGAGCAAGAATCGCCAAAATCGATGGTCGGGGTAGCCCAGGGGAGTGCCAACACTGAAATGTGACGAAGAAGATCACCGGAAAAAGAACGTCGCACCGCGCCGTAAAATCTGTAACCTCGGAATGCGTGTCCCGAAAAATCCCAAAACTCTGCAAGTGGAAGAAGCACTTGAAGAAGAACAAATGTCAAGAAGGGAGCTCAGGGGTTTGAAGCCTGGAAAGAGGAGAAAACGGCTCAAGAATGCAGCTCGGGCTCCTTTTATAGGCCAAAAGAAACAATTCAATTAATACCGGATGTGTCCCGGTTTCCGGGCGGCTACAGTGCGGCCCAGCCCAAGATTCGGGCGGCTACAGTGCAGCCCAGCCCGAATTCGGGCGCGCACAGTGCGGCCCGGCCCGGCCGGTTTCGGGCGCGCACAGTGCGGCCCGGCCCGGCCCAGCCCGCACATGGGATCCAGCCGGACGCCCACCTGGTCCGACCCGCCCTGGGGCTTGACACGTGTGCACCGAACACCGGACAGCCGTGCAAGCCCCGTTGGGAAGCGCCGCGTGTCCACCTGCCCGGTCAGCGGGGTGGGTGGAGCAGCTCACCTGCCCCCACCTGCCCGCCTGTACGGCCGGTACGGCCCTGCCTGGCGCGCACGCTGCGTGGACCGCGCGCGTGTGAGCCGGCCACTCGCAGGCCGCCACGTGGCGCGCCCTGGTGCATGCTCCATGCCGCGAGTCCCCGTGGACCGCGCACACTACGCCCGCCAATAGCGACCTGCCACGTGTCCACAGCGCCGGCCCATGCACCCGCGCCAATGCTCGGTGGACCGCGCCATGTGGACCGACCAATCCCGCGCTGCCATGTGTATTCCCGCCGGTCCACGCCTCTTGCCGTGCACCCCGGGCCTTCCAGGTCGTTCCGTGGACCGGGCCGCGTGCACCGCCCAATCAGCGGCTGCCACGTGGCACCCCCGCCGGTCCACAACACCCCCATGCACCGAAAAACCAGTCAAACTACCGGGAGTCCGTTTTTGGGCATCCGGACTCAGAATTTAACAAGCAAATAGCCGTTTTCAAGCGTTTTTCCGTGCTGAATCCATTTCCGACGTCAGATTGGCCTAATTCTTTTTCAAAATTTTGGCAAACCCAGCCGAAAGCCAACACAGCTAATAAAACCCTACAGGGCCCATCTGTGACATCCTATTGATGCACCATGGGCCAAATACACCAACACCAGGTGTTCTAACAGTGGATTCATCGGAAGAACGCTGCATGGGGTTCGGGGGTCCTACATTTTCTAAGGATAAGAAAAGCTCATAAGGACAAGTCCAATGCTTCAAGTGCCGAGGGTACGGCCATATCTCAACGGAGTGTCCCAATAAGAATCCGTCAAAGAAGAAAGCGATGCAAGCCGTCACTTGGGATGACACCTCATCGTCAAATGAGTCATCGTCAAGTGATGAAGAAGATAACGTAACGGCGTTCCACGCGTCCACATCTTCACCCTTCATGTGCTTAATGGCTAGTACATCCGAGTCATTGTCCAACTCCACTGTTGAAAAAATTGCAACGGACGATGAATCGGATAATTCAGAAGGTGAAGACTTTGCTCTTGCCTACCATAAGCTTTTGAGGGATTCAAAGAAACTGGCAAAACAAAACAAGAGTTTGAGAGGGAGATTGCAGGATCTCGAAGAAGAAGCAAAAATGGCATTTTCTCTCTCAAACGCTCCTGAAGTGGAAAGGGATAATCTGATTAAAATAAATGTTTTCCTTCAAGAGTCCAATGAGCAACTCGAGAAGAATTATGTAGATATGGTGAACAAAGTGAATTACTTCTTGAAGCTCAACGGCGAGGCTCGACAGGAAAAATTGGAAATGACAGAGACCATTCTCCAACTCAAGGATGACTTACAGCGATTTTCATCAGGAAGGAGTAAGTTGGATAAGCTTCTTGGTCTTGGTCAATCAAACAAATTTGGCCTCGGATACAATCGAACTGAAGACAATTTTAGTTCGGTTGGGACAGTCTTTGTGCCCCAGTCGGTATCTCCTCCTCCGACACTGGAATTGACGACAAACAACGACAACAAAACTACTTCCCCCTCTTCGGAATCGTCAAGCACCAAGGTATGTTTTCGTTGTGGTTTTGCGGGGCACATAAGGAGAAATTGCAAGATGGGAGTCAAACGCTCAACCCAAGCACTTCTTGCAACGACTACCAAAAGGGTGATTCCTCGGAAATCAAATACAAATTATTTGAAGGAAAAGAGCCTCGGTAGTTCATCAAACAAGACGACGACGTCAAGGAAAAGCGATAGATCAAACAAGACGCTTTCACCAAAGGTATCAACTTCACAATCATTTCCGACGTACACCAAAACTCGAAAGGTTTGGGTACGCAAAGGTGAAATCTTCCCTTGTCTTGTTACAAATATTTCCTTGCATGCATATGATAATTCGTCTTGGTATCTGGATAGCGGTTGTTCCCGTCACATGACCGGTGACAAAAACTGCTTTCAAAATTTTGAGAAAATCTCTGGAGGACTTGTAGTTTTCAGAGACGGGCAGTCTTCCAAAATTGTTGGAAAAGGAACAGTAGCTATTCCAGAGGGCCCGATTCTGAATAATGTGTTATTTGTTTGTGGCCTTAAGACTAACCTCATAAGTATTAGTCAACTTTGTGACAATGGTTTTTCAGTTAATTTTTCATCTGTTGAATGCATTGTAACTGATAAGGACCATGTTTTCTTCTTAAAGGGGGTTAGATCTGAAAACAATTGTTATGTTGTTCCCAATAAAATTTCTGAAAATTGTAACTTAGCCTCTTTGAATAATAAAACACTTTGGCATGAAAGGCTAGGTCACATAAATTTTAAGGAACTTGCTAGAATTTCAAACAAAGACGTGGTCAAGGGGGTTCCAAAACTTTCACTTAAACAAAACATTGTGTGTGGTGGTTGTCAAAAGGAAAAACAATCCAGGACTGCACACAAGAACTTGAACCACGTTGGTACTAATCGGCCCTTAGAATTATTGCATATGGATCTTATGGGGCCGACACGTCAACCATCCTTAGGAGGTAAATGGTATATTTTCTTATTGGTTGATGATTTCTCTAGATACTCATGGGTAGCATTTTTAAAAGAGAAAGCTGATACTTTTGATTCTTTTCACGAGATTTGCCTTCGTATTATGATTGAAAAGAATGAAAAGATCATTCGTGTTAGAAGTGATAGAGGTGGAGAATTCATAAATTCGAAATTCATTGATTTTTGCACTTCCAATGGCATTAAACATGAATTCTCAGCACCCTATACACCTCAACAGAATGGTGTAGTCAAGCGCAAAAACAGGGTTGTGCAAGAGATGGCACGTGTTATGCTTCACAGCCGGAATTTACCGTTATATCTTTGGGCTGAAGCTATGAACACTGCAATCTATGTTATAAATCGAATTTATTTGCGCCCGGGAACTTTAAATACACCATATGAACTATGGTTCTGTAGAAAACCAAACATCAAATATTTTCGTATCTTTGGGAGTCGGTGTTACATTTTACATGACCGCGAAAATCTTGGAAAATTTGACTCTCAAAGTGACGAAGGGATTTTCATGGGTTATTCTACAAATAGTAGAGCATATCGGGTATTTAACTTGGAATCTAAAACGATTGTAGAATCCATAAATGTTAAAGTAGACGAAGCTTTCCACTTTGCATCTGATAAATCTACCCCTGATATCTCTCTTGATGATGATACTCCTGTAAATGCATCTTCTCATGATAATACTTCCAATATTAATGATGCATCTAATGGTTCTTCAAGTTTATCTGATGTGCAGGAATCATCTCATGTACCTCCGAGTACTCCATTACCTCAAACGTTACGCATCTCCAAGGATCATCCTGAATCAAACATTATTGGAGACCCACAAGAAGGAGTCAGAACTCGGAGGCAGTTGGTTTGTGGATTCGCTTGTTACGTTTCCATGATCGAACCAAAGAACGTCGATGAAGCTCTTCAGGATGACTACTGGATTGAAGCAATGCAGGAAGAGCTCCATCAGTTTGAACGAAAAAAAGTCTGGGAATTAACGACGCCTCCGAAGCAACACAATGTGATCGGTACTAAATGGATTTTCAAGAACAAGAAAAATGAGGATGGTACCATCATCAGGAACAAAGCACGTTTAGTTGCTCAAGGCTACTCTCAAATAGAAGGTATAGACTTTGATGAAACATTCGCCCCTGTAGCTAGACTCGAGTCCATTCGTATCTTATTCGCTATTACTTGTCACTTTAAAATAAAACTCTTTCAAATGGACGTTAAGAGCGCATTTTTAAATGGGTTTTTAAATGAGGAAGTTTATGTGGCTCAACCGAAAGGTTTTGTAGACTGTAAACTGCCTAACCATGTTTTTCGTTTGAAAAAGGCTCTTTACGGTTTAAAACAAGCACCGCGAGCGTGGTACGAAAGGTTGACAAAGCATCTTTTGGGAGAAGGGCTATACTCGAGGGGGAGCAGACAGGACTCTCTTTTTGAAGCATTATCAGGATAACTTCATTGTTGCACAATCTATGTCGATGACATTGTATTTGGAGCAACAAAGGATAATGATGCTTCTAAGTTCGCAGAAACCATGGAAAGCGAATTTGAGATGTCTATGATGGGCGAACTGACATACTTTCTTGGATTGCAAGTGAAACAAAATGGTGAAGGCATCCATCTGTGTCAATCCAAGTATGCAAAGGAGTTGGTAAAGAAATTCGGATTAGAAGATTCTAAAGATTTTCCTACTCCTATGGGAACTAGCAATAAGGGATTTGGAAGTGAATCTCTTAGTGATAGTGTAGACGAGAAAGTCTATCGAAGTATGATTGGAAGTCTACTCTACCTCACAGCTAGTCGCCCGGACATATCCTTTAGTGTTGGGATCTGCGCGAGATATCAGTCAGCACCAAAGGAGAATCACCTGAAAGCGGTGAAACGGATCATCCGGTACGTCAAAGGAACTGTAAACTTCGGAATTTGGTATCCTATGGGAACAAGTCTTGACATTATAGGATATTCAGATGCCGATTGGGCAGGATCAGTGGATGATCGGAAAAGTACGAGTGGTGCATATTTTTATCTTGGCCATTGTCTTGTTGCATGGCATAGTAAAAAGCAAAACTGCATTGCACTCTCGACTGCCGAAGCGGAATATATCTCTCCGGGTAGTTGTTCAACTCAACTCATTTGGATGAAAAGCGTGTTGAGCGACTTCCGGATTTCAGCAACTTCGGTAACTGTTTTATGTGACAACACTAGTGCTATAAACATTTCAAAAAACCCTGTGTTGCACTCAAGAACAAAACACATTGAACTTAGATATCATTTTCTTAGAGAGCTAATTGAATCAAATATTCTTCAAATTTCCTACATTTCAACTGAAGATCAATTAGCTGACATTTTAACAAAACCTTTGGATCAAAAACGTTTTATTCATTTGCGTAAAGCAATTGGAATGCTTTCCTTGAAATAACCTCTGTTTGAAACTTTTGCTTAGGTTAGGTTTTGTTTTTGTGGTTTTGTTCATTATCTATGCTTAGACATAGAACATTAATTGAGCATGTGTATTATTGACTTTAACTGCATCCTTTTACATGTTTAGAAATTTATTATGCTTTAGATATCATAATATTTCATTTGATGCAATGATCATTTATGTCAATTAAATCATCTTTGTTTTGATCAAAGTCAATTTCTCTCTCAATGATCTCTTGGTATACTTTTTATCTTATTTGACTATTTAGTCGTGTATGAAATCGAGATCAATATTTGGTTGAATACTTTATATCTTAAATAATTGATAGCCAATTGAGGGGGAGTCAAAGAAATGTAATATGCTCAAAAGATGTGGAAAGAGTTACATCCCAATGAGGAGTGTGAAAACTACCACCACATAGAGGAAAGAGCTACCACCTCGGTCGTCCGAGTACTGTTGTGCAGCTACCACATGTATACAATGCAGGTTTTGAAGTTTGATTAAATAAAATGCATGTTGAAATACTTGACTCTGTCAAAATTTCAAGGTTGGTATAAGGTGGGGATTTTATTGAAAGATGCTCAAAGAGCCACTCCTTACAATAAATTGACTAGATATATTATCTAACTTATCTGGGATTTCAGACATCTATTGATCTTGATATTTCATTTTCTTTACCAAATTGATGATTTGATAAAGGCATTACTCATAAGATCAAGTTAGATGTAATTGAAGTTGTTCAACTTTAAGGGATTTAATTTTATAAATTTTCGTTTCATTTGTTGGATGTTATTGATAGATTTGGCATAATCTATTTTTTGTTGTATGAAACGATGATTTTCATTTAAAGTTGATACACAAAAGTGCTTACATACTTTTTCTGGATTTTATGGAATTTTTCTGAATTTTTCTGATGAAAATCTAGAGCCGATCCGGATTGGACAAGCCGATCCGATCCCGAACGTAGGTATTTTCTGCGGGTAGCCGATCCGGATCGGATTGACGAACTGATCCGGATCGCGGCTAGGGTTTTATTTAGAACAAAAGGAGTTTGATTTCTTTTTACTTTAATCTTTGTTCCAAGTCTCAGAGCTTCTCTCTCTAGAATTCATCCGTCTTGGAAGCTTACAAACTCAAGTTCTTCGATTCTAAGTAGTTCTATTGATCAAATCTCGGTTTTTCACAGTTTTTCATATTCTTCCTCAAAACGTGATGAAATTTCTGTATCTTTTTCGTTTTGGATTAGTTTTTGATTAAATCTCTTTTGAAATAAGAACTCTGGGTAGATTAGTTTTGATTATATGCTAAATATTCTCATGATAAACGGAATTTTTGGCATTCGATTTCAAAAAATTCAGTTTTAGGGCATATAATGGGAATTTTAGAAAATCATGCTATTGATCTATCTTTAAAATTCTTTTGCAAAACTAATTTGATTCTTAGTCTCTCTAGATGATTATGATTGTTTGGGTACAATTTTTCAAATTTTTGAAATAAACAATTTTTGTCGTGTGTCTTGAGTGTTGCTCACAGGTTTTTCTTCTCTCACAAAGAACATCAGCAATGGTGATCACTTGGGTTGTATTCTTCTGGCTTGCTATGGTTCATACAAGAGATACTATCAAGCCCAAGAAGGCTAAGAAGGCGAAGAAAACAAAGGATGATTCCGATACAGACTCTGAGACGGAATTGATCGATTGGGATGATTTATTGGTAGAAGCAACTACTCCTACTGCTTCGAAAGGAAAAGCGCCTGCAGAAACATCAAAGGCAAAGGCTCCACCTACTGCTGCTGAAAAAGGAAAAAGCTCCAATGGAAGCAAACTCCTGTGAAAACAAAAAGAAAAAGTGTTGCCCGCAAGAGAGGGATTGCTCGAGGAATTTCCATTGAGGAGCCACTTGCTAGCCAGACTCCCCCATAAGATTTTATCAGCTCTGCAAGGATCAAGGTTTTGAGAAAAGGGAGTGCATTGGCGAAAGGAATGTCAATATCAAAGCACTGAAAGAACGATCTACAATCTTGGGACTCCTGTATGAACAGACTGGTCTTGGCCCCATCTGTAGTTTCCCTGAGTCGACTGGGTATTGTCTCCATTCTGTAAGAATGTTCTATCAAAATGGTTCAAGTCTAATTGATCAGAGGATAGACATCGGGAATTTTCAAACTTTAGTTAAAAATGTCAAGATCAAAGTCACACCTCAACTGATTGGAGAGGTGTTAGGGATGAAGGCCAGAGCTGATGGACCTCATTATCGGAAAGAGTCAAATCTTCTACCACCAACTCCTGGAGAGTGGTAGTTGATGGAATTTGTCTTCCAGATACTCTGTCGACAGAAAATTCGGTCTTTTCAAAAGAGCTTCGACCAGAGTATCGCTATGTGAACTTCATTGTTTGCTATACATTCTTCCTAACATGAATACAAAGGTTCTTCGATGGGACAGAATGTTATTTCTTTATCTTCTTGGACACCCCACAGCGGGCAATGGGAGCAAACTTAAACATTTCTTACCTCATCTGGTCAAGAATGGCACGCTATGTGGAACATGCTCACCCTACAGAGAGGACTCCCCCTACCCAATGATAATTATGCGCATTTTTCGAAAATTTAAAGTCGACACAAGTGCGAGTTCCTACATGCACAGTCTAGGAACGATCAATGAACGACTATTGTAAAGTCTCTCTCTACAAAACAAGATGAGCCCCCATCACCTCCTCACCGACGAAGAACACAACCACAAGCAATAACCTCTGCACCGGCAGCAACACCTCCAGTCCCACCAGCACATGCAGCACAACAAGCACCTCCATCAACATCCGATGATGATGCATCGGTTACCTCTATTTATAAAGAACAGCAACGCTCTCCAACGAGCAAGAACGCATATCGAATGAACTTATTGAAGTGAAGGAAGAAATAAAAGAGGTCAAAAAGAAGCAGTCATCATGAACAACGATTAAAGAAAATCTTCCAAAAACTCGGATGCATCAGTTCGGATGAATCTGAGTAATCCTTATCCTTCTAATTCCTTCCTTTGTGCAGGTTTTAATTTTTGTTTAGTTTTTGTTCTCAAACTTTTGTTCTTGACTTTTTAACTCTCCTTATTATTTTTGTAATTTTGGCTAACTTTGTGACAAAAAGGGGGAGAGAATATTAGAACAGAAACAATGAAACTATGATCGATTGCCAGTTGTGACCATGAAGTAAGTATAACTTCAACTTTTGGTGTTTTCTTTTGTGATTGCATGCATGCCTCGACTAACTATTCGATTAACTATTTGGGCATGTAATATAACTAACAAGTTGATGTTGACTAACATTTTGTGACATTTGGATTTTGAATGCATAGAAGATATGTTGGTTTTTTTAACTATGATCCATTACATATCTGAATGTATAAATGTCATGGTAAGTATAAATGAGTATAAACTTCATCTCTGTGTGTGGTTTTTGAATGACATAAAATTCTTGAGGTATCTAACGATTTCTTTTGTCAAGAATGATTTCTTTTGCAGAGAGTACAGATGTCTAAGTCTAGAGTCTGTTTTAGGAGTTTAACTCATGTATCTATCTTTATTTGGATCTCATTGTAAATTTTTGTTGTATGGTGATATCAACAAAATATCTTTTTGAATTTTCTTGAGTGGATTTGTGTTTTGTCACGAAACCGCCAAGGGGAGATTGTTACGGAATTTGAGTTGGCGTATTTCGTGAATTCGGTTAAGTCTTGAAGATTGAAGATAAAGAAGGTTGGATCATATAACTCAATCTCAAGAAAGAAGAATTCAAAAGATCAGGTATGTTAACTAATTATTTTTGGTGATCCGAATACTTCTTATAGTGTAGAAACACTTGGATGAATTTTTAATTGCATAAAAATCAAAAACTGGACATGGGACATGTTCAGGATCCGGATCAGACCTCCGATCCGGATCCCGAAGGGTGTTAGTTCATACGCAAATTCAATCCGGATCGTAGCCTCTTTTGATCCGGATCCCGAACACTGTTTTTACCGTAATATATGAACGATCCGGATCAGGCATTTCAATCCGGATCCCGAACATTGGTGTTTGGTGAATGTATGAACGATCCGGATCAGGCACTTCGATCCGGATCCCGAACCTTTGTTTTTCTGGAAACTTCTGTCTCGTTACTGCAATCCGGATCGCCGAAATCCGATCCGGATCGTCGTCCTGAAAATTCCAGAAAAGGTTAGTTTTTGATTCTTATCCTCTTCCAACGGTTTCTAACTATAATAGACCCTATGATTCATCTTTTAAAAAGGGAAAAACACGACCGAAATAGAAAAATCCACATATAGAGAAGAAAGGAAATACTAGATTTAATTCTATGTTTCTTCATCTATATTATTAATTGATTCTAGGTTTTCCAAACTCAGATTTTGAGTAGAATCAAATTAATGAATACTTAGATGGTATTTCCGATCTATTTCTAATCTAAGTATTCGGCGGATCATCACCACCCAAAAAACACGATTTCCCCAAAATCGGCGCGTGGACTCGGTGGCCTTGTGGATTCAAGGTGCTACCGCTCTCGTGGATTCGGAGTGAGGTAAGTTCGTGGATTCGAGATTGCTACTGGGTAAAGACCGTGGATTCGGTCGGACGTCGTGGACTCGACGTTGGACGCCGTGGATTCGGCGTTGGACGCAGATCGTGGATTCGAGAAGCGTTGCGGAGCGAGCGGGAGAAGATCAACTAGGAGCGTATGGAAAAAGGTTGAGTCGTCTGTGAGTACGGTATATCACCTTTGTACTGTTTTATAATTCTAGTGATTTCACCGTGTTATCGGTCCCGTGGTTTTTTACTCCGGTTTGGAGTTTTCCACGTAAAAATCTATGCGTTTATTTATTTTTCCGCATTGGTTTATATCGTAAAGATTTTTGAGTGTTTTGTTTGTTTACACCTATTCACCCCCCTCTAGGTGTTTTTTCCCCTTTTAGATCCAATTATATATAACCCAACAATAAGGGCTTAGCTGGAGAAGAAGAAGGGCTCAAAAAATACCCTTGCTTTTGCTCTTTTATGAAAAAATATTTTCGATAACACGGCATGCGAAACAGCGTAAGACTAACCGGATCCGTGCAGGAAAATATATTTCCTAGGCTCTCGGATTCCATATTCGGGCGCTTGAATCCGAAATTCTGATCACCCACCGATAGCCCCGAAAATAGTGTTTCACAACTTGAAGATCAACCATTCGAAGTATAATCCGGGCGATCCAAACAGATTCGAGCGTCCGAATTCCTAAAATATTTAGTTCCACAAATCTCCAACTTTGAATCCTCTTTGCGTCAATTTCGCGCTAAAATGCTCCCGCTTGATCCAACCATC
>CM055071.1:22926600-22967876 GCA_029204045.2 Tillandsia leiboldiana
GAACAGACAATTTTAGTTCGGTTGGGACAGTCTTTGTGCCCCAGTCGGTATCTCCTCCTCCGACACTGGAATTGACGACAAACAACGACAAAAAACTACTTCCCCCTCTTCGGAATCGTCAAGCACCAGGTATGTTTTCGTTGTGGTATTGCGGGGCACATAAGGAGAAATTGCAAGATGGGGAGCCAAACGCTCAACTCAAGCACTTCTTGCAACGACTACCAAAAGGGTGCTTCCTCGGAAATCAAAAACAAATTATTTGAGGAAAAGAGCCTCGGTAGTTCATCAAACAAGACGACGACGTCAAGGAAAAGCGATGGATCAACACAAGACGCTTTCACCAAGGTATCAACTTCACAATCATTTCGACGTACACCAAAACTCGAAAGGTTTGGGTACGCAAAGGTGAAATCTTCCCTGTCTTGTTACAAATATTTCCTGCATGCATATGATAATTCGTCTTGGTATCTGGATAGCGGTTGTTCCCGTCACATGACGGTGACAAAAACTGCTTTCAAAATTTTGAGAAAATCTCCGGAGGACTTGTAGTTTTCGGAGACGGTCAGTCTTCCAAAATTGTTGGAAAAGGAACAGTAGCTATTCCAGATGGCCCGATTTGAAAATGTGTTATTTGTTGTGGCCTTAAGACTAACCTCATAAGTATTAGTCAACTTTGTGACAATGGTTTTTTCAGTTAATTTTTCATCTGTGAATGCATTGTAACTGATAAGGACCATGTTTTCTCTTAAAGGGGGTTTAGATCTGAAAACAAGTGTTATGTTGTTCCCAATAAAATTTCTGAAAATTGTAACTTAGCCTCTTTGAATAATGAAACACTTTGGCATGAAAGGCTAGGTCACATAAATTTTAAGGAACTTGCTAGAATTTCAAACAAGACGTGGTCAAGGGGGTTCAAAACTTTCACTTAAACAAAACATTGTGTGTGGTGGTTGTCAAAAGGAAAAACAATCCAGGACTGCACAACAGAACCTTGAACCACGTTGGTACTAATCGGCCCTTAGAATATTGCATATGGATCTTATGGGGCCGACACGTCAACATCCTTAGGAGGTAAATGGTATATTTTCTTATTGGTTGATGATTTCTCTAGACTACTCATGGGTAGCATTTTTTAAAAGAGAAAGCTGATACCTTTGATTCTTTTCACGAGATTTGCCTTCGTATTATGATTGAAAAGAATGAAAAGATCATTCGTGTTAGAAGGATAGAGGTGGAGAATTCATAAATCGAAACTTCATTGATTTTTGCACTTCCAATGGCATTAAACATGAATTCTCAGCACCCTATACACCTCAACAGGAATGGTTGTAGTCAAGCGCAAAAACAGGGTTGTGCAAGAGATGGCACGTGTTATGCTTCACAGCCGGAATTACCGTTATATCTTGGGCTGAAGCTATGAACACTGCAATCTATGTTATAAATCGAATTTATTTGCGCCCGGGAACTTTAAATACACCATATGAACTATGGTTCTGTAGAAAACCAAACATCAAATATTTTCGTATCTTTGGGAGTCGGTGTTACATTTTACATGACCGCGGAAAATCTTGGAAAATTTGACTCTCAAAGTGACGAAGGGATTTTCATGGGTTATTCTACAATAGTAGAGCATATCGGGTATTTAACTTGGAATCTAAAACGATTGTAGAATCCATAAATGTTAAAGTAGACGAAGCTTTCCACTTTGCATCTGATAAATCTACCCCTGATATCTCTCTTGATGATGATACTCCTGTAAATGCATCTTCTCATGATAATACTTCCAATATTAATGATGCATCTAATGGTTCTTCAAGTTTACTGATGTGCAGGAATCATCTCATGTACCTCCGAGTACTCCATTACCTCAAACGTTACGCATCTCCAAGGATCATCCTGAATCAAACATTATTGGAGACCCACAAGAAGGAGTCAGAACTCGGAGGCAGTTGGTTGTGGATTCGCTTGTTACGTTTCCATGATCGAACCAAAGAACGTCGATGAAGCTCTTCAGGATGACTACTGGATTGAAGCAATGCAGGAAGAGCTCCATCAGTTTGAACGAAAAAAAGTCTGGGAATTAACGACGCCTCCGAAGCAACACAATGTGATCGGTACTAAATGGATTTTCAAGAACAAGAAAAATGAGGATGGTACCATCATCAGGAACAAAGCACGTTTAGTTGCTCAAGGCTACTCTCAAATAGAAGGTATAGACTTTGATGAAACATTCGCCCCTGTAGCTAGACTCGAGTCCATTCGTATCTTATTCGCTATTACTTGTCACTTTAAAATAAAACTCTTTCAAATGGACGTTAAGAGCGCATTTTTAAATGGGTTTTTAAATGAGGAAGTTTATGTGGCTCAACCGAAAGGTTTTGTAGACTGTAAACTGCCTAACCATGTTTTTCGTTTGAAAAAGGCTCTTTACGGTTTAAAACAAGCACCGCGAGCGTGGTACGAAAGGTTGACAAAGCATCTTTTGGAGAAGGGCTATACTCGAGGGGGAGCAGACAGGACTCTCTTTTTGAAGCATTATCAGGATAACTTCATTGTTGCACAAATCTATGTCGATGACATTGTATTTGGAGCAACAAAGGATAATGATGCTTCTAAGTTCGCAGAAACCATGGAAAGCGAATTTGAGATGTCTATGATGGGCGAACTGACATACTTTCTTGGATTGCAAGTGAAACAAAATGGTGAAGGCATCCATCTGTGTCAATCCAAGTATGCAAAGGAGTTGGTAAAGAAATTCGGATTAGAAGATTCTAAAGATTTTCCTACTCCTATGGGAACTAGCAATAAGGGATTTGGAAGTGAATCTCTTAGTGATAGTGTAGACGAGAAAGTCTATCGAAGTATGATTGGAAGTCTACTCTACCTCACAGCTAGTCGCCCGGACATATCCTTTAGTGTGGGATCTGCGCGAGATATCAGTCAGCACCAAAGGAGAATCACCTGAAAGCGGTGAAACGGATCATCCGGTACGTCAAAGGAACTGTAAACTTCGGAATTTGGTATCCTATGGGAACAAGTCTTGACATTATAGGATATTCAGATGCCGATTGGGCAGGATCAGTGGATGATCGGAAAAGTACGAGTGGTGCATATTTTTATCTTGGCCATTGTCTTGTTGCATGGCATAGTAAAAAGCAAAACTGCATTGCACTCTCGACTGCCGAAGCGGAATATATCTCTCCGGGTAGTTGTTCAACTCAACTCATTTGGATGAAAAGCGTGTTGAGCGACTTCCGGATTTCAGCAACTTCGGTAACTGTTTATGTGACAACACTAGTGCTATAAACATTTCAAAAAACCCTGTGTTGCACTCAAGAACAAAACACATTGAACTTAGATATCATTTTCTTAGAGAGCTAATTGAATCAATATTCTTCAAATTTCCTACATTTCAACTGAAGATCAATTAGCTGACATTTTAACAAAACCTTTGGATCAAAAACGTTTTATTCATTTGCGTAAGCAATTGGAATGCTTTCCTTGAATAACCTCTGTTTGAAACTTTTGCTTAGGTTAGGTTTTGTTTTTGTGGTTTTGTTCATTATCTATGCTTAGACATAGAACATTAATTGAGCATGTGTATTATTGACTTTAACTGCATCCTTTTACATGTTTAGAAATTTATTATGCTTTAGATATCATAATATTTCATTTGATGCAATGATCATTTATGTCAATTAAATCATCTTTGTTTTGATCAAAGTCAATTTCTCTCTCAATGATCTCTTGGTATACTTTTTATCTTATTTGACTATTTAGTCGTGTATGAAATCGAGATCAATATTTGGTTGAATACTTTATATCTTAAATAATTGATAGCCAATTGAGGGGGAGTCAAAGAAATGTAATATGCTCAAAAGATGTGGAAAGAGTTACATCCCAATGAGGAGTGTGAAAACTACCACCACATAGAGGAAAGAGCTACCACCTCGGTCGTCCGAGTACTGTGTGCAGCTACCACATGTATACCATGCAAGGTTTTTGAAGTTTGATTAAATAAAATGCATGTTGAAATACTTGACTCTGTCAAAATTTCAAGGTTGGTATAAGGTGGGGATTTTATTGAAAGATGCTCAAAGAGCCACTCCTTACAATAAATTGACTAGATATATTATCTAACTTATCTGGGATTTCAGACATCTATTGATCTTGATATTTCATTTTCTTTACCAAATTGATGATTTGATAAAGGCATTACTCATAAGATCAAGTTAGATGTAATTGAAGTTGTTCAACTTTAAGGGATTTAATTTTTATAAATTTTCGTTTCATTTGTTGGATGTTATTGATAGATTTGGCATAATCTATTTTTTGTTGTATGAAACGATGATTTTCATTTAAAGTTGATACACAAAAGTGCTTACATACTTTTTCTGGATTTTATGGAATTTTTCTGAATTTTTCTGATGAAAAATCTAGAGCCGATCCGGATTGGACAAGCCGATCCGGATCCCGAACGTAGGTATTTTCTGCGGGTAGCCGATCCGGATCGGATTGACGAACTGATCCGGATCGCGGCTAGGGTTTTATTTAGAACAAAAGGAGTTTGATTTCTTTTTACTTTAATCTTTTGTTCCAAGTCTCCAGAGCTTCTCTCTCTAGAATTCATCCGTCTTGGAAGCTTACAAACTCAAGTTCTTCGATTCTAAGTAAGTTCTATTGATCAAAATCTCGGTTTTTCACAGTTTTTCATATTCTTCCTCAAAACGTGATGAAATTTCTGTATCTTTTTCGTTTTGGATTAGTTTTTGATTAAATCTCTTTTGAAATAAGAACTCTGGGTAGATTAGTTTTGATTATATGCTAAATATTCTCATGATAAACGGATTTTTGGCATTCGATTTCAAAAAATTCAGTTTTAGGGCATATAATGGGAATTTTAGAAAATCATGCGATTGATCTATCTTTAAAATTCTTTTTGCAAAACTAATTTGATTCTTAGTCTCTCTAGATGATTATGATTGTTTGGGTACAATTTTTCAAATTTTTGAAAATAAACAATTTTTGTCGTGTTCTTGAGTTGTTGCTCACAGGTTTTTCTTCTCTCACAAAGAACATCAGCAATGGTGATCACTTGGGTTGTATTTCTTCTGGCTGCTATGGTTCATACAAGAGATACTATCAAGCCCAAGAAGGCTAAGAAGGCGAAGAAAACAAAGGATGATTCCGATACAGACTCTGAGACGGAATTGATCGATTGGGATGATTTATTGGTAGAAGCAACTACTCCTACTGCTTCGAAAGGAAAAGCGCCTGCAGAAACATCAAAGGCAAAGGCTCCACCTACTGCTGCTGAAAAAGGAAAAGCTCCAATGGAAGAAACTCCTGTGAAAACAAAAAGAAAAAGTGTTGCCCGCAAGAGAGGGAGTGCTCGAGGAATTTCCATTGAGGAGCCACTTGCTAGCCAGACTCCCCCATAAGATTTTATCAGCTCTGCAAGGATCAAGGATTTTGAGAAAAGGGAGTGCATTGGCGAAAGGAATGTCAATATCAAAGCACTGAAAGAACGATCTACAATCTTTGGGACTCTGTATGAACAGACTGGTCTTGGCCCCATCTGTAGTTTCCCTGAGTCGACTGGGTATTGTCTCCATTCTGTAAGAATGTTCTATCAAAATGGTTCAAGTCTAATTGATCAGGAGGATAGACATCGGGAATTTCAAACTTTAGTTAAAAATGTCAAGATCAAAGTCACACCTCAACTGATTGGAGAGGTGTTAGGGATGAAGGCCAGAGCTGATGGACCTCATTATCTGAAGAGTCAAATCTTCTCCACCAACTCCTGGAGAGTGGTAGTTGATGGAATTTGTCTTCCAGATACTCTGTCGACAGAAAATTCGGTCTTTTCAAAAGAGCTTCGACCAGAGTATCGCTATGTGAACTTCATTGTTTGCTATAACATTCTTCCTAACATGAATACAAAGGTTCTTCGATGGGACAGAATGTTATTTCTTTATCTTCTTGGACACCCCACAGCGGCAATGGGAGCAAACTTAAACATTTCTTACCTCATCTGGTCAAGAATGGCACGCTATGTGGAACATGCTCACCCTACAGAGAGACTCCCCTACCCAATGATAATTATGCGCATTTTTCGAAAATTTAAAGTCGACACAAGTGCGAGTTCCTACATGCACAGTCTAGGAACGATCAATGAAACGACTATTGTAAAGTCTCTCTCTACAAAACAAGATGAGCCCCCATCACCTCCTCACCGACGAAGAACACAACCACAAGCAATAACCTCTGCACCGGCAGCAACACCTCCAGTCCCACCAGCACATGCAGCACAACAAGCACCTCCATCAACATCCGATGATGATGCATCGGTTACCTCTATTTATAAAGAACAACAACGTCTCTCCAACGAGCAAGAACGCATATCGAATGAACTTATTGAAGTGAAGGAAGAAATAAAAGAGGTCAAAAAGAAACAGCCATCCATGAACAAACGATTAAAGAAAATCTTCCAAAAACTCGGATGCATCAGTTCGGATGAATCTGAGTAATCCTTATCCTTCTAATTCCTTCCTTTGTGCAGGTTTTAATTTTTGTTTAGTTTTTGTTCTCAAACTTTTGGTTCTCGAACTTTTTAACTCTCCTTATTATTTTTGTAATCTTGGCTAACTTTGTGACAAAAAGGGGGAGAGAATATTAGAACAGAAACAATGAAACTATGATCGATTGACCAGTTGTGAACCATGAAGGTAAGTATAACTTCAACTTGTGGGTTTTCTTTTGTGATTGCATGCATGCCTCGACTAATTATTCGATTAACTATTTGGGCATGTAATATAACTAACAAGTTGATGTTGACTAACAATTTTGTGACATTTGGATTTTGAATGCATGGAAGATATGTTGGTTTTTTAACTATGATCCAATTACATATCTGAATGTATAAATGTCATGGTAAGTATAAATGAGTATAAACTTCATCTCTGTGTGTGGTTTTTGAATGACATAAAATTCTTGAGGTATCTAACGATTTCTTTTGTCAAGAATGATTTCTTTTGCAGAGAGTACAGATGTCTAAGTCTAGAGTCTGTTTTAGGAGTTTAACTCATGTATCTATCTTTATTTGGATCTCATTGTAAATTTTTGTTGTATGGTGATATCAACAAAAATGTCTTTTTGAATTTTCTTAAGTGGATTTGTATTTTGTCACGAAACCGCCAAAGGGGGAGATTGTTACGGAATTTGAGTTGGCGTATTTGGTGAATTCGGTTAAGTCTTGAAGATTGAAGATAAAGAAGGTTGGATCTTATAACTCAATCTCAAGAAAGAAGAATTCAAAAGGATCAGGTATGTTTAACTAATTATTTTTGGTGATCCGAATACTTCTTATAGTGTAGAAACACTTGGATGAATTTTTAATTGCATAAAAATCAAAAACTGGACATGGGACATGTTCAGGATCCGGATCAGACAATCCGATCCGGATCCCGAAGGGTGTTAGTTCATACTCAAATTCAATCCGGATCGTAGCCTCTTTTGATCCGGATCCCGAACACTGGTTTTTACGGTAATATATGAACGATCCGGATCAGGCATTTCAATCCGGATCCCGAACATTGGTGTTTGGTGAATTGTATGAACGATCCGGATCAGGCACTTCGATCCGGATCCCGAACCTTTGTTTTTCTGGAAACTCTCTGTCTCGTTACTGCAATCCGGATCGCCGAAATCCGATCCGGATCGTCGTCCTGAAAAATTCCAGAAAAGGTTAGTTTTTGATTCTTATCCTCTTCCAACGGTTTCTAATCTATAAATAGACCCTATGATTCATCTTTTTAAAAAGGGAAAAACACGACCGAAATAGAAAAATCCACATATAGAGAAGAAAGGAAATACTAGATTTAATTCTATGTTTCTTCATCTATATTATTAATTTGATTCTAGGTTTTCCAAACTCAGATTTTGAGTAGAATTAAATTAATGAATACTTAGATGGTATTTCCGATCTATTTCTAATCTAAGTATTCGACGGATCTTCACCACCCAAAAACAACGATTTCCCCAAAATCAGCCCGTGGACTCGCGTGGCCTTGTGGATTCAAGGTGCTACCGCTCTCGTGGATTCGGAGTGAGGTACGTTCGTGGATTCGAGATGTGCTACTGGGTAAAGACCGTGGATTCGGTCGGACGTCGTGGACTCGACGTTGGACGCCGTGGATTCGGCGTTGGACGCAGATCGTGGATTCGAGAAGCGTTGCGGAGCGAGCGGAGAAGATCAACTAGGAGCGTATGGAAAAAGGTTGAGTCGTCTGTGAGTACGGTATATCACCTTTGTACGTGTTATAATTCTAGTGGATTTCACCGTGTTATCGGTCCCGTGGTTTTTTACTCCGGTTTGGAGTTTTCCACGTAAAAATCTATGCGTGTTATTTATTTTTCCGCATTTGGTTTTATATCGTAAAGATTTTTGAGTGTTTGTTGTTTACACCTATTCACCCCCCTCTAGGTGTTTTTTCCCCTATTTAGATCCAATTATATATAACCCAACAATAAGGGCTTAGCTGGAGAAGAAGAAGGGCTCAAAAAAATCCCCTCTGCTTGCTCTTTTATAGAAAAATAGTTTCGATACAACGGGCATGCGAAACAGCGTTAAGACTAAACCGGATCCTGCAGGAAAATATATTTCTAGGCGCTCGATTCCATATTCGGGCGCTTGGAATCCTATATTCGGATCACCAACCGAATAGCCCGAAAATAGTGTTTCACAACTTGAAGATTCAGACCATTCGAAAGTATAATCCGGGCATCCAAAACAAGGATTCGAGCGTCCGAATTCCTAAAATATTTAGTTTCCACAAATCTCGCAACTTTGAATCCTCTTTTGCGTCAATTTCGCGCTAAAATGACTCCCGCTTGATCCAACCATCTCTAGATGTATCGGTCAACTCACTGTATGTGTCCGCACGACCACAAAGTATCAGAACACTACATCCTCTCCCCCTAAAAAGAGTTTTATTATTGAAACTGAAAATCCATATTTTAGGAGGAAGTCTCAAACAGGAATGGGTAGAAGTTCGGGCGTCCAAAATAAGAATTTGAGTGCCCAAATTCCTAAAAAATTTAGTTTCCACAAATCTCGCAACTATGAATCCTTTTTTACGTCAATTTCACGGTAAAATGACTCCCACTCGACTTGACCATCTCCAGATGTATCGGTTAACTCACTGTACGCGTCCGCATGACCACAAAGTACCAAAACACTACATCCTCTCCCCCCACAAAGAGTTTCATTATTGAAACTAAAAATCCATATTTCAGGAGGAAGTCTCAAACAGGAATGGGTAGAAGTTTCGTCTGCACGACCTTGAGGGCAGGGTTAGGACCTTCCCTGTGAAAAGTTGAAGTTGGACGGAGGGTTTGGACAGTCAGCGGGTGACCCTTGGGAAGACCTTTGGGGGCCTGGCTCTATTGTTGGGTCCGAACTTTGCACGATAGAAATGCCCACTAAGCTGCATTTTCGTCATGTCACTTGAAAAAAGGGTGGGGTTTCTAAAGAGGGACCCTCTTCTCCCTGTTTCTCTCTCTCTTCCTTTTTTCTTTTTCCTCTGTACGCACACAAGCACACATGCACCGAGGGAGAGGGAGGAACTCTCCCTCCATCTCGTTCTCTCTCGTCTCTCCCTCCTATTTGCCGAAACTCGATACCCGGTGGAGTTCGACCTCAAGAGTCCCGTGGAGGTTTCGGATCGAGCTATCGACGTGCTTGGGACCTTGGCGAGATTCGCAGCCATAGTAAGGGTTTTGGGTCTTGAGCTCGGATTTTAGTAAATCTTTTAAAACTAACGTCATTTCATCCCCTAGATATTTCTACGCTAGTTTAATCATAGATTCTTCGAGTATTTTGGAGAAATTTTGGGTAAAAGAGGATCTAGGGCATGTTTAGGATTTTCATGGGTTTCGAGGTTTTGGACCTAAATTGATCAGTCTTTTCTCTAATTGAAGGTTAGAGAGGAACTCCAGGCAACTTTGATTAGAAGAACGACGGGTGTCGACGAGCAATTTGCGAAACGGGCCAAAACCGCCGCGGTACCCTTTGTTAGTGCTTCGAGGTAAGAGAATCGCCGCGGGGGGTATGATTGCAAGTTTCTACGAGCAATCAGAGGCGATTCAAGGTGGGTGGTTCTTTCCGAAATGTTCGAATGTCCTTTTATGTCTAAATTTTCATTTTGTATTATATATGTACATGATGCATTTGATGCATGTGGGGTTAGTATTGGGTGAGTGATCGCAATTCCTAGCATGCTTTCAAGTCGAGATTGGGTGACATGGATCAATAATCCAAGAAGTGGAATGCGTGAGAATTGGGTCAGTTCAAGATCAAGAATCCTAGTATTCCATTAAAAGATTAGTGTGAAACCTAGAAAGCAAGAGATGAAAACTAGGTGATAACTTAGGGTTGAACAAAACCTAGTGATGACAACATAGATCGCGCGAGTGTCATCTGTTATCTATAGAGTGTTAGCTATACTAGTATTGTACAGAACCCTATGTTGAGTTAGACACTAGGGATGGTTGATTTTTCCCAGAGTAGTGTCATTATGATAGGGTGAGTTCTATAGATCGGTTGCATTAGTATTATATTGAACCATGGATGAGATGGATGCTAGGGTTGATAGTTTTCCCTGGTTAGCGTCATTGTGATGTGGTGAGTCCTCTAAAGCGGAGGATAGGATCATACTCGCATAGTCTGTATCGGTTCCAGAAGGTTACTCCTCCTGAGTAGTGTACTTCGGAGTGGCACAATTATGGGGTTGTGATATATTCCCCAGCAAGCGGTCCCCAAAGTGATGATAGTTCATCTTGGGCTTAGTGAAGTGAGTTTGCTTGACGAGAGATGAGCACAATGATTGGGTCATGCGATACTGGGTCATGTCGAGTTCAGCATTGATGCATATTGGTAAAGCATAGAGTAGTGTTTCTTTCTATCTACATAGTATAGTAGTTTACAGCATTCCTTATTTATCTACTTATACATTGATTACACCTACTAGGGATAGGTGCTTAAGTCGGCATCAAACCCACCGGAAACTTTTTTTAGTTCTCACCCTCATATTTTACAGGTTCTTTCATGAGCACGTGGTAGCGCGGGCGAGGGCGTACTGCAGTAGATAACGCCCTATCAGGTTGAGGCCCAGCTAGAAGTACCCTCCGTCAATGAGTAGCCAGTAGTGTAAAATTGTAAAGGAATCAAATTAATAATATTTATGTTGTATAAAGAGAAGAGAAAGAAATATGTAAATGTGTATCTTTGAAATGAATTTGTATAATAATTAGTTGTTCATGTTTTTTGTACCTTTCTCTCGCAATTCTTGTATGAATTCGGTTCCAAGTGAGAATATATTGAATTTTAGTGGTTGTGACACTTTGGATGGATAGGAAAAACTCTATCCGTTCGGCGGTTTGTGCGCGTACCCGAACCGACCAAATTGGTAGGTCTCGGGGCGTGACACGGATAGCATACTCTCTCTCTCACAAAAAAAAAAGAAAAAAAAAGAAAAAAAAAAGACTATGTTATTCAGGACTCCGAACAATAGATTTGGGATTCTATGTCATGCTTAATTTAAGTACGAAAAACGTGTGTACTTGGAAGCGCACGAGCCTGTTTTAAATAATTAAGTTTAACCATTTAAATATCGTTTAGTATTATTTTTGTTTTTCAATGTTTCTAATTAAAATGTTTATATGAAATACTGTAGAAAGGGATGAAGGATTGCTTGGAATCCTTACATTCAAGTTTACGGCAAAATTTTAAAATTTGAAAGAAATATATTGTAGAAATCTAGAATTTAAAAGTCTCTGTTTGCCTTTAAATATTTAAAATTTGTCAATTTTGGCAAAAGTGGGTCAATAGTAGGCCCAGAGATATCGACTTTTGATCGGGGTCTGATCTGGAAAATCCGAGATCACCATTGAGATCGTCTCGTCGAAACATAGAAGTTTCATATTCATATGTTTTCGATCCGACGGTCGAATCTTCCAGAAATCAGAAATCAAAAAGCGGGCCCCGCGACTTAAAGTGAATAGTAACTCTCGATTTTTAGTTCCTCGAGATCACTAATGACCGAACCATTATTCAGAGTTTTAACATAGGAGTATGAGTAATGGATCCTAGCCATTTTCGACGTTCTGAGCGCAATGGCACTGACGGATTTCGCGTTCGGCGATCCGGGTGCATCGAAGTGCGTGCAACGCACCAAAAATCGTCGAACTTTATGGAACAACTTTTAATCCGAGCGTCGAACAAACTAAGCAAATGCGCTACCTGACAGGTCTCGACGAGCCGGACGTCGTGACGAAGTCTGTTTCGCAAAACGGCGATCAGATTACCTCGAAATGCGTGAAAGCACCTAAAATTGGACTAATTTGTATAAAAAGTTAATATTTTATGCACTAATTGTTTAGGGACTTTATGGTGAGGGTTCTGGGTGCATTTGTTACCTACAGATGGGACCCTAGAGTTTAGGGATAAGAGTGTAGGGGGTTTTGTGCAAAATGTGCATTTAACGCATGTGTGGAAGGATACCCGAGACCCTGCCTCTTCCTCTTCGTAACTGAAGCCTCCACCAGCTTCTTCAGGCCATAACCGACGCGTCCCCTCGGCTGCCGTAACCTCCGGCCGTTCGGGTCGCCGGAGTTAAGGTGAGAAGGCTATAATAGATCTTCTCTTGAGTTCTTAAAGAAAAGTTCAACCAAGAGCTTTAAGGTTTAGCCCAACCTTCTTCTGAGAGCTTCATAGAGAGGCCGCAACCGAGCCCTGGTGTACCCTACCCCAGCCGCCGCCGAGTGCCGCCGCAGCCACCTTCCTTTTTTCTTCCTTTCTCCGACGAGGTGTGAAGTTGGACTGGATCTCTTCAAGGTTGGATTGGGAGGTGTCTGAGGAGTTCCTGGTGCTTGAAGGACCCTGCTGGAGCAAGCCTTGGCCGCGCGTAGAGAGGGAACCAAGATCCGGCTTCATCCTATCTTCCCCGTGCTCGGCTAAGGTGAGGATCCTTAACCAACGGTTTCTAGCACCCCGGACCCTTAGCAGTGGACTCATTAGGTCCTTAGGATGCTACAGGCCAAGCCAGAAGCCCCCATGCACAGTGCATGGCCGGCTGGGGCATGGGTTGGCAGGAACCCTAATGGTGCTCCGCCTCGGTTGAACTTCTCAACTAGTGGACAAAGTTGGCCCAAAATTCGTGTGTATGGACTGTAGAACATATTAAATAAATCTGCAAAGTTTGTTAGAATATGGTTAAGTAAATTTAGAGAAAATCGATGCCCTAGTTTTGTGAAATAATGCACTTCGGGCGAGCTTACAGCTCCGGCGCCGGCGAGCCTCTCTTCCGTCGGCCACGTGCCCAGAAATGTTCACGGGACCCAGGGGAGTCCATCCATGCCATTGCATGGCTCCCATACATCATGAAAAATCATGATGTCATGGATAACCCGAAAGTGCATCATGTGGCCGCCGCCGACGCTCCGGCCAACTTTGGCCGGGGAGGCATGGATGGGAAGCTTTCTGTGGGCCCAAGGAGCATTCCCTCCAAGTTACAGAACTCCAGGTTGTCTCTATGCAAAATCGCCATTAGAGGCCATTGAGCTCCAAACCGGAGCTTGCTCCGCCGCGCCGCCGCCGCACCCCGGGGCCAGCCACATGCATGGGAAGTCTCAGTGAGGTAAATAGCACCTGCTTGTGCTTTTATTTTGATTCCAGAACCTCCTGTTGAATGATCACAAATTTCAAGAAAAGGGGTCATCTTCCTCCTCGAGCCCGAGCCCAATCTGGGGTTTTTGGCATGTTTCAACTTGATGAGAAAAGATCCCTAAACTCAGTAGAGCACTTTGCTTCAAGAAATTCTGGATTTGGTCCAGTAATTGCTGAGAACCAAGCTTTAATTTTGGTTATGTTATGTGTATATGAAAGATGCATGCCAAGTGTTTGATTAAGTGCCTCATTGAACTTAGAAATGGAATTTGATAAAACTGTAAATATGAAACTTGCTTCTAAGGATCCCCTGAGCTTGATGCTCACCTCAGATCAAAAGGATTCTGTGTGGAATAAAAGTTGGAGCAAGATGAACTTGTATGTTTGCAAGATAATGGATCTTCTTGATCCAACAGATCTGGGCTGCAATTAGGGTGAGCTCTGTGATCCTTGCAATATTTAAAGACCTTTTCATATACAAAGTTTGCTGGTTTGAAGTTTAAATTAAAAGGTATAGTAGAATCAACATAAAACAATAATGTTGGAACAAAACCCTATTTTAAAGTGTTGGCGAAGTCACGACAGTGCATTCCTAGATAATTTGGGGTCACTGGACGCGATGCTCATGTTAGAATTTCTGTTTGAAGTCTCGAAGAAATAAATTTGCATTTTGGCTCAAAAGAGCATAGTTTATGGGCCAAAATTTGCCTCGGGACCCGTGCTGCCACAAATGAGTGAGCACGGTGTCCAGCAAGACATAAGTAACATGTTGAAAGTGACGGAATGTTAAAATGAATCTCCACTTGAAAGAACGAGCGAAAACAGTGCCCAAACTGGCACTAAAAGTGAAAATTTAAAAGCCCTAGGGGTTTAGATGCAAAAGTCACATCATATACTGGTTAGTAAGTTGATTCCTGAACCTTAATTCACATTCAGGGTTATTCGGTAGCATCTGGTGTGCTGAGCGTACAGTTGGTTCAGATTAGCCGCCTGCGTTATATCAGGTGGGTTTATCTTCGGTCCGGGCTTTATCATTTCGGCCCTCTGTGTACGGTATTGGTTGGACCCCTGTTTTTGATAGCTTAAACATTACTTTGAGCCTGCCTTTCTTTGATAATATTATATCTGCTATCTGCTTGATCTATGCCTGTTATCTGTTCTATTTTGCCTTACATGATTGTCCATAGCACCTCTAGCATTTATACTTTTACTCGGACATTTTCATGGTTGATTAGTGAGCCTGTTTGTTCTGCTGATCAAATGATACATCTCTGAGCACATAGATTTATTTAACTGAGGTTTTACCCCGCTTCGTAGGGTCGCCGGAGTCTGTTCTTGTTTGATAGGACAAAGGCACTTCTCTGCGAGGTTTGGACCTAAACCCAAGCTTCGTAGTGTCGCCTGAGTCTGTTCTTGTTTGATAGGACGAGGGCAATGCTCTTCGAGGTTTGGACTTCTCAAAACAGTTTTCTTAGAAATATGTGTTTAAGTTTTGTATCATTTGGTTGGTTTGTGTGGTTGAGTTGAGTTTATCTGTGAGCTTCTGTTGAGAGAGATTTGCCTTGATCTTGCATATGAGTTGAGATTTATTGCTGAGTGTTCCTGCATGAGTGTTGAGATTCAGTTGGTTTTGTCCTTGCAACCCAGTGGGGATTTCCCGGCTTGTTGCCGATTACCCGGTCAGTGGACCGTGAGCTTGAGCATTTGCATATGATTCGCCCGCACTGTTGTACTTCACGAACATCAGCGGATTTGCTACCCGTAGCGATGTTCTTTACCGGTAAAGTGGTTAGCTGAGGCAACCCGTGACCCTAGTTTGGGGAATGTCAACCAGGTGGTGCCAAGAGGGCAGCCTTGCCTGAGGTCTTGTGAAGGCCAATATGTTAGCTTGTGATTGGGTCTTTGCGTTTTCATCTATTTGATGCATGTGTTGTTAAGTTGCTTTAACATGATTCTTTGATTCTTTGATCTGGCTTCTAGTTATCTACCTTTATATGATTCTATGTGATGCCTCTGATTATAGTTCCATTGTTATCTTGCTGATTGTCCTAACTCCTTGATGTGTTGATTATCCTGATACATGTTTTAAATACTGCTAAAATTATCTCCTATGCTTGTACCCAGATTATGAGTTTTGCTTTCTTTACAGCACCAGTTATATATCTGCTTTACCCTAACCCCTGATCTATTACTATCCTCTAGCATTGTATACCAGTAGGTACGATCTGCTATTTCTCGGCTCGTCGTGCCCACTGGGATACACTCCGGTGTGTCTCACACCCTCGGGTGACTGTTTTTCAGGTCGAGCGGGTGTTGAGATGTCGGGACGAGTTGGTGAGATCACGAGATAGAGCTTGACCCTGGACAGCCGATAAGATCAAGTATTTAGTTATTTGTTGTATCAAATGTAATGCAATGTAATTGAGAAGTTATTGATATTGTAATTTAATCTTGCTTAGTAGATGTACGTAGTTAGTACTCTGGTTGTATGCCAAGTGAGCCGTGCATATATAGAAAAGGCTCAATCCCCAGTGGGATTGGGACTCTTCTATATATGTGGCGGTCTGTTGCGCCCTGGCCGGTTTTAAACTCTGATTTCAAAAAAAAAAAAAAAAAAAAAAAAAAAAAATTTAGACGCTGGTTTTTAAACTCGGGGCGTGACAGATTAGATGGTATCAGAGCAATAGGAAACGCAATGTCTAGGTTTGGCTAGGAACGAACCCTAGGATGACTCGTGCTACGAGAGAGCGCTGGGTAGTAGGTCAAAACAGAAGTTGTGGGTCGACTGTACTAAAATAAATTAAAACTTAGAAAACTGATGTTTTTGGTGTTTTAGAAAACTTTTAAAGTATGTTTGGTTAAGTTTCGGGGACGAAACTTCTTAGAAGTTGTGGGTGATGTAGAAATCTAGAATTTAAAAGTCTCTGTTTGCCTTTAAATATTTAAAATTTGTCAATTTTGGCAAAAGTGGGTCAATAGTGGGCCCAGAGATATTGACTTTTGATCGGGGTCTGATCTGGAAAATCCGAGATCACCATTGAGATCGTCTCGTCGAAACATAGAAGTTTCATATTCATATGTTTTCGATCCGACGGTCGGATCTTCCAGAAATCAGAAATCAAAAAGCGGGCCCCGCGACTTAAAGTGAATAGTAACTCTCGATTTTTAGTTCCTCGAGATCACTAATGACCGAACCATTATTCAGAGTTTTAACATAGGAGTATGAGTAATGGATCCTAGCCATTTTCGACGTTCTGAGCGCAATGGCACTGACGGATTTCGCGTTCGGCGATCCGGGTGCATCGAAGTGCGTGCAACGCACCAAAAATCGTAGAACTTTATGGAACAACTTTTAATCCGAGCGTCGAACAAACTAAGCAAATGCGCTACCTGACAGGTCTCGACGAGCCGGACGTCGTGACGATGTCTGTTTCGCAAAACGGCAATCGGATTACCTCGAAATGCGTGAAAAGCACATAAAATTGGACTAATTTGTATAAAAAGTTAATATTTTATGCACTAATTGTTTAGGGACTTTATGGTGAGGGTTCTGGGTGCATTTGTTACCTACAGATGGGACCCTAGAGTTTAGGGATAAGAGTGTAGGGGGTTTTGTGCAAAATGTGCATTTAACGCATGTGTGGAAGGATACCCGAGACCCTGCCTCTTCCTCTTCGTAACTGAAGCCTCCACCAGCTTCTTCAGGCCATAACCGACGCGTCCCCTCGGCTGCCGTAACCTCCGGCCGTTCGGGTCGCCGGAGTTAAGGTGAGAAGGCTATAATAGATCTTCTCTTGAGTTCTTAAAGAAAAGTTCAACCAAGAGCTTTAAGGTTAAGCCCAACCTTCTTCTGAGAGCTTCATAGAGAGGCCGCAACCGAGCCCTGGTGTACCCTACCCCAGCCGCCGCCGAGTGCCGCCGCAGCCACCTTCCTTTTTTCTTCTTTTCTCCGACGAGGTGTGAAGTTGGACTGGATCTCTTCAAGGTTGGATTGGGAGGTGTCTGAGGAGTTCCTGGTGCTTGAAGGACCCTGCTGGAGCAAGCCTTGGCCGCGCGTAGAGAGGGAACCAAGATCCGGCTTCATCCTATCTTCCCCGTGCTCGGCTAAGGTGAGGATCCTTAACCAACGGTTTCTAGCACCCTGGACCCTTAGCAGTGGACTCATTAGGTCCTTAGGATGCTACAGGCCAAGCCAGAAGCCCCCATGCACAGTGCATGGCCGGCTGGGGCATGGGTTGGCCGGAACCCTAATGGTGCTCCGCCTCGGTTGAACTTCTCAACCAGTGGACCAAGTTGGCCCAAAATTCGTGTGTATGGACTGTAGAACATATTAAATAAATCTGCAAAGTTTGTTAGAATATGGTTAAGTAAATTTAGAGAAAATCGATGCCCTAGTTTTGTGAAATAATGCACTTCGGGCGAGCTTACAGCTCCGGTGCCGGCGAGCCTCTCTTCCGTCGGCCACGTGCCCAGAAATGTTCACGGGACCCAGGGGAGTCCATCCATGCCATTGCATGGCTCCCATACATCATGAAAAATCATGATGTCATGGATAACCCGAAAGTGCATCATGTGGCCGCCGCCGACGCTCCGGCCAACTTTGGCCGGGGAGGCATGGATGGGAAGCTTTCTGTGGACCCAAGGAGCATTCCCTCAAAGTTACAGAACTCCAGGTTGTCTCTATGCAAAATCGCCATTAGAGGCCATTGAGCTCCAAACCGGAGCTTGCTCCGCCGCGCCGCCGCCGCACCCTGGGGCCAGCCACATGCATGGGAAGTCTCAGTGAGGTAAATAGCACCTGCTTGTGCTTTTATTTTGATTCCAGAACCTCCTGTTGAATGATCACAAATTTCAAGAAAAGGGGTCATCTTCCTCCTCGAGCCCGAGCCCAATCTGGGGTTTTTGGCATGTTTCAACTTGATGAGAAAAGATCCCTGAACTCAGTAGAGCACTTTGCTTCAAGAAATTCTGAATTTGGTCCAGTAATTGCTGAGAACCAAGCTTTAATTTTGGTTATGTTATGTGTATATGAAAGATGCATGCCAAGTGTTTGATTAAGTGCCTCATTGAACTTAGAAATGGAATTTGATAAAACTGTAAATATGAAACTTGCTTCTAATGATCCCCTGAGCTTGATGCTCACCTCAGATCAAAAGGATTCTGTGTGGAATAAAAGTTGGAGCAAGATGAACTTGTATGTTTGCAAGATAACGGATCTTCTTGATCCAACAGATCTGGGCTGCAATTAGGGTGAGCCCTGTGATCCTTGCAATATTTAAAGACCTTTTCATATACAAAGTTTGCTGGTTTGAAGTTTAAATTAAATGGTATAGTAGAATCAACATAAAACAATAATGTTGGAACAAAACCCTATTTTAAAGTGTTGGCGAAGTCGCGACAGTGCATTCCTAGCTAATTTGGGGTCACTGGACGCGATGCTCACGTTAGAATTTCTGTTTGAAGTCTCGAAGAAATAAATTTGCATTTTGGCTCAAAAGAGCATAGTTTATGGGCCAAAATTTGCCTCGGGACCCGTGCTGCCACAAATGAGTGAGCACGGTGTCCAGCAAGACATAAGTAACCTGTTGAAAGTGACGGAATGTTAAAATGAATCTCCACTTGAAAGAACGAGCGAAAACAGTGCCCAAACTGGCACTAAAAGTGAAAATTTAAAAGCCCTAGGGTTTTAGATGCAAAAGTCACATCATATACTGGTTAGTAAGTTGATTCCTGAACCTTAATTCACATTCAGGGTTATTCGGTAGCATCTGGTGTGCTGAGCGTACAGTTGGTTCAGATTAGCCGCCTGCGTTATATCAGGTGGGTTTATCTTCGGTTCGGGCTTTATCATTTCGGCCCTCTGTGTACGGTATTGGTTGGACCCCTGTTTTTGATAGCTTAAACATTACTTTGAGCCTGCCTTTCTTTGATTATATTATATCTGCTATCTGCCTGATCTATGCCTGTTATCTGTTCTATTTTGCCTTACATGATTGTCCATAGCACCTCTAGCATTTATACTTTTACTCGGACATTTTCATGGTTGATTAGTGAGCTTGTTTGTTCTGCTGATCAAATGATACATCTCTGAGCACATAGATTTATTTAACTGAGGTTTTACCCCGCTTCGTAGGGTCGCCGGAGTCTGTTCTTGTTTGATAGGACAAAGGCACTGCTCTGCGAGGTTTGGACCTAAACCCAAGCTTCGTAGTGTCGCCTGAGTCTGTTCTTGTTTGATAGGACGAGGGCAATGCTCTTCGAGGTTTGGACTTCTCAAAACAGTTTTCTTAGAAATATGTGTTTAAGTTTTGTATTATTTGGTTGGTTTGTGTGGTTGAGTTGAGTTTATCTGTGAGCTTCTGTTGAGAGAGATTTGCCTTGATCTTGCATATGAGTTGAGATTTATTGCTGAGTGTTCCTGCATGAGTGTTGAGATTCAGTTGGTTTTGCCCTTGCAACCCAGTGGGGATTTTCCGGCTTGTTGCCGATTACCCGGTCAGTGGACCGTGAGCTTGAGCATTTGCATATGATTCGCCCGCACTGTTGTACTTCACGAACATCAGCGGATTTGCTACCCGTAGCGATGTTCTTTACCGGTAAAGTGGTTAGCTGAGGCAACCCGTGACCCTAGTTTGGGGAATGTCAACCAGGTGGTGCCAAGAGGGCAGCCTTGCCTGAGGTCTTGTGAAGGCCAATATGGTAGCTTGTGATTGGGTCTTTGCGTTTTCATCTATTTGATGCATGTGTTGTTAAGTTGCTTTAACATGATTCTTTGATTCTTTGATCTGGCTTCTAGTTATCTACCTTTATATGATTCTATGTGATGCCTCTGATTATAGTTCCATTGTTATCTTGCTGATTGTCCTAACTCCTTGATGTGTTGATTATCCTGATACATGTTTTAAATACTGCTAAAATTATCTCCTATGCTTGTACCCAGATTATGAGTTTTGCTTTCTTTACAGCACCAGTTATATATCTGCTTTACCCTAACCCCTGATCTATTACTATCCTCTAGCATTGTATACCAGTAGGTACGATCTGCTATTTCTCGGCTCGTCGTGCCCACTGGGATACACTCCGGTGTGTCTCACACCCTCGGGTGACTGTTTTTCAGGTCGAGCGGGTGTTGAGATGTCGGGACGAGTTGGTGAGATCACGAGATAGAGCTTGACCCTGGACAGCCGATAAGATCAAGTATTTAGTTATTTGTTGTATCAAATGTAATGCAATGTAATTGAGAAGTTATTGATATTGTAATTTAATCTTGCTTAGTAGATGTACGTAGTTAGTACTCTGGTTGTATGCCAAGTGAGCCGTGCATATATAGAAAAGGCTCAATCCCCAGTGGGATTGGGACTCTTCTATATATGTGGCGGTCTGTTGCGCCCTGGCCGGTTTTAAACTCTGATTTCAAAAAAAAAAAAAAAAAAAAAAAAAAAAAAATTTAGACGCTGGTTTTTAAACTCGGGGCGTGACATATATATTAATTATTTTTTATTTTGAAATTTTTTTAAACAAGTTGTCATCTATTACTTGGCCAAAGTGCAACTAACTAACCAACCATATCATCAAACGAAGTCTTTCTACTTGTATGTCAAACAATATATCTAAAATTATTGTTTAAAATAACAAAAAATAATACTGATGCTAAATGAGGCCTTAGCAAATCATTTTATTAACTCGTTAAAATTCTCATAATAAACTTTTGGCATATTGTACGTGTTTGATATGGGAATATACCATTCTTGTTTATTCATTATATAAGTACAAGTGTTACGGCTTTTTGGTGTTGGCATATTTCGTGAGTCAAGTCAGTGAGTTGAGTCGGAGTCTTAAAGGGATCAAATTGTCAATCAGCAATCAAAGACTTAGAGAAGACTCAACAAGAGCTCAAGTTGACACTCAGTGTCTTGAGTCTTGAAGATTGAAGTTGAAGAATTGTGGCTCAGTTACATCAATCTCAAGAAGAAAGTATTCAAGAGGATCAGGTATGTTTAACTAAATAATCGTGGTGATCCGAATACTTTCTTATAGTATAGAAACACTTGGAAGAATTTTTAATTTCATAATAATCAAAAACTGGTGTTCGGACATGTTCAGGATCCGGATCAGGGCCAACGATCCGGATCCCGAAGGTTGTTGCTTCATACAAGACTTCGATCCGGATCCATGCAATTTCCGATCCGGATCCCGAATGTTAAGTTTTCTGATTTGTATGAATGATCCGGATCGGGCAATGCGATCCGGATCCCGAACCCTTGGTTTTCTGGAATCGTCAATCTCGTTACGACGATCCGGATCGCAGTAAATCCGATCCGGATCGCCGTCCTGAAAATTTCCAGATAAGGTAAGTTTTTGATTCTTATCTCTTTCCAAAGGTTTCTAAACTATAAATAGACACTTAGGGTTTCTCAAAAACGTGGGAGCTACGGCCGATCAATTTATAAAACACTTGAGAGCAACCCTAGAGGCTAGGTTTTTATCGATCTTCTTCATAGCCTCTTTTAGGTCAATTCGATGGTTCTTTCAAGAACATATCTTTTGTCGAATTGATCTAATCTTTGCTTAGAGATTTCTTCTACGGTTCCTCAATGAGAATCTAAGCAAAGGATCACCATCGAAGTCAATATTCTTATCGACTGAGTTTGCGTCGTGGATTCGACGTGGCATCGTGGATTCGGTGTGCCAAAGGCGTTTCGTGGATTCGAAACGTATGCTCGTGGATTCGAGTGGCGTTCGTGGATTCGAACGTGTGCAGTGGACGTGCAAAACGGTGGAGCGCGAGGTCCAAGAAATCGAAGGAGGGGTTAAATCCGTGGAGACGGTAATCACCTTGTTATTCTTCTTTTCTTAGGGATTGTTATTGCGCGGATATCCAACCGGTCAGTGCAAGGTCCGAAGAAGCTGAAGGAGGGGTTGAGTCCGTGGAGTCGGTAATCACCTTGTTATTCTTCTATTCTTAGTGGATTGTTATTGCGTGTTGGTCCCGTGGTTTTTCTCCTGGATTGGAGTTTCCACGTAAATCTCGGTGTGCTATTTTTATTTTCCGCATTGGTTTTTATTTTGCACTGAGATTGAGTTTTTAAGTATTACACCTATTCACCCCCCCCTCTAGGTGTTTGATAGTACCTATTTAGATCCTTGTGGATCCATAATAACTCTACAATTCGTATCAGAGCGGGTTTTAGGTTTATCTATCATGATGGGTGAAAGTGGTAATATTTATAGACCTCCTCTTTTTGATGGGACTAATTATGCTTATTGGAAAGTGCGGATGAGAGCTTTTCTTATCTCAATTGATGAGCGTGTTTGGCAAACCGTGGAACACGGTTGGGTGCATCCTGTTGAGGAAGTAGGAAATTCTACTACCCCAAAACCTCGCTCTAGATGGTCCAAAGAGGAATTTGAAAGATCTTCTTACAATGGGAAAGGTATGAACGTTTTATTTAATTCTCTTTCCTCGACTGAGTTCACAAGAATTTCCGCGTGTGAATCCGCGAAGGAAATTTGGGATATTCTCAAAATTACACATGAGGGTACTAATCTTGTAAAAATTCAAAAGCTCCAGATGCTTACATGTCAATTTGACTCTATTCATATGGAAGAGCATGAATTGTTTACAGATTATTACACTAGACTTCAAGATGTAATAAATACATGTGCTAATTTAGGAGAAAAGATCCCGGAGTCGAAAATTGTAAGAAAGATACTTCGGACTCTTCCGGAACGGTTTAGGGCAAAGGTTACCGGCATAGAAACCGTTAGTCATCCGGATGAGATGAGTGTAGAGGAATTAGTAGGTGCTTTGCAAACTTATGAAATGACTTTTCCTACTAATCAAGTTTCTTCCAAGTCTTCTTCTAAGCTTACAGGTATTGCGTTCAAATCCACAAAGGAAGAAGATAGCGAATCAAGTTCCGACGATGAAATCTCTATTGCCGATTTTGAAGAACAATTGGCGCGGATCACAAAGAAATTTCGCCGGAAATTTTGGAAGAATCGAACCGATGGATCTTCATCCACGAAACCATCTAAAGGATCATCGGGTTCTAAATCCTCTAACCTCAAATTCCTTGCAAAACCTTCTAAGGAAAAAGATGAATTCGAAGGGGAAATCCGATGTTATAGATGCAAAGGCTACGGCCATATTTCAACGGATTGTCCTACTCCGAAATTATATAAAAAGAAGGCTTTGCAAGCGAAAACTTGGGACGATTCTATCTCTAATGAATCGACCTCAAGTAAAGAGGAAAACGCCGTTGCTTTTCATGCCTCTAAAATCCCCTCTTCTAATTTGTGTTTATCATCCTTAGTCACTGACTCTACTCCTTTGATTTTGCATGAAACATCAACATCCAACGGAGAGTCATCAAGTGAGGGGGAGTCGGACGAAGAAGAACTCGTTGAGGCATATCAACAACTTCTTGCGGAATCTAAGAAGATGGCCAAGCATATCAAGAAGTTGAGGAAGCAACGACTTGAGAATCAAGACGAGAATCATGCTTTAAAGATAAAACTTCATGATCTCGAGGAGGAACAAGGACGTTTATTGAATAACAATAAAATCCTCCAAGAAAAGCTAAACCAATCGGAGACAAACGCTAAATCATATATGGACAAGATTGGTTTTCTAGAAAAACAGTTTGAGGAAATTCATGTCACCAACCAAGCATTGACCAAACAAGTTCATCAACTTAAATCCGACATACAAAGGATTTCAACCGATTCCAAGAGACTTGAGTGTATGTCCGGTTTAGGTCAAACAAGCAAGGTTGGTTTGGGTTTTAAAAAGGATCAAACTGTGCATGCTTCAAGTTCCACATTCAAATTGAAAGGAAGAACGTGTCACCTTTGTGGACTTGAAGGACATTTGGTGAAGAATTGCCCGAAAAAGAGAAAGAAGAGTCTTTCGGCAACTTCATCTACGGAGCGAACTCAACGGAATCAAAAGACACATCAAGTCAAAGGAGTTCACTCAACCCACCAAAGGTCCGAGCCACAACATCAATCATTCAAGTGGATCACTGCGAGGCAAAGACCTAAGGTGGACCAACAGTCAAAGCGGACAACCCCCGGCCACAACGAATCAAGACAACCCAAAATCCAGCGATTTTGGATTCGGAAAGGTGATATCTTTCCTTGTCTTAAGTTCTAAATAGCTTATGACTGTATGTAATGCTTTGATTGGTTTTCCCTTCATATTTTTCTTAATCTTTGCATTACATGTTTTTCAATGCTCTTCGTTTTTATACTTTGTTTTTGAACAAAAGGGTTTTTACTGAACAAGTGCATTGAATAAAAAAAAAGGGGCTTCACTTTTATTCACTCCAAATTAATTTTATTTGGATTATCAACTTTACTCCTTAATCATAATCTTGAAGATACTTCATTATAGGAGTTTTTGATATTATAAGCATCAAATTTTAGAAATCATGTGTGATCTTTAGATGCTTAATCTATCTCGGTTGTGTGATTTCATTGTGATAAACGTGAGACAACCGATAGGCTAAAATTTGGGATTTAATTCTTTCACGTAAGAGATTATTTTCTTACAAGGGTAATAAAATGAATTGCACAAGATGTGGAAAGAGTTACATCCGAAAGGAGTGTGAAAACTACCACCACATGTTGGAAAGAGCTGCCACCCCGGTCGTCCGGTTTGTGTGTGAAGCTACCACATGTTATGGATGCTTGATAGTATTTCATGAGAAAATCTTTAGTTGAAGCATTTGGAGATTAATATGCAAAACTCTTATATTTTGAACAGTCTCCTGGTTGGTATAAGGTGGGATAGTTGAAAGATGCTCAAAGAGCCACCCTTAGGTATTTTAGTGCTTATCTCAAATTTGAAAGGGTAGAATTCAAGATTGATGTCGTTTGGAAATCTCCGTATGTCATCTTTGTAAATCCGTTACATCTTGATAGACTTTGGATCTCAAGATTATTTTTGATGACTTGTGTTTGATGAATATAACATGAAAAACGGTTTATAATGTTTTACCTTTATTTTTCATGATTTTGGAGTAAATCTTTTTAATTTTGTGAAATTAATTGGATTGAATGACATCTGTGTGAATTCACTGTTTAAAGCACTTAAATTGATTTCTTGATGGAATACAAATCGGTATTTGAAAAGATTCTAAAATCTGGATTTGTTTCAAGAAATTATTTAATTTTTGCTTTCTGGTACCGGTACGCAATCTGCATTTTTGTTATATATACCAGAACTGAGCTTTTATCTCTCTTTCTCCATGAACTAATTTTGTTAGTAATTTCCTTTTGTCTAGTATGTTCACTGTTTGACAATTTGTGACAAAAAGGGGGAGAAGAGAAATGACGGAGATGAGATCATCAAGAGAGGATAAACGAAACGAAAATGGAAAAATGGGGGAGAACGGAAAATGATGATCGTACCACAAAGGGGGAGAACATAGATGCTCAAGAACATGGAGAACATGTTAGAGATGCTCAAGATAGGGGGAGACAAAGAAAAAATTGAAAGAGCCGAAAAACAAAAGAACCAAAAGGAAGACGGATCAAATGTAGGATTTTAATTTCTAACAACTAACGTTTGATTTTGTTTGGAGTTTTGTTTTGCAGGAATTACATCACTTTAAGACTCCAAGTCCTAAGTCATAGAGTATGTTCTAGGACTGTTTGGTTCAAATGTAATTTTGTATTTATTGGATCTTTCACGCAAAGAAAATCAATGTTTTGGTGATGACATTGAGTTTCGATTTTTTGGTTTAAGATGAGTGACTTGAGCGCTTTTATGTATTTTTGGGTTTTGTCACGAAATTGCCAAAGGGGGAGATTGTTACGGCTTTTTGGTGTTGGCATATTTCGTGAGTCAAGTCAGTGAGTTGAGTCGGAGTCTTAAAGGGATCAAATTGTCAATCAGCAATCAAAGACTTAGAGAAGACTCAACAAGAGCTCAAGTTGACACTCAGTGTCTTGAGTCTTGAAGATTGAAGTTGAAGAATTGTGGCTCAGTTACATCAATCTCAAGAAGAAAGTATTCAAGAGGATCAGGTATGTTTAACTAAATAATCGTGGTGATCCGAATACTTTCTTATAGTATAGAAACACTTGGAAGAATTTTTAATTTCATAATAATCAAAAACTGGTGTTCGGACATGTTCAGGATCCGGATCAGGGCCAACGATCCGGATCCCGAAGGTTGTTGCTTCATACAAGACTTCGATCCGGATCCATGCAATTTCCGATCCGGATCCCGAATGTTAAGTTTTCTGATTTGTATGAACGATCCGGATCGGGCAATGCGATCCGGATCCCGAACCCTTGGTTTTCTGGAATCGTCAATCTCGTTACGACGATCCGGATCGCAGTAAATCCGATCCGGATCGCCGTCCTGAAAATTTCCAGATAAGGTAAGTTTTTGATTCTTATCTCTTTCCAAAGGTTTCTAAACTATAAATAGACACTTAGGGTTTCTCAAAAACGTGGGAGCTACGGCCGATCAATTTATAAAACACTTGAGAGCAACCCTAGAGGCTAGGTTTTTATCGATCTTCTTCATAGCCTCTTTTAGGTCAATTCGATGGTTCTTTCAAGAACATATCTTTTGTCGAATTGATCTAATCTTTGCTTAGAGATTTCTTCTACGGTTCCTCAATGAGAATCTAAGCAAAGGATCACCATCGAAGTCAATATTCTTATCGACTGAGTTTGCGTCGTGGATTCGACGTGGCATCGTGGATTCGGTGTGCCAAAGGCGTTTCGTGGATTCGAAACGTATGCTCGTGGATTCGAGTGGCGTTCGTGGATTCGAACGTGTGCAGTGGACGTGCAAAACGGTGGAGCGCGAGGTCCAAGAAATCGAAGGAGGGGTTAAATCCGTGGAGACGGTAATCACCTTGTTATTCTTCTTTTCTTAGGGATTGTTATTGCGCGGATATCCAACCGGTCAGCGCAAGGTCCGAAGAAGCTGAAGGAGGGGTTGAGTCCGTGGAGTCGGTAATCACCTTGTTATTCTTCTATTCTTAGTGGATTGTTATTGCGTGTTGGTCCCGTGGTTTTTCTCCTGGATTGGAGTTTCCACGTAAATCTCGGTGTGCTGTTTTTATTTTCCGCATTGGTTTTTATTTTGCACTGAGATTGAGTTTTTAAGTATTACACCTATTCACCCCCCCCTCTAGGTGTTTGATAGTACCTATTTAGATCCTTGTGGATCCATAATAACTCTACAACAAGAATAAAGTGAAACTTGTTACAATAATGAATCCTAACCTCTCTTGAATATCTAGTATTTTCCTTATTAAATTAGGATTACTCTTTTTATTAAATTATAATAGTTACTATATGTGACACTCCTAGAATTTGGATTAATTCTATATATAAAGTATATATAGGACTAAACATTTTAACCCAAGCTATAGCATTTTGAACAATTGTTAGGATCAAGAGGTAAAGAGAGTTAAGCGTTATAGGGCTAGAGTAACTCTAGAATGGGTGAATCCTTGGAAAATGGGGCGTCACAATTGGTATCAGCCGAAAGTGTAGTGAGATAATTCTCAACTGAACCAAGATCATACAGTGGGTAGAGCGCGGCTCCCCTGCTGACGATCGTTGTGAGTGGAGCGCATCTTCTCATAAGATCGACTAAAGCTAGCGAGATGAGTCTCACATCGCCTAATACTTGTGAGTGTGTTTAAGCCTGACGAGAACATCAAAGCTTAAAGAGGGAAGGAATGTGACGCCCCCAAGGATTTGGATTAGTCCTATATATAAGGTATAATAATATGACTAAATTTTTTAACCCAACTATAGTATTTTGGATAGTGGTTAGGTCCAAGAGATTAAAAAGGTTAAATTAGAACTAAAATAGTTCTAGGATGGATGACTCTCTAGGAAGTAGAGTGTCACGTTATTTTTAAAATTTCTTATCAGATTAGAATATATTTTGATTTATTCTATTCTTATTTAATTTTCTTATTATGTTTGAATAATTATCTTGTGACCTATAAATAAGAGGCATCTCTTTTCATTATAACATGATTTTGAGTATTAATAATGTTCTAGTACTTTGTTAATGGCCACATAGGCACTGAAATAGTGATAAAATAATCATCGAAGGCACCATGATCCCTCAAAGAATCGCAACGCGCGTTAGGGCGTGAACAAACTCTAACAATAATTGGTATCAAAGCAATTCGAGCTTTTGATTATCCAATAGCGACTTTGTTTGCAGGAGCGCAAGTAAAAGACACGGCTAATCTACCAAATCAGAGGACTTTTGAAGAAAAATGCAACAATTCGAATAAGGCTAAGCAATTAATAACTTTATCTAAATCGATTTCAGCCAAATTTTTTAAAGTTTTGTAGCATGCCGCCCGCAAAAGGCCTCAAATAATATGTGTCGCCTTGTCAAAATGAATTGTTTGGTGACAGTAAAATTAATGATAACATGCTGTGCGAGGAGGTGAACAAATCAAATGCAAGATTTGGAGCAGCAACAAAACCAAATTTGGCCCAAATAATGAATAAACTTGACATTATCAAAGACTATATATCTTCATACTAAGGGTGGAATTTTGTCATCAAAACTAGACTCGCAACCAATGATTAATCCCGTGAAATTTTCGATCAAGAGTAAAGTAGGCTCAAGTAAACAAGTAGCTCTTGATCCTTCTACATTGGAAACCACGAGATACAAAGTCGGTAAGCAGACACATGTTCATGGCAATGGTCCTAGAACACTCGTTCATTAACCCGAAAGCAAATTACCACCACCACCTACCAATCCAATTCTACCTCCTCCACTCCCATCTAGATACTGCTAATTAACCCGATCTACCCACATTTTATCAGGTTTATCAGACCTGATCAGGTTTATAAAAACTGCTAGCAACCTATAACAATGTAGTAACAATATTATGATCAACAGTAGCATCCACCGGTTCTAACGTAGATATATAATGTTAGTATTGGCTATCACGACTACTATAACCAACAATCTCCTCCAAGAGTATCGAGCCATTCAGAGGTATATTGCCATCTAATTAATCAAATATGAACTAGTAAATAATAATTGCCTATCTCCAGCATTTGAGGGTTATCCACTATCATATGCACCCCCT
Organism: Tillandsia leiboldiana; assembly: GCA_029204045.2. NCBI lineage: Eukaryota > Viridiplantae > Streptophyta > Magnoliopsida > Poales > Bromeliaceae > Tillandsia > Tillandsia leiboldiana. The sequence goes on from CM055071.1 coordinate 22,956,430, forward strand.
CTGTCACACCCTGGGTTACGTCGAAACCCAGGCTCGCCAATAGAGGTCAGCCACTTGTACGGGAAGTCCTGCATCGAACCTCCAAAAGTATAGCAACTACAACAACTATACAGGTACATCAGAGCTAGAATAAAACAACTATACATAAGCTGAAATATAATCCACTGTACATCTAATTAACGTAATCCCATAGATACATAGCCAACTTACACTATTGAAAATAAATACAAATATCAAGATGTATAAGGGCTGCTATCCAAAAACTAGCTAAACTTGCGTACATCGCAAGCTCTGCCAGTATACGGGTACGGGATCTAACTTGTAACTCCTTTACCTCGATCACTCGCCACAAACAGCGGACGTGAGAACTACCACAAAGTAGTCCTCAGTGGGTATTGTCACCAATGCTGACAATCTACTGACTAGATCCACTAGAGGTATAAATAAACATCTATGATAAGGACATAAAGAAAGAGCTAAAAATAAATCTCTACAGCTATCATATCTCTATCTACAATGCTAAAAAATATAGTGGGAATATGTAAATGTATCTACTCTCAAAAGATGCTCAAAATCTATCCAATCCCACTAACTGCCACATCAAGTCCAGTCAAACATGCGCCTGCCTACTACCATTACATCCGCCTCTAGAAGGCCGATACTCGCACTGTTACACCATAGAAGGGGGCTGAAATTACGTAGGTCACCCAACCAGGCAGCATCTATTAAGGATTTTTGTATTGGCGTATTTCGTGAAGTGTTTTGAGTCTTGAAGATTGAAGTTGAAGAATTGAAGACGACATACATCAATCTCAAGAAGAATGGATTCAAAATGTTCAGGTATGTTAAACTAAATATTTTCAATGATTTGAATAAATTCTCATAATTTAGAAACACTTAGAATAATTTTCATTACATAAAAATAAAAACAGGACATTTTATATGTTCTGGATCCGGATCAGGCAGATCTAGTCCGGACCCAGAACATGGTTTGGTTCATGCGAAAAACCAGTCCAGATCAACCTTTATCCAGTCCAGACCCCGAACATTATTTTTGTCAAAACACATGAATCAGTCCGGATCAGACCCATTCAGTCCGGGCCTCGAACCTTATTTTCAGAAATTTTCTTGGTTGTTACGACAGTCCGGACCAGATGAAGTCTAGTCCGGATTGCCGTGCGGGAAAAATTCTGTTATGTCAGTTTTTGATTATCATCTCTTTCCAAAAGGTTTTTAACCTATAAATAGACCCTAAGATCATCTTTTAGGGTATTCCAAAAAGGAATCGTAGATAATCCACATATAGAAAAGAAAGGAAAACACGTTCTATTTTATGTTTCTTTTTCTATATTGATCGATTTGATTCTAGGTGTAGTGATCTGGCCCTTAGGGGTATTTTTGACTCACATCTAAACCTTTTAAGCCCTTAAAAGGAATAAAATTATTTAATTGTTAAAAGTTGGCCAGGGTGAGGTGCTGGTATTTCTCTGCGATAGAGCGCGGAAAATGACGGCCGATGGTGCGATCGGATCTGAAATCCGATGTCAGGATCTCCCGGAACGGAATTATTAGTGATACGATGATTAGTCATGCATCGGAATCCGTGCGAAATATCTTGCACCCGTTGGAGATAAGGTGGGTTATCTCGTAGGGGATAATTAATTAATTAATTAATTATCCGATGACAGAAAATAGAATTTCCTTACGTACGAATTAAAGAGAAAATTAATTAAAGATAGAATACGAGCTATATAAGGGATCCCGATTATCGGAAAGAAAAGAAAAGAAAAATAAAACCCTAACCGGTGAGGAGAGAAAGAAAGACAAAAAAAAAGGAAAAGATAGAACCCTAGACGGAAGAAAGGGAAAGGAGAAAGAGAAGGAGCCCGATCTTCCCGGACATCGAACCGAAGGCAAGAACGCGACCGGACAACCTTCCCGTCGATCTTCGGTTAGTAAAATAATTGTTATAAATTATTTGGGATTTTTCCGTCGTCCTTTTTGTTTGAGTTCTTGGGTTTCTCCGTCGTATCCGTCACCGTCGCCGTCAACGTCATCATGCTAGGGCACGTAACGGACGCCGGAGGCGCGCGGTGCCGCTAGGGCATCGCGCGGAGGAGAGTCGCGGATGGCCGATCGCCGCCGCAAGCGGCGATGGGACTGCGCGGGCGCCGCGCGGGCTCCGCGCGGGTCGTACCCGCGCGGGCGCCGCGCGGCCACCGCGCGGGCGGCACCCGCGCGGACCCGCAACCGCGCGGGCACCGCGCGACTACCGCGCGGGCGGCACCCGTGCGGACCCGCAACCGCGCGGGCACCGCGCGGACGCCGCGCGGCTGCCGTGCTGGCGGCACCCACGCGGACCCGCAACCGCGCGGGCACCGCGCGGGCGCCGCGCGGCTATCGCGCGGGCGGCACCCACGCGGACCCGCAACCGCGCGGGCGCCGCGGGGGGCACCCACGCGGGCGCCGCACGGGCAACCCCGCGCGCGGGCGCCGTGCGGGGCTGCACCCGCGCGGGCGTCGCGCGGCCGCCGCACGGGCAGCACCCGCGCGAGGCGCCGCCCGCGGAGACACGCCGCGCGGTTCCGAACCGCGCGCGGCTCCGACGGACGGCGACGGCGGCGCGGGACTCCGGTTCTCGTCAACCCGGACGGTGTTGGACTTTTCCGTCGAAAAGAGTAAATTGGGTCTTTTGTTTTGGGATGTTAGTACACTTTTTTGACTATAGTTATCCTTGCGGACTTTCTTTAGGTCCAGGTGCGTAGCAGGGGTGCGCGAAGGATTCAGGTGTTCCGATTTCTCTTCAACTAGGTGGGTACGGTTGCTATAAGTGCAACAAGTGCAGTAAGTGCATCTATCATCATTAAAATGCTCTGAATTTGTCTAACAATGTAGATGGACAGTTTGAGCTTTCGCATAATTGTATTTTATCTAACAATTGAAGCGGCTGCGGTCGCGGTGCTCACTACACGCCGATCTCGGCAAATCCGTTTTCGGATGCTGCACGTACACAGGCGGATTGGCCTCCGCATGGGTGTACTTTTCCGGAGAAGTAGTCTTTTTGACCCGTGTACCTCACAAAGGGGTGGGAGCCGTGAGGACCACTTCGCGCCTGCTGCAAATAGCACACCACCACCGTGAAGAGGTTAAAAGCATCAAAAAGGTGTTTGCGCACGAGGGGAGACTTTAGTCTCTCCGACAGGTACTCTTGGGTTGGTGCCCAACTTAATTGATAAATTTGGGGTTGGTGCCCAGCTTAATTATGTACAGGGTTTTAGCGAAAGGTTCTGGTGTAATCGGATTGCTCCTTATTCTCTTTTGATACTTAGACATCTACTTTGTTTGTCACTGACTTACCCACTCCGTAACAGGTGTTACCAGGTGCATTAGCCGGGAGGGCGGTGAGACTGCGTCGCGAGGACCGTAGTCAGGATACTTGGGTTTTTATCTCGTTTTCCTTATACTTTAAATAGTCAATTTGCTTGTGGATCATATTAGTCATGGACATGTATAAGTTAGCGCTGTGGATGAGGTGTACTTTTATACTTTGATACTTTTAGTGATGTTTTCATACGCGGCGCGTTTTCATGATAAACTAAATGATTTCGAAAATGTTTTCTCAAAACGAAGTGCCGTGTGGGCACGGATTTTGCAACCGCTGGTTTTATCCTTTCCAAACGTTGATGCCGCTTTAATAACAAGGTGTCGAGTGGACACCGGTCTTTTAACACATTAGTTAAATTACTGTACTCTGTTTGACGATGTATGTCTATTGTATGGTTGATGGTTGATGTATGATGTTGTAAATGAGACGTCGTGCATATACGAAGGAGACTCTGTCCGTGGGCAGAGAGAATTTGTGTATGTGGCGGTCTGGCACGCACCGGGGATGAGGTTTAAGTTACCTTGTTAAGAAAAAAAAATAATACACGCAGTTTTCCGCTTTGATAGACTCAAAAACCCCCGGGGGCGTGACAGATTAAATGGTATCAGAGAAAACAACCATAACCATAGTAGACGTGATCCACATCCACAGTGTAGGGTGCCACAAGCAATTGGACATGAGATAACCAAGGTATAGGTGCGTAGTACGTGAGAGTACGGGGAAAAGGGAACGTAATATAGGTGTAATCGTAAGACAGGGTGCTAGGGTTATAACCTTAGGGTTAACGTGGTTTCTTTGTATCACAGCGGACAACGGCCAGGATCCGGCCACCGAGCGCTAACCATTCTCAATGGACAGGATGGATCCCGCAGCCGCAGCCAACCGCTTACTCCGCAACCAGTTACGCGACATAGCGGGGCAAATGCTAACTCACCCTGAGCGCCTAGGCCTACTGACTCAAGATTTCGAGGGTGTCGACCGCACCCAGCGAGACGCCAGGGACGACGCCTATCGGGGAATGCCACCGGCAGGTTCCCCACTTTTAACGAAGCGGTTATGTTGGTCCGGCGGGCAGAGCAAGAATTGGCCGAGACACGCGCTCGGCAGAGTTATCCATATCCCAGTCCGGCGGAGGACCCCTTCCAGCAGGGCCCGGCACTCAAACGCCCGAGGACAGAGGGGAACTTTGGAAAGGCGATGAGAGGAGAACCCAAACCGCAGAGGAAGTCGTGTCCCATATGCAGTGGGGCGCATCAGGTGACTAAGTGTCCATGGAGACACGGCCACTGCTACCGATGCGGCAGACCAGGACACGCACGCTACGAGTGCCCACGGAAACCGGGCACCACCAGGCCTCCGGCACCGCGACCGGAGGGGACAGAGAAGACTGCTACACCCGTTCCGGAAGGGGGCCCTGCCCCGGAGGGCCGAGGAGGAGGACGTTCGGAGAAAGCACGGATGGACGAACCGACACCAGCGAGGGGCGCGGAACCACCTCAGGGACCGTGCGTAATCTGCGAGGGTGCTAACCCGGTGGCGGAATGTACGTGGAGGTACCATTACTGCAATCAGTGCGGCTTACCGGACCACTCCCGTGCCTTCTGCCCTCAGAGGCCCACCCCCGTCGCCGCCGCGCCACCACAGCAGAAAGGACCAGAGAGTGCTGCGGCCCCCGTTCAGCCAAAGGATTCGCCCGGCGACCAGCAATCCGCAGACTCCTCAAACGTCAAGTCCCTTCCCCAGCACGCCGTACGACGCTGGCCCAAAGGCTGTGGACGGACTCCCCGGGATACTACAGTGGAGGCGCGACGTCCCAGACCTAGTAACGGCAGGTAATTTTTGGTTTCTCTTTTCCCTCTTAGATTAGGAGCACCGGTTACACCTTAGCCTGCTACCCCTGTTAGACTCTCTCTCTCTCCCTCTCTCTAAAATCCTTAGGTATTAGGCGAAGCCTTCCCCGGCCGATGTACGCGGGCGGGCTTCGAAGCATAGGAGAACCTTGTGTACTCGGGGCCCATTAAGGGCCATGCAAGGAATAAATAGGCTCCACCCTATGCCTTGCAGCCGAGAACCCAATGGGCCGATAGGTAGTTTAGAGCCACTCCCCAGATAAGGATCAGCAGTCCCGTGGTAAGGGAATTTCCGGATGTATTTCCGGCAGAGCTCCTCGGAATGCCACCGGAACGAGAGGTCGACTTCCCTATTGAACTACTTCCCGGCACCAAACCCATCACCAAGGCACCGTACAGGATGGCTTTCGCGGAGTTGAAGGAACTCAAGGCACAGTTGGAGGACCTTTTGGATAAGGGTTTCATCAGACCTAGCGCGTCACCCTGGGGCGCGCCCGTCCTGTTTGTGAGGAAGAAGGACGGAAGTCTCCGGTTGTGCATCGACTACCGGGAGATAAATAAGATCACCGCTAAGAACAAGTACCCCCTGCCAAGGATCGACGACCTCTTCGACCAACTACAGGGGGCGACGGTGTTTTCAAAGATTGACCTGCAGTCGGGCTATCATCAGGTCCAGGTCAAGGGGGAGGACATCCCCAAAACGGCTTTCCGGACTCGCTACGGCCATTACGAATTTACAGTAATGCCGTTCGGGCTCACAAATGCCCCGGCGGTGTTCATGGACATGATGAACAGGGTATTCAAACCCGTCCTGGACTTATTCGTGGTGGTCTTCATCGACGATATCCTCATCTACTCCCGTACAGACGAGGAACACGAAGAACATCTGCGCACAGTCCTCCAGACCCTACGGGAACAGAAACTCTACGCCAAACTCAAAAAGTGTGAGTTTTGGCTCCGTGAGGTCGGTTTCTTGGGGCACGTAATCTCGGCGGCTGGAGTCACAGTCGATCCGAAAAAGATAGATTCGGTGACGGACTGGCCCCAACCGACGACGGTGACGGAGATTCGAAGCTTCCTGGGATTAGCCGGGTACTACCGGCGCTTCGTGGAGGGTTTCTCCAAGATAGCCACCCCCTTAAACCGTTTGACTAGAAAGGGGGAAAAGTTCATCTGGACGGACAAATGTCAGAGGAGCTTCGAAGAGCTCAAGGATAGATTGACGCGAGCCCCGATTCTCGCCCTGCCAGAACCAGGGGAGGATTATGAAGTGTATTGCGATGCGTCGCGAAACGGACTGGGTGGAGTACTCATGCAACGGGGAAAGGTTATAGCCTATGCGTCAAGGCAGCTCTAGGAATACGAGCGGAACTACCCCGTGCACGATTTGAAACTCGCAGCGGTTGTGTTCGTCCTCAAGCATTGGAGACACTTCCTGTATGGGGCACACTCCAATGTGTACTCAGATCATAAAAGTCTTAAGTACCTTTTCACCCAAAAGGAGTTAAATTTGCGACAAAGACGGTGGCTCGAGCTACTGAAGGATTACGATTTAACGATCCACTACCACCCGGGAAAGGCAAACGTGGTGGCCGACGCCCTGAGCCGCAAGGGGCAGGCCGAGGAGGCAGGGGTAAGTGCCATCACCCAGTAAGATAGTTTGATTGCGGAATTTTCAGGATTAAGACTAGAAGTAGTACCGGCGGGTACAGTCGCACAATTTCTGACACTGGTGGTCAGACCTACCTTGCTTGACAGAATTCTCGAGGGGCAGTCGACTGATGACCAACTCCAGCTGGTGCGAAGTAGAGTAACTGCCGACCAAGAAGGTGATTTCACAGTAAACTCCGACGGCACGATACGATTTCGGGGACGAATCTGCGTGCCGGATCTACCGGAACTCAAAGAGGAAATCCTGCGGGAGGCGCATACTGCTCCATATGCAGTGCACCCTGGGGGAACGAAGATGTACAAGGACGTCAAACAGACCTTCTGGTGGCCCAAAATGAAGGGGGACGTGACTCGGTTTGTGGCACACTGCCTGGTGTGCCAACGGGTGAAGGCCGAGCACCAGCGTCCGGCAGGAAAATTGCAACCCTTACCGGTGCCCGAGTGGAAGTGGGACATGATTACCATGGATTTTGTGACCGGGTTCCCGAGATCGTCACAGGGACACGATGCAATATGGGTGATTGTGGACCGTCTGACGAAATCGGCCCACTTTCTGCCCATACACACGACGTGGACGCGGGAACGACTGGCACAAACCTACATCAATGAGATAGTAAGGTTGCATGGGGCGCCGACATCCATCACGTCGGACAGGGACACGCGATTTGTGTCAAACTTTTGGCAGAGCCTGCACCGAGCAATGGGAACCAAGTTGCACTTCAGTACGACTTTTCACACGCAGACCGATGGACAATCAGATCGGGTGATACAAATTGTGGAGGACATGCTTCGAGCATGCGTTTTGGACTTGGGCGAAGGGTGGGCACGGTGTTTGCCCCTAGTGGAATTTGCCTACAATAATAGTTACCAGGCCAGCATTCAGATGGCACCATACGAGGCCCTGTACGGGCACCGCTGTCGGTCTCCAATATGCTGGGACGACTTGGGTGAGCGTAAATTTTTGGGCCCAGATTTGGTGGAGGAGACCGAAGCAAAGGTGCGATTGATTAGACAAAGGCTACTGACCGCCAAGAGCAGACAAAAAAGCTACGCGGACAACAGGCGCCGAGACTTAGAGTTCATGGTGGGCGAGCATGCGTTACTCCGAGTTTCGCCCTCCAAGGGGAACCGACGCTTCGGCATAAAGGGAAAGTTAAGCCCGAGGTACGTAGGACCGTTCGAGATCCAAGAACGCGTAGGACCGGTGGCGTACCGATTAGCCCTGCCGCCGAACCTCGAACGAGTCCATAACGTGTTCCATGTCTCAATGCTCCGGAAGTACCTAGCTGATCCCTCTCATGACTTGGATGCCTCCACCATCGAGTTGCGAGAGGATTTAAGCGTCGAGGGAGACGTCGGTGCGGATTTTGGCGAGAGAGGACAAGAAGTTGGGCAAACGAACAATCCCCTATGTAAAGGTCCAGTGGAGCAACCACGAAGAGCGCGAGGCGACTTGGAACTGGAATCGAAGATGAGAGAATGTTTTCCCGAATTGATTAGTGGGGTTTGTACTTAAGTTTCGGGACGAAACTTTTTCTAAAGTGTGAGTGGTGTAGTGATCCGGCCCTTAGGGGTATTTTTGACTCACATCTAAACCTTTTAAGCCCTTAAGAGGAATAAAATTATTTAATTGTTAAAAGTTGGCCAGGGTGAGGTGCTGGTATTTTTCTGCGATAGAGCGCGGAAAATGACGGCCGACGGTGCGATCGGATCTGAAATCCGATGTCGGGATCTCCCGGAACGGAATTATTAGTGATACGGTGATTAGTCATGCATCGGAACTCCGTTCGAAATATCTTGCACCCGTTGGAGATAAGGTGGGTTATCTCGTAGGGGATAACTAATTAAGTAATAATTATCCGATGACAGAAAATAGAATTTCCTTACGTACGAATTAAAGAGGAAATTTATTAAAGATAGAATACGAGCTATATAAGGGATCCCGATTATCGAAAAGAAAAGAAAAGAAAAATAAAACCCTAACCGGTGAGGAGAGAAAGAAAGAGAAAAAAAATGGAAAAGACGGAACCCTAGCCGGAAGAAAGGGAAAGGAGAAAGAAAAGGAGCCCGATCTTCCCGGACATCGAACCGAAGGCAAGAACGCGACCGGAAAACCTTCTCGTCGATCTTCGGTTAGTAAAATAATTGTTATAAATTATTTGGGATTTTTCCGTCGTCCTTTTTGTTTGAGTTCTTGGGTTTCTCCGTCGTATCCGTCACCCGTCGCCGTCATCGTCGTTCATGCCAGGGCACGGAACGGACGGCGGAGGCGCGCGGTGCCGCTAGGGCATCGCGCGGAGGAGAGTCGCGGACGGCCGATCGCCGGCGCAAGCGGCGATGGGACCGCGCGGGCGCCGCGCGGGTCGTACCCGCGCGGGCGCCGCGCGGCCACCGCGCGGGGCGGGCACCCACGCGGACCCGCAACCGCGCGGGCACCGCGCGGACGCCGCGCGGCTGCCGCGCGGGCGGCACCCGCGCGTACCCACAACCGCGCGGGCACCGCGCGGACGCCGCGCAGCTGCCGCGCGGGAGGCACCCGCGCGGACCCGCAACCGCGCGGGCACCGCGCGGGCGCCGCGCAGCTACCGCGCGGGCGCCGCGCAGCTACCGCGCGGGCGGCACCCACGCGACCCGCAACCGCGCGGGGCGCCCGCGCGAGCAACCCGCGCGCGCGGGCGCCTTGCGCGGTCGCACCGCACCCGCGCGGGCGTCGCGCGGGCGCCGCACGGGCAGCACCCGCGCGAGGCGCCGCCCGCGGAGACACGCCGCGCGGTTTCCGAACCGCGCGGGGCTCCGACGGACGGCGACGGCGGCGCGCGACTCGGTTCTCGTCAACCCGGATGGTGTTGGACTTTTCCGTCGAAAAGTGTCAATTGGGTCTTTTGTTTTGGGATGTTAGTACACGTTTTTGGCTATAGTTTTCCTTGCGGACTTTCTTTAGGTCTAGGTGCGCAGCAGGTGTGCGCGAAGGATTCAGGTGTTACCGATTTCTCTTCAACTAGGTGGGTACGGTTTCTATAAGTGCAACAAGTGCAGTAAGTGCATCTAGTCAGCATTAAAATTGGCTGCCTGAATTTGTCTAACAAAGTAGATGGACAGTTTAACCTTTCGCATAATTGTATTTTATCTAACATTGAAGCGGCTGCGGGCGCGTGCTCCTACAACGCCGATCTCGGCAAACCGTTTTCGATGCTGCACGTACACAGGCGTATTGGCCCCGCATGGGTGTACTTTTCCGGAGAAGTGGTCTTTTTGACCCGTGGTACCTCACAAAGGGGTCGGAGCCGTGAGGACCTCTTCGCGCCTGCGCAAATAGCACACCAGCACCGTGAAGAGGTTAAAAGCATCAAAAAGGTGTTTGCGCACGAGGGGAGACTATAGGTCCTCTCCGACAGGTACTCAGGGTTGGTGCCCAACTTAATTGATAAATCTGGGGTTGGTGGACCAGCTTAATTATGTACTGGTTTTAGCGAAAGGTTCCGGTGTAATCGGTTTGCGCCTATTCCTTTGATACTTAGACATCTACTTTGTTTGTCACTGACTTACCCACTCGTGACAGGTGTTACCAGGTGCGTAGACGGGGAGGGCGGTGAGACTGCGTGCGAGGACCGTAGTCAGGATCCTGGGTTTTATCTCGTTTTCCTTATACTTTAAATAGTCAATTGCTGTGGATCATATTAGTCATGGACATGTATGAGTAGGCTGTGGATGAGTGTGTACTTTTTTACTTTGATACTTAGTGATGTTTTCATACGCGGACGTTTTCATGATAAACTAAATGATTTCGAAAATGTTTTCTCAAAACGAAGTGCGTGTGGGCACGGGTTTTGCAACGCTGATTTTTTTCTTCCAAACGTGTGCCGCTTTAATAACAAGGTGTCGAGTGGACACCGGTTTTTTAACACATTAGTTAATTACTGTACTCTATTTGACGATGTATGTCTATTGTATGGTTGATGGTGAGTATGATGTTGTAAATGAGACGCGTGCATATACAAAGGAGACTCTGTCCGGGGCAGAGAGAATTTGTGTATGTGGCGGTCTGGCACGCACCGGAGATGAGGTTTAAGTTACCTTGTTAAGAACAAAAAAATATACACGCAGTTTTCTGCTTTGATAGACTCAACCCCCCGGGGGGTGACACTAGGGTTTTCAAACTCTTTATTTGTAGTGATTGGCCCTTGGGGGATTTGACTCACTCTAACGATTTAAGCCCTTAAGTGGAATAAAATTATTTAATTGTTAAAAAGTTGGCCGGTGTGTGGTGCTGGTATTTTTCTGCGATAGAGCGCGAAAAATGATGACCGACGGTGCGATCGGATCTGAAATCAGATATCGGGATCTCCCGGAACGAAATTCTTAGTGCTGCGTGTGATTAGTCATGCCGGAATCCGTGCAAAAACTTGTACCGTGGAGATAAGGTTGGGTTATCTGTCGGGGACTTAATTAAATTAATTAATTATCCGGTGACGAAAAATAGAATTTTCTTACGTACGAATTAAAGAGGCAAATTAAATAAATATATATAATTAAATAATAGG
>CM055071.1:22967976-23002276 GCA_029204045.2 Tillandsia leiboldiana
CTAGGTGTAGTGATCTGGCCCTTAGGGGTATTTTTGGAATCACATCTAAACTTTAAGCCCCTTAAAAAGGAATTAAAATTATTAATTTGTAAAAGTTGGGGCCAGTGGTGATGGAGTGCTGGGATTTTTCTGCGATAGAGCGCGGAAAATGAAAGCCGACGGTGCGATCGGATCTGAAATCCGATATCGGGATCTCCGGAAACGGAATTCCTAGTGATACGGTGATTAGTCATGCATCGGAATCGTGCAAAATATCTTGCACCCGTTAGAGATAAGGTGGGTTATCTCGTAGGGGATAATTAATTAGTTAATTAATTTCCGATGACAGGAAAATAGAATTCCTTACGTACGAATAAGAGGAAATAATTAAAGATATAATACGAGCTATATAAGGGATCCCGATTATCGAAGAAAGAAAAGAAAAGAAAAATAAAAACCCTAACCGGTGAGGAGAAAGAAAGAAAAAAAAAAGGAAAAGATAGGGAACCCTAGCGGAAGAAGAAAGGGAAAGGAGAAAGAGAAGGAGCCCGATCTTCCCGGACATCGAACCGAAGGCAAGAACGCGACCGGACAACCTTCCGTCGATCTTCGGTTAGTAAAATAATTGTTTAAATATTTGGGATTTTGCCGTCGTCCTTTTGTTTGAGTTCTTGGGTTCTCCGTCGTATCCGTCACCGTCGCCGTCATCGTCATCATGCTAGGGCACGGAACGGACGGCGGAGGGGCGCGGTGCCGCTAGGGCATCGCGCGGAGGAGAGTCGCGGACGGGTACGATCTCCCGCAAGCGGCGATGGGACCTGCGCCGGGCGCCGCGCGGGCTCCGCGGCGGGTCGTACCGCGCGCGGGGCGCCGGCGGCCACCGGCGCTGCGGGCGCACCGCGCGGACCCGCAACCGCGCGGGCACCGCGAGACTACCGCGCGGGCGGCACCCGTGCGGACCCGCAACCGCGCGGGCACGCGCGGACGCCGCGCGGGCTGCCGTGCTGGCGGCACCACGCGACCCGCAACCGCGCGGGCACCGCGCGGGCGCCGCGCGGCTACGCGCGGGCTGGCACCCCGCGGACCCGCAACGCCGGGGCGCGCGGGGGGCACCCACGCCGGGCGCCGCTACGGGCAAACCCCGCGCGCGGGGCGCCGTGCGGGCAGCACCGCGCGGGCGAGCGCGGCCGCCGCACGGGCAGACACCGCGAGAGGCGCCGCCGCGGAGACACGCCGCGCGTCCGAAACCGCGCGCGGCTCCGACGGACGCGACCGGCGGCGCGGGACTCCGGTTCTCGTCAACCCGGACGGTGTTGGACTTTTCCGTCGAAAAGAGTAAATTGGGTCTTTTGTTTTGGGATGTTAGTACACTTTTTTGACTATAGTTATCCTTGCGGACTTCTTTAGGTCCAGGTGCGCAGCGGGGGTGCGCGAAGGATTCAGGTGTTCCGATTTCTCTTCAACTAGGTGGGTTACGGTTGCTATAAGTGCAACAGTGCAGTAAGTGCATCTATCATCATTAAAATGCTTGAATTTGTCTAACAAAGTAGATGGACAGTTTAACCTTTCGCATAATTGTATTTTATCTAACAATGAAGCTGGCTGCGTCGCGGTGCTCACTACACGCCGATCTCGGCAAATCCGTTTTCGGATGCTGCACGTACACAGGCGGATTGGCCTCACGCATGGGTGTACTTTTCGGAGAAGAAGTAGTCTTTTGACCCGTGTACCTCACAAAGGGTGGGAGCCGTGAGGACCTCTTCGCGCCTGCTGCAAATAGCACACCAGCAACGTGAAGAGGTTAAAAGCATCAAAAAGGTGTTTGCGCACGAGGGGAGGTTAGTCTCTCCGACAGGTACTCTTGGGTTGGTGCCCAAACTTAATTGATAAATCTGGGGTTGGTGCCAGCTTAATTATGTACAGGGTTTTAGCGAAAGGTTCCGGTGTAATCGGTTTGCTCCTTATTCCTTTTGATATTAGACATCTACTTTGTTTGTCACTGACTTAACCCACTCCGTGACAGGTGTACCAGGTGCGTTAGCCGGGAGGGCGGTGAGAGGCGTCGCGAGGACCGTAGTCAGGATACTGGGGTTTTTATCTCGTTTTCCTTATACTTTAAATAGTCAATTGCTTGTGGATCATATTAGTCGTGGACATGTATAGTTAGCGCTGTGGATGAGGTGTACTTTATACTTGATACTTTTAGTGATGTTTTCATACGCGGCACGTTTCATGATAAACTAAATGATTTCGAAAATGTTTTCTCAAAACGAACAGGTGCGTGTGGGCACGGTTTTGCAACCGCTGGTTTTATCCTTTCCAAACGTTGATGCCGCTTTAATAACAAGTGTCGAGTGGACACGGTCTTTTAACAACTTAGTAAATTACTGTACTCTGTTTGACGATGTATGTATTGTATGGTTGATGGTTGATGTATGAAGTTGTAAATGAGACGTGTGCATATACAAAGGAGCTCTGTCCGTGGGCAGAGAGAATTTGTGTATGTGGCGGTCTGGCACGCACGGGGATGAGGTTTAAGTTACCTTGTTAAGAAAAAAAAATAATACACGCAGTTTTCCGCTTTGATAGACTCAAAAACCCCCGGGGGCGTGACAGATTAAATGGTATCAGAGAAAACAACCAAACCATAGTAGACGTGATCCACATCCACATGTAGGGTGCCACAAGCAATTGGACATGAGATAACCAAGGTATAGGTGCGTAGTACGTGAGAGTACGGGGAAAAGGGAACGTAATATAGGTGTAATCGTAAGACAGGGTGCTAGGGGTTATAACCTTAGGGTTAACGTGGTTTCTTTGTATCACAGCAGACAACGGCCAGGATCCGGCCACCGAGCGCTAACCATTCTCAATGGACAGGATGGATCCCGCAGCCGCAGCCAACCGCTTACTCCGCAACAGCTACGCGACATAGCGGGGCAAATGCTAACTCTCACTGAGCGCCTAGGCCTACTGACTCAAGATTTCGAGGGTGTCGACCGCACCAGCGAGACGCCAGGGACGACGCCTATCGGGGAATGCCACCGGCAGGTTCCCACTTTTAACGAAGCGGTTATGTTGGTCGGCGGGCAGAGCAAGAATTGGCCGAGACACGCGCTCGGCAGAGTTATCCCTATCCCAGTCCGGCGGAGGACCCCTTCCAGCAGGGCCCGGCACTCAAACGCCCGAGGACAGAGGGGAACTTTGGAAAGGCGATGAGAGGAGAACCCAAACCGCAGAGGGAAGCCGTGTCCCATATGCAGTGGGGCGCATCAGGTGACTGAGTGTCCATGGAGACACGGCCACTGCTACCGATGCGGCAGACCAGGACACGCACGCTACGAGTGCCCACGGAAACCGGGCACCACCAGCCTCCGGCACCGCGACCGGAGGGGACAGAGAAGATGCTACACCCGTTCCGCAAGGGGGCCCTGCCCGGAGGGCCGAGGAGGAGGACGTCCGGAGAAAGCACGGAAGGACGAACCGACACCAGCGAGGGGCGCGGAACCACCTCAGGGACCGTGCGTAATCTGCGAGGGTGCTAACCCGGTGGCGGAATGTAGTGGAGGTACCATTACTGCAATCAGTGCGGCTTACCGGACCACTCCCGTGCCTTCTGCCCTCAGAGGCCCACCCCCGCCGCCGCCGCGCCACCACAGCAGAGAAGGACCAGAGAGTGCTGCGGCCCCCGTTCAGCCAAAGGATTCGCCCGGCGACCAGCAATCCGCAGACTCCTCAAACGTCAAGTCCCTTCCCCAGCACGCCGTACGACGCTGGCCCAAAGGCTGTGGACGGACTCCCCGGGATACTACAGTGGAGGACGCGACGTCCCAGACCTAGTAACGGCAGGTAATTTTTGGTTTCTCTTTTCCTCTCTTAGATTAGGAGCACCGGTTACACCTTAGCCTGTACCCCTGTAGACTCTCTCTCTCTCCCTCTCTCTAAAATCCTTAGGTATTAGGCGAAGCCTTCCCCGGCCGATGTACGCGGGCGGGCTTCGAAGAATAGGAGAACCTTGTGTACTCGGGGCCCATTAAGGGCCATTGCAAGGACTAAATAGGCTCCCCCCCTATGCCTTGCAGCCGAGAACCCAAATGGGCCGATAGGTAGTTTAGAGCCACTCCCCAGATAAGGATCAGCAAGTCACGTGGTAAGGGAATTTCGGATGTATTTCGGCCAGAGTCCTCGGAATGCCACCGGAACGCGAGGTCGACTTCCCTATTGAACTACTTCCCCGGCACCAAACCCATCACCAAGGCACCGTAAGGATGGCTTTCGCGGAGTTGAGGAACTCAAGGCCAGTTGGAGGACCTTTTGGATAAGGGTTTCATCAGACCTAGGCGGTCACCCTGGGGCGCGCCCGTCCGTTTGTGAGGAAGAAGGACGGAAGTCTCCGGTTGTGGCATCGATACCGGGAGATAAATAAGATCACGCTAAGAACAAGTACCCCCTGCCAAGGATCGACGACCCTCTTCGACCAACTACAGGGGCGACGGTTGTTTCATAGATTGACTGCAGTCGGGCTATCATCAGGTCCAGGTCAAGGGGGAGGACATCCCCAAAACGGCTTTCCGGACTCGCTACGGCCATACGAATTTACAGTAATGCCGTTCGGGCTCACAAATGCCCCGGCGGTGTTCATTGGACATGATGAACAGGGTATTCAAACCCGTCCTGGACTTATTCGTGGTGGTCTTCATCGACGATATCCTCATCTACTCCCGTACAGACGAGGAACACGAAGAACATCTGCGCACAGTCCTCCAGACCCTACGGGAACAGAAACTCTACGCCAACTCAAAAAGTCGTGAGTTTTGGCTCCGTGAGGTCGGTTTTCTTTGGGGCACGTAATCTCGGCGGCTGGAGTCACAGTCGATCCGAAAAAGATAGATTCGGTGACGGACTGGCCCCAAACCGACGACGGTGACGGAGATCGAGCTTCCTGGGATTAAGCCGGGTACTACCGGCGCTTCGTGGAGGGTTTCTTCCCAAGATAGCCACCCCCTTAAACCGTTTGACTAGAAAGGGGGAAAAGTTCATCTGGACGGACAAATGTCAGAGGAGCTTCGAAGAGCTCAAGGATAGATTGACGCGAGCCCCGATTCTCGCCCTGCCAGAACCAGGGGAGGATATGAAGTGTATTGCGATGCGTCGCGAAACGGACTGGGTGGAGTACTCATGCAACGGGGAAAGGTTATAGCCTATGCGTCAAGGCAGCTCTAGGAATACGAGCGGAACTACCCCGTGCACGATTTGAAACTCGCAGCGGTTGTGTTCGTCCTCAAGCATTGGAGACACTTCCTGTATGGGGCACACTCCAATGTGTACTCAGATCATAAAGTCTTAAGTACCTTTTCACCCAAAAGGAGTTAAATTTGCGACAAAGACGGTGGCTCGAGCTACTGAAGGATTACGATTTAACGATCCACTACCACCCGGGAAAGGCAAACGTGGTGGCCGACGCCCTGAGCCGCAAGGGGCAGGCCGAGGAGGGCAGGGGTAAGTGCCATCACCCCAGTAAGATAGTTTGATTGCGGAATTTTCAGGATTAAGACTAGAAGTAGTACCGGCGGGTACAGTCGCACAATTTCTGACACTGGTGGTCAGACCTACCTTGCTTGACAGAATTCTCGAGGGGCAGCGACTGATGACCAACTCCAGCTGGTGCGAAGTAGAGTAACTGCCGACCAAGAAGGTGATTTCACAGTAAACTCCGACGCACGATACGATTTCGGGGACGAATCTGCGTGCCGGATCTACCGGAACTCAAAGAGGAAATCCTGCGGGAGGCGCATACTGCTCCATATGCAGTGCACCCTGGGGGAACGAAGATGTACAAGGACGTCAAACAGACCTTCTGGTGGCCCAAAATGAAGGGGGACGTGACTCGGTTTGTGGCACACTGCCTGGTGTGCCAACGGGTGAAGGCCGAGCACCAGCGTCCGGCAGGAAAATTGCAACCCTTACCGGTGCCCGAGTGGAAGTGGGACATGATTACCATGGATTTTGTGACCGGGTTCCCGAGATCGTCACAGGGACACGATGCAATATGGGTGATTGTGGACCGTCTGACGAAATCGGCCCACTTTTCTGCCCATACACACGACGTGGACGCGGGGAACGACTGGCACAAACCTACATCAATGAGATAGTAAGGTTGCATGGGGCGCCGACATCCATCACGTCGGACAGGGACACGCGATTTGTGTCAAACTTTTGGCAGAGCCTGCACCGAGCAATGGGAACCAAGTTGCACTTCAGTACGACTTTTCACACGCAGACCGATGGACAATCAGATCGGGTGATACAAATTGTGGAGGACATGCTTCGAGCATGCGTTTTGGACTTGGGCGAAGGGTGGGCACGGTGTTTGCCCCTAGTGGAATTTGCCTACAATAATAGTTACCAGGCCAGCATTCAGATGGCACCATACGAGGCCCTGTACGGGCACCGCTGTCGGTCTCCAATATGCTGGGACGACTTGGGTGAGCGTAAATTTTTGGGCCCAGATTTGGTGGAGGAGACGAAGCAAAGGTGCGATTGATTAGACAAAGGCTACTGACCGCCAAGAGCAGACAAAAAAGCTACGCGGACAACAGGCGCCGAGACTTAGAGTTCATGGTGGGCGAGCATGCGTTACTCCGAGTTTCGCCCTCCAAGGGGAACCGACGCTTCGGCATAAAGGGAAAGTTAAGCCCGAGGTACGTAGGACCGTTCGAGATCCAAGAACGCGTAGGACCGGTGGCGTACCGATTAGCCCTGCCGCCGAACCTCGAACGAGTCCATAACGTGTTCCATGTCTCAATGCTCCGGAAGTACCTAGCTGATCCCTCTCATGACTTGGATGCCTCCACCATCGAGTTGCGAGAGGATTTAAGCGTCGAGGAGACGTCGGTGCGGATTTTGGCGAGAGAGGACAAGAAGTTGGGCAAACGAACAATCCCCTATGTAAAGGTCCAGTGGAGCAACCACGAAGAGCGCGAGGCGACTTGGGAACTGGAATCGAAGATGAGAGAATGTTTTCCCGAATTGATTAGTGGGGTTTGTACTTAAGTTTCGGGACGAAACTTTTTCTAAAGTGTGAGTGGTGTAGTGATCCGGCCCTTAGGGGTATTTTTGACTCACATCTAAACCTTTTAAGCCCTTAAGAGGAATAAAATTATTTAATTGTTAAAAGTTGGCCAGGGTGAGGTGCTGGTATTTTTCTGCGATAGAGCGCGGAAAATGACGGCCGACGGTGCGATCGGATCTGAAATCCGATGTCGGGATCTCCCGGAACGGAATTATTAGTGATACGGTGATTAGTCATGCATCGGAATCCGTTCGAAATATCTTGCACCCGTTGGAGATAAGGTGGGTTATCTCGTAGGGGATAACTAATTAAGTAAATAATTATCCGATGACAGAAAATAGAATTTCCTTACGTACGAATTAAAGAGGAAATTTATTAAAGATAGAATACGAGCTATATAAGGGATCCCGATTATCGAAAAGAAAAGAAAAGAAAAATAAAACCCTAACCGGTGAGGAGAGAAAGAAAGAGAAAAAAAATGGAAAAGACGGAACCCTAGCCGGAAGAAAGGGAAAGGAGAAAGAAAAGGAGCCCGATCTTCCCGGACATCGAACCGAAGGCAAGAACGCGACCGGAAAACCTTCTCGTCGATCTTCGGTTAGTAAAATAATTGTTATAAATTATTTGGGATTTTTCCGTCGTCCTTTTTGTTTGAGTTCTTGGGTTTCTCCGTCGTATCCGTCACCGTCGCCGTCATCGTCGTCATGCCAGGGCACGGAACGGACGGCGGAGGCGCGCGGTGCCGCTAGGGCATCGCGCGGAGGAGAGTCGCGGACGGCCGATCGCCGGCGCAAGCGGCGATGGGACCGCGCGGGCGCCGCGCGGGTCGTACCCGCGCGGGCGCCGCGCGGCCACCGCGCGGGCGGCACCCACGCGGACCCGCAACCGCGCGGGCACCGCGCGGACGCCGCGCGGCTGCCGCGCGGGCGGCACCCGCGCGTACCCACAACCGCGCGGGCACCGCGCGGACGCCGCGCAGCTGCCGCGCGGGAGGCACCCGCGCGGACCCGCAACCGCGCGGGCACCGCGCGGGCGCCGCGCAGCTACCGCGCGGGCGCCGCGCAGCTACCGCGCGGGCGGCACCCACGCGGACCCGCAACCGCGCGGGCGCCGCGCGAGCAACCCCGCGCGCGGGCGCCTTGCGGGGCCGCACCCGCGCGGGCGTCGCGCGGGCGCCGCACGGGCAGCACCCGCGCGAGGCGCCGCCCGCGGAGACACGCCGCGCGGTTCCGAACCGCGCGGGGCTCCGACGGACGGCGACGGCGGCGCGCGACTCCGGTTCTCGTCAACCCGGATGGTGTTGGACTTTTCCGTCGAAAAGTGTAAATTGGGTCTTTT
The DNA here is from genome assembly GCA_029204045.2 of Tillandsia leiboldiana. NCBI lineage: Eukaryota > Viridiplantae > Streptophyta > Magnoliopsida > Poales > Bromeliaceae > Tillandsia > Tillandsia leiboldiana. Next base: position 22,976,366 of record CM055071.1, read on the forward strand.
GTTTTGGGATGTTAGTACACGTTTTTGGCTATAGTTTTCCTTGCGGACTTTCTTTAGGTCTAGGTGCGCAGCAGGTGTGCGCGAAGGATTCAGGTGTTCCGATTTCTCTTCAACTAGGTGGGTACGGTTTCTATAAGTGCAACAAGTGCAGTAAGTGCATCTATCAGCATTAAAATGCTCTGAATTTGTCTAACAAAGTAGATGGACAGTTTAACCTTTCGCATAATTGTATTTTATCTAACAATTGAAGCGGCTGCGGTCGCGGTGCTCACTACACGCCGATCTCGGCAAATCCGTTTTCGGATGCTGCACGTACACAGGCGGATTGGCCTCCGCATGGGTGTACTTTTCCGGAGAAGTGGTCTTTTTGACCCGTGTACCTCACAAAGGGGTCGGAGCCGTGAGGACCTCTTCGCGCCTGCTGCAAATAGCACACCAGCACCGTGAAGAGGTTAAAAGCATCAAAAAGGTGTTTGCGCACGAGGGGAGACTATAGTCTCTCCGACAGGTACTCTAGGGTTGGTGCCCAACTTAATTGATAAATCTGGGGTTGGTGACCAGCTTAATTATGTACTGGGTTTTAGCGAAAGGTTCCGGTGTAATCGGTTTGCTCCTTATTCTCTTTTGATACTTAGACATCTACTTTGTTTGTCACTGACTTTACCCACTCCGTGACAGGTGTTACCAGGTGCGTTAGCCGGGAGGGCGGTGAGACTGCGTCGCGAGGACCGTAGTCAGGATACTTGGGTTTTTATCTCGTTTTCCTTATACTTTAAATAGTCAATTTGCTTGTGGATCATATTAGTCATGGACATGTATGAGTTAGCGCTGTGGATGAGGTGTACTTTTTTACTTTGATACTTTTAGTGATGTTTTCATACGCGGCACGTTTTCATGATAAACTAAATGATTTCGAAAATGTTTTCTCAAAACGAAGTGCCGTGTGGGCACGGGTTTTGCAACCGCTGATTTTTTTCTTTCCAAACGTTGATGCCGCTTTAATAACAAGGTGTCGAGTGGACACCGGTTTTTTAACACATTAGTTAAATTACTGTACTCTATTTGACGATGTATGTCTATTGTATGGTTGATGGTTGATGTATGATGTTGTAAATGAGACGCCGTGCATATACAAAGGAGACTCTGTCCGTGGGCAGAGAGAATTTGTGTATGTGGCGGTCTGGCACGCACCGGAGATGAGGTTTAAGTTACCTTGTTAAGAAAAAAAAATAATACACGCAGTTTTCTGCTTTGATAGACTCAAAAACCCCCGGGGGCGTGACACTAGGGTTTTCAAACTCTTTATTTGTAGTGATTTGGCCCTTGGGGGTATTTTTGACTCACATCTAAACTATTTAAGCCCTTAAGTGGAATAAAATTATTTAATTGTTAAAAGTTGGCCGGTGTGTGGTGCTGGTATTTTTCTGCGATAGAGCGCGAAAAATGATGACCGACGGTGCGATCGGATCTGAAATCAGATATCGGGATCTCCCGGAACGAAATTCTTAGTGCTGCGGTGATTAGTCATGCATCGGAATCCGTGCAAAATATCTTGTACCCGTTGGAGATAAGGTGGGTTATCTCGTAGGGGATAATTAATTAATTAATTAATTATCCGGTGACGAAAAATAGAATTTTCTTACGTACGAATTAAAGAGAAAATTAAATAAATATATATAATTAAATAATAGGGATTATATAAGTGATCCCGATTATCGGAGGGAAAGAAAGGAAAAATAAAACCCTAACCGGTGAGGAGAGAAAGAAAGGGAAAGAAAGGAAAAAGACGAAACTCTAGCCGGAAGGAAGGAAAAGGAAAAAGAGAAAGAGCCCGATCCTCCCGAACACCGAACCGAAGGCAAGAACGCGACCGGGCGACCTTTCCGTCGATCTTCGGTGAGTAAAATAATTTTTGGAATTTTTCGGGATTATTCCGTCGTCCTTTTTGTTGAGTTTCGGGCTTCTCCGTTGTCTCCGTTACCGTCGCCGTCACCGCCGTCGTGCTAGGGCGCGGAACGGGCGACGGAGTCGCGCGATGCCTCTAGGGCATCACGCGGATGGCCGGTCGCCACCGCGAGGGGCGACGGAGAAGACCGCGCGGGCACCCAACCGCGCGGGCACCACGCGGACGCCGCGTGGTTGCTGCGCTGGCGGCACCCGCGCGGGGCACCCGCATGGGCGCCGCGCGGGCATCCCTCGCGCGGGCATCCCCCGCGCGGGCACCCCCCGCGCGGGCACCGCGCGGGCGTCGCGCGTGCAGCCCCCGCGAGGGCTTCGCGAGGGCGTCGCGCGGGCTTCGCGCGGGCGTCGCGCGGGCTTCGCGCGGGCGTCGCGCGGGCAGTACCCGCGCGGGCGCCGCGCGAGGCGCCGCGCCGTGCGGCGTGTGCCGAAACCTACGCGGGCGCCGCCGCGGAGCCGCGCCGCGCGGTTTCGAGCCGCGCGGGGCTCCGACGGGCGGCGACGGCGGCGCGGGGTTCCGGTTTCCGGCGAATCGGACGGTGTTGGACTTTTCTATCAAAATAAGTGATTTGGGGTTTTCCGTTTTGAGAAGTTAGTATGTGTTTTTGACCATAGTTTATCCTTGCGGACTTTTCTTAGGTCCGGGTGCGTAGCGGGAGTGTGTGAAAGATCCGAGTGCTCCGATCTTCCCGCAACAAGGTGGGTACTGTTGCTATAAGTGCAACAAGTGCAGTAAGTGCATCTATCATCGTAAAAGTGTTCTTAATATGCCTAACAAAGTAGATGGACTATCTAACCTTTCGCATGATCGTATTTTATCTTATGTAATAATTGTTGCGGCTACGGTCGCGGTGCTAAACACACGCCGATCTCGGCAAATCTGGTTTCGGATGCTGCACGTACACTGGCGGCTTGGCCCCTGCATAGGTGTACTTTTCTGGAGAAGTGATCTATACGACCCGTGTGCCCCACGAAGTGTGGGGACCTCCTCACGGCTGCTACAGGTATCGCGCTAGCCCCGTGAAGAGGTTAAAAGCATCAAAAGTCCCGCGGGAGAGATCATTGACTACCCTGTCGGGACGGTGTCACTAAAGTAAATAAAGTGAGTAAAGTAAGTTGCAGGGTTTTAGCGAAAGGTCCCGGTGTAATCGGTTTGCTCTTCTTTCCTTGTTGTTATTTAAACATCTACTTTGTTTGTCACTGATTTTACCCACTCCGTGACAGGTGATACTAGGTGCGTTAGCCAGGATGGCGGTGAGACTGCGTCGCGAGGACCGTAGTCAGAACTCTTGGATATATCTCATTTTCCTTTATGCTTTTATTAGTTAATTTGCTTGTGGTTTATATTAGTTGTGGACATGTATTAGTTAGCGCTGTGGATGAGATGTACTTTTACGTTTAGATACTTTTAGTGATGTTTCATATGCGGCACGTTTTCATGAAAAGACAAATGATTTCGAAAATGCTTTCTCAAAACGAAGTGCCATGTGGGCACGGGTTTCGCAACCGCTGGTTTTATCCTTTCCAAACGGTGACGCCGTTTTAATAGCTTGCTTGAAAAAAAATAAGGTGTCGAGTGGACACCGGTCTTTAAAAACAGTAGTTAAATCAATGTACTCCGGTTGGTGATGTATGTCTACTGTATGGTTGATGGATGATGGATGATGGATGATGTTGTAAATGTGACGCCGTGCATATACAAAGGAGACTCTGTCCGTGGACAGAGAGAATTTGTGTATGTGGCGGTCTGGCACGCACCGGGGATGAGGTTTATGTTATTATATTAAGAAAAAAAATATACACGCAATTTTCCGCTTTGCTTGACTCAAAAACCCCCGGGGGCGTGACAGATAAAATGGTATAAGAGAAAAACAATCATAACCATAGTAGACGTGATCCACATCCACAGCGTAAGGTGCCACAAGCAAATTCGACATGAGATAACCAAGGTGTAGGTGCGGTAGTACGTGAGAGTACGGGGAAGAAGGGAATGTAATATAGGTGAAATCGTAAGATAGGGTGCTAGGGTGGTAACCTTAGGGTTGACGTGGTTTCTTTGTTTACAGCAGACAACGGCCAGGATTCGGCCACCGAGCGCTAACCATTTCTCAATGGACAGGATGGATCCCGCAGCCGCAGCCAACCGCTTACTCCGCAACCAGCTACGCGACATAGCAGGGCAAATGCTAACCCTCACTGAGCGCCTATGCCTACTGACTCAAGATTTCGAGGGTGTCGACCGCACCCAGCGAGACGCCAGGGACGACGCCTATCGGGGAATGCCACCGGCAGGGTTCCCCACTTTTAACGAAGCGGTTATGTTGGCCCGGCGGGCGGAGCAAGAACTGGCCAAGGCACGTGCTCGGCAGAGATGTTCCTATCCCGGTTCGATGGAGGGCCCCTACCAGCAGGGCCCGGCCCTCAAGCGCCCGAGGACAGAGGGAAACTTTGGAAAGACGACGAGAGGAGAACCCAAACCGCTGAGGAAGCCGTGTCCTATATGAAGTGGGGCGCATCAGGTGACGGATTGTCCATGGAGACACGGCCACTGCTACCGATGCGGCAGGCCAGGCCATGCACGCTACGAGTGCCCGTGGAAACCGGGCACCACTAGGCCTCCGGCACCGCGACCAGAGGAAATGGAGAGGACTGCTACATCCGTCCCGCAAGGGGAACCCGACCAAGAGGACCAAGGAGGAGGACGTCCGGAGAAAGCACGGAAGGATGAACCGACACCAGCAAGGAGCGCGAAACCACCTCAGGGACGGTGCGTAATCTGCGAGGGTGCTCACCCGGTGGCGGAATGTACTTGGAGGTACCAATACTGCAATCAATGCGGCTTGCCGGACCACTCTCGTGCCTTCTGCCCTCAGAGGCCCACCCCTGCCGCCGCCGCCGCGCCACCACAGCAGAGAGGACCAGAGAGTGCTGTGGCTCCCGTTCAGCCAGAGGATTTGCCCGGCGACCAGCAACCCGCAGACTCCTCAGACGTCAAGTCCCTTCCACAGCACGCCGTACGACGCTGGCCCAAGGGCTGTGGACGGACTCCCCGGGATACTACAGTGGAGGACGCGACGTCCCAGACCTAGTAACGGCAGGTAACTTCTGTTTTTCCTCCTAGATTAGGAGCACTGGTTACACCTTAGCCTGCTACCCCAGTTAGACTCTCTCTCTCTCCCTCCCTGTTCTCCTCCTGCCGTCCCCTTCCCCGACCCCGAAAATACCCAATGCGGTCCGGGGGGGGGGGGGGGGGGGGAAAGGTCCGTAGGTACTAGGCAAAGTCTTCCCCGGCCGATGTACGCGGGCGGGCTAAGCATAGGCGAACCTTGTGTACTCGAGGCCCGCTAAGGGCCACACAAGAAATAAATAGGCTCCACCCTATGCCTTGCAGTCGAGAACCCAATGGGCCGTTAAGTAGTTCAGGGCCGCTCCCCAGATGAGGTTCAGCGGTCCCGTGGTAAGGGAATTTTGGGATGTATTTCCGGCGGAGCTCCCCGGAATGCCGCCGGAACGAGAGGTCGACTTCCCTATTGAGGTGCTTCCCGGCACCAAACCCATCACCAAGGCACCATACAGGATGGCCTTCGCGGAATTGAAAGAACTCAAGGCACAGTTGGAGGACCTTTTGGATAAGGGTTTTATCAGACCTAGCGCCTCACCTTGGGGCGCGCCCGTCCTGTTCGTGAGGAAGAAGGACGTAAGTCTCCGGTTGTGCATCGACTACCGGGAGATAAATAAGGTCACTGTTAAGAACAACTACCCCCTGCCAAGGATCGACGACCTCTTCGACCAATTACAGGGGGCGACGGTGTTTCCAAAGATTGACCTGCAGTCGGGCTATGACCAGCTCCGGGTTAAGGGGGAGGACATCCCCAAAACGGCTTTCCGGACTCGCTATGGCCATTACGAATTTACGGTAATGCCATTCGGGCTCACAAATACCGCGGCAGTGTTCATGGATATGATGAATAGGGTATTCAAACCCTTCCTGGATTTATTCATGGTGGTCTTCATCGACGATATCCTCATCTACTCTCGTACAGACGAGGAACATGAAGAACATCTGCGCACAGTCCTCCAGACCCTACGGGAACAGAAACTCTACGCCAAACTCAAAAAGTGTGAGTTTTGGCTCCGTGAGGTTGGTTTCTTGGGGCACGTAATCTCGGCGGCTGGAGTCGCAGTGGATCCGAAGAAGATAGATTCGGTGACGGACTGGCCCCAACCGACAATAGTGACAGAGGTTCGAAGCTTCTTGCGATTGGCCGGGTATTACCGGCGCTTCGTGGAGGGTTTCTCCAAGATAGCCACCCCCTTAAACCGTTTGACTAGAAAGGGGGAAAAGTTCATCTGGACGGACAAATGCCAAAGGAGCTTCGAGGAGCTCAAGGATAGATTAACGCGAGCCCCGATTCTCGCCCTGCCAGAACCGGGGGAGGATTATGAAGTATTTTGCGATGCGTCGCGAAACGGACTGGGTAGAGTACTCATGCAACGGGGAAAGGTTATAGCCTATGCGTTGAGGCAGCTCAAGGAGTACGAGCGGAATTACCCCGTGCACGATTTGGAAATCGCAGCGGTGGTGTTCGTCCTCAAGCTTTGGAGACACTACCTGTATGGGGCACACTGCAATGTGTACTCAGACCATAAGAGTCTCAAGTACCTTTTCACCCAAAAGGAGTTAAATCTGCGACAAAGACGGTGGCTCGAGCTACTGAAGGATTACGATTTAACGATCCACTATCACCCGGGAAAGGCAAACGTGGTGGCCGACGCCCTGAGTCGCAAGGGGCAGGCCGAGGAGGCAGGTGTAGGTACCATTGTAGAGTTATGAATCCCAAAGGATCTAAATAGGTACTATCAAACAACTAGAGGGGGGGTGAATAGGTGTAATACTTAAAAACTCAATCTCAGTGCAAAATAAAAACCAATGCGGAAAATAAAAACAGCACACCGAGATATACGTGGAAACTCCAATCCAGGAGAAAAACCACGGGACCAACACGCAATAACAATCCACTAAGAATAGAAGAATAACAAGGTGATTACCGACTCCACGGACTCAAACCCCTCCTTCAGCTTCTTCGGACCTTGCGCTGACCGGTTGGATATCCACGCAATAACAATCCCTAAGAAAAGAAGAATAACAAGGTGATTACCGTCTCCACGGATTTAACCCCTCCTTCAATTTCTTAGACCTCGCGCTCCACCGTTTTGCCCGTCCACTGCTCACGTTCGAATCCACGAACGCACGCTTCGAATCCACGAAACGCCTTTAGCACACCGAATCCACGATGCCACGTCGAATCCACGACGCAAACTCAGTCGATAAGAATATTGACTTCGATGGTGATCCTCTGCTTAGATTCTCATTGAGGAACCGTAGAAGAAATCTCTAAGCAAAGATTAGATCAATTCGACAAAAGATATGTTCTTGAAAGAACCATCGAATTGACCTAAAAGAGGCTATGAAGAAGATCGATAAAAACCTAGCCTCTAGGGTTGCTCTCAAGTGTTTTATAAATTGATCGGCCGTAGCTCCCACGTTTTTGAGAAACCCTAAGTGTCTATTTATAGTTTAGAAACCTTTGGAAAGAGATAAGAATCAAAAACTTACCTTATCTGGAAATTTTCAGGACGGCGATCCGGATCGGATTTACTGCGATCCGGATCGTCGTAACGAGATTGACGATTCCAGAAAACCAAGGGTTCGGGATCCGGATCGCATTGCCCGATCCGGATCGTTCATACAAATCAGAAAACTTAACATTCGGGATCCGGATCGGAAATTGCATGGATCCGGATCGAAGTCTTGTATGAAGCAACAACCTTCGGGATCCGGATCGTTGGCCCTGATCCGGATCCTGAACATGTCCGAACACCAGTTTTTGATTATTATGAAATTAAAAATTCTTCCAAGTGTTTCTATACTATAAGAAAGTATTCGGATCACCAAAATTATTTAGTTAACCATACCTGATCCTTTTGAATACTTTCTTCTTGAGATTGATGTAACTGATCCACAATTCTTCAACTTCAATCTTCAAGATTCAAGACACTGAGTGTCAACTTGAGCTCTTGTTGAATCTTCTCTAAGTCTTTGATTGCTGATTGACAATTTGATCCCTTTAAGACTCCGACTCAACTCACTGACTTGACTCACGAAATATGCCAATACCAAAATGCCGTAACAATCTCCCCCTTTGGCAATTTCGTGACAAAACCCAAAAATACATAAAAGCGCTCAAGTCACTTATCTTAAACCAAAAATCGAAATTCAATGTTATCACCAAAACATTGATTTTCTTTGCGTGAAAGATCCAATAAATACAAAATTACATTTGAACCAAACAGTCCTAGAACATACTCTATGACTTAGGACTTGGAGTCTTAAAGTGATGTAATTCCTGCAAAACAAAACTCCAAACAAAATCAAACGTCAGTCGTTAGAAATTAAAATCCTACATTTGATTCATCCTTTTGGTTCTTTTGTTTTTCCCAGCTCTTTCAACCTTTCTTTGTCTCCCCCTATCTTGAGCATCTCTAACATGTTCTCCATGTTCTTGAGCATCTATGTTCTCCCCCTTTGTGGTACGATCATCATTTTCCGTTCTCCCCCATTTTTCCATTTTCGTTTCGTTTGTCCTCTCTTGATGATCTCATCTCCGTCATTTCTCTTCTCCCCCTTTTTTGTCACAAATTGTCAAACAGTGAACATACTAGACAAAAGGAAATTACTAACAAAATTAGTTCATGGAGAAAGAGAGATAAAAGCTCAGTTCTGGTATATATAACAAAAATGCAGATTGCGTACCGGTACCAGAAAGCAAAAATTAAATAATTTCTTGAAACAAATCCAGATTTTAGAATCTTTTCAAATACCGATTTGTATTCCATCAAGAAATCAATTTAAGTGCTTTAAACAGTGAATTCACACAGATGTCATTCAATCCAATTAATTTCACAAAATTAAAAAGATTTACTCCAAAATCATGAAAAATAAAGGTAAAACATTATAAACCGTTTTTCATGTTATATTCATCAAACACAAGTCATCAAAAATAATCTTGAGATCCAAAGTCTATCAAGATGTAACGGATTTACAAAGATGACATACGGAGATTTCCAAACGACATCAATCTTGAATTCTACCCTTTCAAATTGAGATAAGCACTAAAATACCTAAGGGTGGCTCTTTGAGCATCTTTCAACTATCCCACCTTATACCAACCAGGAGATTGTTCAAAATATAAGAGTTTTGCATATAAATCTCCAAATGCTTCAACTAAAGATTTTCTCATAAAATACTATCAAGCATCCATAACATGTGGTAGCTTCACACACAAACCGGACGACCGGGGGTGGCAGCTCTTTCCTACATGTGGTGGTAGTTTTCACACTCCTTTCGGATGTAACTCTTTCCACATCTTTTGCAAATCATTTCAATACCCTTGAAAGAATGCAATCTCTTACGTGAAAGAATTAAATCCCAAATTTTAGTCTATCGGTTGTCTCACGTTTATCACAATGAATTAACACAACCGAGATAGATTAAGCATCTAAAGATCACACATGATTTCTAAAATTTGATGCTTATAAAATCAAAAACTCCTATAATGAAGTATCTTCAAGATTATGATTAAGGAGTAAAGTTGATAATCCAAATAAAATTAATTTGGAGTGAATAAAAGTGAAGCCCTTTTTATTCAATGCACTTGTTCAGTAAAAACCCTTTTGTTCAAAAACAAAGTATAAAAACGAAGAGCATTGAGAAACATGTAATGCAAAGATTAAGAAAAATATGAAAGGAAAACTAATCAAAGCATTACATACAGTCATAAGCTATTTAGAACTTAAGACAAGGAAAGATATCACCTTTCCGAATCCAAAATCGCTGGATTTTGGGTTGTCTTGATTCGTTGTGGCCGGGGGTTGTCCGCTTTGACTGTTGATCCACCTTAGGTCTTTGCCTCGCAGTGATCCACTTGAATGATTGATGTTGTGGCTCGGACCTTTGGTGGGTTGAGTGAACTCCTTTGACTTGATGTGTCTTTTGATTCCGTTGAGTTCGCTCCGTAGATGAAGTTGCCGAAGGACTCTTCTTTCTCTTTTTCGGGCAATTCTTCACCAAATGTCCTTCAAGTCCACATAGGTGACAAGTTCTTCCTTTCAATTTCATTGTGGAACTTGAAGCATTCACAGTTTGGTTCTTTTTGAATCCCAAACCAACCTTGCTTGTTTGACCTAATCCGGACATACATTCAAGTTTCTTGGAACCGGTTGAAATCCTTTGTATGTCGGATTTAAGTTGATGAACTTGCTTGGTCAATGCTTGATTGGTGACATGTATTTCCTCAAACTGCTTTTCAAGAAAATCAATCTTGTTAATATGGGAATTAACGACCGTTTCCGATTGATTTATCTTTTCTTGGAGGATTTTATTATTATCCAATAAAAGCTCTCGTTCCTCCTCGAGATCATGAAGTTTGATCTTTAAAGCATGATTCTCGTCTTGATCTTCAAGTCGTTGCTTTCTCAACTTCTTGATATGTTTGGCCATCTTCTTAGATTCCGCAAGAAGTTGTTGATATGCCTCAACGAGTTCTTCCTCGTCCGACTCCCCCTCACTTGATGACTCTCCGCCGGTTGTTGATGTTTCATACAAAATCAAAGGAGTAGAGTTAGTGACTAATGATGATAAACAATTATTAGAAGAGGGAAAATGAGAGGCATGAGAAGCAACGATTTTTTCCTCTTTACTTGAGGTTGATTCATTAGAAGTAAAGTCGTCCCAAGTTTTCGCTTGCAAAGCCTTCTTTTTATATAATTTCGGAGTAGGACAATCCGTTGAAATATGGCCGTAGCCTTTGCATCTATAACATCGGATTTCCCCTTCGAATTCATCTTTTTCCTTAGAAGGTTTTGCAAGGAATTTGAGGTTAGAGGATTTAGAACCCGATGATCCTTTAGATGGTTTCGTGGATGAAGATCCATCGGTTCGATTCTTCCAAAATTTCCGACGAAATTTCTTTGTGATCCGCGCCAATTGTTCTTCAAAATTGGCAAAAGAGATTTCATCGTCGGAACTCGATTCGCTATCTTCTTTCTTTGTGGATTTGAATGCAATACCTGTAAGCTTAGAAGAAGACTTGGAAGAAACTTGATTAGTAGGAAAAGTCAATTCATAAGTTTGCAAAGCACCTACTAATTCCTCAACACTCATCTCATCCGGATGACTAACGGTTTCAATGGCGGTAACCTTTGCCCTAAACCGTTCCGGAAGAGTCCGAAGTATCTTTCTTACAATTTTCGACTCCGGGATCTTTTCTCCTAGATTAGCACATGTATTAATTACATCTTGAAGTCTAGTGTAATAATCTGTAAACAATTCATGCTCTTCCATATGAATAGAGTCAAATTGACTTGTAAGCATCTGGAGCTTTTGAATTTTTACAAGATTAGTACCCTCATGTGTAATTTTGAGAATATCCCAAATTTCCTTCGCGGTTTCACACGCGGAAATTCTTGTAAATTCAGTCGAGGAAAGAGAGTTAAATAAAGCGTTCATACCTTTCCCATTGTAAGAAGATCTTTCAAATTCCTCTTTGGACCATCTAGAGCGAGGTTTTGGGGTAGTAGAATTTCCTACTTCCTCAACAGGATGCACCCAACCGCATTCCACGGATTGCCATACTCGCTCATCAATTGCGATGAGAAAAGCTCTCATCCGCACTTTCCAATAAGCATAATTAGTCCCATCAAAAAGAGGAGGTCTATAAATATTACCACTTTCACCCATCAAGATAGATAAACCTAAAACCCGCTCTGATACCAATTGTAGAGTTATGAATCCCAAAGGATCTAAATAGGTACTATCAAACAACTAGAGGGGGGGTGAATAGGTGTAATACTTAAAAACTCAATCTCAGTGCAAAATAAAAACCAATGCGGAAAATAAAAACAGCACACCGAGATATACGTGGAAACTCCAATCCAGGAGAAAAACCATGGGACCAACACGCAATAACAATCCACTAAGAATAGAAGAATAACAAGGTGATTACCGACTCCACGGACTCAAACCCCTCCTTCAGCTTCTTCGGACCTTGCGCTGACCGGTTGGATATCCACGCAATAACAATCCCTAAGAAAAGAAGAATAACAAGGTGATTACCGTCTCCACGGATTTAACCCCTCCTTCAATTTCTTGGACCTCGCGCTCCACCGTTTTGCCCGTCCACTGCTCACGTTCGAATCCACGAACGCACGCTTCGAATCCACGAAACGCCTTTAGCACACCGAATCCACGATGCCACGTCGAATCCACGACGCAAACTCAGTCGATAAGAATATTGACTTCGATGGTGATCCTCTGCTTAGATTCTCATTGAGGAACCGTAGAAGAAATCTCTAAGCAAAGATTAGATCAATTCGACAAAAGATATGTTCTTGAAAGAACCATCGAATTGACCTAAAAGAGGCTATGAAGAAGATCGATAAAAACCTAGCCTCTAGGGTTGCTCTCAAGTGTTTTATAAATTGATCGGCCGTAGCTCCCACATTTTTGAGAAACCCTAAGTGTCTATTTATAGTTTAGAAACCTTTGGAAAGAGATAAGAATCAAAAACTTACCTTATCTGGAAATTTTCAGGACGGCGATCCGGATCGGATTTACTGCGATCCGGATCGTCGTAACGAGATTGACGATTCCAGAAAACCAAGGGTTCGGGATCCGGATCGCATTGCCCGATCCGGATCGTTCATACAAATCAGAAAACTTAACATTCGGGATCCGGATCGGAAATTGCATGGATCCGGATCGAAGTCTTGTATGAAGCAACAACCTTCGGGATCCGGATCGTTGGCCCTGATCCGGATCCTGAACATGTCCGAACACCAGTTTTTGATTATTATGAAATTAAAAATTCTTCCAAGTGTTTCTATACTATAAGAAAGTATTCGGATCACCAAAATTATTTAGTTAACCATACCTGATCCTTTTGAATACTTTCTTCTTGAGATTGATGTAACTGATCCACAATTCTTCAACTTCAATCTTCAAGATTCAAGACACTGAGTGTCAACTTGAGCTCTTGTTGAATCTTCTCTAAGTCTTTGATTGCTGATTGACAATTTGATCCCTTTAAGACTCCGACTCAACTCACTGACTTGACTCACGAAATATGCCAATACCAAAATGCCGTAACAACCATCACCCAGCAAGACAGTCTGATTGCGGAATTCTCGCAATTGAGACTAGAAGTAGTACCGGCAGGTACAGTCGCACAACTTCTGACATTGGTGGTCAGACCTACTCTGCTGGACAGGATCCTCGAAGGGCAATCGACTGACGACCAACTCCAGCTGATGCGAAGAAGGATAACCGCCGACCAGGAAGGTGATTTCACAGTAAACTCCGATGGCACGATACGATTTCGGGGACGAATCTGCATGCCGGATCTACCGGAACTCAAAGAGGAAATCCTGCGGGAGGCGCATACTGCCCCATATGCAGCGCACCCCGGGGGAACGAAGATGTACAGGGATGTCAAACATACCTTCTGGTGGCCCAAAATGAAGGGAGAAGTGACTCGATTTGTGGCACACTGCCTGGTGTGCCAACAGGTGAAGGCCGAGCATCAGCGCCCGGCGGGAAAATTGCAACCTTTACCGGTGCCCGAGTGGAAGTGGGACATGATTACCATGGATTTTGTGACCGGATTCCCGAGGTCGCCACAGGGACACGATGCGATATGGGTGGTTGTGGACTGTTTGACGAAATCGGCCCGCTTTCTACCCATACACACGACGTGGACGCGGGAACGACTGGCACAAACGTACATCGACGAGATAGTAAGGTTGCATGGGGTACCGACATCTATCACGTCGGATAGGGACACGCGATTTGTGTCAAACTTTTGGCAAAGCCTGCAACGAGCAATGGGGACCGAGTTGCACTTCAGTACGGCTTTTCACCCACAGACCGATGGACAGTCAGAGCGGGTGACACAAATTGTGGAGGACATGCTTCGAGCATGCGTTTTGGACTTGGGCGAAGGGTGGGCACGGTGTTTGCCCCTAGTGGAATTTGCCTACAATAACAGTTACCAGGCCAGCATTCAGATGGCACCATACGAGGCCCTGTACGGGCGCCGCTGTTGGTCTCCAATATGCTGGGACGACTTGGGCGAGCGTAAGTTTCTGGGCCCAAATTTGGTGGAGGAGACCGAAGCAAAGGTGCAATTGATTAGGCAAAGGCTACTGACCGCCCAGAGCAGACAGAAAAGCTATGCTGACGACAGACGCCGAGACTTAGAGTTCATGGTGGGTGAGCATGTGTTACTCGGAGTTTCGCCCTCCAAGGGGAACCAAAGTTTCGACATGAAGGGAAAGTTAAGCCCAAGGTACGTGGGACCGTTCGAGATCCTAGAACGCATAGTACCGGTGGCGTACCGATTAGCCTTGCCGCCGAACCTCGAACGAGTCCACAACGTGTTCCACGTCTCAATGCTCCGGAAGTACCTCGCTGACCCCTCTCATGCCTTGGATGCCTCCACCATCGAGTTGCGAGAGGATTTGAGCGTCGAGGAGACGCCGGTGCGGATTTTGGCAAGAGAGGACAAGAAGTTGCGCAATCGAACTATCTCCTACGTAAAGGTCCAGTGGAGCAATCACGAAGAGCGCGAGGCGACATGGGAACTGGAATCGAAAATGAGGGAATACTTTCCCGAATTGTTTAAGTGAGGTTTGTACTTAAGTTTCGGGACGAAACTTTTTATAAAGTGTGAGTGGTGTAGTGATTCGGCCCTTGGGGGTATTTTTGACTCATATCTAAACTATTTAAGCCCTTAAATGGAATAAAATTATTGAATTGTTAAAAGTTGGCCGGTGTGTGGTGCTGGTATTTTTCTGTGATAGAGCGCGGAAAATGATGACCGACGGTGCGATCGGATCTGAAATCCGATATCCGGATCTCCCGGAACGGAATTCTTAGTGATGCGGTGATTAGTCATGCATCGGAATCCGTGCAAAATATCTTGCACCCGTTTGAGATAAGGTGGGTTATCTCGTAGGGGATAATTAATTAATTAATTAATTATCCGGTGACGGAAAATAGAATTTTCTTACGTACAAATTAAAGAGGAAATTAATTAAATATATATAATTAAATAATAGGGATTATATAAGTGATCCCGATTATTGGAGGGAAAGAAAGGAAAAATAAAACCCTAACCGGTGAGGAGAGAAAGAAAGGGAAAGAAAGGAAAAAGACGGAACTCTAGCCGGAATGGAGGAAAAGGAAAAAGAGAAAGAGCCCGATCCTCCCGAACACCGAATCGAAGGCAAGAACGCGACTGGGCGACCTTTCCGTCGATCTTCGGTGAGTAAAATAATTTTTGGAATTTTTCGGGAATATTCCGTCGTCCTTTTTGTTGAGTTTCGGGCTTCTCCGTTGTCTCCGTTACCGTCGCTGTCACCGCCGTCGTGCTAGGGCGCGGCACGGGCGACGGAGACACGCGATGCCGCTAGGGCATCACGCGGAAGATTACGCGGATGGCCGGTCGCCTCCGCGAGCGGCGACGGAGAAGACCGCGCGGGCACCGCGCGGGGCGCCGCGCGGCTGCCGCGCGGGCGGCACCCGCGCGGGCAGCACCCGCGCGGGGTACCCGCACGGGCGCCGCGCGGGCAGCCCCCGCGCGGGCGCCGCGCGGGCGCCGCGCGGGCGCCGCGCGGGCGCCGCGCGGGGCCGCACCCGCGCGGGGCGCCGCGCGGGCAGCCCCCGCGCGGGCGCCGCGCGGGGCCGCACCCGCGCGGGGCGCCGCGCGGCCGCCGCGCGGGGCCGCACCCGCGCGGCCAGTACCAGCGCGGGCGCCGCGCGGCCGTCGCGCGGGCAGTACCCGCGCGAGGCGCCGCGCCGCGCCGCATGGGCCGAAACCCACGCGGGCGCCGCCGCAGAAACGCGCCGCGCGGTTTCGAGCCGTGCGGGGCTCCGTCGGGCGGCGACGGCGGCGCGGGGTTCCGGTTTCCGGCGAATAGGACGGTGTTGGACTTTTCTATCAAAATAAGTAATTTGGGGTTTTCCGTTTTGAGATGTTGGTATGTGTTTTTGACCATAGTTTATCCTTGCGGACTTTTCTTAGGTCCAGGTGCGCAGCGGGAGTGTTTGAAAGATCCGGGTGCTCCGATCTTCCCGCAACAAGGTGGGTACTGTTGCTATAAGTGCAACAAGTGCAGTAAGTGCATCTATCATCGTAAAAGTGTTCTTAATATGCCTAACAAAGTAGATGGACTATCTAACCTTTCGCATGATCGTATTTTATCTTATGTAATAATTGTTGCGGCTACGGTCGCGGTGCTAAATACACGCCGATCTCGGCAAATCTGGTTTCGGATGCTGCACGTACACTGGCGGCTTGGCCCCCGCATAGGTGTACTTTTCCGGAGAAGTGGTCTATACGACCCGTGTAGAGTACCGGGTCTTCCGATAGCGCGCCGACCACACCGATGGCTTGGAGCGGAGCGTTTGCCTCGGGCATGTTGCTTTTGAGTTTACAGTTGATGCCGGGTTGATTCGGATCAACGCAGAAGCTCCAGCTCGATTCGGGGTTTTCCGGGCTTTGTATGCCGATTGAGGATGAGATTTGGAAATTACCGACTTCACCGTGGAGTGCCGGAAATTCAGGAACACTTGGAACAGGTGTACTTTTAGATTACAGCGAGGTTCGGGAGGTTCCGGACTGGCGCGGAGGATCCGGAGGCAAAATGTGAGTCGGAACCGGCAATTTTGGAGCCGGTATTTGATTTGAGCACCCCGACTCAACGGACGAGCTTTTTGAAGAGAAAAAGCTGCAGACACGTGTACTATCGATTTACAGCGAGGTTCGGGAGGTTCCGGACTGACGCGGAGGATCCGGAGGCAAAAAGTGAGTCGGAATTGACAGTTTCGGAGTCGGTTTTTGATTTGAGCACCCCGACTCAACGGATGAGCTTTTTGAAGAGAAAAAGCTGTGAGCGCGTGTATTTTCGATTTACAGCGGAGTTCGGGAGGTTCCGGGCAGCGGCGGAGAGCCCGATGGCAAAAAGTGAGTTGGGGTGGACTTTTTGGATTAATTATTTAATTAATTTAGTTTTGCTTTATAAAAGGGGCCTTCTCTGTTGCTTGGGAGAAAAGCAGGAAAGAAAGGAAAAGAGAAAGAAAGAAAGGAAGAAGAAGAAAAGAGAGGAAATGGAAGAAGAAGAAGGAAATGAAGAGGGAAAGCAAGGGTTTTGAGGTGATTTTTGGTTGAGGACTCCCCGTTGATGCCGTTTGGAGCTTGTGGGCGTGCGGCGTGCGACGGCGAGGTAAGCATTTTCTGTTTTGTATAGTTTTTGGTGTTTTGGAGCTTTAAGGGATTTATTTATTGTTTTTCTTTTAGTTTTCGTGCGCGGGGGGGGGGGGGGGGGGGTTGCCGCCGTGGGAGCCGCGCGCGCGCGCAATGGCGCACGCGCGGCCGGCGCGGCTGCTGCGCGGGCGCACAAAGTGCGCCTGCGCGCAGCAAACCGTCGGGGTGCTGCAACTCTGGCAGCACCAAGCGGCACTGCCGAGTGCGCTGGCAGCACCAGGGCGTTGCGCCTGGTGCAGCGCCGCGCGGGCGCTGCCAGGCCGCGCGCAGGGGGCGCTGCGCGGCAGGGCCGGGCGGGTCCGCGCGCGGGCCCTGCGCGGGCGCGCGCGGGCCTACGCGGGCTGCGCGCGGCCAGGGAAGCGCAGGCCGCGCTGCTGGGCGCTCGCGCAGCGCGCAGGGCGCTGCACGGTGCGCTCCGGCACCGCGCAGCAGGTCGCTGCGCGGCGCGGCTTGGTCGGGCCGCGCGGCGGGCCTCCCCCCCCCTTTTCGTCCACGGCTGGGATATCGCGCCGGCGTGCACCCGGACAGCGGGTTTGCACCTCGATTTGCGCGCCGGCGCTGTTTTTTTTTCGCCGTCGACGCTGTTTCGCAGGATTTTCTCCTGCGAGCGGTTTCGCTAGCAGTTTTCGCAGGATTTTTTCGGCGAGCGGTTTTCGACAAGCCGTTTTTTCGCTGTTTTTCGCTTGCAGTTTTTTGAGCAGTTTTCGCGAGCGGTTTACGCAGTTTTTTCGCGCTGTTTCCTCGCGAAGTTTTCGCGCAGTTTTCGCAAGCTCTTCGTAGCGGTTTCGGAGTTTTTACGCACGGTTTTCGCCCAGTTTTTTTGCGAGACAAGTTTTAGGCATTTTGCGAGCAGTTTTGCGAGCGGTTTTCGAGCAGTTTTTTCTGCGAGAGCTTTCGCAAGTAGCTTCGCGAGCAGATTTTTTTGTGGAGTTTTTCGCAAGCTATTTTTGAGCAGTTTTTCACCGACGGATGCCTTTTTCACGCGGATGCTCGGTTTTCGACCGTTTTGATTGATTTTTGCGATTTCTTCGCTTATGGCAGCTTGCAGTCGCGGTTTTTAGCTTCGTCGAGACCGGTTGTGAGTTTTTTTCGTCGCGTGGAACCGCGGGCTTGTTTCGGGGCATCCGCTGACGCTTGCCCGATCGTTTGTGGTAGGACGCCTGCGTGACCCCGTTTTTGCGTGCGGACCTCGTGAGGCAAGTAATCCCGCTGAGCCCAATTGCAAGTGTCGACAAGCAATTGGTGGCAAGCTGAGGTGGGTTGGTTTTTCTCTCCCATGTCTACGGACTTCCTTCTAATCTCTGTGATAGTATTGCATGCTAGTTTAAGTGTTTTTCTTGGAAATTAACTAGAAACCCCGTCATATGTGCATGTGTTTGACTAGACCAATTGAGAACCTTAATCTGGGCTAGGTTTCTTTATGCTTTAGACATCCAACACATTGCATATCCTTCTGGACATAGAGTTCTTCGCCCAGGTAGTGGGCCGAGGTGGTCAGAGTGTTGTGGGAGGGGTGTTGCACTCGGGCCTGGGGGCCGAGTGGAGTCTGGTGGTGGGTTAGGCCCAGTGTTGGCATTTGGAAACCGTTTCAGATAAACGGTGGTCCCGGGTTTTAGTTTTCGGCTGGTTGTGGTGACCCGGATCTTTGCAGGGCTTCTACAGTGTGACCAGCGCTTCTGGAAGCCTACGTGGCATGTTGGCGTGTTTCGCCGCGCCAGTTTGGACACAAGAGATGGACTCAGGGCGTAAAATGGATCTCGTAGGTAATCGGGGGACCCCATCGGATGTTTAGAACAGTTTACGCGAGGAGTGGATATCAAATTTAGGCTCGGCGCGGAATTCGGATTAAAAATACCTTTCCGGGAGCCTCCGACAATTTATAGGATTGGAATTTGGCAAAATGGACGCGGATTTGGAATCAGCGCGCGGAAACCGGTCAAGATGGGCTATTTACATGTATTTTTTGGAGCTTGCTACAGTAATTTTACTGTTCATCGCCGGAAACAGTGTTTCCGGCGATCGCCGGCAGCGGCTGGCGGCGGCGGGCAGCGGCGGAAGGAAGGCGGCGGAAGGCGCTCGGGCAGGCGCGCGCGCGGCGCGGGCAGGCGCACAGGGGCGCGGGCAGGCGCGCGGTGGGGGCGCGGTCAGGTGCGCTGTCCACGCGGCCGTCGTGCACCCGAGGAGGGGACAGTGGCAGGTTCTCACTGGTCGGTGTTGTGGTCTGGTTCACGGTGCAGGCCGGTGGTGCACGGTAGACCGGGTGGACACGTGGCGTGAGGTGGTTGGTCGGTGTTGTGCTCCAGGTCCACGCAACCGGTGGAGTGGGTGTTCGGGGGCAGGTGGCCGTACGGCGGGGCAGGTGGCCGTACGGCCCGGGTCAGCCGCGACGTGCGCGGTCCACGGCGAGACGTGCGTGGTGCCACGGGTTGCCGGGCCACGTTGTCGCTGTCGCCATTCGCGGGCGCAGGTGCACCGGGTGCAGTGGGGGCACGGGGAGAGGTAGTGGCCTGGACTGTGTGGTGGACCGGGCCGCACTGGCGCGCCCGAAAGTTGTGGGCGGGCCGCACTGTGCGCGCCCGAAAAGTTCGGGCTGCCCGGAAATTGGGACACAATGGGAATTTTTCCAATTGTTTCCTCAGCCTATAAATAGCAGCCAGAGGCCCTCTTCTTTGGCTCTTTTTCTCTCAAGCCCACGCACCATCTGCCTGGAGCACCTTGAAGCAGAGACTTGTCAACTCTTAATCTTGATCTTTCCTGCCAAGTCTACGATTTTTAGGAGCACGCATCCCGAGGTCCTGGACTTTTACGGCGCGGCGCGACGTTGCATTCATGGGTTCTTCTTCGGCGCAGCGACAGTGGTTTAGCTCCCCTGGGCTACCCCCGAGATCATTTTGCAGTGGATCTCTTGCGCCGACAGACTCCAAGAGGTAGGGCTCATCTTCGTATTGATTCGCGATTTCCTGTTGCGAGTTTTATGGCACGGATCCGAGCAACACTGTGACCCATTTTCTGTTTGGCTTTGTGGGACAGCATCGAGGTGTTTTGGCAATCTCTTGCGCCACAAGCGTCAGCGGAGAAACGAGCTTATAAACTTTTTTCATCTACAGATCGCAAGGAACGCGCTCGTATTTTTCTTGGATTTTTCTGAGATTCATCAGACGGTGAAAATTACTGTTTTCTCAGTGAACAGTGTACAGTTTTAATACAGATTTTTGTATGAGTGTACCCCCTTGCCGAATTTTTATCTTGACTTACCGAACCTCCGATTTGGGCGTGTAAGGTACCGTTTCGAAGCTATCGACGCAAGGATTGCTGTGATATTTTTATTGGAATTTTCTGGGCACTATCTGCAGGTGATAATTTAACAGTTCAGAATTCGAGGTGTATGTGGTTTTTAAGTGCTATATTTGGGAGCCTAGTGTAATTAGTGGACTTTGTATTGTGCCAGGAGTGTTACGGGTGTGCTGAACTTATTGGAGCAAGGGATTTAGAGTTTTTTTGGTGTTTTCAGCTGTGGGCTTTGGACAGTCAGCTTTTCAGGGGGTGCCTTATTCCCGGAACCGGTGGACGGTTCTCTAAATTTTCATATGTTAGCATTTGCATGCAGGTGAATGGTACAATAGCTGGGATTGATCGGTAAGTTTAACAATAGGATTTTATGGAAATTGCAAGTGATTATTCACAGTATGACAATGGTATTAATCAAATAGTCATGTTGATGATTAGTGGAAGCTTATCTAAGGCAAGGATACCCTATATGATAATTATCATGCCCTATTAGCACATAACCTTTTATGAGGATGGTTTATGCATTGGGATAGGATTATGTAGTTATGTGCAGGGTCTACTCTGAGGAGCCATTATGGATTGAGAATTATGGACAGGTATGGTCATTGATAATTTTGGCCTGAGGTTATTTTCTTTATTCTTCTTGAGGACAAATGCATGCTTGTATGGACATATGTGTAGGGACATTATAGTTAGGCCATCTTTTACTGCGCACTACATATTGGAATTTGACTTAGGAGAAACCATGATTGCTTTCTTTCTCCTTTTATTTAGACTTTTGAGTCATGTTGCTCGGGTTCGAGCAGAGGTTTGGGATAGTGTAGCTGGGACCTTAGGGTCAGAGACAGGGTGTGCTTGATGATGGATTGGGGTTATTGCGGCAACCGCGGACAGTAGGCGGTTGACCGGATCTTGATTAATTTTACCCCAATTGGGTGTGGGTTATGCGGTTGACCGCGGACTTTGGGCGGCTTGACCGGATGTTGACTATTGCATCAGATTGGGTATCAGATCTGTTCTAGTGGATGGTGGTTTCCCACTTTTTTGATTACTATTGCATCAGATCGGGGTTTTGTTAGTGGACGGAGTTTCCCACTTTGATCATAGTCTTGATCCAGTCCTGCTATTATGAGACAGTGGTTACAGAGATACTCGATACAGTGATGCTTGATACAGTGATACTTTACTCGTGTGGGTCGCTCCCCTCGAGTGCCACTCCGGAGTAGGCTTTCCACGGTGTGAGCGCCGGGCACCAGGCAGGGTTCTTGAGTTCGACAGCAGAGCAGGCAGTACTAGTGATTACTGGTCTATCGATTGGGTTTATTCAGGCAGATACTTTGTTACACTCGTGCCTGGGGGACCGAGTGGAGTCTAGTAGCTGTGTTAGACCAGTGCTAGTATTGTTGGGAACCGTCGGGGTTTGACGGTGGTCCCGTGGTCGTTGTGAGTTCTTTGACCATTGTGTGAGAGGTTGAGCATCTTGAGTCTATCCGTTCTGAGAGAGAGAGCATGGATTTGACTATAGCCTGCATGAGCCACTACTCAATAGCGTTTAGTCCGTTTGGACGCCCTACGTAATTCCTGCCCGTCAGCGGGAGGTGGTTTGTAGGTGGGCGCAGGTTTGACTGGACCCGATGTGGCAGTCAGCTCGATTGGGTCGTTGAGCACCTCGTGTGGAGTGTTGCATATCTTCATCAGAGTTTCCCCATTTGAGCATTTGGATAGAGGCATGGTAGCTGTAGAGTGTTTCCAGCTTCTCCTTTCAGTTTTACTGCATCGGTTATCTGTTGCCTCTAGTAGTCTTGGTGGGCAGATCGTCGGGCTAGTGGCGATACCCACTGAGAACTCCCTTATTTGCGTAGTTCTCACGCCCGTTGGGGGTTTTCCCCCTTTTGTCCTTTCTCCTCTTTGTTTTGCAGAGTCTTGGCGGGTGTTGCCGTTCTGTGGTTGCTGTCTGCGGTTGCTGTTCGCGATGAGGGAGTAGCGAGCTAGATCCGACCCATCTTTGGAGAGTAGCGGTACCCCCTTTGTGGAGATCTTCAGTATAGTCGGTAGATTGGTATTTATTTCCTCTTTTGAGAGACTGTGTAGTGAGGATATGATGTATTGAGAGCTTGTACACTGATGTTTTTATTTGAGATATCTCCCTGTTGAGCTATGAGTTTGTACTCGAGGTTATGGTATGATTATCATTTTGGGAGATGGACCTTGTGTTTTATCTTCAGTTGTACAGTGGTTGATTTTATTCTACAGCAGTTTTATCTTTTAGCTCTGATATCTGTTAGCTGTAGCTCTTTTTGCAGGTAGGACGCTTCGCCTATGCGGGTTTGGCATAGGTGGCGGATCTGTTGGCGAGCCCGGGTCGCAGTTCGACCCCGGGGACGTGACAGATTAGGTGGTATCAGAGCCTAGGTTGTAGGTCATGGTGGACTTAGAAACCCTAGGCTTGTGGTTGGACCCTAGGATGACTTCGTGAGAGTCGTGATTTGTAGCGAGGAGTCCTGATTGAGTTTTACACCTCTCCCGAGGGACGGGATGAGTGATTGGCATGTTTATTCTCCTAAGTAGTTATGTTGGCTGCAGACAACATAACGCTATGGAATGGGTGACATGCTCTAGACTTTCGCTGGATTGGGTCGAGCGTTGTTGTGGGGCTGATTGTGGTTTCGTCGTGGCGAGCGGTGTCTCCCCGACGCTGGGTTTGGGACCCTTGTGCATCCTGTCATGGCAGTTGAGCTTGAGCGGTTGGTTTTGGGCCGGATACCCGGATTGAGGTCAGAGAACTCCGGACCCAGATGACAGGATTGTCAGAGGCATATCAGCGGCAGAGTGAGCAGCTTGTTGGTGACGCAGTTGTCAGAGCAGTGGGCAGCCCGACAGTACTTTTCTTTTGAGACCACCAGGATGTAGTACCCTCAGCGGCAGGGATTTCTGTAGTGCCAATAGAGCGAGTGGCCCCCTCCGTGCCAATGTTTAGTGCCAAGGCACTGAGAGAGGTGGATGGTTGACAGCAGAGGAGCTGTGGGGCATGTTTGATTAGTGAGCCAGATTTGGCAGATGAACCACCCGACTCGTAAGATTGAGCTTGGAGCCTTTGGAGCAGAGTCGTGGTTGGGGGTGATGGAGTGATCAATTGAGAGCCTCCTGTGCTAGAGAGTTTGTGCAGTTGTTGAACTGGTGCTCCAGGTTTCGAGGCACATAGGATAAGTGAGATTGGGAGTGGATTGCGCCAGGATACTCTTTAGTTTCTTTTCGGTCCCTCATGTTCGGGTTTTGGACTGTGGATGCCTCGTCGGAGTAGGCATTGTGTTTGGAGCTGGACACTGCAGTTCCTTGGATGGGGATCTGCGCTAGAGGCGAGTTCTCTCGGGGAGGCGCTTGGCGCTAGGTGATGGAGGACAGATCGGCAGGCAGGGGCATTTGTCGTTTTGCTTTCCTGGGTGGTGGATATCCTTGTGGATGGTTAATGCAAAGCTTACCCAAGGGAATTCTACCCTTTGTGATTTATAACTTGTTATTTTGATTGTATCATATGGGATTGAGGGGTGAGCTTAGAAGGATAAGTGTATAGGGAATTGCATGGATGTGGTGTTTCGTTTATGACGGTTGCAATGATGGACTTCTGAGATGTTGGGGATCGGGCGGACCCCGATGGCGTATCAGTGTCTATATCAGAGTAGCGCAACGGTAGCGGGTTTTGGTGTCTGCGGAGGATCGTATCTGTTGCCTCAGCGTGAGCCGAGACAGAGGTCGTGCTCCCTTGTGATTGATGGGATATTTCTGATGGACTAAGCGACAACCGCTTGCATCGTGTGGATGAGCTTGTGCCGCCTGGTTGGAGGGCGCCACGGCAGTGATCGGGTTGTTGCAGGTGGGTGATTCATCACAGCAGTCGGAGTTAGTGCACCTCGCTTTCCGGCATGGACTAAAGGCAGAGTTTTTACCACGTGCACTAGAGGTACAACATCATGCGGTTTATGCATGTGAAGGACTTGTGGGTTTTGTTCAGTGTCGTTGTGACCATGAGTTATACCAGCAACCCTTTGATATGGGTGGCTGTTCGATGTTTTGACCCAGTGCTTGGGATTGGTTGGCACGGCACCACTGGTGGTTAGAGTGCAGAGAGGGTGCTGATGTGAACTTTTTGGAGGCAGACAAATGAGGCTTGTATGGGGAGATTGTTCGAGCACACAGGGTTTAGCGACTGTGTGAGAGGAGGCTTATGGTGGCGCCGGACCAAGGATATTTCTATTGCTGCGAAATCCTGGTGTGTGAGCCACTCGAGTTGATGATTATGCCGCCTGTTAGGGATTTTGATTGCGGTTGACGTGGTTCTGGAAACCGCGCCAACCTCAATAGCACCACTTGGATTATCGGTAAGAGCTGTGAGATTTGATCGCACCGGTGCAGGGATCTGTTGGATAGAGGGTCTGTTTGACCTAGTGCCACGTCGTTGATACACGACGGTGAGAGCCTGGGATTGGAGTCCTGCAGGTTCCAGTATTATTTAGAACCTTTTGAAGGAGCTATATTCCGCAGTTATTGTTTGATGCCTGCGCCAATTTTGGAATTCAGCTGAGGGCATTGTCTAGATGGTGTTCATGCCACAGTAGGGCATTACGAGTACAGTGAAGCCAATGGATTGACTAATGCCCTGTGGCCTCAGATTGAGGAATTCTGTGTTTCAGTTGTCCTTGAACGGTTTGATAGCGCATCCTCCAGGAATATTTTGGTTTTACCCCCCTCCCTGATGTTTAGAGCTTGTGCAGCAATTGTATTTGGGTGTGACAAGAGCTGTGGGGAAGAAGCTTTTTGCCATGTCGTTGTGGTGCAAGTTTTAGCTTCGAGAGCAGATCTCCTAGATTACTTCTTCTAGCCGAAGGGGCGGCCGATGGAAATTCGGCCAAATGGATGCTATTTAAGACTGGCCGAGATCGACGTCATTGTTGGGGTGAGGAGTTTTTTGACGGATAGTGCCACCATCAGAGCTTGATGACCGGGTGATGAGATTGGTACCAGCCACGCCGATTCTAACCAGTCATTGGTGTAGTGGATGTGTTAGTTTTTTTGTGAACCTCCCTTAGGGCTGAAGATCTACCATTGATTTTTGTTGAGCATCCAATATCACCTATGACTGAGCTACTGTGGTGGCGGATACCTTGGAGTGAAGAGCTTTGGGAGTCGAGTTTGGCGGTTCTTAGCTGCGCTGTGGTGGGGCCATCCTTGTGTGCATGGTTTCAGGTTGAGTCCCTAGAGAGCCCTTTTGATGAGAGGCTGCGAC
>CM055071.1:23002376-23061563 GCA_029204045.2 Tillandsia leiboldiana
TTTCATCCAAATGAGTTGAGTTGAGCAACTTCCAGCTGAAATGTATTCCGCTTCGGCAGTCGAGAGTGCTATGCAATTCTGCTTTTTACTGTGCCATGCAACAAGGCAATGGCCAAGATAGAAGCATGCACCACTCGTGCTTTTCCGATCATCCACTGATCCTGCCCAATCGGCATCTGAGTATCCAACAATATCCAAACTTGTTCCCATAGGATACCAAATTCCGAAATTAATTGATCCTTTGATATACCGGATGATCCTTTCACCGCTTTCAGGTGAACCTCCTTTGGTGCTGATTGATATCTCGCGCAAATCCCAACACAAAAGATATATCCGGGCGACTAGCCGTGAGGTAAAGTAGACTTCCAATCATACTTCGATACAGTTTCTCGTCTACATTCTCACTATGTGATTCACTTCCAAGTCCCTTGTGGCTAGTTCCCATTGGAGTCGGAAAATCTTTACAATTTTCTAGATCAAACTTTTTGACCAACTCCATTGCATACTTGGATTGACTCAAGTGAATACCTTCATCATTTTGTTTAATTTGCAATCCAAGAAATAAGTCAATTCGCCCATCATGGACATCTCAAATTCGCTTTCCATGGTCTCCGCGAATTTAGAAGCATCATTATCTCTTGTTGCGCCAAATACAATGTCATCGACATAGATTTGTGCTACAATGAAATTGCTTTGATAATGCTTCACAAAGAGAGTCCTGTCAGCTCCCCCTCGAGTATAGCCCTTCTCCAAAAGGTGCTTTGTTAACCTTTCGTACCATGCTCGCTGCTGCGGTGTTTCAGACCGTAAAGAGCCTTTTTCAAACGAAAACATGGTTAGGTTGTTTATGATCTACAAAACCTTTCGGTTGAGCCACATAAACTTCCTCATTTAAAAACCCATTTAGAAATGCGCTCTTACGTCCATTTGAAATAATTGATTTTAAAATGACAAGCAATAGCAAACAGTATACGAATGGACTCGAGTCTAGCTACAGGGGCGAATGTTTCGTCAAAGTCTATACCTTCTACTTGAGAGTAGCCTTGAGCAACTAATCGTGCCTTGTTCCTGATGATAGTACCATCCTCATTTTTCTTGTTCTTGAAGATCCATTTGGTACCTATCACATTGTGTTGCTTTGGAGGCTTCGTTAATTCCCAGACTTTGTTTCGCTCAAATTGATGGAGCTCTTCCTGCATTGCTTTAATCCAGTAGTCATCCTGAAGAGCTTCATCTATGTTCTTTGGTTCGATTAAAGATACGTAGCAAGCGAATCCACAAACCAACTGCCTCGAGTTCTAACTCCTTCTTGTGGATCTCCAATAATATTCGATTCCGGATGATCCTTGGAGATTCGTACGTTTGTTGAAACGGAGTACTCGGAGAGTATAATGAGATGTTCCTGCACATCAGATAAACTAGAAGAACCATTAGATGCATCATTAATATTGGAAGTATTATTATGAGAAGATGCACTAGCAGGAGAATCATCATCTAGAGAGATATCGAGGGTAGATTTTTCAGATTCAAAGTGAAAAGCTTCATCTACTTTAACATTTATAGATTCTACGATCGTCTTAGATTCAAGTTAAATACTCGATATGCTCTGCTATTCGTAGAATTACACCAAGAACATACCCTTCGTCACTTCGTGAGGTCAAACTTTCCAAGATTTTCACGGTCACGTAAAATGTCACCACCGAACTCCGAAGATGCGAAATATTTGATGTTGGGTTTCTACCACACCAATAGTCATTATAGGTGGTATTTAACGTTCCCGGGCCGCAAGAACACCCGATTAATGACATAGACGCCGGTGATTCCCCGCTTCAGCACAAACATGTAGCGGTAAATTCCGGCTGTGAAGCATCCACACGCGCCCTCTCTTGAACAACCCTGTTCTTGCCGCTCGACAACCCACTTTCTGTTGAGGTGTTATAGGGTGCAGAGAATTCCTGCTTATACCGTTAGAAGTACCAAAAGTCACTGAATTTTTGAATTAATGAATTTCTCCACCTTCGTATCACTCTACACCGAATGATCTTTTCATTCTTTTCACTCATAATACGAAGGCACATCTTGTGAAAAGAATCAAAAGTATAAGCTTTCTCTTTTAAAAAATGCTACCCAAGAATACCGAGAGAAATCATCAACCAATAAAAAAATATACCATTTACTCCCAAAGAGGTTGACGGGTCGGGCCCCATTAAATCCATGTTGCAAAAGTTCCAAGGGCCGTTTTGTAGCAACGTGGTTCAAGTTCTTGTGTGCATCCTAGACTGTTTTCCCTTTTGGCAACCACCACACACAACGTTTTGTTTAAATAAAAATTTTGGAACCCCCTTGACCACGTCCTTGTTTGAAATTCTAGTAAGTTCCTTAAAATTTAAGTGACCTAGCCTTTCATGCCAAAGAGGTTTCATTATTCAAGTGGCTAAGTTACAATTTCAGAAAATTTATTAGGAACAACATAACAATTGTTTTCAGATCTAACCCCTTTTAAAAAGAAGACATGGTCCTATCAGTTACAACGCATTCAACAGATTGAAAAGTTAACTGAAAAACTATTGTCGCAAAGTTGACTTATGCTTATGAGGTAGTCTTAAGACCATCAACAAATAAGACCGTTTTTCAAAATCGGGCCATCTGAATAGCTACCGTCCCTTTTCCAACAATTTGGAAGATCGACCGTCTCCGAAACAACAAGTCCTCCGGAGATTTTCTCAAGATTTTGAAAACTATTTTTGTCACCGGTCATGTGACGGGAACAAACCGCTATCCAGATACCAAGACGAACTATCATATGCATGCAAGGAAACATTGGTAACAAGACAAGGGTAAATTTCACCTTTGCGCACCCAAACCCTTTTGGAGTGCGTCGGTAATGGTCGTGAGGTTATTCTCCTAGGTGAAGGCGTCTTGTCAGATCGATTGCCGCTCCTTGATGATGTCGTCTTGCGCGCGGTGAACGACCAAGGCTCTTTTCATTTGAAAAGTTTTGCCTTTGATTTCCGGGGAGGCGCCTTTTTGGTAGTCGTTGCAAGAGGTGATTGAGGTGAGCGTTTGACTCCCGTCTTGCAATATCTTCTTATGTGCCCTGAAACACCACAACGAAAACATACCTTAGATCTTGACGATCCCAAAGAGGATGAAGTAGGTTTGTTGTCGTTGTTTGTCTTGAATTCCGGTGTCGGAGGAGGAGATACCGACTGAGGCACAAAAACTGTCCCACTCGAACTTGGACTGTTTCCAGTTTGAGTGTATCCGAGGCCGAACCGATTTGATTGACCAAGACCAAGAAGTCTATCCAACTTACTCCTTCCTGAAGAGATCGCTGTAAGTCATCCTTGAGTTGGAAAATGGTCTTTGTCATTTCCAGGTTATCCTGTCGAGCCTCGTTGTAGAGCTTTGAGAAGTGATTCGCTTTATCCACCAGATTTGTATGTTCCTTCTCAAAACGCTCATTGGACTCTTGAAGGGAAACATTTACTTTTATCAGATTTTCCCTTTCCACTTCAAGAGCGTTTGAGAGAGAAGTTGCTCTTTTTGCTTCTTCTTCGAGATCATGCACTCTCCCTCTCAAACTCTTGTTTTGCTTAACCACTTTCTTTGAATCCCTCAAAAGTCTGTGGTAGGCTAAAGCAAAATCTTCACCTTCCGAATCATCCGATTCATTGTCCGTTGCAATCTTTTCAACAGTGGAGTTGGACAACGACTCGGATGTACTTGCCATAAAGCACATGAAGGGTTAAGATATGGACGCGTGGAATGCCGTGGAGCTCTTTTCTTCATCACTCGAAGACGACTCATTTGACATTGAGTTGTCATCCCAAGTGACGACTTGCATCGCCTTCTTCTTTGCCGGATACTTGTTGGGACACTCCGTTGCAATGGGCCATAGCCTCGACATTTGAAGCATTGTAGTTGTCCCTCTGAACTTTTCTTATCCTTTGAGAAGTTCTCTGCTTTCTTGACTGTGTAACTTGTAAGTACCCTTGCCTTTGTTCGACTTTCCGAAGGATGGAGATTTACTTGAATTACCCCTTCGAAAGTTGCGGCGAAACTTCCTTGTCAAGAGAGCGAGCTGCTTCTCAAATTCCTCCATTGAAAGTTCTCGTCATCGTCTGAGGAGGCTGTATCCGCGTCTTCTCCTTAGTTGTTTCAACGCATAACCTGAAGACTTAGAAGAGGATGCTTTTCCAGAAGAATTGTTAGTAGTAAATGTCATTCATAAGTTTGTAATGCACCAACTAATTCTTCTACACGTATTTCGTCCGGTGTGTTTAATAGTTTCAATGGCAGTAACCTTTGGGCGAAATCGTTCAGGAAGAGTTCTTAAGATCTTTCTTACAATCTTAAATTCTGGAATCTTCTCTCCCAGGTTAGCACATGAGTTTACGATGTCTTGCAATCGTGTATAGTAGTCCGTGAAAGATTCCTTTCTGCCATCAAGATAGAGTCAAACTTGCTCGTAAGCATTTGCAGTTTCTGAATCTTCACGAGGTTAGTTCCCTCATGTGTAACCTGAAGAACATCCCAGATTTCTTTCGCAGTCTCACATGCTGAGACGCGAGAGAACTCAGTTTGAGATAAGGCATTAAAAATAGCATTAATTCCCTTGCCATTGTAAGAAGATGAGTCTAACTCTTCCTTGGTCCATTTCGACCTAGGTTTTAAGGTATGGACATCACCAATAAATTCAGTTGGATTAGACCATCCTAATTCAATTGATTGCCACACCCGTTCGTCGATGGAAACTAAAAAGGCTTTCATCCGCACTTTCCAGTACGCATAATTTGTTCCATTGAAGAACGGGGGTCGGTTGACGGTTTCCACCTTCAACCATTGTTTACCACCCTATTCCCGCTCTGATACCACTTGTTGGGTTATATGTAATAAGGATCTAAATAGGGGAAAAAACACCTAGAGGGGGGTGAATAGGTGTAAACGTATAAACACTCAAAAATCGTTGCGATAAAAACCCAATGCGGAAATAAAAAATAACTCGCAAGATTTTTACGTGGAAAACTCCATCACCGGAGTAAAAAACCACGGGACCGATAACACGGCAGAAATCCACTAGAATTAAAACACGTACAAGGTGATTTACCGTACACACTTACGACTCAACCTTTTCCATACGCTCCTAGAGGATCTTCTCCGCTCGCTCCGCGACGCTTCTCGAATCCACGATCTGCGCCCAACGCCAAATCCACGGCGTCCAACGTCGAATCCACGACGTCCGACCGAATCCACGGTCTTCACCCAATAGCACCCTTTGAATCCACGAATGTGCCTCGCTCCGAATCCATGAGAGTGGTTAAACCTTGAATCCACAAGGACACGCGAATCCACGCGCCGATTTTTGGGGTAAATCGTTGTTTTTGGTGGTGATGATCCGCCGAATACTTAGATCAAAGATAGATCGGAAATACTATCTAAGTATTCATTAGTTTGATTCAACTCAAGATGTGAGTATGAAAACCTAGAATCAAACTAATCAATATAGATGAAGAAACATAGAGTATTCTCTAATGATTTCTTTTCTTCTCTATATGTGGATCTAGAGCCATATAAGATGATATAGGAAAATGACGGCTATTTAGATTAACCCTAGAAAAAGAGTCATATGGTCTATTTATAGGTTAGAAACCCTAGGAAGGAGATAAGAATCAAAACCTAACATTTCTGGAAATTTTACGGACGGCGATCCGGATCGGATTAGCTGTGATCCGGATCGTCGTAACGAGTCAGGCAATTCCAGAAAAACGAGGTTCGGGATCCGGATCTAAGTGCTTGATCCGGATCGTTCATACAGTTCACCAAACATCAACGTTCGGGATCCGGATTGCGAAGCCTGATCCGGATCGTTCAAGGAAGATGGTAAACTCAGTGTTCGGGATCCGGATCAAGAGAGGCTACGATCCGGATTGAACTGGTGTATGAACGAACCACCTTCGGGATCCGGATCGAACAACCAGATCCGGATCCTGAACATGTCCCAAGTCCAGTTTTTCATTTTTATGCAATGAAAGAGTCTTCCAAGTGTTTCTACACTACAAGAAGTATTCGGATCACACAAAATCTTAGTTAACATACCTGATCCTTTTGAATTCTTCTTTCTTGAGATTGAGTTAAATGATCCAACTTTCTTCACCTTCAATCTTCAAGACTTGAGACTTTCACGAAACTACGCCAACTCAAATTCCGTAACAGAACCCACCTTTCGACGTCCGACTGGTCACACTGTTCGTCGTCCTCATCGCTCGCATGCTCCGAACAATCCAACTGTTGTTCGGAGGGGCAATCTGCCCATCTAGTCTCCCACCACGACATTCATTAAACCCGGAGGTCCACGTCACCCCTTACAAGATATAAATGACAATAACGAAAACATGCACAAAGATATTCCAAGGGGTACCCACCTGGAACGCGAAGAAAAGGGTGTGCGGGGAGTTCCAGTCAGAAATCCTCCCGCCTTGCGCCCGAAAACTAAAGTAGGAAAGGTAATGTTAAAAACATCGTCGTGGTCAAAAACACTCAAAAATGGGGCGAAACGGGCCAAAACGGAGCTCCCGGGCTTCCGGGCTGACGGATGGTGCACGGATCCAGGCGTGGACCGGGTCCACGGCAGCAGACGACTGCGGCGCAGACCGGGTGCACCGTTCGGTGAGCCGTCGGAGCACGCCGGCGTCGCGGACCGGGTTCACGGCCATAGTGCTGGCGGTCGCGGACCGGGTGCACGCCCGGGGTCTGTGGACCGCGGCTGGAGGATCCGTACGCGATGAACACTAACGCCGCCTTTTTCGTTTTCTTCTCCGTTTTCGCTCCCGAGCGACTCCGGCGACGACCTCGTGGGCATGATAACGGCGGCGGCGGCCTCCCATTTGACAACGGCGACGGCGGCTTCCCGTTACCACAACCCACGACGCGTGCGACACCCGAACGACCCCCAACCAAAACCTCGACCCCACAGAAATTGCAATAAAGGGGAACGACGCTTACCGTGATCCTGCGAGGAAAGGGGGGAGGGTGGATCGTCCCTCTCGTCTCCAACGGAAGGCTCCACGAGGGATGGGTTTCCCCCGTTCTTCCCTTCTCCTCGTCTCGTCGCCTCGGTTTCTCACGCCGCCTCTTGAAAAGGGAGGAAATATGGATTGGGGTTTCTTTCTTAAAAGCGCCGCCCTAAATCCTAGCCGTCAAGAGAGAAAACCAAGAGGGAAAAAAAACCCTACGGCCCCCGGTTTTAAGGAAACCCTAAAAACAATCGGCGGCTAAGGTTGTCTCGAAAAGCGTGTCATTCGCTCGCACGGATCCCGGAGCGCCTAAAGGGGTCCGAACTTCAAGATTTTATTCTGGGAGAACCGGGAGTCAGAATCCGAAACCGATCGCGTCCCCGTTCTCCGTTTCGCGAGCCCTTCCGCCTAAAAATGTCCGCGAGTCCCGACGGACTTTCCGGAAAAACACCAAAAATTGTACCACAGTCGGACAGTCATAAGAAAAGGGGTAACGGGAAGGGTCAAGGAAAGGCCAGGTCTTACACCACTCACCAATAAAAACAAGTTTCGTCCCCGAAACTTAACTCCTGCCTACGGCGAAGAGGTCCGGGTAGCACTCCCCCATCTTTGACTCTGGTTCCCAAGTTGCCTCACATTCTTCCTGGTTGCTTCACAGCACCTTCCCATAGGGGGATTGCCCGGTTGCGCAACCTTTTTGTCCTCTCGTGCTAAGATCCGCATCGAGGTTTGGCAGTAAAGCCAACCGGTATGTCACCGGGCCTACGCGCTCCAAAATCCCAAATATCGGGTCATTGACTCCAACCAACAATCCCAAAAGCTCGGATTATAAGAAATACGCAACCCATTTACTTAAGGCGTTCTGTCACACCGCCACCGATCTTGACCTGACTCAACCCACCTGGACGTCTAAGGCGTACTGTTACAACGCCTCGGGTCTTGGCCCGACTCACCTCACCTGGACGTCTAAGGCGTACTGTTACAACGCCTCGGGTCTTGGCCCAACTCACCTCACCTGGACGTCTAAGGCGTACTGTTACAACGCCTCGGGTCTTGGCCCGACTCACCTCACCTGGACGTCTAAGGCGTACTGTTACAACGCCTCGGGTCTTGGCCCGACTCACCTCACCTGGACGTCTAAGGCGTACTGTTACAACGCCTCGGGTCTTGGCCCGACTCACCTCACCTGGACGTCCAAGGCATACTGTTACAACGCCTCGGGTCTATTGTCACAAGGCCGGAAGTTGGACCTATTTAACCCTTAACTAAATAGCCAACATAAAAGACAACTAAGTCTTCACCTCCTTATTGGGCAGGAGGGTACGAAGCATTACTTCTAAGGGTTCCTCTGGGGTCGTGGCCAAAATTTCTCTTGTAAGAGGTCTTCCTTGCTACTACCTCCCTCGTTTCTAGCTTATCGGGCACACGAATTCGTCCCCGAAACCTTATTACATCATCCGAGTCGCTCGTAAAAATTCCGCCTTGCTCCGAGGACATTCTGTCACGCACTAGTTGTAGTTATGTGTCCGTCGTTTGGTCTCCCAAGATCCCCTTGGAGATTCGTCAGACTAGATCTTATAGTCCTTTCCGGGCTTCGGCTGTATGAGCACTGGCGCCTGTGTGCGTCTGTCTTTAAGTTCTTTGAAACTCTTTTGGCACTGGGCTGTCCAGACGAATCTCTACCCTCTTTGGGTTAGTCGATTTAGAGAAGTGGCCTCCCACGAAGCGTCTGTAGTAGCCTGCCCGTCTTAAGAAGCTTCGGATCTCCGTCACCGTTGTTGGCCGAGCCCAGTTGGTCACTGACTCGATCCTCCTCGGATCCGCTGCAATTCCAGACGTCGAAACGACATGCCCCAGAAAGTCCACCTCACGGAGCCAAAACTCACACTTTATGAGTTTGGCATATGGTTTGTAGAAACTCGAAATATTTTATTTTTAATAAATAGTCTAAAAGTGAATTTTGATCTGGTTTTGAATTCAAAAGACCCCTGTTGGCCTATATGGCCAATCGCCAGTGTGCAAGTTGCACGATTTACGAGGCAAAAAGGCTATTTTCCAATCCGGACATGATCTTGGAAATCCGAATTGATCGTTACGATCGTCTCATCGAACTGAACGAGATTCATATTCAGCACTTTTCGATCCGACGGTCGGATCTTCCAGAAATCGATGAAGAAGCGAGCAAATAACCGCGACCATTGTAACAGTGTTCTGTGCACAGTGTAAATTAAGTTGTTACTTTAGGTGAACAGTAACCCTAGTTTTCGGAACCCCGACGGACACAACGTTGACTAATTCGCTGGCTGGAAACCGAACATAGCACTTCAGGTAGTCGATTTGAACGGCTCCGTCGTTCTGGACGCAATGGCGCTGACGGAATTTCAGTTTGGCGACCCTAAAGCCTCGAAAAGCGTGAAAACTGTATTCCGACACAGTATCTTATGAACCGAAGTTTGATCCGAACAGTTTTTCAAAAATCAAAAAAATGCTGTCTGATAGGTCTCGTCGAGCCGGACGTCATGGCGCAGCCCATTTTCCGTTTCGACGACCGGATCGCCTCGAAAAGGGAAAAATACAGTGAAAATGCGACGTTTTGCACGTATAACCCTATATAACCCGCCTCGTTTTGCGTGCCACAGCATTGAGAGGGACTTAACTGTGAGGAATTGTTGCTGTGAGGGACTAAGCAACAAATACCTTGGCATGGAGGGCTTAAGTTGCAATTGTGCAACACCTATATATAGGTGTCCACCCCCGAGCTTAGGGTTATACAAAACCCTAAGCCCCACTGCCCCCTCAGCCGCAACCCAACAGAATTCCTCTTCCCTGCCGCACCTCCCGGACCTTCCCCCGCACTGGCCGCCGCCCCTGCTGCCGGAGAAGGAAGCTGCAACAGGAAGGTTGCTCTCGGGTGGTTGAGGAGGAGAGGCTTGGGAGGTTCTTCTTGGGCTGGGAGTTCTCTGGTGGACCCCTCTGCGTACCCGCATCCGAGCCCGAGGGAGCCAGCACCCCAGATCCGCCGTGCGCCGCCGCGGCAGGCTTCTTCTTCCTCGGGTTTCCGGCGAAGGTGAGTTCTTAGGACACTTCCTTTTTATTTCGGCATTTGGGCACGACCATTGCACTCCTGACATCGAGGCCACCCCTCGGGTGTAGACCCAGCCGCAGCCGCCGTCCCGATCGCCGGCGGGAGCAACCCCGCCGGATTATTGTTCCTTTGGCCGCCGCTGATCGCCGCACTCATCCGATCGCTAAACCGGAGATCGGAACCATTGGATTGACTCTCCTCGGTGATTGCAACATCTCCACGAAGTCCTATCGCGATCGGTTGAAGATCGGGCACGATCGACCTTGCCCTAGGAAACCGATCTTCTTCATTTTGGCCGACAGTTACCGTCCGGCGCCGCCGCGGCCTCCTGTTGCCGGCCACCACTGCACCGAGCCTCGTGGGGTGGAGTAGAAGCGTTTGACCCACCTCGCTCCGGCCCGGACCCGCCGCGCCGGAATCCGCCATTAACGCCTTTGGAGCCCCACCGAGCTTCGCCGGCGCCGCCTTGCCGACGATCCCCGGAGCTGGAAAAACACTCGGGTGAGCTCCTCTGGTCCTTGCGAGGTCCCCCATCATCTTGCATGTGGATCTTGACGTCGGGCCTTTGCTGTGCAGAGTTGCACCCGAGCTCGGACTAATCCCCCTCTCCGGCGATCCCCGGTGGTTTGGGCTCCGGCCACCTCGACGGGTAAGCTCTAAATAATGATTCTAAGCACTCCATGATTTTGGTTTTGGCCAGGACCCCCTCTGTGTTGGCTCTCCAACCTTGCACCCGAGAGCATCACCTCGGGCTTGCCTCCGGCCGCCGCCGCCTCCGGCCGCCGGGGGCTCGACCCCACTTGCACCAAGCAGCTTCTGGGACCTCCATTTACCTGATGCTCCTCTTGGTAACAGGTCTGCACCTGTGCTGCTCAAGAACACCCAACCCGAGCTTGGGCCTTTTGGGTGGTGCTGCTCCGGCCACTGTTCCGGCCAAGTTCAGGCAAGCCGCAGGTGAGCTCCACTCTTCTCTGTCATCACTTAGTACCATGCTCCAGTTGGGCTCTGATTTGATCATGTGTAAATTAAGTTTGAGCATAGTTGCTACTTGGACTTAGAAATTGTTGGGCCAACTTTGCCCTCGGGATCCGTGTCAGGCCAAACTTGTGAGCACGGCCTTGGTCTCGTCGTAACGAACGTGCTGAAAGTTACAGCGCAGCTTTTGGACCCCCAGATTTCCAGAACAAGTCAAAACGAGCAATAATGTTAGGTTTTTATGCAATTTAAGAAATTATTAGGGATCAAATTGTAAATGGGACATGATAGCTGCCTTTAAACAGGGTTTTCACACCCACTGGGCACACAGCGAGGGCGTTTTAGTTGGAGTTCCGCACGTCTTCTCCTTCGCATTGAGGTGGGTTCTTTTGCCTTGGTGTTTAGCGTCGGTCTTTGGCAGTCATTTTACTTTCGTTATTACATGTTAGCGGGGTACTTTTGAGCACACGTGTTACCGTTTTTCTTTGGATTATACATGATAGCAGTTATAGCTTACTCTTGTTTATACATGATAGCGGTTATACTTTACTCTTGTTTATACATGATAGCGGTTACAGTTTACTCTTGTTTATACATGATAGCGGTTATAGTTTACTCTTGTTTATACATTATGATGCTGACATGATAGCGGTTATGGTTACTTTGCTCGAGGCTGCAGCACGCGCACCCGCGGTTTGGCCACCGCAAAGGGTGCGCTTTTCCGGAAAAGTGGTCTATGACCCGTGCATACCCACGAGGTGACGTAGTGGGGGCCCCTTATTAGTTGTGGGGTTTGAGGCGCCGAGGTGCGAGCGGTGCGACCCGTCGGTTTAGTTGTCCGACGTGGTCGGGTTTCTGCAGGTACGGTATGGGCCGTCGGTTTAGTTGTCCGACGTGGCCGGGTATTACAGGATACAGGTGTACAGGTTGCCTCTCCACCTTGAGAGGGTGGTTGCTCCGGTTATCTTCATGGTTTGTTTTATTATATTCTCCTGCTCTACTATTGTTACGTCACTGACTTCCCACTTCGTGACAGGGTTCAGACGGGGGGAGAGGTAGGCGGCGGTGAGGACGGGACAGGAGCAGCTGGGTCGCTGGGGACCCGGGACTGTATGTCTTCTTTCAGTCTTACTTTTCATTTACATTGTAGTTATGTGAGAGGTTCTCGATACCCTCATGGGGTCGGCGTGGATGTCGGTACGGGTTGCATTTAGTTATCCTCTTATGCGTTACTCTTCCTTTTATTTCTGTTGGCCATTTGAAATGAAAAGGGCAAAAGCCAAAGAAAAGATTGCGAAAACCGTTTTTAAAATCTAAGTGTCGTGTGGGCACTGGTTTCAAAACTCTGTGGATTTATGGATTGCGAAATGGATTTCAAAACTTGGGTGTCGGGTAGGCACCGTTTTCAAAACCTTGTGGTTTTATGCTGATTTCGAAACTCGCTTTCAAAACTAAAGCGTCGGGTAGGCGCTCTTTTAAAACTGTGGATTTATCCTTTCCAAACTGATCGGCCATGAAAATTGTTCAGTTCTGTACGTGTACGCATGTTTAGAAACTGTTGTGATTAAATAAACGACTGTGATTGGATGTTGTATTAGCCGCGACGCCGTGCATATACAGAGGAAACTCTGTCCGTGTGCAGAGCGGATCTGTGTATGCGGCGGGTCTGGGCACGCTCTGGGGAAGAAAGGATTTCAAAAAAAATTTATACGCAAAACAAACCCCTTTTTCGATGATTGTTTCCGCTGAATGAAACCCCCGGGGCGTGACAAGGTTGCTGATCCCGGAGGGTCTAGGGGATTACTCGCGAGTGTTCCCCATACCCCTCGTCTGTGTGAGAGTAGATCGGAACGTCCACTATAAGACCATTACCGGCTGGTCTAAGAAGGGCTTGAGTATCCTATTCATCACGCCCGTGAATACCGCTGGTGCGCTAACGAGTCTAAACGGTATGACCGTGAACTCATGTCGACCACTCCGAGTTCGTAAGGCTGTTTTTCGGTAAGTCCGGTTCTCGGAGATGCACTTGGAACTTCAAGCAGTCAACTACCACTTAAAGATTGCCGCGACTGTCGGCCCCAAGCGTTATGCCGTTGACCTTTAACGGAAACCTCATTAGTTCTTAGAGACTAAGAACCCGTCTCACCCTCGCTGGGCAGGAAGGAGTACAGCCGCCTGCCTCGAGGGGTAGCCGGAGGATCCGACCGAACTTATTTCTACGATGGGATTTCTTCTAACATCTATGGTAGGGAGAAAACATGAAGCGAGGTGGAAGAGTGGGATGCTTAGGTGTTGACACAAACGTTCTAGCACGATGATCTGAAACTCGAGTATTACCTGCTACATCGTGATCTGTGGGTCCGTCCCCTGGTGGGTCTTCGTATAGACTCTCCCTCCTCCCGATTGCGGAAACGAAGGTGGAGATGCTGCTACGGGTGATGTCCCCGTTTCTGAGGGGCAGTTGAAACAATAGTGCCCCGGTTTGCCGTATCGAAAACAGTGGTCTTCCTTCTGGGGACATTCGGTCACTTGGTGTATTCCACCGCAATTGATGCAAGACTTGTCCACCGACCATTGTCCTCCCGTCGGCGCATTCTTGGTTCCTTGTTGCCATCTCAGGTATTTAGGAGGCCGGCTCCTCTTGGTATGCTCTTTTCCAATACAAGGTCGAGCTCGTTTCTTATCCCCGCTGTGATCTGAGCTCTCCCGTCGGGCTCGTGAAATTGCAAATTCGTGCTCCACTGTGGTGGCTCTATCGACCACCTCCTAGAAGGTGTGCAAATCTGCCGTTTGCACCACCTTGTAGATGTCGCTTCGTAAACCATTCACAAAAAGACGGGCTTTGTGAGATTCATCTCTTATAACAGGGGGAACACATTTGATCAACCTCACGAATGCCCGTTGATATCCCGTAACTGTCCGACTTTCTTTCTTGATGTGCTTCAGGTCATCTTCCATCTACTGTTTGATGCTGTCGGAGAGAAATGCCCCAAACAGTTTTTTCTCGGAACGTGGTCCAAGATGGAAGGGCGGTGCCCTCCAAGGGGTCCGGGCGCACCGTCTTCCACCACCTGCGGGCGTTTCCCTCAAGAAAGTGGACTGCCAAAGGGACCCGTTCATGTTCCTCCATCAATAGGTCTTCAAAAAGCTTCTCCATGGTATCCACCCATTTTTCCACGACCCAAGGGTCGGTCGTCTCTCCCTCAAACACGGGTGGGTCGTACCTCTTGAAATTTGCCAAGTTCGCTGTCACTCCATCCCATTCGGTTTGCCGGATAAGGGCTTCCCCCGCAGCATCGGCGGTCATTCTGGGGGTAGGTGTCACCACGGTCTCTCCCAAGGGGGCTCCAACAGTGGCTCCCGGCGTAAGTCCCGAAGTTGCTAGTGCTAGTGCTACTGAAGGCGTCGTCGGATGAACCGACGGTATCTCGGTCACCGTTGTCGGAGAAGGGGCAACCGTAGTCTCGCTGACCGCCACCGGCGGTCTCGTCACTAGTGCGGTTGGTCCGGGCAAAGAAGCCTGGGCGACCTCCATTGGTGTTGTCGACTGTTGCGCCCACTGCCGCATTTGTTCCATAAGGGTTGCTAACTGCCCGGCCACCTCTTGTAGTTGTTGTCGGAGCAGCTGATACTCCGCCGCTATTGGCACCTTACTTTCTGCCCCTGCGTTCTCCGCTGATAACCCATTTCGGGCCATTATTCGCTATATACAAAGAAACCAAGTCAACCCTAGACCTAACGGGTCTAGCACCACGACCTACAGACGCACCGAAATTAAATCCCCCTTTTTCCCTCGCACACTCACGATCTACTGGTCTACCCCAAGTTCACTTTATTAATCAGTAGTTAGTGTATTGCGTCCCGTGGATGTTGGGCCCCGACTGTTGTGGTTAAAGTTTACCTCTCTGATACCATCTTAATCTGTCACGCCCCGGGGGTTCGAATCGCGCGGAAGATGAGCCACCGATGCACAGTAAAACCTAAATCGTACCCCTTTTCCGGCTCCGGTTGCGACCACGCGACCTCGGCGGCTGCGGCGACGACCTCGTGACCACGATAACGGCGGCGGCGGCCTCCCGTTTAACAACGGCGGCGGCGGCCCCCCGTTCAAAACCAAACCCGCGTCGCTCGCGACATCCGAACCACAAACACCTGAAACGCCAATCCTAAAAAAATTAAAAGCAACGATGCTAACCTTGATTTCACTGGAAGAGGAGGAAGAAGAAGGATCACCCGTTCCCTGCTCGATCCATCCCGCAGAAAGGAAGCCGTTTCTCCTTTCCTCTCCCCGCCTCCCAGTCTCGGTTTCCCCACGCCATTCTTAAAAAGAGGGAAAAAATATGGTTTGGGGTTTTCGCCTCCCGCACGCACCCCGACCCTGACTTACACGCTAACCCAAAAGTAAATTAATCATTCTGGCGTGAATGGGGAGTGGGATTGCACCTTAAACCCCAAATTCAACACATAGCGATCGGATGCGGACCAGGGATCCAACTTACCTCGAAAAGCATGCCGATCTCCCGCATGCTTTTTGATGCACCCGGAACCGCTGGTTTACCTCGAAAAGCGTGCCGATCGCCCGCACGCTTTTTGATGCATCCGAAACCGTAGTAACCATTTAGAAATTTATTCTGCGAGATCCCGGTGTCGGAATTTGAATCCGATCGCGCTACCGTTCTCCATTTCGCGAGCTCTAACACCTAAAAATACCCGCGAGCCCCGACGGTCTGCCCAGAAATTTTCGAATTTCAACCCCCCTAACAACTGAAAATATTAATTAGGACCCAAAATGGAAAATCGGGAGGTCGAGGTACTACCAAAATAATTTAAATAAACCAATAACATAATTACGTGAACAAGTCAGATCGTAGAAGGATCCCGTCCGATCACCTCGAAAAGCGTGCCGGCCACTTAGCACGGATTCCGATGCACCACTCAACGGCAAACGCTTTGACCCCCATTCCGGGAGATCCGTGAATCAGAATCCGGATCCGTTCGCTTTGGCGTCCTCCGTTTTCTGAGCTCAATCGTAGAAAAATACCCGCAGTCCAGGCCAGTCCATTGCAGAAAACACAGTGAAAAGTTTTCCTAACAATCTCGTCATAAAAAGGAGGTATGCAAAGGCATCGGAACGCCAGGACTCTACATCACTCACCACTTAAAAGAAGATTCATCCTCGAAACTTAACCTTGGTCCGCAACGAGTAAATCTGGGTAGCACTCCCTCATCTTTGACTCCAGTTCCCAAGTCGCTTCACGTTCTTCCTGGTTGCTCCACAGCACCTTCACATGGAGGATCGCCCGGTTGCGCAATCCTTTTTGTCCTCTCGTGCTAAGATCCGCACCGGTGTTCCGTCGAAGCTCAGGTCCTCTCTAGGCTCAAAAGTAGTGACCATCCACCACCCCAAAACGCATACGCAGGCTCGAAGCACATCTTCGAGGACCCGGTTCACTTGCTCGGACTGTCCGTCGGTCTGGGGGTAAAACGCCTTGTTGAAGTGTGGTTTAGTCTCTAGAGCTCGTTGTAGACTTTGCCAACAGTTCGACACCAGCCGAGTGTCTCTAGTCCACGTCGTACGGATGGGTGGAAAAAGAGTCGACTTCATCAGTCGATCCACTATGACTCAAACTGCATTGTGCCCTTGAACATCTTCGTGTCACCCGGATGCACCGCATAGGTAGCGCAGTGCGCCTCTGACAATATCTCCTCCTTCAACTCTGGCAGCTCGGGTAAGCAATTTCGCTCTCGAAAACGTATTGCGCCGTTCGCACTCGCCGAAAGGTCGCTCGCATTGTCTGGGGGGAAATCATGCCACGAACAAGCTGTATCAGTGCGCCTGTCTTCTGACCTTCCTGGATTTCTCTAATAGGGTTGGCTTGATCACTAAGGACAAAATGTCGCGCGACAGTACCGGTCCTGTTGAGTACTCGCGCTCATCGATTCCCCCCCCCCTCCCCGGTTTGACCCTTCCTGCTCACAATATCCGCTACTACACTTGCTTTTCCCTTGGGTGATACTGAATGGACAAGCCGAGTCCTTCAGCAACTCCCACCAATGCTTCTGCCGCAAAATCAAATCCTTCTCTGTGAACAAAACTCAAGGTGGTGGCTGTTACGGAATTTGAGTTGGCGTAGTTTCGTGAAAGTTTCAAGTCCTGAAGATTGAAGGTGAAGAAAGTTGGATCATTTAACTCAATCTCAAGAAAGAAGAATTCAAAAGGATCAGGTATGTTTAACTAAAGAATTTGTGTGATCCGAATACTTCTTGTAGTGTAGAAACACTTGGAAGAATCTTTCATTGCATAAAAATCAAAAACTGGACTTGGGACATGTTCAGGATCCGGATCAGGCTGTTCGATCCGGATCCCGAAGGTGGTTCGTTCATACATCGTCGCAATCCGGATCGTAGTCTCTTGATCCGGATCCCGAACGTTGAGTTTACCATCTACCTTGAACGATCCGGATCTTGCTTCGCAATCCGGATCCCGAACGTTGATGTTTGGTGAACTGTATGAACGATCCGGATCGTAGTCACATGATCCGGATCCCGAACCTTCGTTTTTCTGGAATTGGCTGTTTCGTTATGACGATCCGGATCTCAGTTATCACGATCCGGATCGCCGTCCGTAAAATTCCAGAAATGACAGGTTTTTGATTCTTATCACCTTCCTAGGGTTTCTAACCTATAAATAGACCCTATGTCTTTCTTTCTAGGGTCAATCCACATAGCCGTCATTTTCATATATCATCTTATACGGCTATAGATCCACATATAGAGAAGAAAGGAAATCATTAGAGAATACTCTATGTTTCTTCATCTATATTGATTAGTTTGATTCTAGGTTTTCATACTCACATCTTGAGTTGAATCAAACTAATGAATACTTAGATGGTATTTCCGATCTATC
Organism: Tillandsia leiboldiana; assembly: GCA_029204045.2. Classification (NCBI taxonomy): domain Eukaryota; kingdom Viridiplantae; phylum Streptophyta; class Magnoliopsida; order Poales; family Bromeliaceae; genus Tillandsia; species Tillandsia leiboldiana. The sequence goes on from CM055071.1 coordinate 23,020,360, forward strand.
TTTGATCTAAGTATTCGGCGGATCATCACCACCCAAAAACAACGATTACCCCAAAATCGGCGCGTGGATTCGCGTGTCCTTGTGGATTCAAGATTCAATCGCTCTCGTGGATTCGGAGCGAGGCACGTTCGTGGATTCGAAGGGTGCTATTGGGTGAAGACCGTGGATTCGGTCGGACGTCGTGGATTCGACGTTGGACGCCGTGGATTCGGCGTTGGGCGCAGATCGTGGATTCGAGAAGCGTCTGGAGCGAGCGGAGAAGATCCTCTAGGAGCGTATGGAAAAGGTTGAGTCGTAAGTGTGTACGGTAAATCACCTTGTACGTGTTTTAATTCTAGTGGATTTCTGCCGTGTTATCGGTCCCGTGGTTTTTTACTCCGGTGATGGAGTTTTCCACGTAAAAATCTTGCGAGTTATTTTCATTTCCGCATTGGGTTTTTTATCGCAACGATTTTTGAGTGTTTATACGTTTACACCTATTCACCCCCCTCTAGGTGTTTCTTCCCCTATTTAGATCCGTATTATTTACGACCCAACAAGTGGTATCAGAGCGGGAATAGGGTTGTGAACAATGGTTGAAGGTGGAAACATCAATCGACCCCCTTTCTTTGATGGAACAAATTATGCGTACTGGAAAGTACGGATGAAAGCCTTTTTATCTTCCATCGACGAAAGGGTGTGGCATTCAATTGAATCAGGATGGACTAATCCAACTGAACTTATCTCTGATGTTCACACCTTAAAACCTAGGTCGAAATGGACCAAGGAAGAGTTTGAGTTATCTTCTTACAATGGCAAGGGAATTAATGCTATTTTTAATGCCTTATCTCAAACTGAATTCTCTCGCGTCTCGGCATGTGAGACTGCGAAAGAAATCTGGGATGTTCTCCAGGTTACGAGCCTCGTGAAGATTCAGAAACTGCAGATGCTTACGAGCAAGTTTGACTCTATCTTGATGGCAGAAAATGAATCTTTCACGGACTACTATACACGATTGCAAGACATCGTAAACTCATGTGCTAATCTGGGAGAGAAGATTCCAGAATTTAAGATTGTAAGAAAAATCTTAAGAACTCTTCCTGAACGATTTCGCCCAAAGGTTACTGCCATTGAAACTATTAAACACCCGGACGAAATACGTGTAGAGGAATTAGTTGGTTCATTACAAACTTATGAAATGACTTTTAATACTAACAATTCTTCTGGAAAAGCATCCACTTCTAAGTCTTCAGGTTATGCGTTGAAAACAACTAAGGAAGAAGACGCGAATACATCCTCCTCGGACGATGACGAGAACCTTTCTATGGAGGAATTTGAGAAGCAGCTCGCTCTCTTGACAAGGAATTTTCGCCGCAACTTTCGAAGGGGTAATTCAAGCAAATCTCCATCCTTCGGAAAGTGGAACAAAGGCAAGGGTACTCCAAGTCACAAGTCAAGAAAGCAGGAGAACTTCTCAAAGGATAAGAAAAGTTCAGAAGGACAACTGCAATGCTTCAAATGTCGAGGCTACGGCCACATTGCAACGGAGTGTCCTAACAAGTATCCGGCAAAGAAGAAGGCGATGCAAGTCGTCACTTGGGATGACAACTCAACGTCAAATGAGTCGTCTTCAAGTGATGAAGAAAAGAGCTCCACGGCATTCCACGCGTCCACATCTTCACCATTCATGTGCTTTATGGCAAGTACGTCTGAATCATTGTCCAACTCCACTGTTGAAAAGAATGCAATGGACAATGAATCGGATGATTCGGAAGGTGAAGAGTTTGCTCTAGCCTATCACAGATCTTTACAGGATTTAAAGAAACCGGCTAAGCAAAACAAGGGGTTGAGAGGGAGATTGCAGGATCTCGAAGAAGAAGTAAAAAGGGTAACTTCTCTCTCGACCGATCTTGAAGTGGAAAGGGATAGTTTGATAAAAGCAAATGTTTCCCTTCAAGAGTCCAATGAGCAGCTCGAGAAGAACTATATAGATATGGTGAACAAAGCAAACTACTTCTTGAAGCTCTATGGCGAGGGCCGACAGGAAAGACGGGAAATGACAGAGACCATTCTCCAACTCAAGGATGACTTACAGCAATTCTCTTTAGGAAGGAGTAAGTTGGATAAACTCCTTGGTCTTGGTCAAACAAATCGGTTCGGCCTCGGGTACACTCAAACTGGAAACAGTCCAAGTTCGAGTGGGACAGTCTTTGTGCCTCAGTCGGTATCTCCTCCTCCGACACCGGAATTCAAGACAAACAACGACAACAAACCTACCTCATCCTCTTCGGAATCGTCAAGCTCAAAGGTATGTTTTCGTTGTAATTTTGCAGGGCACATCGAAAGAAATTGCGAGATTGGAGCTCAAAGAACAAATCAACCACATCTTGCAATTGCTACCAATAAGCTCACTTCCCGGAATTCAAGGAAGGATTTTTCAAAAGAAAAGAACATTGGTAGCACCTCAAACAAGACGATGACAAAAGAAAAAGATCAATCATACAAGACGTCGTCTTCAAGGAGAATCTCTCAACCTTTACCAACATACTCCAAAACTCAAAAGGTTTGGGTATGCAAAGGTGAAACCCCTCCTTGTCTTTAATCGTTCTACGATTAAATCTTGTATAGTTTATGTAGACTATTTTCTTTTCTTCTTTTTCTTTTGGCCAACTCGTCAACCATCCTTGCAAGGTAAATTGTATATTTTTTTTTTCGTATTGGTTGATGTTTTCTCTCGGTTTTCTTGGGTAGCATTTTTGAGAGAGAAAGCTGATACGTTTGATTCTTTTCATGAGATTTGCCATCGTATTATGATTGAAAAGAATGAAAAGATCATTCGTGTTAGAAGTGATAGGGGTGGAGAATTCATAAATTCAAAATTCATTGACTTTTGTACTTCAAATGGCATTAAACATGAATTCTCGGCACCCTATACACCTCAGCAGAATGGTGTTGTTGAGCGCAAAAACAGGGTTGTTCAAGAGATGGCGCGTGTGATGCTTCATAGCCGGAAATTACCGCTACATTTTTGGGCTGAAGCTGTGAACACCGCTGTCTATGTCATTAACAGAGTGTATTTGCGCCCAGGAACCTTGAATACACCATATGAGCTGTGGTTTAGTAGAAAACCGGATGTCAAGTACTTTCGTATCTTCGGGAGTCGATGTTACATCTTACGTGACCGTGAAAATCTTGGAAAGTTCGACTCTCGAAGTGATGAAGGGATCTTTTTGGGTTATTCTACGAATAGCAGAGCATATCGAGTATTTAACATTGAATCTAAGACGATCGTAGAATCTATAAATGTTAAAGTAGATGAAGCTTCTCATTTTGAATCTGAAAAATCTACCCTCGATATCTCTCTAGATGATGATTCTCCTGCTAGTGCATCTGCTCATAATAATACTTCCAATATTAATGATGCATCTAATGGTTCTTCTAGTTTATCTGATGTGCAGGAATCATCTCGAGTACCTCCGAGTACTCCGTTTCAACAAACGCTACGAATCTCCAAGGATCATCCGGAATCGAACATCATTGGAGATCCACAAGAAGGAGTTAGAACTCGAAGGCAGTTGGTTTGCGGATTTGCTTGCTACGTATCTTTAATCGAACCAAAGACAATAGATGAAGCTCTTCAGGATGACTACTGGATTAAAGCAATGCAGGAAGAGCTTCATCAATTTGAGCGAAACAAAGTCTGGGAATTAACGAAGCCTCCAAAGCAACATAATGTGATAGGTACCAAATGGATCTTCAAGAACAAGAAAGATGAAGATGGTACTATCATCAGGAACAAGGCACGACTAGTTGCTCAAGGCTACTCTCAAGTAGAAGGTATAGACTTTGACGAAACTTTCGCCCCTGTAGCTAGACTCGAGTCCATTCGTATATTGTTTGCTATTGCTTGTCATTTTAAAATCAAATTATTTCAAATGGACGTCAAGAGCGCATTTCTAAATGGGTTTTTAAATGAGGAAGTTTATGTAGCTCAACCGAAAGGTTTTGTAGATCATAAACAACCTAACCATGTTTTTCGTTTGAAAAAGGCTCTTTACGGTCTGAAACAAGCACCGCGAGCATGGTACGAAAGGTTAACAAAGCACCTTTTGAAGAAGGGCTATACTCGAGGGGGAGCTGACAGGACTCTCTTTGTGAAGCATTATCAAAATAATTTCATTGTAGCACAAATCTATGTCGATGACATTGTATTTGGTGCAACAAAAGATAATGATGCTTCTAAATTCGCGGAGACCATGGAAAGCGAATTTGAGATGTCCATGATGGGCGAACTGTCTTATTTTCTTGGATCGCAAATTAAACAAAATGATGAAGGTATTCACTTGAGTCAATCCAAGTATGCACTGGAGTTGGTCAAAAAGTTTGATCTAGAAAATTGTAAAGATTTTCCAACTCCAATGGGAACTAGCCACAAGGGACTTGGAAGTGAATCACATAGTGAGAATGTAGACGAGAAACTGTATAGAAGTATGATTGGAAGTCTACTTTACCTCACGGCTAGTCGCCCGGATATATCCTTTAGTGTTGGGATTTGCGCGAGTTATCAATCAGCACCAAAGGAGGTTCACCTGAAAGCGGTGAAACGGATCATCCGGTACATCAAAGGATCAATTAATTTCGGAATTTGGTATCCTATGGGAACAAGTCTGGACATTGTTGGATACTCAGATGCCGATTGGGCAGGATCAGTGGATGATCGGAAAAGCACGAGTGGTGCATGCTTCTATCTTGGCCATTGCCTTGTTGCATGGCACAGTAAAAAGCAGAATTGCATAGCACTCTCGACTGCCGAAGCGGAATACATTTCAGCTGGAAGTTGCTCAACTCAACTCATTTGGATGAAAAGCGTATTGAGTGACTTCCGCATTTCAGCATCTTCGGTAACAATTCTTTGTGACAACACAAGTGCAATTAACATTTCTAAAAACCCTGTGTTGCACTCTAGAACAAAACATATTGAACTTAGATATCATTTTCTTAGAGAGCTAGTTGAATCAAATACTCTTCAACTTTCATATATTTCAACTGAAGATCAATTAGCTGACTTTTTAACAAAACCTTTGGATCAAAAACGTTTTATTCATTTGCGAAAAGCAATTGGTATGCTTTCTTTGAAATAAACTTCTTTTTGAAACCTTTGCTTAAAATAGGTTTTGTATTTGTTTTGTTCTATTCAATATCTATGTTTATACATAGGATAGTAATTGAGCATAGATCTTAATTGACTTTAATTGCATCTGTTCACACATTTAGAAATTTATTATGCTTTTGCCATCATAATATTTCTTTGTTGCAATGATCGTTTATGTTAATTAAATCATCTTCTAAAGTGATCAAAGTCAATTTCTCTCTCAATGATCTCTTGGTATAGTCATTATCTTATTTGACTGTTTAGTCGAGTATGAAATCGAGATCAATTTTTGGTTGAATACTTTATATCTTAAATAATTGATAGCCAATTGAGGGGGAGTCAAAGATAATGTAAAATGCTCAAAAGATGTGGAAAGAGTTACATCCCAATGAGGAGTGTGAAAACTACCACCACATGGAGGAAAGAGCTACCACCTCGGTCGTCCGAGTATTGTGTGCAGCTACCACATGTATACCAAGCATGGTTGTTCAAATTTTTGATTAAGTAAAATGCATGTTGAAATACTTGACTCTGTCAAATTTCAAGGTTGGTATAAGGTGGGATTTTAAAGAAAGATGCTCAAAGAGCCACTCTCTTCAACAGATTGTCTAGAAATATTATCTACCATATTTGGAATTTCAAACATCTATTGATCTTTGTATTTCATTTTCTTTACCGAATTGATTATTTGATAAAGGCATTACTCATAAGATCAAGTTAGATGTAATTGAAGGTGTTCAACTTTAAGGGATTTAATTCTTGTAAATTTTCGTTTCATTTTTGGATATTACTGATAGATTTGGCATAATCTAATTCTTGTTGTGTGAAACGATGCGTTTTGTTTAAAGTTGATACACCTTTGTGCTTACAATCTTTTTCTGGTTTTTCTTGAATTTCTCTGAAATTTTTCTAAAGAAAAAGTTGGGGCCGATCCGGATCGGGCAAGGTGATCCGGATCCCGAACGCAGGTTTTCTCCTGCGGGCTGACGATCCGGATTGGACCTGCCGATCCGGATCCCGAACGCAGTTTTTTCACTGCGGGTAGCCGATCCGGATCGCAAGCTCGGGAGGATCCGGATCGCGGCTAGGTTTTTATAAAGAACAAAAGGGTTTTGATTTCTTTTACTCCAATCTTTTGTTCAAAAGTTTCCAGAGCGCTTCTCTCTAGATTTCATCCTCCTTGGAAGCTTTCTAACTCAAGTTCTTCAGTTCCAAGTAAGTTTTATTGATCAAAATCTCGGTTTTTCACCGTTTTTCTCTTTTTTCTCCTCAAACGTACGAAATTCTTGGATCGATTTTGTTTGTGGATGGTTTTTGATCAAATTTCTTTTGAAATAAGAACTCTGGGTTGTTTAGTTTTGATTATATGCTAGGTTTTCTCCTGATTAACGGATTTTTAGGCTTCGATTTCTAAAATTTCGGTTTTAGGGCATATAATAAGGATTTTCGAAAATCATGCAATTGATCTATCTTTAAAAGTCCTTTTGCAAAACTAACTTGATTCTTAGTCTCTCTACATGATTATGATTGTTTGGGTACAATTTTTTCAATTTTTGAAAACTAAGAATTTTTTTTGTGTTCTTGAGTATTGCTCACAGGAATTCTTTTCTCTAGAAACCATAAGCAATGGTGATCACTTGGATTGTTTTCCTACTTGCTGCGATGGTACATACGAGAGACACTGTGAAGCCCAAGAGGGCCAAGAAGGCTAAGAAAGCGAAGAAGACTAAGGATGATTCCGACACGGAATCGGAGACGGAATCAATTGACTGGGATGACCTGCTAGTTGAAGCAATGACTGTTCCAACTGCTTCAAAGGGAAAAGCGCCTGCGGAAACATCGAAGGCTCCGCCTACTGCTGCTGAAAAAGGCAAAGCTCCAATGGAAGAAACTTCTGGGAAGACAAGAAGAAAAAGTGTTGCTCGCAAGAGAGGAAGTGCTCGAGGAATTACCATTGAGCAACCAGCTGTTAGCGAACCATCCCCACAAGACTTTGTCAACTCAGACAGGATAAAGGATTTTGAGAACAGAGAATGCATTGGCGAAAGGCATGTTGATGTCAAAGCCTTGAAAGAGCGTTCTCGGGCATTTGGGATTTTATTTGACCAGATAGGTCTTGCCCCCATTTGCGACTTCCCGGAGACCACTGGGTATTGTCTTCACTCAGTGAGGATGTTTTATCAGAATGCCTGCTATCTAGTTGATCAGGAAAGCGGGCGTCGGGCTTTTCAGACATTAGTCAAGAATGTCAGAATAAAAGTAACGCCACAGCTAATAGGACAGGTATTAAGGATGGACGCCCGAGCCGATGGCTCCCATTACTTGAAGAATCAATCCTTCAACACCGACTCCTGGAGAGTGGTAGTTGATGGACTCTGTGCTCCAAACACTCGGTCGACAGGAAACTCAGTTTTCTCGAAAGAACTACGACCAGAGTACCGCATCTTAAACTTCATTGCTTGTTATAATATCACCCCAAACATGAACACAAAGGTTCTTCGGTGGGAAAGGATGATATTCCTCTATCTTCTGGGAAACTCCACAGCAGCAATGGGAGCTAACTTAAGCATTCCCTACGTCATCTGGTCAAGGATGGCACGATATGTGGAGCAAGCTCATCCGTCAGAGAGACTACCTTATCCCATGATCATCATGCGCATTCTTCAAAAATTTAAAGCTGACACAAATGCGAGTTCCTATATGCACAGTCTAGGAACGATCAATGATACAACAATTGTGAAGTCTCTTTCGACGAAGCCAGATGAACCTTTCATCTCCCCTCAACGACTACAAGCACAACAGTAACGAGAACAACGACAACAACAACAAGCGACAACCTCGGCAACGGCAGCAATTCCTCCAGCGACAACCTCGGCACCACCAGCACAGCAGGCACCTCCGTCCACTTCTGACGATGATGCGTCGGTGAGCTCAATCTTTAAGGAACAACAGCGACTCTCAGACGAGCAAGAACGCATGGCTATTGATGTCGCTGAAATGAAAGAGGACATGAAAGAATTTAAGAAGGAACAAGCTTCTATAAACAAACGGATCAAGAAAATGTTTCAGAAGCTTGGTTGTATCAGCTCTGACGACTCTGCATAAAGTTTTTTTTTTCTAATCTTTCTTTTGCAGGTTTATAAGTTTTTGTTCTTATCCAGTTCTCAGGTTTTTCTTTATTCTGATCTATTTAACTCTCCTTCAATTTATTGATTTTGGCTTTGTTTTGTGACAAAAAGGGGGAGAGAGTTAGAGAGAACTTTGAACAATGTTGACTGCATGAAACATCAAGGTAAGTGAACAATGTTTGATATGAAAACTGGATGAACATCAAGGTAAGTATTACTCCAACTTCCATTCTCAACTTGAGGTTTTTCAGCTGTATGAATGCATGCCTCGACTAACTATTTGCTAACTATTTGGGCATGTAATATAACTAACAAGTTGATGTTCACTAACAAGTTTGTGACACTTGGTTTTTGATTGCATAGAAGATATGTTGGTTCTTAACTCTGATCAATTACATATCTATATATATATAAGTTTGTCACAAACATGTTCATGACATTTGGTTTTTACGTGCAAAGAAGATATGTTGGTGTTTTTTAACTATGATCAGTTTACATGTCTGAATATAAATGTCATGATAAGTATAAATGAGTTTAAACTTCATCTCTGTTTGTGGTTTTTGAATGATACAAAATTCTTGAGGTATCTAACGATTTCTTTTGTCAAGAATGATTTCTTTTTGCAGAGAGTACAGATGTCTAAGTCTAGAGTCTGTTTTAGGAGTTTAACTCATGTATTGTATTTTGGATCTCCATTGTAAATTTTTGTTGTATGGTGATAGCAACAAAAATATCTTTTTGAATTTTCTTTAGTGGATCTGTGTTTTGTCACGAAACCGCCAAAGGGGGAGATTGTTACGGAATTTGAGTTGGCGTAGTTTCGTGAAAGTTTCAAGTCCTGAAGATTGAAGGTGAAGAAAGTTGGATCATTTAACTCAATCTCAAGAAAGAAGAATTCAAAAGGATCAGGTATGTTTAACTAAAGAATTTGTGTGATCCGAATACTTCTTGTAGTGTAGAAACACTTGGAAGAATCTTTCATTGCATAAAAATCAAAAACTGGACTTGGGACATGTTCAGGATCCGGATCAGGCTGTTCGATCCGGATCCCGAAGGTGGTTCGTTCATACATCGTCGCAATCCGGATCGTAGTCTCTTGATCCGGATCCCGAACGTTGAGTTTACCATCTACCTTGAACGATCCGGATCTTGCTTCGCAATCCGGATCCCGAACGTTGATGTTTGGTGAACTGTATGAACGATCCGGATCGTAGTCACATGATCCGGATCCCGAACCTTCGTTTTTCTGGAATTGGCTGTTTCGTTATGACGATCCGGATCTCAGTTATCACGATCCGGATCGCCGTCCGTAAAATTCCAGAAATGGCAGGTTTTTGATTCTTATCACCTTCCTAGGGTTTCTAACCTATAAATAGACCCTATGTCTTTCTTTCTAGGGTCAATCCACATAGCCGTCATTTTCATATATCATCTTATACGGCTATAGATCCACATATAGAGAAGAAAGGAAATCATTAGAGAATACTCTATGTTTCTTCATCTATATTGATTAGTTTGATTCTAGGTTTTCATACTCGCATCTTGAGTTGAATCAAACTAATGAATACTTAGATGGTATTTCCGATCTATCTTTGATCTAAGTATTCGGCGGATCATCACCACCCAAAAACAACGATTACCCCAAAATCGGCGCGTGGATTCGCGTGTCCTTGTGGATTCAAGGTTCAATCGCTCTCGTGGATTCGGAGCGAGGCACGTTCGTGGATTCGAAGGGTGCTATTGGGTGAAGACCGTGGATTCGGTCGGACGTCGTGGATTCGACGTTGGACGCCGTGGATTCGGCGTTGGGCGCAGATCGTGGATTCGAGAAGCGTCTGGAGCGAGCGGAGAAGATCCTCTAGGAGCGTATGGAAAAGGTTGAGTCGTAAGTGTGTACGGTAAATCACCTTGTACGTGTTTTAATTCTAGTGGATTTCTGCCGTGTTATCGGTCCCGTGGTTTTTTACTCCGGTGATGGAGTTTTCCACGTAAAAATCTTGCGAGTTATTTTCATTTCCGCATTGGGTTTTTTATCGCAACGATTTTTGAGTGTTTATACGTTTACACCTATTCACCCCCCTCTAGGTGTTTCTTCCCCTATTTAGATCCGTATTATTTACGACCCAACAGTGGCGATCCAAGAACACATCATGATGAACTCCAAAAGGTGGTGTCTCCAAAGTTTTAAAACGAAGACGACTGCTGCCGGTTCCTGATCGTGTGCCGGGTAGTTCCGCTCATATTCTCTGTGATTCCGGTTGTTGAAACTGTGTGCCCCAAAAAGCCCACTTCGCGAATTCAGAACTCATATTTCTTAAACTTAGCAAACAGCCTCTGGTCCCTGAGAGTCCGGAGAATAGTTTGCAAGTGCCCCTCGTAGTTGATCGAAGTGGTCATCAATCCCGGACTTGTTCTTCACTGTAACCTTGTTTATCTCCCTGTAGTTGATGCGTAGACGTAGACGTCCGTTCTTCTTTCGCACGAAGAGCGCGGGTGCGCCCCCAAGGCGACACACTCGGTCTGATGAACCCTTAAAAGTCCAAAACAACTAACCGACGACAAGGAAAACAAACCACACTAACGCCCTCACACGGCTCCAAGAGGTGCTAGCAAAAAGGCTGGGTCACTAACTACCTGAAATTTTCCCCCCTGTAAACAACGAACTCACCTGTCGCCAACACGGACCGCTCCCCTCCGTCACCAACACGGGCCACAAGCTCGGAGCATAACCACCATCCCGGACCACTCGTTCCGACTGTCCGTCCTACCGAGGCGACGGACAAAACTAACGTTAGGTTTTAGCTCTAAGACCTACCATAAGGTCTACCCCACAGAAAGAGCTACGTACAGGGCCTCCTTGACGAAAGTGACCAGTGCCAAAACTCTGAGTAGTCGACAGATCCCCTTGACCCACACCTGCCCCAAAAGATCAACGACCCAAAACGCTCCCAAACTAGGGCTCAAGGCTATGCCTTAGTCATGGGAAGCTGGCGACAAAACCCACAAGGTAGGGTCCCACCTCTGTCCTGGCACCGACGGGGTGCGACACTCTAATTAACCACTAACTCTCGGTTCCGATCCGTTGCCCCTCCAAGCACCGGGCATCGAATCGAGCGGTAAGCCTCCATACCAAATCATGACACCCCCAACTAGGAGAAAATCCAAACTCTAGGTCTGCTCAACAAAGACCTCCAGGTACTGCAGACTATCCATCTGAAACCTAAAGGGTCGCAAGAAGATAAGCAACGAAAACAGCGAGAAGAGCCTTGTCAAAAGTTGCCTAGGTTCACTAAACGCACTCGAGGGATCACGCACCAACCCACCAATAAAAGTCACCACTTACGCACACTTGTGCGAAGCAAGGCACGACCTCTCAAACTGAAAACTAGTCCAAACGAATAAGATTTACTAGCCCCAGTGGTCTTCCTTTCTAACCCAAAGGAGCACCCCGAGACCCTATCACGACAACTTCTACAATCGTCACCGTGTCTACGGTAAAAAGCCGAACTATGGGTAACAACCATAGGGGAAGAATCCTCATTCCCACCCATACCTTGCCCACGGTGTAAAAAGAATCGGCCGATTAGTTGCTACAACCTAACACCAGAAGACCTAAAAGGTACAAGTATAGACAAACGACTGTCCAGTTACCCACGACTGACCAACGGCCGACACACTAACAAACACGACCACCCTCCACTGTTAGAGACCACGACCCGAACGTCGGCAGAGGAAGGGGTTCGGAAAAAAACAAAAGTCAGTGCAACGATCTGCCGTGCCTATAGCCACACCAAGTGCATAACCACTGTCAGCAGACTCACCGTGTCCTATGTTGGTTGCCTAATCCATTAATTCATAGCAACCACCAAGGCCCCGGTGGCAGCCGGCCTCAACCCCAAACTCCAAATCAACCCGACTACACTAGCACGACACCCGAGCTAAACCGAAAAATAAAACTCAACAGTCCCGCACTCTCGCATCTCTACTCAATTATACCATGATCATTTCAATAGTTAGTAGCCAGTGGTAATGTGCTCCTGTGGATGTTGGACAGCGACTACTGTGGTTAAAGCTGTTTTTCTCTTATACCATCTTAATCTGTCACGCCCCGGGGGTTTCATTAAGCGGAAGACGACCACTAAAAGGATTTGAATTTGCGTATAATAAATTTTTTTTTTGAAACCAAACTGCCCCGGTGCGTGCCCAGACCCGCCGCATATACAAATTCACTCTGCAAACGGGCAGAGTCTCCTTTGTATATGCACGGCGTCCTGACTACAACAACCATACAATCATCACTTTAACCACACTAGCCCAACAGTCGAATACATACAACCATTTCCCATAAGTATTAAAGAGGCCGACTAGTTTTGAAAGGATAAATCCACAAGGTTTAGAAAAGGTGCCCACACGGCACCCAGGTTTTTCAAAACAGTTTTCGAAATCTATAAATCCATAGGGTTTTGAAATGGTGCCCACACGACACCCAGATTTTCAAAACGATTTTCGTAATCCATAAATCCACAGGGTTTTAAAATGGTGCCCACACGACACCCAGATTTTCAAAATAGTTTTCGAAATATTTTCTTCTTCTTTGCTTTGGTAGTTTAAAAACGGCCAATCGGGAAAAGCAACGCGACTACCCACATGGGTAATACAAGGATATTCCAACATCCACATCGACCCCACAAGGGTGTCGCAATCCACATAGTAAGCTACTAACAAGTAATGAAATGAGTAAAATAAGAAATAAATACAGCCTATGGTCTCGAAGGACCAAAAGTACTCCTGTCACGGCCTCACCGTCGCCCTCGCTCTCACCCCCGAAGAAACCTGTCACAGAGTGGGAAGTCAGCGACACAAGGTATAAAAGATGAAATGCAGGAAGACTGTAACTAAAGCAAACCGTAAGAAAACTAGAGTAACCGCCATCCGCATCGTGCGATCGACGGTGTCCCCTCCCCCTGCAAAACCTGAACCGGGCACCTGCCCCGGCAACCCAGACCGAGCACCAACACCAACCTCAAGAAAGAAAACTAAACCGAGCACCAACCTCGGGAAACCAGACCGAGCACCTACCTCGGTAAACCACGCCGAGCACCTACCTCGACGGGTCGCACCGCTCGCACCTTGGCTGTGACGCCCCACTTCCCAGGGGGTCACCCATCCTAGAACTACTCTAGCTCTAGCACGCTTAACTCTCATGTTCTTCTTGGATCTTGCTACCATCCAAAATGCTATAGCCGGGTTAGAGATTTAGTCCTATTATATCATTTTATATAGAGGACTAATCCAAATTTCGGGGGTGTCACATTCTTCCCCCCTTTTTAAGCCTTGACGTCCACGTCAGGCTCAAGCACACTCACAAGCACCAGGCGATGTGAGACTAGTCTCGCTAGCCTTAGCCGACCTTGTGAGGAGCTGCACTCCACTCACAACGGTCATTAGCCGGGGAGCCTCGCTCTACCCGCTATATAACCCTGGCTCAGCCGAGACTCATCTCACATTTCCGGCTGGTGAATGTCTCTGATACCAACTGTGACGCCCCACTTCCCAGGGGGTCACCCATCCTAGAACTACTCTAGCTCTAGCACGCTTAACTCTCATGTTCCTCTTGGATCTTGCTACCATCCAAAATGCTATAGCCGGGTTAGAGATTTAGTCCTATTATATCATTTTATATAGAGGACTAATCCAAATTTCGGGGGTGTCACATTGGCGCCTCAAACCCCCCACCTACGGGGGCCCCCACTACGTCCCCTCGTGGGTATACACGGGTCATCGACCACTTTTCCGGAAAAGCACACCCTTTGCGGTGGCCAAACCGCGGGTGCGCGTGTCGCAGCCTCGAGCACAGTAACCAAGAACCAATATATAACCAAAGAGCGAGGACCATAGAGACTATCAGCATTAGTACAATTAAACATACAATTAACACCGTCACAAAAGTTGGAGGCCCTACGCTAAGTCTCGAAATGAAAACTCACATACGTATACATAATATAGGGCACCGCTCCACTTGGTCGCTATAACATCGATAAGAGCATATGATAAGTGATAACGAGAGTTAACAATATTAAATGATGCAACTACTTACTCTTACACCTCTCCCACAATACCGTAATTCAAACACCGGAAAGATTGGCCACAACGGGATGTATCCTCGTACACCGTGACCCTTGGTCGCCACAAATATGATGACGATGAAACATGATAGTAATGAAAATATGCACAAAGGGGTTCTAAGGGGTACCCACCTCGAACACGAGGTAGAAAACGATGCGGAAACTCCAGCTGAAACACTCACACCTTGTGCCCGAAGACGAACTACAGTAAGAACTATCGTTAAAAACATCGTCGCGATCAAAAACACTCAAAAACGGGGTGAAACGCGCTAAAAACGGAGCTTCCGGACCTTTAGGCTGAGGGCTGGTGCACGGGTCCTGGCGTGGACTGGGTCCACGACAGAAGGCAGCGGCGGCGCAGACCGGGAGCACTGCCTGGTGGACCGCTGGAGCACGGCCAGTGTCGCGGACAGGGCTCACGGCTACAGGGGCGGCCGTCGCAGACCGGGCGCACGCCACAACGGTGGACCGCTGCGGCTTGGTACGGGCCGCGCACGGGCAAAAGGCGCGCACCGGGTCCACCTGCGCGGCTGCGGGGGCGAGCACCGGGTGCACGCCTCGTGCGTGCACCGCGCGGCCTGGGCTGGGCTGGCGCACGCACCCGTGCACCGGGTCCGTGCCTTCGGGCAGCGGAGGCGTGCGCCGGGTGCACGCCAATCCGGTGGACCGCGGGCTGTAGCTGGCCGGAAATGAACAGTAAACCCTAAATCGTGCCCCTTTTCCGGCTCCGGTTGCGACCACGGGACCCCGGCGGCTGCGACGACGACCTCGTGACCACGATAACGGCGGCGGCGGCCTCCCGTTTAACAACGGCGGCGGCGGCCCACCGTTCAAAACCAAACCCACGTCGCTCGCGACATCCGAACCACCAACACTCGAAACGCCAATCATAAATAAATTAAAAGCAACGATGCTAACCTTGATTTCACTAGAGGAGGAGGAAGAAGAAGGATCGCCCGTTCCTTGCTCGATCCATCCCGCAGAAAGGAAGCCGTTTCTCCTTTCCTCTCCTCGCCTCCCAGTCTCGGTTTCCCCACGCCGTTCTTGAAAAGAGGGAAAAAATATGGTTTGGGGTTTTCGCCCCCCGCACGCACCCCCACCCTGACTTACACGCTAACCCAAAAGTAAATTAATCATTCTGGCGTGAATGGGGAGTGGGATTGCACCTTAAACCCCAAATTCAACACTTGGCGATCGGATGCGGACCAGGGGTCCAACTTACCTCGAAAAGCATGTCGATCTCCCGCACGCTTTTTGATGCACCCGGAACCGCTGGTTTACCTCGAAAAGTGTGCCGATCGCCTGCACGCTATTTGATGCATCCGGAACCGTAGTAACCATTCAGAAATTTATTCTGGGAGATCCCGGGGTCGGAATTTGAAGCCGATCGCGCTACCGTTCTCCATTTCGCGAGCTCTAACACTAAAAAGTACCCGCGAGCCCCGACGGTCTGCCCAGAAATTCTCGAATTTCAACCCCCCCTAACAATTGAAAATATTAATTAGGACCCAAAACGGAAAACCGGGAGGTCGAGGTACTACCAAAATAATTAATATAAACCAATAACATAATTACGTGAACATGTCAGATCATAGAAGGATCCCGTCCGATCACCTCGAAAAGCGTGCCGGCCACTTAGCACGGATTCTGATGCACCACTCAACGGCAAACGCTTTGACCCCCATTCCGGGAGATCCGTGAATCAGAATCTGGATCCGTTCGCTTTGGCGTCCTCCGTTTTCCGAGCTCAATCGTAGAAAAATACCCGCGGTCCAGGCCAGTCCTGTCACGCCCCGGGTGTAAACCAGAACCCGGGCCCGTCCACAGATCCGCCGTGCATACGGAATTTTCCGTGTACACGAAGCGCTGATAACCTGCTCAGATATAAAACAAGTAATAAAGGAGCATAAAACAGAGCTAAACTAAAACTAATACAACTCAGACAAATACTGGAAAGGAAAGTACAGTAAGCTCTCAAAAATATACAAGTGTCTCTCCCAGCTCACGAAATATACAACCAGCTGGCCGCAGCCAGACCCAAAATAAAAGGAAAAATACAACCGTCTGAGTGTACTGGGGATACAACAAAACTACCAAAAACTCGAGCTCGGGGTAGCAGCTATCTAGTCGGCGATCCTCTTACCTCGATCCTGGTAGGAAGGCCCCGCAACTCCGGCAGATGACTCTGCAAAACAAAGGGGACAAGAAAAGGGAAAAACAGTGGGGGTCAGTACTACAGTAAAGACAGTAGCCTCCCCTAGTGGGTAAACCTCAACACGAACTCCTACCTGCCCACTAGGTCTACCAGAGGCTAAAGGAATAAATGCGGTAACTAAGAGTATGACTCCTGATAAAAGCTACCACTAATATGCCTCTACCTGCCCAGCTAAAGATAGCTAAAAGTATGCATCAGAGAATCGAAGCCTGCCACATCGGGTATGCCAGCCTACGCATAACACCGGTGTGGAATAGGAGTCTCAATGTCTGCCAAATCGGGTATGCCAGCCTACGCATAACACCGGTATGGGACAGGAGTCTCAAGGTCTGCTAAATCGGGTATGCCAGCCTACGCATAGCACCGATAAGGGGTAGGGTTCTCAATGTCTGCCAAATCGGGTATGCCAGCCTACACATAACACCGATATGGGACAGGAGTCCCAGGGTCTCAAGTCTGCAAATCGCGCACTCCGCTCTATAAGGAAAGTACCGTCTCCCAAAGGAAGCCCAAAACCCTCTCCCCGAAACCCAAGTATCTGACTACACTAACCCAGCCCCTGCTCCAACCCAAGCATAATATCCCCTATGTCTAAGTGACTGAAGAAAGAATGCAACATGGTTTCTCCTAAGTCAATTCCAGCATGATAGTGTAGCAGAAAAAGGTGGCCTATCTAGGTGACCATTCAAGCATGCAAAAGTCATTAACTTGATAAACCTCTTTTTAATTATTCTAACATATGCAACATTAAATGTTTGGACCCTCCGATGTACACGTGGCATGATATACGATACATGATACAATTTAGATGTACAATTAACTAGCAAGTACCCCTTTTACAACATGCATTCTAACCACATGCCCAAACCTTTCCTTAACACACAATATGATATGGCTATAGCATTCATTCCAACTAATTAAATTGCATATCTAAACATGGAAACACCACTCATGAACTTGTAGCTTGCTAACAATGCAAGTATTAGCAAAAGAACCTTAATATCATGCAAGCATGCTAGATACATTCATATTTAATAACATATAATCGTGGCATTCCAATAGGCCTAGTGACATTCACAAGCAGGAGGTTCTCAACATCACCCACCTCGAGCGCTATTCCAAAATTCCCAAAGGCGAAGTCCAAGATCAGTCCAACACACCACCAATCTGTACAAAATACCCCAAAGGAAAAATACATAAGCTTAACATCCACAATTCCAGAATCTGTCCCCCAAACCAGCAGTCCACAATTCACTAATTTTTACCTGCGAATAATGCCCAGAAAAATCCAAGAAAAATACTATCGCGATCCTTGCGACGAGCCCGTCGAAACGAGTACCTGCACGCCCAATTTGGAGTTTCCTACGCTGAGATAAAAATCCGACAAGGGGTACACCCCAAACCCAAACTGCACTAAATTCCTGTAACAAGGAACCACAGAGGAAGAAGATTCTCACCCTCGAATAAAATTCAGAAAATTCTGAGAAAAATCCAGGAGACTCCTTGCGAAGCGTAGATGAAAATTGCCTTTTGAATCGCCTCGTTCCGACGTCCGAGCGAAAAGATATGGCAAGAACACCGCGGTGCTGTCCCAAAAGTCCGCGAAGAAAAAGGGTCAAATGGTTGCTCGGAAAACTCCAATATCAGCACGGAAATCGAGGAACCACAAAACACAGGAGTTGAAGCCCTACCTGTCAAGAGTCCAACGGCGCAAGAATCGGCGAATTCCGAGGTCGGGGTGAGTCGGAGGAGTCCAAACACTGAGAAGGGGTGAAGAGGATCGCCGGAGAACAAGCGTCGCGCCGCGCCGTAAAATGGTGAACCTCGGGATGCGTGCCTCCAAAAATCTTCAAACTTCTCCAAAGGGTTGAGCTCTGAGAGAGGAGGAATCGCCGTGAAGAAAGCCCAGCGAAAATAGAGTCCAAAAAGCCTACAAGACGAATGGGGGGAGCTATTTATAGGCCCAGCCCACTAAGCATTCGGGCCGGGTTTTCGGGCGCAACTTTCGGGCGCACTGCGCCCGGAAACCCGGTCGCACCGCCCCTGTCCGACGCGCCCGAAACAACCAGGAGCGGCCACGTCACCCCCAAACAGGGGACAGCGGATCCCAGCGGCCCGCCTACGCCACGTGGCCCCCCGCAGTCAACGGGG
Source organism: Tillandsia leiboldiana (assembly GCA_029204045.2). Classification (NCBI taxonomy): domain Eukaryota; kingdom Viridiplantae; phylum Streptophyta; class Magnoliopsida; order Poales; family Bromeliaceae; genus Tillandsia; species Tillandsia leiboldiana. Next base: position 23,039,110 of record CM055071.1, read on the forward strand.
GTAGGTACGGCCGGCCAATCTCGAGGCGACACGTGTCGCACTCGAGTGCGGCCGACCGCCCCCCCCTGGCGCCACTGTGCGCGCACGTGCGCGCACAGTACCGAGGCGCCCTCCCCCGCGCACCCGTGGACCGCGCCCACGTGGACCGACGAATCCGAAGCCGCCACGTGTCATGCGCCCGGTCCACCGCCAACCCGCAATTTCCGTGAGCCGTGCCGCGTGCGCCCGCCTACCAGGGCACGCCACGCGTCCACCCGCCGCGGTCCATGCACCGCCGCGCCATTGCGTGGACCCAGCCGCGTGAGCCGGCCAATAAAAGGGCGCCACGTGGCGCTGGCCGGTCCACGCGTCACCCCCGTGCACCGAAAATCCCCCAAATCTTCCGGAAGCCCGCATTTGGTCATCCGGACTCCAAATTCAACAAGCAAATAGCCGTTTTCAAGCGTTTTTTCCGCGCTGAATCCAAATCCAACCTCAGATTGGCCCAAAACCTTTTCAAAATTCGGCAATCACAGCCGAAGGCCAAATCATCTATCCCAGTCTCACGAGGTCCATCTGTGGCATCCCTTCGATGCACCATGGGCCAGACACCAACACTAGGTGTTCTACACAGTGGATTCATCGGAAAATCGCAAGGGAAAACCCAGTACACTACACCCTCCCCTACAAGAAAAAGTTTCGTCCTCGAAACAAAATCATACCTCAGATTGGAGCCTCAAACAAGTGGGGGTGAGCATCCATCATCGCTGACTCCAACTCCCAGGTAGCCTCGCGCTCATCATGACTGCTCCAGAGAACCTTCACATAGGGGATGGCCCGACTGCGCAACTCCCTAACCTCACGCTCCAAGATCCTCAACGGCCGCTCAACATAACTCAGGTCCTCAGCAACCTCCAATGGAGTGAAATCGATAATATGAGACGGGTCATGAACATACCTCCTCAGCGTCGATACATGAAACACATTGTGAACACCTGAAAGCCTGGGAGGAAGCGCAAGCCTGTAGGCAACTGGCCCTAAGCGCTCCAACACCTCAAAAGGTCCAATAAAACGAGGGCTCAGTTTCCCACGAATACCAAATCTCCGAATCCCCTTCGAAGGCGAGACTTTCAGAAAAACATGGTCACCCACCTGAAACTCTAAGTCTCGCCGTCGAGTATCAGCATAACTCCTCTGTCGACTCTGGGCGGTCTCTAGGTGTCGTCGTATCAATCTGACCTTTTCCTCTGCCTCCAACAGTAGATCAGGACCCAAAGTCTTCTTCTCACCCACGTCACTCCAATAAAGGGGTGACCGACACTTGCGTCCATACAACGCTTCAAACGGAGCCATCTGAATGCTCGCTTGATAGCTGTTGTTGTACGCAAACTCAACTAATCCCAAGTGTCGGTACCATCCTCCCCCAAAGTCCAGAATGCATGCTCTCAACATATCCTCGAGGGTCTGAATAGTGCGCTCTGACTGCCCATCGGTCTGTGGGTGGAATGCTGTACTAAATCGGAGCTGCGTCCCCAAGGCTGTCTGTAAACTCCTCCAGAAATGCGAGACAAACCTCGGGTCTCTATCTGATACGATGGAAACGGGTACCCCGTGCAATCTAACCACCTCAGCCAAGTACACCTGCGCCAGTCGCTCCATCGGCCAAGTCATCTGAACCGGTAAAAAGTGAGCGGATTTGGTAAGCCTGTCCACGACTACCCAGATAGCATCCGCCCCCGTCTGTGCTCTCGGCAACCCAGTGACAAAATCCATCGTAACATGTTCCCATTTCCATTCAGGGATTGGGAGACTCTGCAACTTGCCAGCAGGTACACGATGCTCAGCCTTTACTTGCTGACAAGTTAAACAGTGCTCTACAAATCTCCCAATGTCTCTTTTCATCCCATTCCACCAAAACTGTGCCTTCAGATCCCTATACATCTTAGTCCCACCAGGGTGGATGGTATAAGGTGTATAGTGGGCCTCCCTCAAGATCTGCTCTCGAATCTCTGCATCCAAAGGCACGCAAGCTCGGTCCCTGTACCGGAGTACTCCCGCAGCATCAACTGAAAAGTCCCCTAACAAACCAGTCTGCATCTGCTCTCGAATCCTCACCAGGTGGGGGTCCTCACTCTGTCTCTCCCGAATCCTGTCCAACAGAGTGGGCTGCACGACTAGAGACATAAGTCTAGCAGAGACCCCAGGGGACACAACCTCGAGCTCTAACCGCCTCATCTGCTCAAGTAATGGCGCCTGATCGGTGATCATCAAAGATAAACTCTGAACTGCTCTCCTGCTCAGGGCATCAGCAACCACGTTGGCCTTGCCAGGGTGGTATAGAATGTCTACATCATAATCTTTCAACAATTCCAACCATCTACGCTGCCTCAAGTTGAGCTCCTTCTGTGTGAACAGGTATTTCAAGCTCTTGTGGTCGGTGTAAATCTCGCAGTGTTCCCCATACAAATAGTGGCGCCACAACTTTAGTGCAAAAATCACTGCAGCTAGCTCCAAATCATGGGTAGGGTAATTCTTTTCATAATCCTTCAGTTGCCGAGAGGCGTAAGCGATTACCCTACCCTCCTGCATCAGCACACAACCAAGTCCACTGTGCGATGCATCACTATAAATCACGTATCCTTTCCCCATAACAGGGAGGGAAAGGATAGGAGCCGACATCAACCTGATCTTTAATTCCTCAAAGCTCCTCTGGCAGTCCTCACTCCAAATAAACTTAATCCCTTTTCGCGTCAAACGAGTGAGGGGTGTGGAAAGTTTCGCAAAACCTTCCACAAACCGACGGTAATATCCTGCTAAGCCCATGAAACTACGGACCTCTGATACCGTCGTCGGTCGGGGCCAATCCCGGACTGCCTCGATCTTCGCCGGGTCTACTGCCACTCCAGCGGCTGAAATCACGTGGCCCAAAAAGGCAACCTCCCGAAGCCAGAAATCACACTTAGATAGCTTGGCATACAACTTTCTCTCTCTCAGAAGTTGTAGCACAATCCTCAGATGCTCCTCGTGCTCCACATCGCTTCGGGAATAAACTAGGATGTCATCAATAAAAACAACAACGAACCGATCCAGGTATGGTCGAAAAATCCTGTTCATCAAATCCATAAAAGCTGCAGGGGCATTTGTCAGTCCAAAAGGCATGACGGTGAACTCGTAATGCCCGTACCGCGACCTGAATGCCGTCTTTGGGATGTCCTCGGCCTTCACCTTCAATTGGTGGTAACCAGACTGTAAATCAATCTTGGAGAAGACACAAGACCCTTGCAGCTGGTCGAATAAGTCATCAATGCGCGGCAAAGGGTACTTGTTCTTGATGGTCACTTTATTCAGCTCCCGGTAATCTACACACAGTCGAAGTGAACCATCCTTCTTTTTCACAAATAGCACCGGCGCTCCCCAAGGTGATACACTAGGCCTCACAAAACCCTTGTCCATTAAATCCTGGAGTTGCGCCTTTAACTCCCGCAGCTCGGCCGGTGCCATTCGGTAAGGAGCCTTAGAGATTGGCGCAGTTCCGGGAACTACGTCAATCAAAAACTCAACCTCCCTATCCGGCGGCATATGAACTAGCTCCGGAGGAAAAACATCCGGGTACTCATGGACAATAGGAATATCCGTGAGTCCCGGTGCCGCCGTAGGCTCCTTAACCACCGATGCCAAAAAGGCCACGCATCCACTGCGCATCATCTGCCTCGCACGAGAGGTCGAAACCACAGAGGCAAAGAAAGCACTCTGGCACCCCCTGTAAACGAACACCTCCTGGCCTGGCTCGCTAAAGGTAACAGTCCTCGCGGCGCAATCAATCGTCGCGAAATAGCGAGCCAGCCAATCCATCCCCAGAACAATGTCGTAATCTTGCAGCTCACTAAGGACCATAAGGTCCGCTGGCAAGATCCAGGACTCAATCTGAACAGGGCAAGACCAACAACACTCCTCTACATGCAATGTATGATCAGGAATCTGTACCTCTACTGCATGTGGCAACCGACCTAACACTAGTCCATGAGATGATGCAAATACTCTACTGATAAAAGAATGTGATGCACCGGTATCAAATAAAGTGCGAGCTCTAGTACCAAGAAGTAAAGTGATACCTGCCACCACGTGGTCGGCTGCCGTGGAGTCCCCTACCTGGGCGGCGTAGACTCGCCCGCTCTGAGCTGGTGGTCGGTAATCTGCAGGGTGGGAGGAAGGAGCCCCGCTCGCTGGAGCATAAGGCCGCTGCTGGGGCACTGAAGGAGCTGATGCTGAAGAAGGAGCCTGCGGTGTAGAGAGAGGGCAAGTAGCTCGAATATGGCCGGACTGTCCACACCGATAACAGCGGCCATACCTCTGGTCACAAGTATCCGCCGCGTGCTGTCCCCTACAAAAGACGTACCTGACCCCAGACTGGGACTGCCTCGACTGCTGCTGCTGCTGTCCTTGCCGCTGTGACCCCTGCTGTCGCGACTGCGACCTCTGCTGCTGCGAGTGCTGCTGCTGTCGCTGGGGCTGCCGCTGCTGCTGCTGCTGCTGCTGTGGGGGTCTCTGGGATCCACCAGACCCTCGCCGCTCCGAACGCCCACGGCCCGTAAACTGCGGCGGTGGTGGTCGGGGCGGCCTCCATGAACTGGCCTGTCCCCCCTCATCTGGCATTGGCCGCTTCCTCTCAGAACTCTGAGCGGCCAAGCCCCCACGTCTAGCGACGACGTGATCTCCCCTCTCGACCCACTGTGCATGATCCACTGCCTCTGATAAAGTCTGAAGCCTCTGGGCGTGTACCAAGGTATAGACCTCGGGGCGCAAACCTGTCTCAAACAGCTCCACCTGGTGCAGCCCATCCCTGGCAACATAGGGTACGCAGTTGAGCAACTGCGTAAACTCCTGATAATAATCCCATACCGTCCTGTCCCCCTGCTGGAGATTCTTCAAATCATCCTCAAGCTTTTTCTTCACGCTCGTGGAGAAATAAGTGTCAAGGATCAACCGTCTAAACTCCGACCAGGGTAGCTGTCGGGTGATCTGAAACTCCAAGGGCTCGACCCGACGCCACCAAGCATCTGCATCCCCCTCTAGGCAATGTACAGCCATATGCACTCTGAACCTGTGGTCAATGAAGAAGTCTCTGAACAACTTCTCCATTGCTGCCAGCCATGATCCTATCTCCGATGGGTGAGTACTCCTCCCAGAGAACCTAGGTGGTCCTCGCTTACAGAACTTGGCGAGTTTGTCAGCAAACTCCTCCTCCTCCGCTGGGGTCAACGGCCTGAACTCCCCCTGAGCCCCACTGCTCGACGACGGTGCCGTAGGGACTAATGGAATAGCCGGCGGTACAACTGGTGGTACAGGGGCCTCTACAGTAGTAGGGGAAGGGGCCCCAACCTGAGCCAGCAACTGCTCGAACCTCTGCTCCTGTCGGCGGTGGCTCTCCGCCAACTGGGCCACCATGGCCCTCAGCTCACTGATCTCAGAAGGCCCGGACTGCTCCGGCTCCTCTGGGGGCGTAGGAGTACCCCGAGTAGGAATCTGCCGCCTAGGAGGCATCCTGTCACACAAAATCCACGGGTCAGTAAACCAAACCACTCTCGACCCAATCACGCGAAAGTCATGGGCATTCCCCTATTTCTGTAACCTTATGTTGTCTGCAGCCAACATAATAGTCCCCCAGAAATAGGCTATGCCAATCCCTCTCCACTCACAGGAAGAGTTAACAACCAATTACCGACTTTCGCACAATATCACGTCACTCACGCTCGGCCTTCCTAGGGTCTGCCAAAAGCCTAGGGTTTCCTAAGTCCCAACTGACCTATCCCTAAGCTCTGATACCAACTAATCTGTCACGCCCCGGGTGTAAACCAGAACCCGGGCCCGTCCACAGATCCGCCGTGCATACGGAATTTTCCGTGTACACGAAGCGCTGATAACCTGCTCAGATATAAAACAAGTAATAAAGGAGCATAAAACAGAGCTAAACTAAAACTAATACAACTCAGACAAATACTGGAAAGGAAAGTACAGTAAGCTCTCAAAAATATACAAGTGTCTCTCCCAGCTCACGAAATATACAACCAGCTGGCCGCAGCCAGACCCAAAATAAAAGGAAAAATACAACCGTCTGAGTGTACTGGGGATACAACAAAACTACCAAAAACTCGAGCTCGGGGTAGCAGCTATCTAGTCGGCGATCCTCTTACCTCGATCCTGGTAGGAAGGCCCCGCAACTCCGGCAGATGACTCTGCAAAACAAAGGGGACAAGAAAAGGGAAAAACAGTGGGGGTCAGTACTACAGTAAAGACAGTAGCCTCCCCTAGTGGGTAAACCTCAACACGAACTCCTACCTGCCCACTAGGTCTACCAGAGGCTAAAGGAATAAATGCGGTAACTAAGAGTATGACTCCTGATAAAAGCTACCACTAATATGCCTCTACCTGCCCAGCTAAAGATAGCTAAAGTATGCATCAGAGAATCGAAGCCTGCCACATCGGGTATGCCAGCCTACGCATAACACCGGTGTGGAATAGGAGTCTCAATGTCTGCCAAATCGGGTATGCCAGCCTACGCATAACACCGGTATGGGACAGGAGTCTCAAGGTCTGCTAAATCGGGTATGCCAGCCTACGCATAGCACCGATAAGGGGTAGGGTTCTCAATGTCTGCCAAATCGGGTATGCCAGCCTACACATAACACCGATATGGGACAGGAGTCCCAGGGTCTCAAGTCTGCAAATCGCGCACTCCGCTCTATAAGGAAAGTACCGTCTCCCAAAGGAAGCCCAAAACCCTCTCCCCGAAACCCAAGTATCTGACTACACTAACCCAGCCCCTGCTCCAACCCAAGCATAATATCCCCTATGTCTAAGTGACTGAAGAAAGAATGCAACATGGTTTCTCCTAAGTCAATTCCAGCATGATAGTGTAGCAGAAAAAGGTGGCCTATCTAGGTGACCATTCAAGCATGCAAAAGTCATTAACTTGATAAACCTCTTTTTAATTATTCTAACATATGCAACATTAAATGTTTGGACCCTCCGATGTACACGTGGCATGATATACGATACATGATACAATTTAGATGTACAATTAACTAGCAAGTACCCCTTTTACAACATGCATTCTAACCACATGCCCAAACCTTTCCTTAACACACAATATGATATGGCTATAGCATTCATTCCAACTAATTAAATTGCATATCTAAACATGGAAACACCACTCATGAACTTGTAGCTTGCTAACAATGCAAGTATTAGCAAAAGAACCTTAATATCATGCAAGCATGCTAGATACATTCATATTTAATAACATATAATCGTGGCATTCCAATAGGCCTAGTGACATTCACAAGCAGGAGGTTCTCAACATCACCCACCTCGAGCGCTATTCCAAAATTCCCAAAGGCGAAGTCCAAGATCAGTCCAACACACCACCAATCTGTACAAAATACCCCAAAGGAAAAATACATAAGCTTAACATCCACAATTCCAGAATCTGTCCCCCAAACCAGCAGTCCACAATTCACTAATTTTTACCTGCGAATAATGCCCAGAAAAATCCAAGAAAAATACTATCGCGATCCTTGCGACGAGCCCGTCGAAACGAGTACCTGCACGCCCAATTTGGAGTTTCCTACGCTGAGATAAAAATCCGACAAGGGGTACACCCCAAACCCAAACTGCACTAAATTCCTGTAACAAGGAACCACAGAGGAAGAAGATTCTCACCCTCGAATAAAATTCAGAAAATTCTGAGAAAAATCCAGGAGACTCCTTGCGAAGCGTAGATGAAAATTGCCTTTTGAATCGCCTCGTTCCGACGTCCGAGCGAAAAGATATGGCAAGAACACCGCGGTGCTGTCCCAAAAGTCCGCGAAGAAAAAGGGTCAAATGGTTGCTCGGAAAACTCCAATATCAGCACGGAAATCGAGGAACCACAAAACACAGGAGTTGAAGCCCTACCTGTCAAGAGTCCAACGGCGCAAGAATCGGCGAATTCCGAGGTCGGGGTGAGTCGGAGGAGTCCAAACACTGAGAAGGGGTGAAGAGGATCGCCGGAGAACAAGCGTCGCGCCGCGCCGTAAAATGGTGAACCTCGGGATGCGTGCCTCCAAAAATCTTCAAACTTCTCCAAAGGGTTGAGCTCTGAGAGAGGAGGAATCGCCGTGAAGAAAGCCCAGCGAAAATAGAGTCCAAAAAGCCTACAAGACGAATGGGGGGAGCTATTTATAGGCCCAGCCCACTAAGCATTCGGGCCGGGTTTTCGGGCGCAACTTTCGGGCGCACTGCGCCCGGAAACCCGGTCGCACCGCCCCTGTCCGACGCGCCCGAAACAACCAGGAGCGGCCACGTCACCCCCAAACAGGGGACAGCGGATCCCAGCGGCCCGCCTACGCCACGTGGCCCCCCGCAGTCAACGGGGGTAGGTACGGCCGGCCAATCTCGAGGCGACACGTGTCGCACTCGAGTGCGGCCGACCGCCCCCCCCTGGCGCCACTGTGCGCGCACGTGCGCGCACAGTACCGAGGCGCCCTCCCCCGCGCACCCGTGGACCGCGCCCACGTGGACCGACGAATCCGAAGCCGCCACGTGTCATGCGCCCGGTCCACCGCCAACCCGCAATTTCCGTGAGCCGTGCCGCGTGCGCCCGCCTACCAGGGCACGCCACGCGTCCACCCGCCGCGGTCCATGCACCGCCGCGCCATTGCGTGGACCCAGCCGCGTGAGCCGGCCAATAAAAGGGCGCCACGTGGCGCTGGCCGGTCCACGCGTCACCCCCGTGCACCGAAAATCCCCCAAATCTTCCGGAAGCCCGCATTTGGTCATCCGGACTCCAAATTCAACAAGCAAATAGCCGTTTTCAAGCGTTTTTCCGCGCTGAATCCAAATCCAACCTCAGATTGGCCCAAAACCTTTTCAAAATTCGGCAATCACAGCCGAAGGCCAAATCATCTATCCCAGTCTCACGAGGTCCATCTGTGGCATCCCTTCGATGCACCATGGGCCAGACACCAACACTAGGTGTTCTACACAGTGGATTCATCGGAAAATCGCAAGGGAAAACCCAGTACACTACAAGTCCATTGCAGAAAATATAGTGAAAAGTTTTTCTAACAATCCCGTCATAAAAAGGAGGTATGCAAAGGCATCGGAACGCCAGGACTCTATAGGTTTTGAGCTTCGCAGAAACACCGATACGGATCTTGGCAAGAGAAGAAAAAGGAACTTCGTAAATGGACGATCCCCTACGTAAAGGTGCAATGGAGTAACCACGAGGAGCGCAATGCAACGTGGGAACTTGAGATGAAAATGAAGGAGTGTTATCCTGAGTTATTTAGCGATGGTTGAGGTTAAGTTTCGGGGACGAAACTTCTTTTAAGGGGTGAGTGGTGTAATATCACAGATTTTTGTAACGTCTTACCCTCCTGCTAATAAAGATTATGTTTGGAGAAATTGAAGTACTGGGTTTACTTAAGTTGATAATCTTAAGGTGCGGGTATTTTTCTGTGATAGAGCTCGAAAAACGGTGAACAGCGATGTGACCGGATCCGAATTCCGACTTACGAATCCCTCAGAACGGGGTTGTTAGGATCGCGGTAACCGGAATGTGCACCGAAATCCGTGCAAGTGATCATGCACGCTTTTCGAGGAGATAAGGGATTATCTCTAGGGAATTATCTTAAAGGAATTATCTTTAAGGAATTATCTTTAAGGGATTATCTTAAAGGAATTACCTTAAAGTAATTATCTTTAATAAATTATCTTTAAGAAATTATCTTTAAGGAATTATCTTTAAGGGATTATCTTAAAGGAATTAGCTTAAAGGAATTATCTCCAAGAAATTATCTCCAAAGATTAATTAAATAATTAATTAATTAGATATTGAAATCCGACGTATGGATTCTCCGGAATAGGGTTTTGAGGATCGCGATAACCGTAGTATGCATCAAAATCCGTGCAAAAGATCGGGCACGCTTTTCGAAGAGATAAGGAATTATCTCTTATGAATTAATAATTATTAATTAATTATTAATAACCAGATATGGGTTTAATGTACGTACAAATTATCTCTTTCCGGAGGGAAAGGAGGAAACCCTAACCGGAGAGAAAAGAGAGAAAAAGATAAGAAAAAGGAAACCCTAACTGGAGAGAAAAGAGAGAAAAAGATAAGAAAAAGGCGAAACCCTAACCGGAAGGAAACGAGAGGAAGGAACGAGCGAAAGAAAAGGGAAAAGGCAAAACCCTAATCGGAAGGAAACGGTAGGAAAGAAGGAGAAGGCGAAAGGACCCAACCCTGTTGGGTTATACTATAATAAGGATCTAAATAGGGGAAAAACCAACTAGAGGGGGGGTGAATAGGTGTAAACGATAAACACTCAAAAATCTTTGCGTAATAAAAACCCAATGCGGAAATGAAAATAACACGCAAGATTTTTACGTGGAAAACTCCAAAACCAGGAGTAAAAAACCACGGGACCGATAACACGGTGAAATCAACTAAGATTATAACACGTACAAAGGGGATATAACGCACTCACAGACGACTCATCCTTTTTCCATACGCTCCGAGTTGATCTTCTCCACTCGCTCCGCAACGCGCCTCGAATCCACGATTTGCGTCCAACGCCGAATCCACAGCGTCCAACATCGAGTCCACGACGTCTGACCGAACCCACGGTCTCCACCTGGTAGTACGTCTCGATCACACGAACGTACCTCCCTCCGAATCCACGAGAGCGGTAGCACCTTGAATCCACAAGGCCACGTGAATCCACGCGCCGATTTTGGGGAAAATCGTTGTTTTGTTGGTGGTGATGATCCGCCGAATACTTAGATCAAAGATAGATTGGAAATGCCATCTAAGTATTCATTAATTTGATTCTACTCAAAATCTGAGTATGAAAACCTAGAATCAAATTAATTAATATAGATGAAGAAACATAGAATTAAATCTAGTTATTTCCTTTCTTCTCTATATGTGGATCTATAAGTTTTTCCCCGTTAATATTTTTCCGTCATTTCCCGGAGTATAAAACTTATTGTGGATTACCCTAAAAGATAGAATTAGGGTTTACTTATAGGTTAGAAACCATTGGAAGAGGATAAGAATCAAAAACTGATTGTAACAGAATTTTTCCCGCACGACGGTCCGGACCGGATTAGGCTCGTTCAGGACTGTCGTTGTTTTTTAGAGAATTCCTGAAAAATCAAGGTTCGGGGTCCGGAACGAAATGCCACAGTCCGGACTGTTCATGCAGTTTCTGCAAAAACTACGTTCGGGGTCCGGAACAAAATCTCACGTTCCAGACTGTTCATGCAGTTTCAGCAAAATCCACGTTCGGGGTCCGGAACGAAATAGGGATGTTCAGGACTGGATTTGTGCATGAACTACCAACGTTCGGGGTCCGGACTGTAGTCCCCTGTTCCGGATCCTGAACATGTAACTTGTCCAGTTTTTGATTTTTATGCGATTAAAAACCCATCCAAGTGTTTCTACATTATAAGAAGTATTCAGATCACCAATAATGTTTAGTTAAACTTACCTGATCATTTTGAATTCTTCTTTCTTGAGATTGAGGTATATGATCCAAGCTTCTTCATCTTCAATCTTCAAGACTTAAACACTTTCGCGAAATACGCCAAAACTAAAATCCTTAACAATCTCCCACTTTGGCGGTTTCATGACAAAACATAGATCCACTTAAGAAAATTCAAAAAGATATTTTTGTTGCTATCACCATACAACAAAAATTTACATTTGAGATCCAAATAAAAATGAATACACGAGATAAACTGCTAAAACAGACTCTAGAGTTAGACATCTGTACTCTCTGCAAAAAGAAGTAATTCTTGACAAAAAAAGATCGTTAGATACCTCAAGAATTTTTGCATTCAAAAACCAAACAGAGAGATAGAGTTTATACTCACCATGACATACATGAACTCAGATATGTATTAAGATCACAATCAGAAATAGACATATCTTCTAAGCAATAAAATCCAAATGTCATAAATTTGTTAGTAGTCAAACAACTTGTTAGTAATAATACATGCCCAAATAGTTAGTCAAATAGTTAGTCGAGGCATGCATTCAATCACAATACAAAACCAAAAGTTGTTTTGATACTTACTTTCCAGAGTTCAAAGTTCAAAGTTCTCACAAACTATTGTAACCATTGTTCCATTGTTCAGATCTCTCTCCCCCTTTTTGTCACTGGAGTAGCCAAAATTACAAAATAAAGGAGAGGTAAAAGTTCAAAGAGAAAATGTAAGAACTAAGACTAAAAAACCTGCAAAAAAGAAAATTAAAAAAGAATAACAAAGAAACCACAGATTAGATCATCAGAGCAAATGATCATTCGAGATCAGACTGGTCTGAACTGCTACAGTTCAATTTGTTCAAAATTCCTTTAAGCATTCCTGATATTTTGGAACATTTTCTTTTCATCTTGTGAATGTTAGTGGACATTCTTTCTTGTTCTGCAGACATTCTCCTCTGTTCTCGTTGGATAGATAGTATATCAGCTTCTGTGGTGTTTCTCCTGGAGGTCGAAGGAGGTTGAATGGACGCTGACGGTGCATATTGACCTTCATTCCATGGATGTTCTCTAGGCAGAGAGCGTGCTCTGGCGAGGGGTTCATTAATCTGAATTCCACTACCCCTCGAATTCTTTCGCCTAGTGTACTGCTTGGTTGTTGAAGAAGACTTCATCAGCTTTTTGTTCTTTAAATAAAACCTATCTTCGTCATCAACAGCCTGTTGTACTTCTTTACAAAATGTGTCCCAATCCTCTTCATCTTCTGATTCTGACTCAATTTGAGGAACATTCTTTGTCTCTTCATGATTTGTTCCATCTTTTTTCTTTTTAACAGATGCTTGAGTTCCCACTAATGCTACAATGAGCACAATAATCCAAGCAAAACCATCCTTGCTAGTGCGTTAGTCAATAGCAAACTGCGAGCAAGAACTCAAGAACACGAAAAATTGTTTATTTTCAAAATTTTGATAAATTGTACCTAAACAATCATTGTCATGTAGAGAGACTAGGAATCAAATTAGTTTTGCAAAATGAATTTTAAAAATAGATCAATCCCATGATTTTCAAAAATTCTCATTATATGCCCTAAAACTGAATTTTCAGAAATCGAAGCCCAAAAATCAGTTAATCAAGAGTATACCTAACATATAATCAAAACTAATCTACTCAGAGTTCTTATTTCAAAAGAAATTAGACCAAAAACCAATCTCAAACGAAAAAGATACAAGATTTTCATGCACGTTTTGAGAAAATAGAGAAAAACTGTGAAAAACCAAAGTTTTGATCATGAAAACTCACTTTGATCCGAAGAACTCGAGTTGGAAAGGCTCCAAATTGGTTGATTTCTAGAAAGAGAAGCTATGGAGACTTGGAAACAAAAGATTGTTGTAAAAAGAAATCAAATCCCTTTTGTTTCTTATAAAACCCTAGCCGCGGTCCGGAACGGATCAAGAATCCAGTCCGGAATGGCTACCCGCAGAAAATTCCTGCATTTGGGATCCGGAACGGATATTCCGGTCCGGATCGGCTCCAAACTTTTTCTTCAGAAAAATTTAGGAAAATTCCAGAAAATCCAGAAAAAGTATGTAAGCACTTTTGCATGTCAACTTTAAACAAAAGTAATCATTTCACATCAAAAAGAAATAGATTATGCTAAATCTATCAATAATATCCAAGTAATGAAATGAAAATTTATAAAAATTAAAACCTTTAAAGTTGAACAAGTTCAATGACATCTATCATGATCTTATGAGTAATGTGTTTATCAAATCATCAATATGGTAAAGAAAATGCAGTACCAAGATCGATAGATGTTTGAAATCCCAAATATGTTAGATAATATATCTAATCAATTTATTGTAAGGAGTGGCTCTTTGAACATCTTTCAATAAAATTCCCACCTTATACCAACCTTGGAATTTGACAGAGTCAAGTATTCCAAAAAGCATTTTATCTTATTCAACTTGAAAACCATGCTTGGTATACATGTGGTAGCTGCACACAGTACTCGGACGACCGAGGTGGTAGCTCTTTCCTCCATGTGGTGGTAGTTTTCACACTCCTCATTGGGATGTAACTCTTTCCACATCTTATGAGCATAAATATTTTAACAAACTCCCCCTCAATTGGTTACTAATTATTTAAGATATAAGGTATTCAACCAAAGATTGATCTCGAGTTTCATACTTAACTTCATTTTCAAATATGATAAAAACTATACCAAGAGATCATATGAGAGAGAAATTGACTTTGATCAATTAAAGATGACTTAATTGACATAAATGATCATTGCATCAAATGAATTATTATGATATCCAAAGCATAATAAATTTCTAAATATATGAAAGGATGCAAGTAAAGTCAATTGCATATGCTCAATTAATGTTCTATGTACAAATATAGATAAAGAACACAAACACACACAAAACCTAATCTAAGCATTGGTTTCAAAAAGTGTTATTTCAAAGAAAGCATTCCAATCGCTTTACGCAAATGAATAAACCGTTTTTGATCTAAAGGTTTTGTTAAAATGTCAGCTAATTGATCCTCAGTTGAAATATAAGATATTTGAAGTAAATTTGATTCAACTAGCTCTCGTAGAAAATGATATCTAAGTTCAATGTGTTTTGTTCTAGAGTGCAACACAGGGTTTTTGGAAATATTTATAGCACTAGTGTTGTCACAAAGAATAGTTACCGAAGTTGCTGAAATTCGGAAGTCGCTCAACATGCTTTTCATCCAAATGAGTTGAGTTGAACAACTACCCGCTGAGATATATTCCGCTTCGGCAGTCGAGAGTGCTATGCAGTTTTGCTTTTTACTATGCCATGCAACAAGGCAGTGGCCAAGATAAAAACATGCACCACTCGTACTTTTCCGATCATCCACAGATCCTGCCCAATCGGCATCTGAATATCCTATAATGTCAAGCGTTGTTCCCATAGGATACCAAATTCCGAAGTTCAGTGTTCCTTTAACATACCGGATGATCCTTTTCACCGCTTTCAGGTGAACCTCCTTTGGTGCTAATTGATATCTCGCGCACATCCCAACACTAAAGGATATATCCGGGCGACTAGCCGTGAGGTAGAGTAGACTACCAATCATGCTACGATAAAGCTTCTCGTCTACACTTTCACTAAGAGATTCACTTCCTAATCCCTTATTGCTAGTTCCCATTGGAGTCGGAAAATCTTTAGAGTTTTCTAAATCGAATTTCTTCACCAACTCCCTTGCATACTTGGATTGGCACAAATGGATGCCTTCTTCATTTTGTTTCACTTGCAATCCAAGAAAGTATGTCAGTTCGCCCATCATAGACATCTCAAATTCACTTTCCATGGTTTCTGCGAATTTAGAAGCATCATTGTCTCTAGTTGGACCAAATACAATGTCATCGACATAGATTTGTGCCACAATAAAGTTATCCTGATAATGCTTCACAAAGAGAGTCCGATCTGCTCCCCCTCGAGTATAGCCCTTTTCCAATAGGTACTTTGTTAACCTTTCGTACCACGCTCGCGGTGCTTGTTTTAGACCGTAAAGAGCCTTTTTCAAACGAAAAACATGGTTAGGTTGTTTATAATCTACAAAACCTTTCGGTTGATGTAAGACCTGGCCTTTCTTTAACTTTTCTCGTTATCCCTTTTCTTATGACGGTCCGACTGAGGGTCTAATTTTGGTGTTTTTCCGGATAGTCCGTCGGGGCTCGCGGACATTTTCAGGCGGTAGAGCTCGCGAAACGGAGTGCGAGGACGCGATCGGTTTCGGATTCCGACTCCCGGTTCATCTAGAATTAATTTTTGAAGTTCGAACCCCCTGTAGGCGCAACGGGATCCGTGCGGGCGATCTGTGCGTTTATCGAGGTAGTCTGATACCCTAACCCTTAAATTGGCGAGCAAGGGCACGTTCAAGGGAGTTCCCTCTTTTTCACCTCCTTCCTCTCGTAGCACTAGGGTAGCCCGAGACGATCGAGCGAAAAAGGGGAGGTAAACGAAATCCCCATCTCTCTTCCTTTTCATGCAAGGAGGCGACGGTGATTTGGGCGGTTGAGGCAAGGAAGGAATAGTGATCTCTTGCTCGCGGAACCTACGTTTGGACGATCCCCCTTCTCCTTCTTCCCCTCGGAGGACCCAAGGTGAGTCTTTCCGTTCGGTTTTGTGGATTTCGAAGGGATCTAGGAGGTGGGAGCCGCCGCCATACGCCGCGCGGGCCGCCTGCAGGCGGGGCGCCGCGTGGCAGGCACGCTGCGCAGGCGGCACCCGCAGGCGGGTGCCGCGCGGGCAGGTGCCACGCGGGCGCCGCACGGCAGGCGCGCTGCGCGGGCGCCGCGCGGGCAGGTGCCGCACGGGCCGCCTGCAGGCGGGGTGCCGCGCGGCAGGAGCGCCGCGCGGGCGCCGCCCGCAGGCGGGCGCCGCGCGGGCAGGTGGCGCGCAGGCCGCCTGCAGGCAGGGCGTCGCGCGGCAGGAGCACCGCACGGGCGCCGCCCGCAGGCGGGCACCTCGCGGGCCTGCGCCGCGCGGGCCGCATGCAAGCCGCTCGCCGCGCGGTTGGCACGCCGTGCGGGCACTGCCTGCAGGAGGGCGCAGCGCGGGCTGGTGCCGCTCGGGCCGCCTGCTGGCCGCACGCCGCGCAGCAAGTGCACCGTCGGGGCACCGCGACGGGCTGGGGCCGCGCGGGGCTGTCCGCGGACGGCGCGCGTGCCGCGCGGGTCGGTGCCGTGCGGGGAACTTCGCCGCACGAAGTTCAGGGACCGCATCGGGTCCTCCGTCTTTCGACTTTTGAGTCGCCATGGTTTCTAGTCTCTTAGTGAGTCTTTCCCTGTCCTACGCGAGCGCGGGATGTTGTAGACTCGACAGGCGCACGGTCACGGACGAGCCGAGCTCCGGACGACATGCATCGAGGTGGGTACCTCTCCGGGGATTTCGGGGATAGGCATGTATTAATAGGAATAACATATCGGGGCAAGGTGCATAGTATGTGGACTTTATGTTTATCTGACTAACCCTGCTACATTATTTTACTTACTATCGATCTGATGCTCTTGTTTGCTACACGCACACCGGCGGTTTGGCCACCGCGAGAGTGTGCTTTTCCGGAAAAGTGGTACATTGACCCGTGTACCCCACGTGACGGTGACGTTAGGAAAGGGGGCCCTCATAGGTGGGGGGTGTGAGCGGTGATGCCGAGGCAGGTGCTCGGCGGCCGAGACAGGTGCTCGGCGTGGGACACCGAGGCAGGGGCTCGGTGCGGTGTCCGGGAAAGGTGCCCGGTTTTGTTTGGTGCAGGGTGTGATTGTTGTTGACGGTGTTTGAGGGGTGACGGTTGCTCTGGTTACAATGGTTTGCCTTATTTTAGCCCTTTTTGCATATTATGTTATTTCTAGTCACTGACTTCCCGCTCCGTGACAGGTTCGTCCAGGGGCAAGTGCTAGGGCACCGGTGAGGCCGCGACGGTGCTGTTCTGACTTTGAGCGACCTCAGACACAGTAACTCTCCATCCCCTTTTTCCTTTATTATTCATATTGGTTAGTTGTGGATTGCGACACCCCCGTGGTGTCGAAGTGGATGTACTTCTTTTCACATATGCGATTAAATAATTATTCATTTCCTTGCTTGGCCGTTTTAAACAATGAAAAGAAAAACAAACAAAGAAAACCGTTTGCGAAAACCGCTTTTAAAACGTGGGTGCCGTGTGGGCACCGGATCTTTAAAACCTTGTAGAATTTATGTGGTTTCGAACTGGCTTTACAAAACTCGGCATTGGGTGGGTGCCGTTTTCAAAACTCTGTGGATTTATGCGGCTTTTAAACAGATTTTCTAAAACAACAGCATCGGGTGGGCGCCGCTTTCAAAACCTTGTGATTATTTATCCTTTCAAATCGACGGCCTCATTGTTAGATGTTTAATCTAGTAGATTATGTGAGATGAATGGTTGTATGTGTGCGAGACTCCAACTGGTGTGGTTAAAGATTGTATGTGATGTACCTTGTGAGGCACTTTGTAGTTGAGACGCCGTGCATATACAAAGGAGACTCTACCCGTTTGCAGAGTGAGTTTGTATATGCGGCGGGTCTGGGCACGCGCCGGGGAGTAATGGTTTTCAAAAAAAAAAATGTATAGCTGAATTAGGAGCATCGGTGGCTCCTCTTCCGCGCGTTCGAACCCCCGGGGTGTCACAGATTAAGATGGTATCAGAGACGTAAACTTTAACCACAACAGTCGGGGCCTAACATCCACGGGGCGCAATATACTAACTACTGATTAATAAAGTGAACTTGGGGCAGACAAGTAGAACGCGAGTGCTCGTGGGGGGAGGGGAAAATGGGTGTTCATTTTCTTTTCATCCTCTAGGGCCAGCGTTTGCGGTGGTACTTTTGGTTAAACTAGAAGTAACCGGATTGTGCTTGTGTTCAGATCATGGCCAGAACAATATCTACCACCGAGGATGCAGGGGCAGACGTAGCTGCGTCGGCGACCGCGGAGAACCAACTCCTGAGGCAGCAGCTACGGGAGATGGCGGGTCAGTTGGCGACCCTTACGGATCATGTGCGCCAACTGACACCAGCAACAGCAGGCCGCTGCGACAGTAGTGGTCGCCCAGGGCCCTCCTCCGGGGCCAACTGTACCGGCGACGGGACCACCGGCGATGGAGGCCGAAGGGGGGGCTGCCCCTACCTGGGCCGCGGCTCCCGAGGGTACCGTTAACGCAACCGACGGTGCCAGAGGTGGCCCCTTCGGCAGCGACAGCAGGACCGGCACCGGCACCGACTGTCAGAGATACTTCAGGGGAGACGGTGGTGTTGCCCACTCCCGCCGCGGCCGCTAATGCCGCAAGGGAAGGGGCAACTCTACCGACCGAGCGGGGACCGCGGTGCGCGCCAACATTGCCGACTTCAAGAAGTACGACCCGCCAGTGTTCGAGGGGGACACGACAGACCCCTGGGTCGTGGAGAAGTGGTTGGATACAATGGAGAAATTATTTGAGGACCTACTGATGGAAGATCACGAGCGGGTTCCCCTGGCTGTCCACTTTCTTGAGGGGAACGCCCGCATTTGGTGGAAGACAGTACGCCCCGGCTCCGCGACGGGTGCTGCCCTCCCGTCGTGGACCACTTTTAAACAACAGTTGTTCGGGGCGTTCTTTACCAGTAGCGTCAAGAAGCAATTGGAGGACGATCTCAACCACATCAGACAGGGAACCAGAACGATAATGGAGTACCAGCAGGAGTTCGTGAGGCTGGCGAACTGCGTTCCTTTCGTCATTCGGGACGAGTCTCATAAGGCGCAACTGTCGTGGATGGACTGAGGACCGGCATCTTTCAAGTGTGGATGCGGCAGATCTGCATACCTTCCAGAAGGTGGTTGACCGGGCCACCATCGTAGAGCGCGGCTTCGCCGTTACACGCGCTTGAATGGCTGTCCCTCCACAGCAGGAGGACAAGAAGCGGTCTCAGCCGTTTACTGGGGGAGGCTCATCCAGTGGGAGTCGACCCTCCAAGCGGTGGAGACCCCAGCAAAGGACCCGGAGCGCACCTTCGGGGGGATATAGAGGAGACGATAGGCCCTGTGTTATCTGTGGCGGGGCACATCGGGTGACAGAATGCTCCAAGAGGCAGGACCACTATTTCCGGTGTACGAGCAGGGGCACTTCCGCTTTAACTGCCCCCTGAACCAAGGCACGGCATCTTCAGCAGCCTCCACGCCGTCATCCCAGCACGCGGGGCGAGGAAAAGCCCCGATGTCATCAGCTCCCAGACCACCAGCACCTCGACCAGCAGGGGACAGACTGCCACAGGCTGGAGGCAGGGTCTACTCGATGACCCAGCAGGAGGCGTATCTGCCTGAGGACGTCGTTGCAGGTATCACTCTTGTTTCGTTTTACCGTGCTAGAACCCTTTTTGATACCGGAGCAACCCTCTCGTTTATGTCTTGTGATTTTGCACTGACCCATAGCTTTGGGGAGAGACCCTGTCTACTGTTTTGTCTGTCCAAACGGCGGGGGATCCTTGGAGGCCCGCAACCTTATACCTTCCTGTCCGATAAGGTTGGGGAGGCTTTCCTGCCCATGGGATCTGGTAGTGATCCCATTGAAGGAGTACGACGTAGTGCTTGGGATGGATTGGCTCACAATGTACCAAGCAGTGATCGACTGTGAGAAGCGCCAGGTGCGGCTGCTGTATCCAGAATTCCCAGAGAATGTGTACTTGGCGTGCAAGAGCGTTTCCTTTTCTTCCATCATCCCTGCATCACGTACTAGGAAACTGATCGAGGGAGGGTGCGTGGGCTATTTGGCGTCGGTGGCCCAGGCCGCGGGACCCTCTACGGCACTCTCTGACATCCCGGTGGTGAGGGACTTCCCAAATGTTTTCCCGACCGAACTACCTGGATTACCCCCCGAGCGAGAGGTTGATTTTCGATCGAGCTTCCGCCGGTACCCGACCGATCACCAAGGCCCCTACAGAATGGCCTTTGCAGAACTAAAGGGGCTTAAGGCGCAGCTCGAAGATCTTCTGGACAAGGGATTTATTAGACCGAGTGTGTCGCCCTAGGGCGCACCGGTACTCTTCGTGCGAAAGAAAGACGGGAGTTTGCGGCTTTGCATCGACTACCGGGAAATCAATAAGGTCACAGTGAAAAACAAGTATCCTTTACCCAGGATTGATGACCTCTTTGACCAACTGCGGGGAGCAACGGTCTTCTCAAAGATTGACCTGCAGTCGGGCTACCACCAGCTCAGAGTTCAATACGAGGATATTTCGAAGACGGCTTTCCGGACTCGGTATGGCCACTACGAGTTCACAGTAATGCCATTCGGGCTTACCAATTCCCCAGCGGTATTCATGGACATGATGAACCAAGTTTTCAGACCCTTCCTGGATCAGTTCGTAGTGGTCTTCATCGACGACATCCTGATCTACTCCACCACCGACGAGGAGCACGAAGAGCATCTACGGATCGTTCGGCAAACTCTCAGGGATCAGAGGCTATTCGCCAAACTTAAGAAGTGCGAGTTTAGGCTTCGTGAGGTGGGATTTCTAGGGTACATCATCTCAGCAGCAGGAATCGCCGTGGATCCCAAGAAAGTGGAGTCGGTGACCGACTGGCCCCAACCGACTACGGTGACGGAGGTCCGCAGCTTCCTGGGTCTTGCAGGATATTATAGACATTTTGTCGAAGGCTTCTCGAAGATTGCAACCCCCTTGAACCGCTTGACCCGGAAAGAAGTAAAGTTCGTTTGGACGGCCCAATGCCAAGAAAGTTTTGAAGAACTTAAGAAGCGGTTAACAAGAGCGCCCGTACTTGCTTTGCCAACACCCGGGGAAGACTACGAGGTTTACTGCGATGCATCGCGGATAGGACTGGGAGGAGTACTAATGCAGCAAGGAAGAGTTATAGCCTATGCCTCAAGGCAACTCAAGGATTACGAGTAGAACTACCCGACACATGACCTGGAGCTTGCCGCAGTCGTCTTCGTCCTGAAACTATGGAGGCACTATCTCTTTGGTGTCCACTGTAACGTGTTCTCGGATCACCAAAGCCTTAAGTACCTTTCACCCAGAAAGAGACTGAACCTACGGCAAAGACGGTGGTTAGAGTTACTGAAGGATTACGACCTAACTATTCAATACCACTCGGGAAAAGCAAATGTAGTAGCAGATGCTCTGAGCAGGAAGGGACAGGCAGAAGAGACTTCAGCGGGCACGATCACACAGCAGGGTGACTTGATCGCAGAATTCTCGCGATTGAGATTGGAGGTGGTACCAGCAGGACGGTCGAGCGCGACTAATGTCCTTAACAGTCGCGCCGACCTTACTTGAGAGGATTCGAGAAGGCCAAGGGGCGGATCCACAGCTACAGCTGGAACGAGATAAGATTTCACCGGAGCAGAAGGGAGACTTTGCAGTGGGGACGGACGGCACCCTCCGTTTTCGAGGACGGATTTGCGTGCCCGATTTGCCAGACCTAAAAGAGAAATCTTGACTGAAGCACACTGCGCCCGCTACGCGGCGCACCCTCGGGCACTAAGATGTATAGGGATCTCAGACAAACTTTCTGGTGCCGAAACTGAAAGGGGACGTGACACGATTCGTAGCGCACTACCTGATTTGCCAGCAGGTGAAGGCCGAGCATCAGCGACCGGCGGGGAAATTGCAACCACTACCTGTGCCCGAATAGAAATGGGAGCAAATCACGATGGATTTTGTCACCGGATTTCCATGTTCGCAGCAAGGACACGACGCTATCTGGGTCGTCGTAGATCGGTTAACGAAGTCAGCTCACTTTCTACCCATCCACACGACCTGGACACGTGATCGACTGGCTCAAGTCTACATTGTGTGCGAGATTGTGAGGCTACACGGGATACCGACATCTATTATTTCAGACAGAGACACAAGGTTCGTCTCGAACTTTTGGCAGAGTTCCAACGAGCCTTGGGGACCAA